>CM061548.1:241359534-242609534 GCA_030864215.1 Capsicum pubescens
AAACATAACCACTTCTGTCCAAAATTCCTAGAAGCAAAAATTCCTAGGGTTCAAGATTCTAAGCTCAAAGGGTCAAGCTTTTCTCAAATCTTTCCTCCAAGAGGTATCTAAAATAAACTAATTTCTATTGGTTTTGAAAATATATTTTTTAAAACTCTTAATTGTGTATAATCATGGGTTTTAATCTAATATCAAGAGCATGTCCCCAAATCCCCATTTATGCTAAAAACTATGGGTTTAGCTAAGGGTTATGGGTTATTTTATGATTGGTAAAAATGTTGAGTTCTTGAATGTAATCTTTATAAAACTATTCATTACTTATGCCTATGGGTTTGGAGAGTATTTCCTGTATTGTAAATTTTCTTTTGTTTTTGTGGTAAAATATCTGATACTTGAATGAGATGATTACACCCTACAGCTTTAGAGAAATCTTGAATAAGTGATATTTAGTTCAACCCCTTACACTAGTTTTAAAAGATAATTCTAATATGGTACTTAAATTGTCTTTTGTTTCAATGATATACTATTTGAGAAAAGCAAAAAAGAAGATAAGACATAGCTTATGTGACTTGCAAGTCTTGATATGATAATACAAAACAAGAGAATACCCTTAAGAGCAAGAAACAATTTTTTAGAATGAATACTATTTGAAAGAGGCTAAAATATGGGTCTAAAGAGAGCTAGATGGTTAACCAAGAAGGCATGGGTCCAAAAGGCTCATTTCCCAAAATAGTGTTTTACCGATACGGAGTTGATTATGTCTTAAAATATGGATAACCATTGTATACTTGCTTTGTGCTTTGGTATACTAGGGATAAGAGACTTTAATCCTTGTGGTAAGCTTAGATAGAGGCCTTGGAAGATGAGTTAAAGCCAGGCCCACATAGCTTGTGGTGTTTATAGAGATGTCTTGTATACCATATAGCTTAGGACCAAAGAAAAGAGTTGAGTTAATGTATTAAGTTGTTAATTAAAGTCTTTATTTATATCCCTATGATTTTGCTTCTTTTCTCATGACCATTTTGTATAAAGAATTTTTTGTCTTTGGTTGTTCTACATGCCAATACATTCCACATATTAACTATCCTCGGGTGGCTATATCATTTTGTGATGTAGGTTTGGAAGCTCTCTCTCATGGGTCGGTGTAGCATTAGGATTTCTCAGGACAGCATCAGAGTTGGTGAACCTTCCATCTTTTAGAAGAAAGTTCAATTTTGAGTCTCAGTACTTTTTAATTAATAGTATTATTGGGGATGTGTGTCGGTTTATATAGATTTTCTTATGTTAGAGGCTTCATAGACTAGTTTAGTTAAAAGATTTTATGTTATATGTTCAGGGTATGGGATTATTATTTTTATCTAAATTGAATAACTTCATTGGGGGTCTATTTCTTGCAAACTTGAGAGTATTTATGCTTATGATGAAATGCGAAGGGGTCTTCTCGAGCCTCAATGGTTTTGTGATGCTAATCACATCCAGATCCTAGGCTTAGGTCATGACAAATGTGGAAGTGGGTGGCAAGGTCCTCGAAGTGTTAAGGAGAGTTTTATGTAGGCTTTTGGTTTCTAGAAGCTTTAAGTTGCTATAGTTGACTATAGTCGCTTCTAAGATCTGAGCATTAGATTAAAATTATGTCAGTTCTATCACCACTAAAATGTTGATTTTAGGTTAGTAGAATGGTTGGTTGGGGCCCCGATACTTTTGGTTTGATTTTGAGTTTGTAGTTGGGAAATTAGTTTTAAGTTGCCTAGAGTTAATTTTGGGGGTAAAATATTAATAACGATCTTTGTTGGTGATTCTGATGGTTTCATTGAGCCTAAAATATTGAAATTAGCCCATTAGTATTATTGTTTTATTTTTATTGGGTCTCAAATGAATCTCGAGGGTCTATTTGGAGAGCTTTTGGCCCATTTCCTTTGTTGATGTTAGTTGTTCTGGTGCAGGAACTATGCATCAATATCACGAGGCTCCTTGTCATGATCATAATGTGTTGAGGTTTTGGGCATCACTATTGCAACTATGGATACCTCGATCACAATGGTAGTGACCGCAATCATAAAGGTTTAGGTTCGGTATGAATCTCCCATGGTCATTGCGATAGCGACAAGATGCTAGCAATCATGATGGCTCCAGGTTGGTTAACCTCGTGATTGCATGGGTGGTAACTATAATGGTGATGTATATTTTGACTAGGAATATATTTAAGTCCTTTTTGGGGAAGAAAACTTATCGTCTCAATTTTTAGAGATTGGGAGCTTGTATTGAGGGAAATTCTAGTGGATTTTTTAGATCTAAAACTTGGGTGAGTTTCTAAAACATATTTTCATCATTACTCATTGATTAAGTTGCAAAACTTACCTTTTAATCATGGATTTTAAGCTTGAGATTTTGTGGTTTTACTGGTAAAGTGTGATATTGATATTTTGATAATTTGTAACTCGATTTCTACTCAGTTTTTATGAAATTTTAGATTTGAAACCCTTAAATCACGGGTAAAGATATTTTTTCAAATATTCTAGTTTTACCCTTTTATCTTGGGGTTGAATTTTAAGGTGATTTTGAACCTGAAACTAATGTCAATATGTGTATTCTTGTTTTTTATTTACATATAGATCTCATATTTGAAGAGATTGGTCTTCCTCAGAGTCATTTTGGGAGAGTGGAGCTTCTCATTAATTCTTTGGGATGTGATTTACGCATCTTTTTTAAGTTAAGTTGAGATTTACCTTAACTCTTTTACAAGGTGTTTATGTTCTATGTTCTAGTTACTTCTATATTATGAATAACTGGGTATTTAGGGGTCCCATATAAATGAGATGGTGAGCATATATGCAGTTAACAGTGTCTATCGTTGGGTTAAAAATAATAAAATGAACATCTAGATTATTCTCTCACTTATTGATATGCTTATAGTAAATAGTATTGATGAATGACTTATTGATCTTGCATAAATTAATAGTGAGTAATACTTGAGGGTTTAGATCATGTTTAGTGGAATTTGGCAGAATAATTTGAGATAGTAACTACTTAAGGTATAAAGAGTTTAGGGTTATAAATAAGAATTTAAAAGGACGGATCTTGGCGTAATTACTATGTATTATGAATCAAGGTAGATGAGTATATTTCCTTTTTGAATATTTAATTCTAATTGTCTCAGAGATGGGAAAAGGTAGGAAATTTATCATGTAAAACATGCTATGGGTCGAGTAAATCCTAAATGTTTACTTTATTTGGTTGATTATCAGTGTTGTGATGTCCGTGTGGGGATTGTGTGAACCTTATCATTGATATGAGAGATTATTATCATTATGATGTTAGAGTATGGACTTGTGCTGACTTTACTATTGCTTAGAGAGTTTATCATCATTGTGATGCCTGGGTGGGACTTGTGTTGACCTCATTGGTGTTTTATTTGATTCTTTTACTATTTTGGTGCCCTTATTGGGGGCTTGTATCATGATTTACGGAGATTTGGGTGACTTAGGTTTATTTATATCATTATTGAGATGATTATTGTGAATTGTTGATTTTGTCATGATCATGCATACTCATTCATCACTCATTTTCATAGAAATGGTACTACTATGGAACTTAGAATCTTTGCAAAAGAAAGTGAACCATTTTATAAAATATCTTAATTGAGGGATTTATTATCAAGGTAGATTGATGATATTGTGATTAGTATATGGGTTGCAAACCTCCCATGGGTCCTCTCGCAGAAGCTTAGGCTCAGAAGGTGTATATAGGTTGTAGTTTTGCCATTGCATTTCATTTCATATCACTATATTATATTACACTTTCTCTTGGGCAATATTATGGTTGAGATATTATTATATGTTGTGTGTTGGTCACGGGTTATATCTTGACTCGTTGAGACTGTTGTGTCACATCCACCAGTTGTGTGATATGCATTTCCCTATCTTTTGCTAGATTGTTAGTTTGGCAAGGTGAGTGGGTATAACATATTGTATTGGTGAAATACTCTCCTAATGTGACCTATTACTATTTCTATCGATATTAAATTGGTATGTGGCTGCCTTAATTAAACTGATTTAGCTACCTCGTTGATTATTGTTATCTTCCAGAATATGATGGGACTTTTCTAAGTATAGGTTTATTAGGGGTAATCTTGGATGGTTGGTGTTGTGGTTCTCGCCACCACTTTGAATTATGGTTGGTTGTCGATGATGCTTGCGGAGTACACGTGGTTCATACCCACCCTTACTTTTTCTTTCTGTATCTATGTGCAAGTACTGAGCGAGTAGTTGATCATTGATTGTGACTCCTAATCTCATCTACTCTAGAGATTGAGGTAACGGTTTTCGAATCCAAGATCTTACACAGATCTCTCTGCATTTTATCTTATGCTTATTCGCATTTAAGATACTTCAAACTATTTCATTGTACTTGATGTTATAGACTTGTGCTAGTAACACAAGACCAGGGATGTTGTATTAAGATTATACCTCTTTTTATATCATTTGGGGATTATTTCTATTTTTACTTCTTATGCTTCGATTTTACTTTGATTATTGTGTTTGGGTTGGGATAGGCTTACCTATATTGGAGGGTGTGCCAGATTCCATCATGGTCCCTATTTTAAATCATGACAGAAACACAACTCCATAATATTATTGTGTTTTGGTTGGGATAGGCTTACCTTTATCGGAGGGTGTGACAGGTGCCATCATGGTACCTATGTTGAATCGTGGTATAAACACATACTCTACAATGTCTCTCCTTATCTTGAGCCACCAATAGTATTGCGTCAAATAATGGTACGTCTTTGTTGCATTTGGCTGAATAAAGTGTCTCTAACTATTAGCCATTTCTGTGATCAGCTTTGTCAAATTTTCTATCCTCAGTACATAAATATGACCTTGATTATAAATACACCTTCAATATCAAGAAATATTTCTATCATGACCAGATTTCTCAGGTCATGATGGCACCTACCATAATTCATAAGTAGGTAAGCCAACTCATAATCTGGAATATCTAGTAAAGGACTTATAATATTCCCAAACTACAACTCTCTTTTAAGAAGTGTAAGCGATCGTTGTCAAATATATAACCCAATAGAGGTTAGGGTTGAACCCCTTAGGGAATAAGGTTTTAATTAAGTTGAATGTATTTTAAATTATAATCAATCATCAATTTCCATAAGATAAGTGGGTTTGAGTAATGAAGTAAAAATTTTATTATACTTGTGTCAAATTGTAGCCATAGTCTTTTGTAATGTAATTGTCAATGTGAAAGAGAAAACTAGGACTATGTTCACCTTGGTTTTCTATCACTTCTGAGTCATGTGACCTATGAATTTTTACCAATGTATGCAATTATTAGGAAATCGATGTCAACTCCCTATCTAAGTGTTTCCCAACCTTCAAAACATGGTTTTCACTTAAATTTTCTCAAACTTAGAATGATGAAATACTAATTCGATGTAATCCTCAAGAGACTAATATGGTTAAAGTAGTAATCTTAATTCAGATCTTGGAAACTCTGAATTCTTGTTGCTAATCTCTTTTCCCAATACTAACATCTTTACCCAAGATAATATTTGCAGCCATTAGAACCCATTAAACTGGAGAGAATTGTAATGTAATCACAATAACAATATAATTTCAGTGACCCATAACCCTAGAAATGATTTTCCACTAACAGTCTGTTTGGATAGTGGTTTGCCATGGTTTCATAATGTATGGTACAGTATGGTATGGCATTGCATTGTATGGTATAGTATAATACAATGTTTGGATAGACTGTATCGTTCACTACTGTTTAATAATAATTTTTTTGTTTGGTTTGATGGTATGGTACTGTATCGTAATGGGTAAGTTTACTAAAATGTCCCTAATTATTATAAATTTTAAATTTATCAATAATTGTTAGTAAAATAATTTTCTTATCACAAATCATGCCTTGTAAACATATTAAGTTGTTAAATTCATGAAAAATCATCTTTTAATAATTATTTTTACTAACTTTGGTCTGCTGCCAGAAGGAAATGTCACGAGAGTACAGGAACCATAGTTATTTAAATTTCTAACATTTAAGATTTCATTATCATGGTTTAAGGTACTTTATAGTTGGGATTCTATCTATCCGTTGTAAAAATAATTAAGCCTACAATGCATAAATTAGAGAGGCTATTTCCAACAGACCCCCTTCTTAGGACAAAAATAAAAATAATGTAAATTTCAAAACAAAGAAGTCAATGTGTACAACCATGCCACAGCAAAATTTAGCAGTGACGTAACTTGAACAAATAACCAATACTAAATCTACAATGCCATTATCTGCTTCACCTCCCAAACTCCTATAACTTCCAGCACTTTTCACCTTTCTTCTGTCCTTTTTTCGTGTTGCAAATGGCAATTTGCTATGGCTTCAAACAAATTATGTCGTCGTTTAAACGAATAGCAAACTGAACTTAACTATAATTTTTTAGGTTACAGTTATCATCTACACAAGGCACAAACTAGATAGTTGCACTTAGTAGACTCAATAAACTCAAAAGCAAACAGCAAATCGGTGAATAAACTGGTATAGGGTGAAGGGTAAAATGGGATTAAAGAATATTAGAAAAGGGCATAATTGGAAAAAAAATATGGGATACCACCAAATCGGTGGTTCTGAAAATTGAGAGATTTCATGGTTATCAAACCGTGAAAACATACCATACTATACCATTACTTTTAAAAATCAATCAAAACAAACATGGTTTGCTTGGTAACTATACCATACCATACCATGGAAAACCACCATCCAAACAGGGCTAAGGATCCAACAACCCTAGTTATGGGGATTTTAGCCATCATGATAAGAAAATAGATGAAACATTTTAGTTTAATAATATAAGAGTTCGAACATACAAAATAAAAATTCAAATTCAATTATGTGATTCAAACCAAGAATGTTATGTTCAAGCACTGAAAAACTTGCCCCTTAAAGCCCTAAAAGTGTTACAAAATTATCTCAGTATAGAAGATGACTATTCTAAACACTAGACTAGTTATTTCTCCAGCAAAGGGGAAATTTGAAATTCAAATCTGGGCTATTTAAATTCAAATTTGGGCTGCCACATCACAATTGATGACTTCAGAGATGGTCCATCGACAAGGTGATGGTTCATCGGCTGAACCGTCACCTGGTACTAGATTGGGAATATTTTTTTACAAAAATGAAAACTTCAACAATGGTCCATCGGAGGTCTGATAGCCCATAAGTCTAATCGTCGCTAGATTTGAGTTCTTTAAGGATTCTGCTTCAGTGCGGCGGCCTGAGTGGTAGTCCGTCGCAACCTTGTCAACCCGCAATCTAGCCTGTCACCTGTCTTTAGTTTTCCTAAATTTTTATTTTTCCTTGATTGAGATAGCACCGGTCAAGGCTCTGATGTCCCATCGGGAACACCATCACAGAATATCAATAACTCTAAGTTTCCTTTTTCCTTCTCTTTAGTTTGATTCCTGAGAGCAAACACAAAATACATTAAAAACACCAACGATTTCTTGAACACATGTGGTTATCCATAATTGAATATGCAAAATGCACCATTGTAAGATGCTACATCAACACCCTCAACTAAGTATGTATGCTTGTCTAAAGCAACTTAACAAAATATCATGCCGGCATCCATTTTGAAAGAATAAGCAGATGTTGGAAAACACCATGGACCTACACTTACATTAACAATACATACATGAGTTATTTATCAATAAAATAGTAGGGATATATAATTGGTATTACACTCCAAAGAAACCACGTACATACACTTAAGACACTTAATCTAATAACTAGCAACCACAAGCATCGTTCACATTCTCTCACCACAAAGAAGTCCCTTTCACATCTATGGAGTTAAATTTAAGGATTGTGATTCAAATCTCTCACTCTCACAACAAACTTCAAGCAATGCATATACAATACCATAAGCTTTCCCTTACCATTCTACCACATTCTACAGTTAGTTGACAATAATCACTACAAGACTTTATTTGGCTTGTACTGAAGGCTTGGGTGCATGTGAGGTATATTTTAAGACAGTGACTCAGCCCTTCTAGCCATATGTTATTTATATTCATTGTGTTTTTCAACTTTACCCTTGCTTACCTTATTTACTTAACCAATCCTTCTTGATGAATATGCTACAATAAATATATGTATACATACATACATACATATATATATATATAACCATCCTTTTTTTACATCAATATCCTTCCTCAGTTGCACACACTCCTAAAGTTTTTTTTGATTCAACTCATTCTCTCTTCATACCCTTCTTCACTCATCAAACTGTTCTATAGTAGCCACCCTCAACTTAAGTAATTTTCCTGAGTTGAGGTATATGATGTCCAAGGAGAAAACAAAGCCAAAATAAAAGTTTAACAATAAAGAAAGGAAGTCTAGCAGCTGTTGAATAAAAAGATTATAAGCTCAAAGTAGGGAGAAAAGGAATTTATACATATTATTTGTATAGGTATTTTAAGTTAAGTGGAATACATTGAAATAGGTCTTGTGATCCTATCCTACACAACCAACTTATCACCTACCAAAAATGAACTGGCCGAATTCTAGATGCATATACCAAGTAAGAATTTAAATGAACTCCTCGCACACATCATGCATTAAATGATACCCATGCTACCTATTATCATATTTGTGCTAAATATTAAGCATGATTCACTTTATCTAGAGATTACTAATGCCAAGTACATATCCACAAATAGTTAATTATCAAAACAAAACTACATGCACAATCATAATTTTTGGGGAGGGTCCTCAATTTTTATATTCCAACACAATAGCTATATATTCACTCTTTTCTTCTTACAAGCATAATATATATAGACACCACAACAATAGACAGAAAGAAGAATCCTAAACATGTCGGTTCTCCTATATAGACATGAGGGAAAAGAACACAGGAAACAAAAAACCACGTGGAGATAGATTCACAATCACAAGTACCCCACCCTACTAAAAGAAAAATATTTTATACTCAATACATTAATAATAAAAGTACAAGGGGCGGAATACATAGCCCTTAGGCTTGGGATTCTGGCAAATCTTAGGATGCCTGACTGGCCTTAGTCTCGGCAATAGTTACTCCAGCGATGGATGGGGTGCTCAATCTAGTAATATCCTCATGATCTGGGATAGGCATCCATAACACCGGTAGTTTGGGTCCACCTACATGTGCTAAACTAGTGTACACACCAGTTGTCTTATCCTCTACTCTCTTTTTCCTTACATCATTATTTTTATTTGATTAATTTAATGCCTTTCTCACAACTCTTTCCTTATCGATATCATTTATGTGCTTCCTTTTTCTCCATCTTCTTTTCTTGCCACTCTCACTTACTGCTTTGTATTTGTCTTTTAATATCTAGCCCATTAGATCCACTATGTCATTATCCTCTTCCAACTCCACTATCTATGGATTAAATGCACCTTAGATGGGATGTCCTTTTAAATTTGTTATGTTCGTTTGCTCTTGTTTTAGTTTAGTCATGAACTTAGCTAAATCTGGAATTAAAAGTTCTCAGAACCTGTTGTTCACTCTTCCTTCCATGTCATCAATTATGGCATATAGATTCTCATACAAATTCAAAGCCTCAATCACTATCCTATCCACAAATGGCTTGATCTCCTTAGACCATGTGTTTAGCTGTCATTCAATTTTTTTCAAAGTTTTTACCACTTTCACAAAAATTTCCAATATAAGTATGTAATCCATGTAAATTGGTGAAATATATGTCATGTTAGCAATCTTAGCAGTAGGAGGTGTAGGTATAGACCCAAATACTGCAGAAGTGCCCTATGGATCAACTGTAACAAGGTGTAATGGCATAGAAATAGGGATCGTTGGAGTAGTGTGAGATTGAGGGGGAAAAGATTATGGCTTATGGACCCACATCTCAAATTTTATATCATCCCTTGTCCTCTTGATGTCTTACCTTTTTGACGTTGTAACTTGGTTATCCACCCCACTAATGAGTGGAACCTTTGCTAGGTTGCATATTTCCATAATAAGACATGAAAAATGCAATGCACTGGCAGTCTTATAAGACTTAGTTAATATTTCATCAGTAATAACCTGGCCAAAATTTATCTTTATCCCCTCTAGAAAACTCGCCACCATAACTAATCTTAGGTGGATTTATGCACCTAAGTGTCATTATCTATGCTTGTTTAGACTAGTTTAAGTACTTCACATGGTCATAATGAGTTGATAATGGTATTACTGAGAATTAATGTGTTAAATTAATTGTTCATA
Source organism: Capsicum pubescens (assembly GCA_030864215.1). Taxonomy (NCBI): domain Eukaryota; kingdom Viridiplantae; phylum Streptophyta; class Magnoliopsida; order Solanales; family Solanaceae; genus Capsicum; species Capsicum pubescens. The sequence continues at coordinate 241,369,820 of CM061548.1, forward strand.
ATGATTAAGGTATGTTCAAAACAAGTTTGAAACTAAAATGATCACTTAGATTTTAGATGAGAAAATTAGCGTTACTAGCTTGAGCTATGTGTTGTTCTTGTGTATCTCGTTGAATTGTATTGTGTAGTAAGCACTAATTCGTGTGTTTGATGTTATAGGAGACCATGTTAGATGTTAAGATTGATGTTAGTGATAATATCAAGGTCTAATGATATTGGAAAGACACCCACAAAATGAGGAACTCAAAGGCTAATGGAAGGAGTAAACATTGATGAAATTTGGAAAATTTGAAGCCATGGGTGTACCACGCCCTTGAACCTCTGAGATAAGGGAATGCCATGCCCCAAGATACAAAACTAGATGTCACAAAATAGTAAGCATCCATCATAAGGGAATTACACTCCCTTAACACGCCAACACATGGGCGTGACATGCCCTTGGTTCAAAAATGGGCTCTTGGATTCCTATTATAAATAGAACACTTGTCTTTGAATGTAAACACCTTGAAAGACCTTTGGGATGGAAATAAACTTGAGGAGGCTTATTTTAGGGTTATTAATATTTATTTTAGTTTACTTTTGGTTTTTATACATGAATTCCTTAATTGTGATTCATTGTAAAACCATGAGTGGCTAAACACCCTCCTCTAGGGTTGAGGCCAAGAACATGATTACTTATTCTTTCAATTGAGTTTGTTTAAGTTAATTATCATTAATTTGTGTCCATATATCCTTGTTATTTACTATTCTATAGATTTGTGACCCTCAGGATAAATTTATATTTTTATTATAATCCCTAAAGGAGGAACAATAGATTAGAACATGGGATCTTATATGTTCAAGTCATTGAAGCTAAGGTTTGATTTTAGGATAGGAATATACCTAATTCGCCCTGCTTGGCTCAAATATGGGATGAAATATAAATTTTCTTAACTTAGTTCTTGCATCCCCCCTCAATGATGTAGTTGTGAGGCTAAGTTGGATAGAAGATTAGAGGCTTGGAAGACCATAATCATGTTATCAACCCTGTGAATCAACAACCAAGATAGTTAACAAAACTAACAATATTGTATAGCTAAGTAGGATTGTTTGTAGTTCCTTGACCTTGTATTTCTCCCTATTATTGTCTCCAACACTTTATAATTTCAAATTGTTTATAAATACTTTTGAATTCTCAAATCTCAAACGTTATTGGTTACACTTGCACTTGCTTAATCTAAGTGGTGAAGCTAGAATTGGATTGTTGTTAAACCAAGTCCCTGTGGGAATTATACTTGGATTTTAAAGGCCACTCTATTACTTCGGTGACCATATACACTTATGTATGCACTAGGACATAACAAGTTTTTGGTGCCATTATTGGGGACTTGAAAAATAGCAACCGTCTTAGTTTTAGTTTTTCTATTTTATTTGATAAGTGCTAATGACTTGATCTTAGCTTCTGAATTTGCAGGTACTAGTTTGAAAGTTAAGTATCTAGCAAGGGAAAGGGATTTGGTTGACCCATATCCTAAACTTGAGCGAAGCTTACTTTAGTTGAGGAGAAAAATAGTATTTCTCTGTCGAATACCTCAAATTCATCAGAAAAAAGCTATTCCTGCACCAATGGATAAAGATCAACCATCCTACAGGATATTATGCAAAGTGGTAATCCCATTCGCAACCAATGTGACCTTACCATTCGCAAATCAAAACATGGAGGTAGATTCAAGCTCAAACAGAACAGGGTGCAGTTATTGCATAGTAGTGGGCAATTCACAGGCCTATCACATGACGATACTTAAGTTTATCTATAGAACTTCTTAGAGATTGGTGATACTTTTATCCCCACTAGAGTCTCCACTAACTATGTGATACTTACTCTCTTCCCCTTCTCACTTTTAGGGGAAGTGAAGAAAAAGTGAAGAAATTATTGAATACAGAGATATCAAACCCCATCACTACATGGGGTGATTTTGTAAAGAAGTTTGTCATCCAGTTCTTCCCATCCGACAAGACTACAAAGTTACATAGTGAGATTCTCTATTTTAAGTAGAAGCCATATGAGAACTTGTATCACGCATAGGAGAGGTTCAAATCTCTTCTTATATATTGTCCACCTCACCAACACATGAATGAGGCATTATCTCATACCTTTGTTGAAGCTCTTGGACATAACACAAAAATTTTGTTAGACTTAGCTACATGTGGTAAAGTTTTAGAGAAAACTTATGATGATCTTTATACTCTCCTGAATCAAATTGCACAAGGTAATCCTAATTGGAATGGTGATATTTCCAGAAGTACGGTGAAAAGTTCTATAGGTATGATTGAGGTGGATGGCGTCACAACTTTGGATGCTCAATTTTCAGCCTTAAAAAAACAAATGATGACACAGTTCAGCAAGTTGGGTGTGAACCAACCTCAGGCCTAAGTAAATGTAGTCCAACAAACCCCATACTAGTGTGAGATTTATGGTATAAGTGGCTACTGCAGTGACACAACCCAAACTAGGTCCAGGGCATGTTAGGTATCTCAAGTCCAATAAGGACCGGAGACCACCACCAACACCCAAATTGTAGATCACCTTATTACCGTGTCGGATGAATTTTGAACATATAAAAAGATAAGAGAACTTGAAATAAAAGATACTATGATATGAATGTAACCAAACCAATTAACAACCAAAACATCCTAAGTCCACAGTAATTCAACAACCTCTACCAAACTGAATATTAATAAATTATTGGTACATGCCCCCAACTATAGCCAAAAATAGGATCCAATAGTCTAAAACTCAAAAGGAAAATGTAATCCTAAAATGGAGCCTTACGAAGCATGGAAGTTCACCACTTCAAGTCAACTCTTGATCAATCCACAATCACTGAGTAGGAGAAGTAGAATTATGGCCAAATCCTGCATCACATGGGGATATAGCATCTGAAGATTGTTAGCGGGGTGAACGCTAGCATGTAACTCGGGGATAAGGATAACATAATGACATGATCAATAGTTTAACATCATTCAAACCAATGCACATAATCAAATGCATATACATATATATACATATATATATAGTTCATGCTGGCATAAGGAACAAGGTTTAGCATGAACTTTAAAAACCTTAACCTAGATTGTGTATCTCAACGTCATATAATAGTACCCACGGGATAAATGGGCCGCAGCTCTCACCCCCTGGTCGGGCCCCAGTGCGTGTAGCCACAAGAATCGAAGAATAATCTCATATAAATACACACGAGGGACTCGAACCTCCCAACATATACTAAGATGACTTAAGCACCCGATCATGTAATGATTTATGGGAGACTCGAACCTCTATAATCATGAAATAATAATAATAAGGGGTACTAGAACCTTCTTTGTCACTTTGACCACCACGTCGGCAAATGCAATTTCTAGTATCAGTCACTTAGACCTCCACTTTCACGACTCAGCTACACAACCCTTATTAGAGACCAATTAAAAAAAGTATCACACATTCCCATTCATTGAACCATATTCCACATTAAGGTATACATTGTTTGTATCGTCATTCCAAATACACTTGTAAGGTATCAACAACATGCCAAAACAATTTCCATTAACTTTGGAAAAACAACTCCCTTTGTTCATTAATACAAGATAGGGGAACACTGACTCTATTTGTTTATTAAATTAGACCATTGTATTTCAAATACCTCTTTATATCATGCAATAGTTCAAGACTAGTTCAGTTTTACAAATTCCTACCTTTCTCATAACTCAAAAATAATTTCACACCATGAGGTTAGGGTCATAACCACTTCAAAAGTCACAAGTTTGGGAAAATCACAATTCCCTAGTTCTTTTGCCGTACCCATGCGCCCACAAGTTCAAAACCATAATTAAAGCATGAAAATCATATGTAAACCATGAGAAATATTGTTCAATTCATAAACATTCAAAAAACCCAACCTTTGTTTCAAAACCGACATAACATCTTATGAAACAACACTTCAAAACACATGCTTTTTACAAATTAACAATGAAGAAAGAGTGACATGCCTAAAATTTTAAGATGTACTGAGAGAAATCACCCTCGAAAGCCCTAATTGATCAACCTCTTGAAAACCCTAAGTGTTCTTGACCTTGAAGAATTTGAGAGTGTTGAGAAGTTACTTTGATGTGTTTATGAGGGCTAATCATACCCTAAAGGGGTTTTAAGATGTGGGATCCATTTTTGGTAAGAGGGGAAATATCTAGAATGCCCTTAAGTTAAAAGCTAAAAAAGGGCCACCTTTGACTCGTAACCACTCCTTACGACTTATCACCATGAGTCATAACCAAGGCAGTACCACTAAGGAAGCATACACTACTGACCTTACGACTCAGCCACAAGAATCATAATGGGACCCTATGAGTCATAGGATCCAGTCGTAGTCAACACAGAACCAAAATTGAGACTTACATTGCACCCTACGATTACACCTAATGACTCGTAACATATTCTTACAGCTCTTAGTGGGCCTCTGGTACTCAGAGTAGAATTAATGCACAAACTTATTGATTTGGTTAAAACTCATACCAATGAATTGTCAGGACACCCTATGACTCATAGGTTCCAGTCATTACCAAGGCAGTGAGCTCAAAGCTCTAGAAATTTTTCAAGAGCCAAAACCTGGGGTGCTTCATACAGACTCTTGTGGGGCGAATACCAAGTTCGTGAACTTTGTGGGAAATATAAAGAAAGGAAATTTGAACCATGGTAATTCCCACAACCACAAGTAGTAGAGTCAGTACAACTATTCATGGGGCAAAAATCAAGTTCAAACTCAGCAGTTTTAGCAAAAGCCAAACATGCAGGCCAGTTATATTAAAGCAACATTGAAAAAGATCCTAGCCAATCAAGAACAAATGGCTGTAGAAATAAAAGTCACCAACTTTTCCAAAAAAATTTAGATACACAGTTGGGATAGTTAGATCAAGCCCAGAATGCCAGACCCCAAGGGGCTTTACCAAATGGCACAGAGAATCTGAAGTAGGTAATGGTAATAATCTTGAGGAGTGGTAGATATCTTATTTATTGACCTCTAAGAAAAGTTAGGAGGTTTAGGCAGAGTTGGTTCCAAAGCAGGCAGAGGGAACGCAATTTGTAGCCAAATATGCTAAAATTTCAAGGAAGTTTGAGTACCCAAAAACTAAGAAAGCTGAGATGGAACAAGAAATACCACCACCACCATTCTATCAAAGGATTAAAAAGGATAAGGAGGATGCATATTTTAAGAAGTTCTTTGAAATATTCAGAGAACTTCATATTAACCTCTCATTGTTAGATGATTTGTAAGGTATTCCTAAGTATTCCAGGTACTCAAAGGATTTTATGACTAATAAGATGAAGTTGAGTGACATTAACATAATGGAATTTACTGAGGAGTGCAGTTCAATGGTGATGATAAAAATGTCGAGAAAGTTAAAGGATCCTGGGAGCTTCAACCTCTCTATACAAATTGGTGATAGTAATGTGGTATATGCATTGGGTGACTTAGGGGCGAGTATAAACTTGATGCCCCTATCTTTTTTCAATTCTCTTGGATTGAGAAAGCTAAGGCCTTACTCTGTAATGCTCCAAATGGTAGATATAACCAGAGTACAACCTAAATGAATCATTGAGGATGTGCTCATTAAGGTTGGTAAGTTTATTATTCCTACTGATTTTATTGTTCTTGACTATGATGCAAATGATAGGGTACCAATCATACTGGGACATCTATTCTTAGTGACAAAAGGAGCACTGATTGATGTTAGAGAGGGCACTCTAACATAAAGACTAGATGATGAAGAAGTGGTCTTCAAAGTATACAAACCACTCAATCTACCTTTGCACTAAAAGATTTGTGCTTGATCACATCCATGGAAGTGGATGAGTGTGGTACGATGGAGTATGCACCACCAATGATGTCTTTGAACTATCTCATAGAGTTTTCCAAGCCACCAATTAAGCTTAGAATTGAGAAATTAAAAAAAGAGCCTGAAAAGCCTAGTGTGGAAAAAGATGCAGACCTTGAGAGTAAGCACTCAAAAGATCATAAAAAAAGTAAAAAGCCACTGAGTAGGAGGAATATGATTAAGAGTAGTGATGTAGGTAATTCCATGATACTAGATCAAGAATTGCTTGGGAGGCAACCCAAGTTAAGGTAGGTATTTTATTATTCTTCTTTTTCTTTTATGTCACTTTTGTTTTTGTTTTGAGTCACAAGTTAAAAGGAAGTCTGAGTACCAAAAATCTAAGCTAAGGAGCATGGCAAAGACTAGGTGTGGGTCCACCAAATCTCATTAATGATTAAAGATATTGCTAGCTAGACCTAGAGGCCGCAGGGAGTATTTCTATCCCTACTCTTAGTTGTGGTTTGAGGACAAAGTGTAATTTTTAAGTGTGGGGTAATGATTCTTCACATGGTTTAAGGTAAAGGGCTACTATAGGATTTTTGTTTTATTTATTTTTCTAGGTTTTGACTAAATTTGAAAAAATTACAAAAAAAATTGTCTCTTTGTTTATTTTGTTTTTATTGGTGTTGTCCTAGTAGGGGCACACTTCACCCACCCCTTAGTTTTTATTTTTAATTTTTTTTTTAGGGGTCACCTTTTGAACCTAGTATCCCTTTTTCATTTTTAGGAGTAAATTTTAAAATTTTTGTTGTAAGAATAAGCGAGATGTTCTTTCTAGTTGCTATGTGCGGTTACATGATGCGAGTTGGTTTTGAATATAAAAAGGCATGATAATTGTGTTGAATGACTATTTTTGATACACTTAGGCTCATTTTTATGACTCTTATGAGATGTTATCTTAATTTTGAATTCAAGTTATTTCTTCATCTAGAGTCTATAGGGATCCTACTTGATTTGAGCATGTGCCATGTGTGAGTGAGGTATTTTGTTGTATTTACTATTACATATTAATGTCTAGAACTTACATAGTGTGTGTGCAAAGAGAAATAAAGAATGTTGGGTTTAGGAGATGATATAGGTGTTTCTTTGATAGTCATGTTTCATACCTTTTTCTATCTACCCTTATTGCATGATCTAAGTTAAACCCCTTTGAGCTTGTAGCCTATTCTTTAGTATACTTATATATAGCCAATTGACCTACTTTGATTGATTGTAATTTGATCCAAAGCTCCTAAGCACTTTAGTTGAAAATTAAAATGGTTAAAAAGTGTAAAATTGAATAAAAAAAAGGTGAAAGTGAAGTCTGACAATAGTAGCTATTCATGTGAAAAATTTTATGTGTTGATGTGGGGAGTAATGTAATGAAAAAAAAAATTGATCAAAAATTAAATCATGTGTTGATAGATAATACTCTCTCCTTACTATCTATGAGCTAACTTAAAGAGATGGAGCTAAACAAAAGTGATGTAGGAAGATAGAAGTGGTGAGAAATTGGTTGTTTAGAATGGATCCTAGTGTATAATGTGATCTATTAAAGCTCTTAGGGAAGATAATCAATATTTTTGGCCAGAATAGCTCCTTTCCATCCCTCAGTTTACATTATAACCCTTTAATTCATACTTTATCTTGAACCTCGATATTTTAATATTAGTGGAGTACTACACTAAGGAAAGCTTATGGTTCATCTTATGTCGCATGTGAATTCTTTGTGAGAGTGAGGAAAATTTAATTCTAATACCCATTCTTGTGATAAATTATATCTCTATGAGTGAATATGAATAACTCTCTTTGTGGTGAAAGTGCATGTTTAATGATATTTAGGTGACTTATATGATATCTTTATTGAGTAATATGCATGATTTTGCTTACTTGGTTGAGCCAATTCTTGAGGCTAGAGTGTTTGGAAGTAGTGTTCACGAGTTTTCGGATGTATATGACATGTTTCGTGTGGAGCTTGCTATTTGTGTAGCCATTGTAGTGCCATCTTGAGTGTATTACTTGTAGTAGTGATATTGGATTCTTCCTTATATGGTGCTTATTGTAAAGATTTTTCCAAGGACGAACAAGGTTTTAAGTGAGGGGTGATGATCTTAGGTGGATTTATGCACCTAAGTATCATTATCTACCCTTGTTTAGCCTAGTTTTGAGGACTTGGAGTATTCGCAATGAGTTGATAATGGTATAATTGAGCATAAATGTGCTAAAGTACTTGTACATAATGATGAAGCCAGGTTCAAAACAAATTTGGAACCAAAATTCACACTTAGAGTTTAGGCAGGAAAACTAGTGTTACTAGCTTGAGCTATGTGTTGTACTCGTGTATCTCGTTGAATTCTACTGTGTTGTATGCACTAATTCTTGTGTTTGATATTATAGGAGACTATGTGAGATGTTAATATTGATTTTTGGGAACATATCAAGGTCTAATTATGTTGGAAAGACACCCACGAAGTGAGGAACTCAAAGCCTAATGTAAGAAGTACACATTGACTAAATCTGGAAAATTTGAAGCCATGGGCATGCCATGCCTTTGAACCTCTGAGATAAGTGCATACCATTCCCCAATATACAAACCAAGATGTTACAAAATAGTGATAATCCGCATTAAGGGTATGACACTCCCTTGGTTCAACAACGGGCTCTTGAATTCCTATTATAAATAGAACACTTGTCTTTGATTGTAAACACCTTGGACGACCTTTGGGGAAGGAAATACACTTGAGGAGGATTATTTTAGGGTTATTAATCTTTTTTTTTTAGTTTAGTTTTTATTTTTATACATGAATTCCTTAATTGTGATTCATTGTAAATCCATGAGTGGCTAAACACCCTCCTCTAGGGTTGAGGCCAAGAACACGATTACTTATCTTTCAATTGAGTTTGTTTAAGCTAATTATCATTATTTGTTGTTCATATATCCTTTTTATTTACAATTCTATGGATTTTTTATCCTTAGTATAAACTTATATTTCTATTGTGATCCTGGAAGTAGGAACAATAGATTAGAATGTGGGATCTTATAGGTTCAAGGTATTGAAGTTAAGATTTGTATTTAGGATAGAAATATACCTAATTCATCCCACTTGGCTCAAATATGAGATAAAATATAAATATATTTATCTTAGTTCCTGCATCCCCGCTTAATTATTTAGTTGTGAGGCTAAGTTAGATAGACGATTAGAGGTTTGATAGACCATAATCATGTTATAAACCCCGTAATCAACAGCCAAGCTAATTAACCAAACTAACAAGATTGTATAGCTAAGTAGGATTGTTAATACTGGTTGGACCCTGGTTGTCTCCCCATTATGGTCTCCAACACTTAATAACTTTTAATGCTTAAATCTCAACCATTATTGGTTAAACTTGCACTTTTTTAATCTTATAATGAAGCTAGAATTTGATTGTTGTTAAACCAAGTCCCTGTGGGATTGATACTTGACTTTAAAAGGTTACTCTACTACTTTGGTAACCATGTAAACTTGTGTGTGCTCTATGACGCAACTATAAATGCTCTCTATTGGTCTAATTTTGCATCACCACCAGTCGGCATGAATCTAAGTCTAACCACAGCCCACCAAAACTTTGCCTTAAAGCTTAATGCGGATTTGGCAATCCTCCTTCTATAATTCAACCAGGACGGCTCACCATTGTCTGTCAACATGGTTCCAACCATGACCCTTGGGTGGATGCAGTAGTTATCCTATTGTCAAGCTCTGCAGTGATAGTAGAATTTTTGTACAATTGACCAAATAGAATCCGATTGATAGTGCGATATGAGATATCCACTAAAACTCCCCTAATTGGAATTTTTGTTCTATTCTGCATGTCTGATAATTTTTGCCCCTTTGGGAAATCTTCCTCAAGTACAACCAAGGAATTAGAAAATAACTCCCTAACAATGGTCGGGTAGTAATACCCTAGTGGTGTGCTTAAATAACCTAGCCCATACTCATTGAACTATCTCACGGTGTCCGAATATTTCAACAGCTCAGTTGTCACAATCTGCCACTCTTCAGCAATAGGTCTTTTCATACTCCTAGATTAAGTATGATGAAGACCATCATAATAATAATTCTTATCCCTCACAACCTTCCACCTTATCAATTCTCTGACTTTGCGATCTTTACTACATATTACATCAATTCTCTCTTTTTTTAGATTCTTTTTACGGACTGGTGGTATCTCCCTTTTCAGTTTCCATGCTTAGGCTAGAGCTAGAACTCTAATTGCTCTCCCTATTATTGCTAACATCAACACTTGACAAGTCATCCTCCTCTTTAGACTGGGAGTATTGCCGGTATTTCTTTTCTCTTTACCTGGTGTGATAGGTTGGTGCCTCAGTATCACCTTCAAGTTAATCTTGAAGTCTCGAGGTTGTGGTTTTCTGAGTTGTCCATTCTCTACCCCCACCTCTCATTTATGGTATCTCTTTAGTCATTGTACCTGATGTTGGAATTAGTTAAACACACTGAATTTAGTAATTAAAAATCAAATTGGTATTATATCACTATTTTAAGGGTGACAAGTTGGGTGATGTTCGTCACTTGAGTGACGGTTTATCGCCCCAACCGTCAGCTCTTAAGCAGATTACATAAAATTCAGGAGTAGCTTACGATAATTCCCCAGATGGTTCATCGATGAACTGACTATTTATCAGCTCGACTATCAGTCATAGATATATAAGACTTTGGGAATTTTGATATGGGCGACGGTTGTCATGATGGGTCTTCACATAAGCGATGATCCGTCAGCCAATCCGTTAGCCCTTAACTAGAATCACAATTGTTGAGAAGTTGTGTGACAGTTGAAAAGATGACCCGTCGCTTATGTGATGATCCATCATTCAATCAGTTGGGAGTACCAGATTGTACAACATTCTTTGTGGGATTTTATCAAACACGTGGTGGGTAACCCTTTCCTTGCATTAACTGAGAATAAAATGTACTTAATTTCCGTCATTTTTAAGCACGTAATTACTGGGGTTATTCAGACCTCACACCTAGGTTTACCCTACCACAATATGTCAAGCACAACTTTTCACATAATATAAGAAAAAAATGAAACGAAGAACAAATAAACAACAAAGCAAAGAGAACTAACAATTTACTCTAAAAGTTCATGAAGAGTTGAACACACCTGAATACGAATGAAGTTGAGAAATAAATCCTATGCATAGCCTAAGTGTGTCACGACCACAAACCAAATGTCATTATGGCACTTGTTGTGGTAAGCCTATCACCCAAGATAATATGAAATGAAGGATAAAACTAAAATCCAAGGCAAGACACCTGGAACGGAGTCGAACCACACATGCATAGTAAAAGCAGAAAGTACATAACCAAAAATACCATAAGAATATCCTAAAATCTAGTTTCACAGTGTAAGAACCAACTAATACAACTCAAAGTCAAAGTATACATAGGATATCCAAAAAGGAACAACTCTTTCTCTAAATAGAAATAAGACATAGTCAAGATAATAAGAGGTAGAAGTCAACTCTGAATGCATAGATCAACCGCTACCTCGAATAGACTCCAAATACCCCCTGTATTAACTACTGTATGATGCACTCGTACCTGGATCTACATCGAAAGGGCACAGTAGAGGTGAGTACAGTCTACTTGTACTCAATAGGTATCATAGGCCAACTGAGCAAAGTAGAAAAAAAAGCATACAAAATACATACTAAGGGCATGTCACCTATAATTAGAAAATGTCCCAAACGGTAGCACATACATCTCCACTAATAGTTCTATAATATTCACATATACCATACATAATTATGAGAAAGAAGCACAAGTATACAGTTATCACATGTACAGGTATGAAAAAGTGCTACACATAGACAGATATCACATCAGGATGATAATACAACACAAAATGAATGCAATGTATATATGGAATGCAATAAAGATGATGATCATGATGATGATGATGCCCGAGGTTGTTGCACAACCTCTGTATACATCTACCGAGCTATGCTCCTATGGTAGGACCCATGGGGGGTTCGTCAACCCCTATACAATATAATATCCAATACCAATAACCATGATTTCTCTTCGGCACATCCCTTGGCAGAAGGTCTCTAATGATGTCACATGTCAGTGTTTCCAGTATTTCCTCATTTGTACCAATATTTCACCAGTGCATATAATATAAGGACGCAATGCTCATAAATAACCAAAATGAGAGATTCCAATAATCAACCAAAATATTAACCATGTGAGCCAAAATCCACTCTATAAGCAAAACAGCCTATGAAACCAACATAATCATATGCCAATAGAGTGAATCACACCATAATAAGCCATTGATACCACATATATTGCAACTTAAAAAAATTTATAAGATGGATGCCACCAAATATGCATACGTAAATGCCCACAACATCATATAAGACCCCACTTGGTCACGCATAGCATGTAGTGTCTTAAAACTACTAATTCACAGGAATATAGGCCCCAAACGGACGCAACACAATAATATAGTCATTTTCATGATTTGGTTCCCACATCCTTAACATGATTTTTATATCCGTATTAACTACCCAGCCTAGTTTGAACAAAGTAAAGCCATAACCTACCTCAAAGGTTAAACCTGCATGAACAAGCCTTCAATATCAAGCTTCCATTGCTCGAACGGACCTTGTATCAACTAAAACATACAAATATGGAATCTACACATTAAGAAAAACCAACGATACCCATATTTCTATTTTTGAATCAAGGTCAAAATGAATCCTCGAAATGGGTTTTCAAAAAAAGAGTAAAACTGGAATTTTAGTCTAAAAATATATTTCCCATGATTAAAGGAACTTAAATAAGAAAACTCAAGTGAAAATGGGTTTAAATTGAAGGAATACTAATTTGGGCCTTCCAAGCCAAAATCTCAAAATTTCACCTTTCAATCCGAGTTTAAACAAAATTTAGATGATATAATCGAAGAAAAGTAGTTCAAATCAGAGTTTGGAGCTTACCCAAGCTTGAAATGGAGTAAATCGCCTAATAACCCTAAAACTGAAAGCTCCAAGTCTCAAAAATTTTGAAGAAAAATGAGAAAAGAATTTTATTTACCTAGGTGCAATATGCCACTAAAGCGGTCAAATAATTGCTTTAGTGGTCACCTCTTAAGAGGTCAAGTACCGCTTAAGCGTTCACTTTAGCGGTACCTGCTTAGCGTTCCAGTCTGCTAAAGCAGACAAGAGCCATTTTAGCGCCCGCTGCTAAATCAGACGAGGGATGCTAAAACACCCTTGCCCAACTGATAGCCAGTCACTAAAGTGACCAAGTGGCACATTATTGTCTACCACTAAAGCAGCCAAAGTGGCACTTTAGCAGCTGCACCAGTTGAGTGGTGCACCAACTTTTGACACTTACAAAATTCCAAGTCTCTGCGACCCCTCGGGATTCATTCGAAATCTAAAAAACTCAAACAAACTATGTCACATTATCAAATTTGATGCTTCGGACCTAATGGAAAAAATAGATTTTTGAAAAAATATTATTTTCACAAAATTGACACCCGAGACCTATTTTCACAAATTTTCAAATGGAGGGTCGAAATGAGATATACAAGCCACAAAACAACACCATCTATGTTACCAACCTAAAATTGATGTTCCAGATCTGCCGACACAGTCCATTTTTTTATATGACACACAAATTAAAAGATGTTGACCGGAGTTAACTAATAAGCCTTTAAGACCATTAAAACCACAATCTCACACAAATCATACTGAAATGCATTAGTTACCATTCCAATCATCTCCATACCCTAAAAATACCATAATACAACCATAAAAAGGGGTAAAATGGTCAAACTACACAGAAATAAATATTTAACATGAATCACCAAAAATTAGGTCATTACATCATCTACCACTAAGAATCTCATTTGTCCTTGAACTAAAGGCAATTGAAATTCCTGAGTCAGCGAAAAGTTGGGGATAGCTACAATGCATATCAGACTCAACCTCCCAAGGAGACTTATCTACATGTTGAAGCCTCCACTAGACCTTAACCATTGGAATATCTCTAGAATGCAACCATCTAACATCTCTAGCTAGAATAGATGTGAGCTCCTAAATAATAGACAACCATTCATCTAATTGAACCAAATCCCAATGGCTGACATGAGACCCATATGGAATGTAATATTGAAGCATAGAATCATTAAAAAATGGATGAATAGTTGATAAGTCTGGAGGTAATGCTTACTTATAAGCCATATTCCCAATAGTCCAAAAAATCTCAAAAGGGCCAATATACCTAAGAATAAGCTTTCCCCTCTTCTCAAACATCATCACGCCCTTCATGGGCGACGCATGAAGGAAGACTCGATCACCAACACTAAATCTCAAAGCACGAAGTTTACAATCCGCATAGTACTTCTGCTTACTCTGACCCTCTTGAAGTCTATCCTGAATTGCCTCAACTCTATCCAAAGACTCACTAAGAAAGTCTATACCTCTAGGTCTAACTGCAAAAACTCACACCAACTAACTGGAGAGCAACAACGCCTACCATACAAAGCCTCAAAAGAAGCCATCTCAATACTGGAATTGTAGTTATTATTATACGCAAACTCTGCCAAAGCTAGATGTTGCTCCCACTGAGCTCTAAAATCCTTAACACAATCACAAAGTATATCTTCTAAAATCTGGGTAGTCCGCTCTGACTGACCGTTGTTCTAGGGGTGAAATATCATCCTAAGACTAATGTCACCCAAGATTACACCTCCAAGAAGTATAACGCGGTAGCTGTCAAATATATAACCCAACAAAGGCTGGGGTCAAACACACAGTGAATAGTCTGGATTTCTATCACAAACTTTCTTAAGTAGTCGAAAAAGTGTAAAAACATAATTGGGGGATTTTATGAGTACAATAATAGTAGTGACAAATATTGATTGCTTTAGGTTGAAATCAATGTAGGATGAATACTAGGACTACGTTCCCCCTGAATTCCCAACTTCGTAGACTTATCGTGCTCTGTCAAACTATCTCAATACCTTACATGCAGAATTTGACAAGATATGTATCACCATCATTTTGTGAACATCTTTGGTGAATTTTACTCATCACTTTTTGATTCTCAAAATGTCGTCTTACTAACCCTTATCTTGTATCCCAGATTAACTATTACCTTTTGAGTCTCAAGTTAATTAGATGAAGGTTGATAACTTTAAATTACTGTTGTGATCTTATTTTCCTAATCTCTACCTCTATTTTAGAGTACGGATCAAATACAAGTAGGTTCTTAACATCTGTAGTCCTTAAGAAAGTAATCAAATCGAAGAAGCTCATAGTACATGTAAGAACATCAATCAAAAATGACTTATCACTTCCTCTACTTTATTATTCCCTCAGGGTTTCCACAAACCTAGTTAGGTGTTTTAGTCGCTCAAGTTTGCAAGAACATTCATTGAATTCATATAAGGAAGTATGTGAATAACCTTACAATAATTAAAGAGTAAAAACCAAAATCTCAAATTAATATCCAACTGTAAAAATCAAGAACAATGGATTCCAAGATCAAAAGTCAAATCTCAGAATCAATATAGTGTTGTAAGTATAAAGAGTGCATAAACTAATAAAAAAATCAATGGGGTATTTATAGAATACATTAAAACTCTAAAAATCCTAACCAACAAGAAAAAGGAAAACTAGATCGACAGTTATTTATAGACCCACTAACGGGTCGTAGGTACTACCTACAAACCCTAGGTGGATCGTAAGTCTTTCAGAAATTTAGCAGCTTCAGGACTTGTACATACGAAGTGACTTATAAGGGGCATAAGCCTCCGTAACTCTCAGAACAAACTTTAGATTGCAGATCTTTAGAACCTTTTTCTCTGACACTTACGATGGAACTAACTAAGCACGTAAGTCCCACTTACGGCCCATAAATGGGTCCATATGTGGTCCCTCTTCACATTTCAATTTCTTTTTCTCCTTTTTTTATCCAGAACCTAGTCTCCTGCAACACAAACACAAAAACATATCACATCTAACAAAATAGACCTAGGTACTTGCACATTTTCCAGTTTTAAGTATCGAAAGTGCCATGAAACCATGGAACATCAACACCCTCAACTTATAATGTTTATGTGTTCTCACGAAACTAACACATAACAAAGACACGACAATGCTTAACTATGAGAAACCTTAGGCACCTATGACAGTCAACTCAATTTCAGCCCAATAATTTTAACCCCCTCCTATTTCTAACTTTTTAAAACTACTGTATAAATTTATGTAGCATAACAATATGACACAAGGGAATCAAGTTTTGGAATTACATTAGCAATAAATAATTCAGAAAATATTCAAGTTATACTACCAAACAAATAAATATTTTATAACACAACCCATTTACCTCATAGAAAAAAGTCTCATCACTAATAATATCATGCATGTCAATGCAAGGGACTATGTCAAGACACTCACTCTTACAAAAGAAGTTCCAATCAATATGCATAGAATACCATAGGCTTTCCATTCTTTTCTATACCTTAGTTTTTTGGATAGTTAGACTAGGATCACTATTGGACTTTACTCATCTTGTAATGTAGGCTTGGGGGTTGGTAAGGTATATTTGGGAATTAGTGGCTTACCTTCATTGACACTACACTTACATTTTGGATCCACTACTCAATCATTCCTATTTTATTCCTCTCTTTTCTCCTTTATTGATTTTTTAGATTGGGTGTGGTTTTTTTTTTACTATTCATTTTTTTTATCTTTTTATTTTTCTTTTCTTTTCTCTCAGTTTTTCTACCACACTCAACCTTTTTTTCTTTTTCTTTTATATTACACCCTTTTGCATACCCAACTTTAACTATATAGCCCTATGATAGGCACCCTCAACTTAGGCACTTTGCATGAGTTGAGATGCACAGTGTCCAAGGAGGTACCAGGGCCAAAATAGGTTCATTTTACTCAATTTGGGAAGGTGAAAGGTGAGAATAAGAAAATAATACAATATAGGCTCAAATTTGGGATAAAGGGATACTTATTCATATTTGGACGGTTATTTAGGATAAGAGTGGACTAAATTAAAAATGGCTTATGTTCATGTCCTAACAAACTATCCTGCAACCTAGGCAAGACAAATCGGGTAAGATCCAGATTAAATGCACAAAGGAAACTAGGTAAGTATCTCACACACACATGGTACAAGGTTATATTACCAACTGTTGCCTATCAAGTTCATGCAAATTCTAAGCTATGATTATTTTTTCCCTAAGCCTAATGTCATAACAAGATTCAAAATAGTCACACATATATTTACATCACGTAGTTCACAAAAGTTTTGAGAGGTATTATTTTTCAAAACACTTAAGAATATGTTGTGCCCAAGCGCACACGCAAGTGTACGTGGTCTCACCAAGTAGTAAAGTGGCCCTTTAGAAGCCAAGTATCGATCCCACAGGGACTAGTGTTAAGAAACTATCCAATTTTAGTTTAACTAAAGAGATTAAAGTGGTGTAAAAGTAATTGAAAGAGCTTTAGAGTAGTAAACTAATGTAAAGTAAACAATGCGGAAAAATAAGAGCTTGGACAATCAATAAATAGAAACCCGGGGTTAAAGCACTGTGAACAATCATACTAATCTATTGATCTTCATTGGTTAGATTACATATCTAGGCTATTAATTCACAGGGTCGATTTTATGATCTTGGTCTCTCGAGCCTCTAATCACCTATCTAACTTAGCCCCACAACTACATCATTGAGCGAGGATGTGAGAACTAAGCAAACGCATTTATATTTCATTCCGTAGCGAACCAAATAAGGCTTATAGGTATATATCTATCCTATACCTAATTCAAATCCCCTATTTTATAAAAGAATAAGAACCTTACTCTATTTACCCCCACATTTTATCCTATTTTTTCCCTTCTCGAGCTCACAAAGACGATGATAGGTGTATTCTAAGGTTAGATACTCATTAAAATAGTTATAAGAAGGATAAATAAAAAACAAAATATGATAATAAATCAAAACCAAATAAATTCAAAGCAATAGTAATCATGTTCTTGGCCTTAACCCAGGAAAACGGCTTTTAGCCCCTCATAGATATAACCATAATTACAATGATAGAAAACATGTTAAAATCCATAAACAAACTAAAGTAAAGATATAAAAACCCTAATTGAAGTGTTTTTTGTCCCCTCACCAAGTTTCAAAGCCGTCCAAGGTGTATAACATCAAGTTCAAGTGTCCCATTTATAGGAGGACAAAACTGTCGATTTTTGCACTATGTCCGTGTAGCGGAGCTCATAGCGGGAACTAGGGTGTGTGAAGCGCCCTCATCATAGAGACACACTATTTGTTCCCTTAAGAATATATCTATGTACATAACACACTCCATATCCATATATTGGGTGAGATACGCTCCATGGACATCCAAAGTGTCCGCTTTACGTCAAATCTTATCCCGTGCTTTTGTTGATCCATTCCAAGCCTTTTTGTGTTGTTTAAACTTGATTTACAGATTTTATATAATTAATATATAATCATAATCAACTAACCAAGCATCCTATATCATTAAACACCACAAATTAGATCTCAAAACAATAGACAATCCATAACGGTGAACTAGAAATTTAAGCTAAGAATAAGTTTCGTCCTATTAATCTTTAGCTTAATGTTGACTCTTGGCTTGATTCAATTGAACCATGAAAACTGAAAATAATTTTTTACACACATAATTACACAATAATACTATTAGGAACTCACTACCACATTAGAATCATCGAGATCAACTTGAACAACACCTAGCTCAAGCTAGTAACACTAGTTTTCTCATTTTCACTCTAAATGGCCAATTTAAGTACAAACTTGTTTGGAAAACACCTTAAACATTGTAATAAAATACTTAAACACTTATATTCTCAATTATATCATCATTAACACATTAAGCACACAAGTTTTCCTCAAAACAAGGCTAAATAAGCTCTGATAACAACACTGAGATGCATAAATCCACCTCAGATCACCACCTCACCCTTTAAGCCTTGTTCGTCCTCAAATAACTCTTTACTCTAAGAATCATAAGTTGAGAAGACTATACGTTTCTACTATAAGAAATACACTCAAGATAGTACTACAATGACTACAAAGAATGCAATTTCCTACACTAAGCATGTTACAAACACAATTGGCAGTTCAAGAATACTACTCCAAAACATCCTAGCCTCAAAAATTGACTCACCTAATTGTCAAGCTCATACATATTGTTCAATCAAAGACATCATACAAATCACCCAACTATCATCAAACATGGGCCTTCACAGCAAGAGAGTTACCCATAATCACTCACTTAAATGTAATTTATTACAAATTGGGTACAAGAATTAAATTACGCTCACTCTCACAAAAATCCACAAGTTACATAAGATGAACCATAGGCTTGCCCTTAGTGTAGTACTCCACTAATATCAAAATGATGAAGCTTAGGATCAAACAGGTCTTTAAGGGTTGTAATGTAGGCCAAGGGACGGGTAGGAACTATTATGTCCAGTAATAGTAACTATTTTCCCTAAGTGATATAATACATCACACTTTTTCATTCAACTCACCTTTAACACCCAATTTCCACCACTTTTGTCTACCCCTATCTTTTTTTTTGCCCCATCACATTAATATTATTCCTCAAAGTGATTGCCATTAATTGTTTAGAAGGTTCAGTGTCACTTGGCAAACCACCTTGAGACCTGGCATTTTGTGGCTGCAGTATCTTCCCCAACTCATTCTCCAACTTCTTTAGAATTATTTGTCGATTCATAAGTTCAACAACCAACTGTTCTTGGGTGGACATGAACTTCTTTAACATCTTCTCTATGTTACTGGCCTATTTGTTTTGTTGTTGTTGCTGAAACTACTACTACTGGTTGTTCCATGATTGAATCGATTGTTGAGTCTGCCACTTCTGATTGTAGGCATTCCCATAATATGGCCTTTGCGCATTTCCCACAAACATCACTAACTCAGGATTGGCAGTACATATAGTGCAGAATGACCACTATTGCCACAAACCTCACACCAACTTATGGTCTGCTCCACAGATAGGATAGCATCAACCTCATATTGTGAAGGTCTCGTCCACGCATTTCCATCAAAATCTGGACAAAAAGCATCTTGATGGGGTCCCCCACAAAAACAACAAGAATCATCATCACTCAAAAACCATCTATTCCAGGCCGACATATCAAGAAGTTTGATAAAAAAAGTAAAAGAAAAATAAAAGAAAAAAATACTAAAATGTACAACTCAATATAGCTAAACTAAAATTAAAATAGTTTCCAATTTAGAAGTCCCCGGCAGCGGCGCCAAAAACTTGTTGCACCCAATAACATACGCAAGAGTACGTAGTCTCACCAAGTAGTAAAGTGGCCCTTTAGAAGCCAAGTATCGATCCCACAGGGACTAGTGTTAAGTAACTATCCAATTTTAGTTTAACTATAGAGATTAAAGTGGTGTAAAAGTAACCAAAAAAGTATTTGAGTTTTAAACTAATGTAAAGTAAACGATACAGACAAATAAGATATTGGACAATCAATAAATAGAAACCCGGGGTTAAAGCACTGTGAACAATTATACTGATCTACTGAACTTTATTGGTTATATTACTTATCTAGGTTTTTGATTCACGGGGTTGATTTTATGATCATGAGCTCTCGAGCCTTTAATCACATATCTAACTTAGCCCACAACTACATCGTTGAACGCGGATGTGAGAACTAAGCTAAACGCATTTATATTTCATCCCATAGTAAACCAAATAAGGCCTTTAGGTATATATATATATCCTATACACTAACTCAAATACCTTATTTTATAAAATACTAAGAACCTTACTCTATTTACTCCCATGTTCTATCCTCTTATTTTCTCTCTCGGGTTCAAAAAGATGATAATGGGTGTATTCTAAGGTAGCTACTCCTTAAAATAGTTATAAAAAGGATAAATAATCAACCAAATATTATAATCAATAAAAACCAAATCAATTAAAAGCAATAGTAATCATGTTCTTGGCCTTAACCCAGGAAAAGGGCTTTTAGCCACTCATGGACATAACTGTAATCGCTAAGATAGAAAATATGTTAAAATCCATAAAAAAACTAAAGTAAAGATAGAAAAACCCTAATTTAAGTGTTTTCCATACCCTATCCAAGTTTCAAATCATCCAAGGTGTATAACATCAAGTTTAAGTGTCCTATTTATAGGAGGATGAAACTGTCGATATTTTCACTAGGTTCGCATCGCGGGGCTCATAGTGGGAACTAGGGTATGCGAAGCAACCTCATCGTGGAGACACACAGTTTTGGATCCCTTTGGAATATATATATCTATTTCATTCACTCCAAATCCGTAGATTGGATCAGATACATGCCAAGTACGTCTAAAGTGTCCGTTTTACGTCAAATCTTGTCCCGTGCTTTCGTTGATCCATTCCAAGCATTTTTGTGCTGTTTAAACTTTATTTCCAGATTTTATATCATTCATATATAATAATAATCAACTCAAAAAGCATCCTATAGCATTAAACACCACAAATTAGAGCTCAAAAAAATACACAATCCATAACGGTGAATTAGAAACTTAAGCTAAGAACTAGTTTCGTCCTATTAATCTTTAGCTTAGTGTTTTGACTCTTGGTTTGATTCAATTGAACCTTGAACACTCAAAACAAGCTTTTACATTCATAATTACACAATAATACCATTAATAACTCATTACTCACATTAGAATCATCGAGATCAACTAGAACAACACCTAGCTCGAGCTAGTAACACTAGTTTTCTCGTTTTCACTCTAAGTGACCAATTTAAGTACAAACTTGTTTGAAAAACACCTTAAACACTGTAATCAAATACTTAAACACTTATATGCTCAATTATATCATCATTAACACATTAATCACACAAGTTGTCCTCAAAATAAGGCTAAATAAGCTCGAATAACAACACTGAGGTGCATAAATCCACCTCATATCATAACAAACAAACACAAAACATGTCAACTACCCTTGGGTTTCTAATTTTTCTACAAATTAAGCACAAATACCATAAAACACAAAATAAAATACAATATGACCTAAACATGCTAGTTTTACTAGGATAACGCAACCGACGGGAAAAGAAACATGGTAAGAAAAAACTTCGATTGTAGTATACCCCCACCCTAACTAAAGACTATGCACTTTACCAAGTGTATAACTATAATATAAACACAAGGTATGAAGACATACCTGGGATGCTCTAGGCATCCAAATCAGACTCCCCCCCATCTGGGTAAGTTGTAGCTCAACTGAAGGCCGTGGTGGTTGTGCCTAACTAGAATAGGCGCCAGCAGCTATCTTGGTGTACCTCCTCTAGTAAATTTATACCAACACTACTGAATCATAATATTCCATTTTTAGGGCCTATCTAAAGTCCATAGTAGGGTCTTGTATCTCCTCCTTATGACCTCTCTTGACCCCAACAATCGAGGCCACATCATCACCATTAAAAAGATCAAATACCACTATAGGATATTGTGGTAGATGCTGCATAAAAATTGGAAGGACTATAGGGATGACCAAAGTATGGCTCTTCGATATTTATCGAACCTCTGAACATAGAATAGCTATCTCCGCATAGAGGCCCGACAAGTCTGGTGCCAGAACCTCATACAGTTGAGCACTTATTCGAGTCTCAAAGCTATCAATATAAGTATGTAGCTCTCTAGTATTCCCCTCCATCTAAGCTCTCATCCTCATCTTAAATTAGGCCTTAGAATCCACTAAAATAGTCCAGGCCCATGGCCAGATCTGTGCAAATAATATGGCTATCTGAGTCTCCATATAGATGAGGCATCCTGTCACCGGCTCCTACCACTCTACCATCTATTACAGAAACTCTCGAGGTACTTCAACTATCCCAAAAGTTTTAGGGATATGGGGAAAAGTGGATGCCCCAGCTATCTCAAAATTAGAAATCAAGGTCGGTGTAGATGTGGCCGTGGCCCCCTCACCAATAGTAGTCAAGGGATCAGCTCTCTGCTCACCCATCTTAATATCAACACTAATATCCAACCTCTCAATAGGATCAACCAAAGTAATGAGACCTTCAGAATAGGTCGTACCAAAAGTAAAAGGTGGGTGTGCTCACTGTGCAAGGACCAATTTTATCACATCCTTAATCAAGATAATATCAGCTACCCCTCTATCCAATGATCTATATTAGGAATAAGCATCACTCTAATCGCATCACACAACTATAAAATCAAATATGGGAATGGGAAAGTGGTAGTCTCACCGAGTTCCCTAATATAGATTCCAATCGGATCCTTCTAGAGAAGTCAATATTGTATCTAGCAATAAGGCTGGGAATTAAAGAAACTATGTCCCATGAGAGAATGTAGTTTGAAGAAGTGGGACTCAACCTATGACGTACTACTACCCACCAAAACTTTGTTGCAAAGTACAGTGATGCCTTCTTTATCTCTCCCTTGCCCTTAACCCATGGGGGATTAGCACCTAACTCAACTAACTATGTGGATATCAGTCTAACCAAATCAAGTCTCTGTGTTCTATACTCATAGTCCCTCATAGTGCATTACTGCCCATAATTCTCATGAAAAATCAAACTTTGTTGTCGTGGTTGGCCCCACATACTCTAGCTTAAATAATTTTTAGCAGACAGCCATCTCAAAAATGTCAACTCTAACCTCTCTGACCAAAGTATGGGTAAACTAGGGCTTCCCAACTTCTTGACCCTTGACTGGGGTCACCAAATAGACTGTGGACATATAAGATGCATAGAATTCTCAAACTAGAAATGGGATATAATATCCTATAGGCTGGGTCATCCACCCCAATCGGTATCTATCAGATGAGACCTGTAGGTCCTATGATCCTTCTAGCCCCATCAGCTCAATCCTAATCTTTACTGCTATACTTCGGTTTGGACAACCTTGCCCTTGATAAAGCTATCTTTGTAAAATAGTTGTTGCATCCCCTCCATACACCATCTCAAAGTAATCTCAGCTATATGCACTGCAGAGATATGTGTGGAGTTGGGCTCTGTGCAACAGTTGGTGGAACTGTGGGTTGAGTATCCTATGCATCCATCTGAGTACTCTATTTTGACAAAAATGATATCTGTTATGGAACCTAGGCTACACTCTCCTTGGATTAGGGTGCAGCTGGGCCTGATATCGACTCATTCTCAGAACGAGATGGAGCCTCCGACCCTTCTCAAACTGGGAGCCGACTGCATCCTCATCACCTCCAAAACCTGAGGCTGATCTTGATCCAACCTACTTCTAATCAAAACCTAATCCTAACTCTACCTCATCCTCTAAACCATCAGTAGAATCATTATCTTCATTCTCAAATTGGGAAGAGTGTAATAGTGACTGGGTCAGGTTCTTCATCTAGAGCTCGATCCGAATAAAGGTCACTGGTGCAGGCTTTAGACCTGCCTATGGTGTTGGTGGTCCTGTTGATCCTGTGGAGGCTGTGATGATGAGGGATGAGTGCCTAACTCGACAACAACTATTGCAGTTGCAACCTGCCTCTATGAATTCCCCCTAGTTTATCATGGGACTAATGAGGTGCTATCCTAGATCACGGGGTACTCCTACACAGATCCACTCCACTTAGGATACTCATCACAAAGTCTAGACTAAACTCCCTTCTATTGTGTAGCTTTGGGTGCCATTGTACCTAAAAAATTAGTTGTCACTACTTGAAACTCATGAAAGGAACTAAAAAAATAAAAACAATTTGATGACCCATGGTAAGGCGACCTACGGGCCGTAGGTAGTACTTACAAGGTTAGTAGGTACCCTCGTAAGTACAAGACAAAACCTTAAAGTTTCAGGTCTGATACTTATGAGGCTACTTACACCCTCATAGGTACTACTTATGAGTCTCATAAGTGCCTTCGTAAGTACCCTTCAGAGGATAGGTCAGCCTTTTTTCTCAAAAATTTTATCCTATAAAGTGTATATTTCAATTTTTTTGCCCAATTTCATACACCACAACATGTATCAATTTAAATTCAACAGGTATTTTACATATCTTTAGGATTTTTCATCTCATTATTCAACTTCTACTTCCATGATTACTATGATTAGAGGTTTTCTAAACCTAAATCATGTAACAAATCCATTTTTTACTCAATTTAGGCTCCCTAATTTTTTAGATTCATGAGACTTAAACACATTCAGGGAAAATACCAAGAAATACCTCAAGCTTAATGTTTAAAGAACATGATTTTACTAAAGTTGGAGCCAAACTTATTACCTGGATTCGAAGAGACTTGAATGTAGAAGACGAATAATGTGAAATTAACCCTTCTGTGCTAAAGTGTATGTGCAAATTGGTTTGGGTGAGATAGATTTTGCCTTTATAGTAGAAGAATGAAGAGTTTTAAATTAAGTGGGACGTTTAAATTTTGAAGAAGTGGGGCATTGAGGAGTCGGGTTTAGGGCTATAAGGTAAGTGATACGCTGGTTTGGTTCAGATCTACCTGGGTCTGACCCAAATTTTCCAATCTGGGCCAAAAGTTTTTGACCCACTTACAGGGTCACTTATGACCCATATAAATGGGTCCATAAGTGGAACCTGCCTCTTCTTCTATGTCTTATTTCTATGACCCTCGTAGGTAGGGTCGTAGGTTGTACTTACGACCCCCATAAGTGGGTTCGTAAGTAAAATTTTAGAGACCAAAAAATGCTATAAAATTTTTTTGATACCCACGATATCACTTATGTGGCGTAGGATGGACTTACGACCCCCGTAAGTGGGTTCGTAAGTCCACATACCTGGTTTTGTCTGAATTTTGCAATTTTTACCTTGTTCCAGGTGTTTTACCATGCTTTAAACCTACAAAAGAGGAAACAAAGTAAACACTAAAACATTGGGTTACCTCTCAATCAGTGCTTAATTTAATGTCGTAACACGGCGTGGCTATGTTGGATACTCAGACTTCACCAACAAGTCTATGGGTTGCCTCTTATAAAGTTCCTGATTTAATGTCATGGTACAAATTAGTTGCCTTGGATACTCAGACTTCACAAAGTTTATATCAACACAAACCTTCACCTCATCCATATTTCCCATATAATGCTTAATACGTTGCCCGTTCAGCTTGAATAGGGATTCTCTGTCTAGATTCAACTCAATAACACCATGTGGTAGTACTCTAACCGCAATGAATGGTCCATACTACCTAGACTTCATCTTGCCAGGAAATAAGAAAAGCATCGAATTATACAACAAGACCATGTAACCAGGTTGGAATGCCATTTTCTCAATCTTTTTTCATGGTGCAGCTTCATCTTCTCCTTGTACAAAGTTGAACTCTCATAACTGCAGATCCATAATTTATCCAACTCGTTCACCTTAGTTATTCTTAGGTTTGAAACATCACTTCATGCAAAATTTTGCTTTTTCAACACCCATAGTGCCTTGTGCTCAAGTTTAACCGGCAAATGGCATGCCTTGCATACACAAGTTGATATGGAAAGGCATCTATGGGGTTATTAAAAGCTGTCTGGTAAGCCTAAAGTGCATCATCTAGCTTTCTTATCCAATCAGTTTGATTGGCATTCACAATCTTTGCCAATATGAACTTGATCTCACGATTGGAGACCTCAGCCTACCCACTTGTTTGTGGATGGTAAGGTGTTTCCACCTTATGTTTCACACCATACTTCTCAAGCAGGTCCTTAAAGAGACAATTACAAAAATGGGACTCACCATCACTAATGATAGCACGTAGAGTACCAAACCTCGAGAATATGTTCTTAAAAAATGTCGTGACACTATGACCCTTATTATTGGGAAGTTAAACCACTTCTATGTACTTAGAAACATAGTCAACACCACCAATATATACTTCATACCATACAAACTCATAAACGGACCCATGAAATCAATCCCCCACATATCAAACAACTCAAGATTATGAATATGTGTCATGGGGAGCTCATGCTTCCGCGAGATATTTCCTTGGCACAGGAATTGGTCACATGCACGATCATAGTTACGTACATGTTTGTAAATGGTTGAAGAATAGTAGACACACTGCAAGATCTTATGGGTCGTGCGAGTACCACTATGGTGAACCCCAACTGGGGTCAAGTGACAGGCTTTAAGAATATGCATTCTCAACTTTAGGAATATACCTCCAAATCATACCATCTGCACACACCCAAAATAAGAATGGCTCATTTCAGAAAAACTTACATACCTCATGCATAAATCACTTTTTCTGCTGAAATGATAAGTCTTTCGAGATAAAGTCACTTGCCAAATAATTGACAAAAATAGTAAAATAGGGGATTAAGTCTTGTGAAGTTGCCAACACTCGCTCATCTAGAAGAGTATCATCAATATCAAGCCCATCCCCTCATTTGATCATCGCCTCCTTTTATAGGCCAATAGATGGTTTGTAACCTGAGTCTCTATACTCTTTTAATCCTTGACCTCAAAATCAAATTCTTGCAGCAATAGTATTTACCTAACCAACTTACGCTTCGCATCTTTCTTCGCCATTATGTACCTTAAGGTTGTATGATCAGTATGCACAATGACTTTGGTCCCAAACACATAGGACCAAAATTTCTCAAAACAAAACACCACCGCAATTAACTCTTGCTCAATCATAGTATAATTTTTCTGTGTGAGATTGAGTACTTTGAAGGCATAGTAATGTGATGAAGTATTTTCTTACGTCTTTGGACTAAGATAGCTCCTAGGGCCACTCCACTGGCATAACACATCACCTCAAATAGAAGAGACTAGTCTGGAGACGCAATGATGAGAGCAAAAATCAACTTCTCTTTTAGGCACTCGAAGGCCTTGAGACAAGAATCATCAAACACAAACTTCACTTCCTTCTCCATTAATTTTCACAATGGATTGGCAATTTTTTAGAAGTCCTTGATGAACCGCCTATAGAACCCTTCATGACCCAAGAAGATCTAAATACCCTGATGAGTCATAGTCATGGAACTTTCAATGCTTAAAACCAGAAAAATTGCAAGTACTTAGGTTTATTTTGGTAGATATGATGTATTTTTGTGTCTATTTTGTAGAGCACTAGGTTTTGGAGCTTAACATGAAGAAAAAGAGTTAAGATTTGCATAAAAGCCTACTTACGAGGCTACCTACATGGTGTAGGTAGGTGTCATAGGTCCCATAGAACAAACTTTAGAGAATCAAAAGTTGAAATTTTTTCCTGTGACCTACGAGGGGTTACCAACGGCTCGTAGGTACCACCTACCGCATCATAGGTACCATCATAAGGAGTAGAGACTAAATATTAGAGAAGCTACCAATATTAGGGATTTCCTAGTTCCTATAAGGGGTACCTACATGGCGTAGGTTTCACTTAGGCCCATAAGTGGCTTCGTGAGTAGCTTGCCAACCCAAGTTTCTCGGTTTGCATTTGTTTAAATTTTTAGGGTTTTTACGTAATCTATAAATACTCTTATGATGTCTTTGAGTTATTTTATGCACTTTTACACACTCATACTATTCATAAACATATATTTGATTGTAAGATTGATTTTGATCTTGGAATATCTTTGTTCTTAGTTTTTGGTTGATTAATTGATTTGAGATTTTGGATTTTACTCTTTATTATTGTAAGATTATTCATATCTTTTCTTTATTGAATTCCATGAATTGTTTTTCAACTATGAGTGGCTAATTTCCTTAGCTAAGGTTGTGGGGACCCTAGAAGAATAATGAAGTAGGGGAAGTGAAAGGTTTATCTAAATCATTTTTTACACTTGCATTGTGATCTTTTTTAGTTTAATTTCTTTTTTAGTGGTGGCCAACGCTAAGAACTTGCCTGTATTTGAGACTGTCTTTACAAAAGAGATAAAGATTTAGAAAAAAAAATATTATAATAGTGATTTAAGGCTATCGACCCTCGTCTAATAACTTGGTGATAGTTAAACTTGTATCAAAAACAAGGGTTAGTAAGGCGACACCTTAAGACTTATAAGGTGAAGGGTGAGATTTACCAAAGTGTTCACAAAATGGTTGATAATACCTAGCTTGTCAGATTCTGCATGTATGGTGTTAAGGTAGTTAGATTGAGCACTAGAAACCTACGAAGTCAGGACACTAGGGGGAACACAGTCCTAGCGTTCATCTCAGATTATTTAAAACCAAAAGCATTCATTACTTGTTATTTCTAACTATTTACTACAAATTTCCTCCATTTACTTTCCTACACTTCCAGCTACTTCAGCAAGTTTGAGAGATAGATTCAACCTATTCTCTATAGGATCAACCCCAACCTAACTGGGTTACTATAATTCAAAAATGATCGCATTGTATCTTCTTGGAGGGTATAATTTGGGCAAAATCAAATTTTGGCTTCGTTGTTGGGAATATAATTGTGGATTTATTGATTGATGTTGTTGAACTGGGTTTTATTTTTTTGTTCTTCTTGGGGTGTACACCGGTGTATGCCTAGTAATAATATTAAAGGTAATCCCTTAATCCCATTTGTCCCAGAGCCGGAAGAATCCAATAGCATAATCGTAGTATGTCATGGCACGATCGTGAAGCTCATCATGAGCTACCTCAAAATGATCCATATGACTTGTTCCCCCACTCTACAGAAGACAGTAGAGCAAACCTCTGTATGGTTTCTAATGGAGGAACAACAGAGGAGGGATAATAAGGTTTCCCAGCATGAATCTCAAGAGGTAGAGAGAGAGATATAGAGGTAATAAGTTAATCGTCGAGCAGCACTCGATAGAGGTAGAAGAGATAGACCTCCATTACCCCCCCAACTTTTTAGTATTTGCCAACTTATGAAGATCTAGATAAAGACATGAGGTATGTATATCATATCGAGAAAGGAGCCATCATTCCTCCTGAGTTGCCCAGGGGTAAAGTTTGACATTACTAGTATTATGATCTAGTTGTTAAATACGAAAGGTATGTTTGTTTCCCTATCGACTGATGATGCAAATATTCACCTTATAAATATTGTTAGAATTTGCACTTCATATAATACAGCTGGGGTAGATTAGGAAGTGATGAGACTCAGGTTGTTCCCATTCTCTATAACTAGTAAAACTATTATTATAGATAGGGGAACTACCTCGTGGGTCTATTACTACTTGGAATGAGTTGCAGAAATAGTTCTTAGACTATTTATTTCCTACATCCAAATAGTTATAGTTAAAGGACAATAACTATAACTTCAGGCAACTGTATTCTAAACAATTGTATGAGGCATGGTTTTGGTTTAAGAAGAATTTTATGATGGTGCCTAATCACAGAATTTTGAGGAGAAATCTGATGGAGATTTTCTATCGTGCCCTAAATACTAGTTCCAAATCTATGGAGGGTACTATTACGGAGAAGCATTCATGAACCTACACTGGGAAGCAGCATCAGATATCTTAGATCAGATCTCTCTCATCAATCATAGGTAGAATATTCGAGAAGAAGAGAGGGGTGCCAACACTTATGCCATTAAGGTTTCCGATGAGCCTAGAGTTGTCGATGATTCGGTGGCTCAGGAGGTTGTATAGATGCAAATAGAGATTGGGTTACTGATGAAATAATTTTAACTATGAGTTCTAAGAAGGTTAATACTGTGGGGTCACAGGGTAAGGCCTCAAAATCATATGATTCTGATATGGATAAAGTGGCAAAGTACCTAGATGGAGAGCTGGTGGGTTTCTGAGCCAAGGGTAAATCGTCTTCTCAAGACAATTAGAACTCAAGGCAAGGGAACCAAGGTCAAAAATACTATAGGGGTAGATATAGGGATCAGAGCAGAGAGAGATGGTCATTGGAGGCATAAGGATGACTACAAGGAAAGGAGTGGTGTTTATATTTCACCAGGGAACAAAGACTCTGAGTCAAGGATGGAGATATGTTGTCAAATATGGTAAAGGGTTAGGAAAGTCAAAAAAGTTTCCTTAGGAAGATTAAGGCAGAAATTTCAAGTTTCACCCAGAAAGTGGAATCGTATGCTACTATGATCAATCAACTTGAAGAGCAATTTGGTCAGATGTCAGTGACCTTGAATTAGCATCAATTGGGCACTCTCTCAAGTAATACTATACAAAACTTGAAGAATGACCATCACTTTCTAGCCATAACCACTCAAAGTGGCAAGCCTACTATGGATCCCCCTATGTATGTCATTGATGAGTTAAGGAATGATGTTGTTGGTTTTGATGAGGCACCCAAAGAAGAATCTAAAAATTTGGTGATTAGTGGTGTCATCACAAAAATAAAGAAGCGGTCATAAGCGTGTTGAGAAGGATAAAGCAAAAGGAAAGGAAGTCGACCCTATAGTGAAGACCATTCCATTACCTCCCCCACTTCTTCCTCAGAGGTTGAAGTAGAAGAAAGAAGAAGGGAAGTGTAAAAAGTTCATTTCTATGCTAAAATAGTTGATTTTGAAAATCCCTCTTATTAAAGCTCTTAAACAGATGCTTGGGTACGTAAAATTTATGAAGGAGTTGGTGACAAAGAAGAGAGTGTTCAATCATGAGGACGTTGGTGGGTTATATCATTGTAGTGTGATTACATCACGATCTTTGACACAAAAAAGGTGATCCTAGAGCATTCACGATTCCTTGCACCATTGGGACATCTAGATTCGCTAGAGCTCTGTGTGACTTAAGTGCCAATATTAACTTGATATTTCTGGCATTGTTTAAGAAACTAAGCCTAAGACCTCCCTAACCAATGACGATGCAATTACTGATGGCAGGTCGTACGGTAAAAAAACCCGTGGGCATATCATTTGATGTTTTTGTCAAGGTGGATAACTTTATCTTTCCGATTGACTTTGATTTCTTAGATTATGAAGTTGACTTTGAGATGCCTATAATCTTGGGGAGACCATTTTTGTCCACGGGTAGAGCACTAGTAGATATGGAAAAGGAGGAGCTTAAATTTAGGTTAAATGATGAGGAAATGACATTTAATGTTCACAGAACCATGAAGCAATCGGCAGACATAAGGGTGATCTCGATAATAAACTATATTGATGACCCTGGAGGCTATTTTCTTGTCTACCTTGATGAAGTTTGAGTAATCAAGGTAACCACGTCTTGTCGCAATGATAAATCAGGCACTACTTGGGAGGCAATCCAAGGTATCTTATTATTTTTGCATTTGTGTTAATTTGTGTTAGTGTGATTGATGCTAGATCTATGTACCTAAGGTTCCATAGGTATTTTCCTAACTCTCTTGTTTTGTAGTGGCCTAATGCATTGGGGACAATGCATGTCTATTTGATGGGGGTGGGGCTACTTGTGGGTCTAGATGTCCTCCTGGGGGTTTTGTTGTCATGTCTTTTTTCCCTAGAGTTTATTCTTAGCAGAGCTGGTATGTTTAGGTCATATTGTGTTTTGTGTCTTAATGTTTTATGTTTCTTTTTTTTAACTATGAGGAAAATAGATACCTAAGGGTAGTTGATGTATTTTGTGTTTTTGTTTAAATATGTTAGAAAATGGATACCCCTCCAATAAAATTATTTTTGAACTATGTAATGCATATATGTATGTGACTATTGTGAATCACGTTATGGCATTAGGATTAGTGACATGATAATCATAGATAGAATTTACATGAACTGGATAGGGTAGTTTGTAATGCAATCCTATGTCATGTGTGTGAGATGCTTACTTAGTTCCCATTGTGTGTGAACTCCAGAACTTGCTTGGTTGGTCTTGCCTAGGAGGTAGGATAGTTGGTTAGAAAAGGAACATAGGTTATTCTTGAGTTAGTTCACTTTTAGCCTAAATAACCTTCCAAAATGTGAATAAGTATCCCTTGATCCTATTTTGAGCCTATATAGACTATTTTTCTTGTTTTCACCATTCACCTTCCCATTTTAGTTACAATGAACTTGTTTTGGCCCTAGTCCTCCTTGGACATTATGCACCTCAACTCAAGAAAATTGCCTATGTTGAGGGTGGCTAGCATAGGGGTTTGTAATTATAAGTGGGTATGAAGAAGGGCGTAAATAAGAGAAAAGAAAGTAGGGAAGGGTGTGGTAGAAAAAGAAACAAATGGAAAAAGAAAAACAAAAAGAAAGAAAAAATATAGATTTGAAAAAGAATAAAAGAAACCGCACTCAGCCTAAATAAGCAAAGGGAAAAGGGGAGAAATAAAGGCAAATAAAAGAATGATTGGTTATAAGTGGACCCCTAACATAATTGAAGTGCCTAGGAGGCTTAGTCACTAAATTCCCAAATGTACCATACCAGCCCCCAAGTCTACGTTACAAGCCAAGTAAAGTCCTCTAGTGATCCTAGCTCGACTATCCTAAAATTATGGTAAGGAAAATAATGGAAAGCCTATGATGGAACTTCTTTGTGAGTGTGAGTTTCTTTCTATCATCCCAGCATTAACATGCATTATTCTACTGAGTGAGTAGGACTTCTTTATTGTGAGGGTGCATGGATTGTATTGTGACTGCTTATCTTTTTGGGTAGTATGATTTGTACATATGCTTGATTATATATTTCTAATGTAATCCCATAGATTGATTTTATTTGATCACATTTTTGGGCTACATTGATTCACACAGTTGGTTTTGAAAAGTTAAAATAGGAGGGGGTGATTTTTTTTAGCTGAATTTGAGATTGACTGCCATAAGAATCTTAGGTTTCTCTTGGTTAAGCATGGTTGTTGAGTTTTGTTGTCATTTTGTTGCCTGAGGACATGCAAATGCTCTAAGTTGAGGGTGTTAATGTGCCATGGTTTCATGGCACTTTCGATGATCAAAACCAGAAAATATGCAATTACTTAGGTTTGTTTTGGTAGATATGATGTGTTTTTGTGTCTATTTTACAAAGCACTAGGTTTTGGAGATTAACATGAAGAAAAGGTGTCAAAATTGTAGAAAAGACTACTTACGAGGCTACCTACGTGGCGTAGGGAGTTTTTATAGGTCCCAAAGAACAAACATCAGAGAATCAGAAGTTGACATTTTTGCCTATCACCTACAAGGGCTACCTACGGCCAATAGGTACAACTTACTGCACCATAAATAAGATTATAAGTAGCATAGAATGAATATCAGAGAAGCTGAATATCAGAGAAGCTTCCTAGATTGGGTATTTCCTAGTACCTACGAGGGGCACCTACGTGGCGTAGGTGCCACTTACTTCCCATAAATGGCGTCGTAAGTGGTTGTCAGACCCAAGTTTCCTGATTCGCTTTGGTTTGGATTTGTAGCGTTTTATGTAGTCTATAAAAACTCTTATGATTTTTTGAGTTAGTTTATGCACTTTTACGCGCTCATACTATTCACAAACATATATTTGACTAAGATTTTCTTTTGATCTTGGAATCTCTTTGTTCTTGGTTTTTGGTTGATTAATTGATTTGAGATTTTGGGTTTTATTCTTGATTATAGTGAGATTATTCATATGTTTTCTTTATTGAATTCTATGGATTGTTTTGCAACTATGAGAGGATAATTCCCTTAGATAGGGTTGTGGGAACGCTGGCAGAATTACAAAGTAGGGGAAGTGTGAGGGTCATCTAGATCATTGTTTACATTTGCATTGTGATCTTCTTCAGTTTAATTGCTTACTTGGCATTGGACAACGATAAGAACTTGACTGTATTCGAGGTTGTCTTCACAAGAGAGATTGAGATTGGGAAAAAAAGGTTATAATAGTGATTCGAGGATATCAACCCTCATCTAATAACTTGATACCCACAAGGTGATAGATAAATTGGGATCAAATACAAGGGTTAGTAAGGCGACACCCTGAGATTCACAAGGTAAAGAGTGAGATTTACTAAAGAGTTCACAAGACGGTTGGTATACCTAACTTATCAGATTATGCATGTGAGGTGGTGAGATAGTTCGATTGAGCACGAGAAACCAAAAGAGTTAGGACTCCAGGAGGAACACAGTGCTAGCATTCATCTCTAATTGTTTACAACCAAAAGCATTCAAAACTTGTTACTTTTTACAGTTTACTACAAACTCCCCACATTTACTTTCCTGCACTTCCTAATACTTCAGCAAGTTTGTGAGACAGATTCAAACTATTCCCTATAGGATCGACCCCAACTTAGTTAGGTTACTATAATTTGACAGCAACCACATTATATCTTCTTAGAGGGTATTATTTTGGCGATATCATACCCTTGACAAAAATAGGTGGAGGTAATTTTTAAATCACCTCAATCTTAGCCCAATCAACCTCTACAATCACCTCAATTTTTCAATCACCTCAACATTATAAATATTCATCTTTGAAGTACATTAGCCAAATGGACCAAATATTCATCAAAAGAATCACCCACGATCGAGAAATTATCTCTAAAGACCTATATAGTATCCTCAACCATATTAGAAAAGATGGACATCATACAATGCTGAAAGGTGTGGGCGCATTACAAAGTTTGAAAGGCATCCTCTGGAAAGGGAACGTACCATATGTGCATGTGAAAGTGGTCTTATCTTAATCTTAAGGGGCAATAGAAATTTGTTTATACCTCGAATAACCGTCATGAAAACAATACCATCATTTATCTACGAGATGGTCTAATATCTGATCCATAAATGGAGCAAGAAAGTGATCATTTTGCGTCCAAGTGTTCAGGTTCTGATAATCCATTCAAACTCTGCATCCCATAACTGATCTCATGGGTACCAATTTATTCTTCCCATTTGGGACCACAATGATCCCACCCTTTTTCGGCACACACTAAATCGGGCTCGCCCACTTGTTGTCTGCAATATGGCAAACCACACCTATATCTAACCACTTAATGATCTCCTTCTTTACTACCTCTTGAAAAGGTGGGTTTAGACGATGCTAATGCTCAATGCTAGGTACATGTTTCAATTCCATCTGAATTTTATGTGTACAAATTTAGGGTGGAATCCCGGCAGTTTTGGCAATGGTCCAACCAATGGACCTTTTAAACATCTGCAATACCGAGATCAAGGCATCAACCTGTGTATCAACTAAATCTATCGCAATAATAACCGACAAGGTATTATTGGCCCCTAAAAATGCATAATGTAAGTTAGAAGATAGGTCCTTCAATTGTAACACCAGTGGCTCCTACTAACACGATCCGACCTGGGGCCTTATCATAATGGGCGTGCCAAGTCCGATCGGGACCAGAGACCACCCCTGTTACCCAACCCAACCTCCGGCCATCTGCCCTGAGTTGGCTAAATTTTGAACATATAAAAATATAGCGGAATTATCCATATCAAGACTCTAGATAGGTCTATAATCGAGATTTCCCCAACCGAGTCCAACCACCCAAACCCATCTGATGACCAAGTTAAACCATAAACCATAACCATATGAGTTTCGTTATAATTATATATAATCCCAAAATGAAAGAGGATGGAACAATGAGAAATTTAGTCCTACGGTATCATCCCTAATACCAAGGCTGACACTAATACCGATCCCACCCATACCAATCCATAGTAGTTCCACAAAAGCCTCTAACCAAAAGAATACCAAAATTCAGTTGGGACATGCCCCCAACCATAGCCAAAACCAATATCCATAAATGAACCAAGTATGAAATAACATCCATAAATTAGAGCCTTCCAGAATGATGGAAGCTCACCACTTCAATCTAGTAGCTGATCACGAATGTCTGATAGCTAAGCAGGAGGAGTAGAATGACCGGTTCCTGCATCGCATGGGGATACAGTCATCCGAATACGGGTTAGGGGGTGAATGCTAGCATGAACTCAGGATAAGGATAAAATAATATCAATCAGTAAAACCACATAAACCAACAAAATGCATACAAACCATACATATATATAAACATGCTGGGAAAGGAAACCGGGTTTAGCATACATTTAAAACTATTTACCTAGGTATGTGTAGCTTAACCACCATTATCCCCCCATGATACATATGTACAATGTACTTAGAGGATTTTTACCTTATAGTATCATAAAAGGGTCGCCATGCCCTACCGCTCATGTCGGCAAACATGAATTTCCAGTGTTAGTTCATTGAATTCCCACCTTCACGGTTAACTATCACACCCTGCCATTATTGCCCAATTAAAACCATTTATAACCAACCAATACATTATACCATTTATCATTTAACAAGGCTATTAATAGTGGTATCGTTATACCGATATAACTTGCAAGTATTGTCCCTAGACAAACCTTTTAAGGTAAAGGGATTCCCATGTACCCATTTACCAAGTTAACTTGGGGGAGACCCATGTACCCCACAAGTGTTCCATTAAATTTGCTTGGGGGATTCCACTGTACCCCACAAGGATGTTTATTAAACCAAACCATTCCATTCCATTTAATCATTCCAAACCATTTAAACCATTTAGGGTTCCCTTACCAAGTTCAAACCATGCAATAGTGCCATTAAAATCCAATAATGTAGTGAAAACATTCTCATAGGCATTTTATCAAATACATTGGGGCATAGTAACCAAAACCAATTACCAAATAACCATTCCCATGCAACCAATTATCCAAAACCACCATTAAAGCATATAAAAGCATAATTAAAACATGGGAAAACCATAACCAATTATTTATAACCAAAACCCCCAAATTATATTTAAAAATACAAAACCATACAACAATCAAACCATGAAAACATTGTATAAAACCATGCCTTTAGTTGGAACTAACAATGAGGAAAGAGAACATGCCTTAAACCAAGAAGATGACGGAGAGAAATCACCAACACAAGCCCCAAATTAATCCTTAAGATGAATCCCTAACCTTCCTTTACCCAAAAGCCTTAGAGAAAATTGTAGAGTGTCTAAGAGAAATTTCTAAGTGTTAATGAATAGAATAATAGGGCAAATAACCTCCCAATAGGAATATAAGTCGTGGAACCTTATTAGGTTAAGTGGGTAAATGTCCAAATTGTCCTCACTTAAACTCCCAAAAATCTCATCAAGTGGGTACGACTATCCAAATCAGTTGTACCCTCCAATACGAGTGGTACCCACCACTCATACCCAAGGCCATCTCCCTTGGATCCAACACTGTCCAAGGTATGACTCACCCCAAACCATGTCGTATCCAAGTATATAACTAGTACCCATGATTCGTACCCCTGGCAAAATAGAATCCCAAGAGGATTGAACATTGACCACTATACCAGTCCATGGTACGATTCGTCCTCTGGCTTACGGCTCTTGGTGAGCCACTAGTACTGAGATCCAACTTAAGTTACAGAGCCTAAGATTAACCAAAGTAACCAAACTACCCATATCCACCGATACGACTCATACCACCCATGTCGTACCCATTCCAGAAACCAAATCCAACCAACAAACCAACACTGGTCAGCATAGAACTAACTCATACCACTCATTCCCAGTGTACGAGTCATTTTCCTAGTTGTATCCTGTCCAGAGACCAGAAATCCAAGAAATTTTCTAAGGGCTGGAAACCCAGGATATTTCAGTATCCCCCACTAGGAACATTCGTCCCTGAATAACGGACAAGGTAGTACATGCACGACTTACACCCCTTAAATTCCTGTACCCTTACCTTTAAGATAGAAAACAAAGATGCAAGAAAATTAACCTTTCCTTTAACAAACTCAGAAAATAAAGATGTGTTCAAAAACACATACCTTCCGTATAAATATCAAGACCAAAGAAGAAATGCGGAGACTTGCATTTCATGTCCGCTTTTATTTCCATGTAGCCTTTTCCACCTTGTGGTTCCGCCAAAGAACCTTAACCAAAGCCACATACTTAGTCTATAACCGATGAACCTGCCGATCCAGTATCTTAATTGAAAACTCTTCATAAGATAGAAAATCCGAAATACCCAAACCTTCTAAAGGAATAACCGAAGAAGGATCACCAAGATACTTTCTCAACATAGAGACATAAAATACCAGATGAATAGATCTCAAACAAGAAGTTAACTCCAATTCATAAGCAATATTACCAACCCTCTGCAAAATCGCATAAGGACCAACAAATCGGGGACTGAGCTTCCCCTTCATACCAAACCGCATTACTCTCTTCATGGAAGATAACTTTAGGAACACCTCATCCCCAACCTCAAACTCCAAGACTCTATGCCTTACATATGCATAGGACTTTTGGCGACTTTGGACATCCTTAAGCCTATCCCAAATCACCTTCACTTTTTCCATAGCTTGATAAACCAAATCTGGACCAAACATGTCCGCCTCACTAAGCTTAAACCAACCAATAGAAGATCTACACCTTCTACCATACAATGCCTCAAAAGGGGCCATACCAATACTAGAATAATAGCTATTGTAGTAAGCAAACTCTACCAAAGGTAGATGCTCAACCCAATTGTAACGCCCCGTAATTCGGGCTACAATATAGACCATGATTTTGATGCGTTGTTAATCCCGAAGAAATAAAAATCCTATACCAACACGGCATGTTTATTATCGTGTAGCATGTGAAATCCACTCAATCTTGAATTTAGACCATAGAGGTCCCTCAACTCAAGAACGAGCTGAAACTATTTTGATCGACTAAGTTTTAGTGGACGTTGTAAAGTGTGTCAGCTTCCTTCGACCATAACTCTCTATATATGTCGAATTAGGAAAACCTACTATGAGTAAAATGATAGGTATTCGATTTAGCTTTCCAACGATACCAATTTGGCTAAAATCCGACACCCGAGAAAGAAGTTATGGTCTTTTAAAGTGATAAGCGACGCCTAACCAATCGCCCATGGCCACTGGAAAGCATAGGCGATAGCCTAGGCGGAGCCTATGTGAACATAGGCGATATCCTAGGCGGAGACTATGTAAACATGGGTGATAGTCTAGGTGGCGCCTATGTGAAGATAGGCGATGGGATGGGCGGCGCCTATGTAAGGAATTCTAGTGATTTAAACACTCCGTGTTGAGGACATAGTGGTCCTTTTCCACCCTTACTTAGCCCTAAAAAACAATATTTATTTCCAAGGACCCCAAAATACTTATTATTTCATCAAAAGTGCTCAAGATTCTCCTTAGGGTTTCAAAATAAAAACCCAAGCTACTCAAGATTCAACCGTGGGTTTTAGAAACAAATTGCATATTTGGAATCCTCTCAACGTAGGCTTCAAGAAGCACCTAATATTCATAGTAATCGAGGTACGTGGTGTTATCCAAAAATCTCATAGGTGTAGTTTTACGAACATGCATGCTTTTAAATGGGGGTTTTCAATCAAATGCTAATATCTTGCTTTCAATATGATTTCTAAGTCATTTTCTTTATGTCATGGGAATTGTTTGCCTATATACTTCAATGGTTGAAACCATGCATATGTGATTTGAGATTTTCCATGGAAGTTTATAAATATGAATGATAAATTGCTTTCAAATTCCTATGATAATGTTTCAATACTCCATATTATATTGTGATCAACAAAAGAGAGCATGAATTTGAAATAGCTATTGTTCACCATTTGTAAATGATGAAGCACCTTGGTTTTTACATGATTATGCATATGTGGATGTGACATTGATGACTTGTAAGTCGGGTATGACGATACCCTCAAAATACAATATGTGATTGAACAAGATAAAATTTGAATGCATTGATTTTACATGAGAAAGGTGGATGCTCGAAGAAGGCATTTGAGACACAAGTGGCTCATCGCTGGAAGAACGTGTTTGCCGACACGGAATATTGGTACCAGATTAAGCGATATGTGTACTTGACTTCATGTCATTTCCAAATTGGGACTATAGGTAGGAGCTCGAGCCAAGTGATCTTGGGCACTATCATTGAGTCGAGACACCATGTTGTGTGGTCTTGAGTGTCTCTCTCTCACTTATACTCTAATCTCAGTGGCAACCAAGGTTTGACAGTTGGTGTAAATTATATAGGGTATTCCACCTAGCTCAGTTGCATTTCATTATTGTTGAGAAAACTATTGCATTACACTCATGTGTTTTGAAATGATTTGATACGAAATTGTTTTGCAATGGCTCTAAATTATACTTTGTAAAAATATTATATTTTATTTTGATATCTCTGTGTTCCAGTACTTTTGTGATGATCCCCTCCCCTCTCCAACCTCTCAGGTTCAGAGGCCCAGTCTAGGGGTCAAGAGAATCAGTAGAACTTTCAGACAGAGCTGTAGAGAAAAGTGGTGAGCCTTCTATGTTTCGGAAGGTCTTAAGTCCTGTAGTCCTTTTATCTTATATTCAGTTTTTGGGTCTACTAGGGGCCTTATCCCAGTTTTCAGAGTTACTTGTTTTCAGTCATGTAGTAGAGATTTCACAGATAATTTTTGAAATGTTGATTGAGATTGTGGGACATTATTCCCCATTATTGTTTTCATATGATTCTTGACCATGATTCCGTTATATTGCATTTCTTCCGCATTACTTTGATTATATGAATTAGGTGCATTATTACCAGACAGATTGGGGTGTTTCGGGCCTCAAAGGTTCGAAATGCTCGTCACGGCCAGGCCCTGGTTCAGGTCATGACAAACTTGGTATCAAAGCACAGTTCGTGGTCCAAGGGTGTCTGCGAAATTACGTCGGGTAGGGTCTTGTTTATGGATATGTAGCGCGCCACACTTATAAACAAGAGGCTACTAGGCATTTAGGAAATATTTCCCTTCTTTGTGATTTAGTTTATGCTTCAGAGTCTGAACTGTCCCCTAATCAATGATCATTTATGTTTCAGAAAAACACAGTTATACCTCCACGTCGTATCGTCGATTAGAATGTTCAGGCAGATGAGGTCCGTCCCTCCCATGGGATGCGGACCCGTAACAGGGCTCACACTCCAGAATTTGTCCCTACTCCAGGAGTCCCTCCATTCCCAACCAGTCCACCTCGGGCTCCGCAGACTAATGTCAACCATCCCCCAACTGCTCAGGGAGATATTTCAAATACAGAATTCAGACGGTCTATTCATATGATGACGCAGTTGGTAGCCAACCAAGCTCAATGATCGGAAGTTATTGGGTCTGCATCTGTTACATCTGAGGCTACTAGAGCCAGACATTTCATGAAGATGAACCCACCTAAGTTCACTGGCACCAAGGTGGAGGAAGATCCACAAGAGTTCGTGGATGAGATGGAAAAGATCTTTAAGGTGATGCATGTGGATGAGGTTAAAGGGGTAGAGTTAGCAACCTATCAGCTCAAGAATGTTGCGAGTCAGTGGTAAGCCGACTGGGAAGATGAAAAAGGTGAAAGTGTTGAGCCCACAGTTTGGGGCGAATTTGTGGAAGCCTTCCTTGATCGATTCTTTCCTCTGGAGTTGAGGGAGGCCAAAGCGATAGAGTTTATAAATCTGAAGCAGGGTAGTATGAGTGTCCAGGAGTACACTTTGAAGTTTAATAAACTATCCCGCTATGCACCAGAGTTGACTAGTAATATGAGGGCCCGAATGAGGAAATTTACATCTGGCATTACTGATGACCTGGTACTTGAGTGCCAGGGGGCTATGTTGAATAAGGAGTTAGACTTTGCTCGACTGACCGTTCATATACATCAAGTGGAAAAGAATAAGAAAAATATTGCTGAATCTAGAGAGAAAGATAGACAGGCTAAGAGAGCTAGATCTGCGGACCAGCATCAGAGTCAGCCGCAGAGTGGTAACTGGGATAATAAGTGGTCGAAGAATAAGAAGTTT
The DNA here is from genome assembly GCA_030864215.1 of Capsicum pubescens. Classification (NCBI taxonomy): domain Eukaryota; kingdom Viridiplantae; phylum Streptophyta; class Magnoliopsida; order Solanales; family Solanaceae; genus Capsicum; species Capsicum pubescens. The sequence continues at coordinate 241,412,354 of CM061548.1, forward strand.
TGGAATAATGCACAGTCAGCAGCCAGCGCCCCAGCAACCAGACCACTGACAGACAGACAAACTTAGATTTTTCAGACTCCTCATGGGTCCAAAGCTCTAGGTACACAGTCTTAGGGCAGTGTGGCCCAGCAGCGTCGTACTCGTCCGCGGTATGAGGTTTGCGGAAGGAATCTTCTAGGGAAGTGTTGGTTTGGGGAAAGAAACTGCTATACTTGTGGAAAAGTGGGTCACCTTCAGAGAGATTATCCTTCTGCTGGAGTAAATACGGGGGGGACTAAGTCCCAAGCCGCCTCCACAGCTCCTTTTCCTAAGGGTGCCCCTTCAGCTGCCGGAAGCGATCGCAATCGGTTATATTCTTTGACTAACTGTCAGGAGGAGGAATCTTCACCAGATGTTGTCACCGGTATGTTAAGAATCTTTTCTCGTGATGTTTATGTATTGCTTGATCCCGAGTCTACTTTATCCTATGTGACCCCTTATGTGGCTGTTGGTTTCGAGTTGGAGCCTGAAGTTATTGTAGAACCCTTCTTTGTTTCTACTCTTGTAGGTGATTCTGTTGTTGCTAAAAGGGTATATATAAATTGTGTCGTGTCTATTCATGGTAGGGAAACTGTGGCAGACCTTATAGAACTGGCTATGATAGACTTTGATGCCATCCTTGGGATGGAATGGCTCCATTCGTGTTATGCCACCCTTGATTGCAGAACCCAAAAGGTCACTTTTTCTTTCCTGAATGAGACACCCGTTGTTTGGGCAGGGATTTCTGTGGAACCTAGAGGTCACTTTATCTCTTATCTTAGAGCCCGAAAGCTTATCTCCAAAGGTTGTATGTATCATCTAATCCGAGTAGAAGATTCAAAAGTTGGAAACCTTCCTATGCAATCAGTCCCTGTAGTGAATGAATTCCCAGAAGTCTTTCCCGAAGATCTCCCAGGGATACCCCCTGATAGGGAGATAAATTTTGGCATTGATATGTTGCCAGACACTCGTCCTATTTTTATTCGGCCATATAGAATGGCTCCCGCGGAACTAATGGAGTTAAAGGAACAGCTTGCAGACCTCCTAGACAAAGGTTTTATTCATCCTAGTGTTTCCCCATGGGGTGCACCCGTGCTATTCGTGCGAAAGAAGGATGGGTCCCTTCGGATGTGCATAGACTACCGTCAACTGAATAAGGTCATGATTAAAAATAAATATCCTCTTCCAAGGATTGACGACCTTTTTTACCAGCTTCAGGGTGCCATGTACTTTTCAAAAATATAACTTCATTCAGGTTATCATCAGTTGAAAGTTAGGGAGTCAGACATACCCAAGACAGCCTTCCAAACCCTATATGGTCACTACAAATTTCTAGTCATGTCCTTCGGGTTGACTAACGCCCCTGCAGCCTTCATGGATCTTATAAATAGAGTGTTCCATTAGTTTCTTGACTTGTTCGTCATTGTATTTATTGATGATATTCTGATCTATTCTAAGAGTGAAGAGGATCACACCTATCACCTCTGAATTATCCTTCAGACCCTTAAGGATCATCAGTTGTATGCCAAATTTTCTAAGTGTGAATTCTGGTTAGGCGTTATTGCCTTCCTGGGGCATATTGTGTCCAGTGATGAGATAAGAGTGGATCCCCATAAACTTGAAGCAGTGAGAAAATGTCCCAGGCCCACGACTCCAACCGATATTTGGAGCTTCTTGGGTTTGGCGGGGTATTACAGAAGGTTCGTAGAGAGTTTTTCTTCCATAGCTGCTCCGCTTACTAAACTGACTCAGAAAAAGATAAAGTTTGTGTGGTCTGACTTGTGTGAAAATAGTTTTGAGAAATTGAAGGACAAGCTGACTACTGCTCATGTTTTGACCCTTCCCGAGGGTGTAGATGATTTTGTGGTTTATTGTGATGCATCCCGTGTGGGACTTGGTTGTGTATTGATGCAGCATGGTAAGGTGATAGCTTATGCATCTAGGCAGTTAAAGGTGCATGATCACAATTACCCCACTCATGACTTGGAGTTAGCACCCGTGGTGTTTGCACTTAGAATCTTAAGGCACTATCTTTATGGAGTGCATGTTGATATTTATACTGACCATAAGAGTTTACAGTATGTTATCTCACAGAAAGAATTGAACCTCAGGCAGAGGCATTGGATGGAGCTTTTGAAATACTATGATATAAGTCTGCATTACCATCCGAGCAAGGCAAATGTTGTGGCCGGCGCTCTCAGCAGGTTGTCTATGGGCAGCCTTTCTCATGTAGAAGAAAGGAAAAAGGAGATAGTGAAGGATATTCACCGCCTTGCAAATCTGGGAGTGCTACTCTTAGATTCCGAAGATGGAGGGGTGATTGTTCATGAGTTGGCTAGGTCATCTCTTTGTGCTGAAGTTAAGGAGAAGCAGGTTGAAGAACCCATCTTGATGCAAATTAAGAAAGATGTGGGTCAACAAAAGGTTATGACGTTTGAAATTGGTGGCGATGGTATTCTGAGATTTCAGGGTAGGTTGTGCGTTCCGAATGTCGATGGGCTACGGGAAAGAATCCTTAATGAGGCGCACACTTTGAGGTATGTCATTCACCCAGGCTCTACTAAGATGTACCATGATCTAAAAACCTTGTATTGGTGGAATAACATGAAACGCGATATAGCTGATTTTGTGTCCAAGTGTTTGAATTGTCAACAAATGAAGGTAGAACACATGAGGCCAGGAGGTACTTCCCAAGAGATAGCCCTACCTTTATGGAAGTGGGAGATGATAAACATGGACTTCATTACAGGACTTCCGAGATCTCGAAACCAGTATTATTCTATATGGGTGATTGTAGATCGGTTGACCAAGTCAGCCCACTTTTTGCCTGTGAGGACTAATTATTCGGGAGAGATTTATGCTAAGATTTACATTGAGGAGATAGTTTGATTGCATGGGGCACCAGTATCCATTATATCCGATAGAGGTACGCATTTTTCATCTCAGTTTTGGAGATCTTTTCAAAAGGGTTTAGGTACACAAGTGAATTTGAGCACAGCTTTCCACCCTCAAATGGATGGTCAAGCTAAGCGTACCATTCATACCCTCGAAGATATGTTGAGGGCATGTGTTATTGATTTCAAAGGCAGTTGGGTAGATCACCTGCCACTGGTTGAATTTGCTTACAACAATAGTTACCATGCCAGTATCAAGATGGCCCCTTTTGAGGCTTTGTATGAGAGAAGATGTAGGTCTCAGATAGGATGGTATGAGGTGGGTGAGACTTAGTTGTATGGGCTTGATCTTGTCCATCGGGCGATGGAGAAAATGAAGATCATTAGAGAACGACTCAAGACTGCTAAGAGTCGTCAGAAGTCCTATGCCGATATTCGGAGAAGAGAACTAGAGTTTGAAATTAGTGATTGGGTGTTTCTCAAGGTTTCTGCTATGAAAGGATTTATGCGGTTTGGAAAAAGGGGTAAATTGAGCCCTCGTTATGTAGAGCCATATCAGATTTTGAAAAGGGTTGGTACAGTTGCGTTTGAGTTAGACTTTCCTGCAAGTTTGGGTTCCGTTCATCCGGTATTCCATGTATCCATGTTGAAGAAATGCATTGGAGATCATTCTATGGTATTGCCAGTAGAGGGTATCAAAGAGACAGACTCTTTATCTTACGAAGAAGAGCCTGTTGAAATTTTAGATCGCCAAGTTCAAAATCTGAGGAGCAAAGAGATAGCCTCAGTAAAGGTACTGTGGAGGAATCATAAAGTCGAAGAAGCAACTTGGGAGTCAGAAGATGACATGAGAATTAGATATCCCAATTTGTTTGCTTTGATGGAGGAGGAGACAGAAGGTACTATTCCTATCTTATCTGTCCTAGTCCTTTATTATGCTTAAAATCGTGTTTATCTGTATCCCACATCATCATTCGGGGAGGACGAATGATCCTAAGGGGGGATAATGTAATGCCCCGCAATTCGGGCTACAATATAGACCATGATTTCTATACGTTGTTAATCCTGAAGCCATAAAAATCCTATGCCAACATGGCATGTTTATTATCGTGTAGCATGTGAAATCCACTCAAGCTTGAATTTAGACCATAGAGGTCCATCAACTTAAGGACGAGTTGAAACTATTTTGATCGACTAAGTTTTAGTGGACGTTGTAAAGTGTGTCAGCTTCCTTTGACCATAACTCCCTGTATATGTCGAATTAGGGAAACCTACTATGTTTCAAATGATAGGTATTCGAGTTAGATTTCCAACAATACCAATTTGGCTAAAATCTGACACCCGAGCAAGAAGTTATGGCCTTTCAAAGTGATAAGAGACGCCTAACCAATCGCCCATGGCCACTGGAAAGCATAGGCGATAGCCTAGGCGGCGCCTATGTGAACATAGGTGATAGCCTAGGTGGCGCCTAGGTAAACATGGGTGATAGCCTAGGCGGTGCCTATGTGAAGATAGGAAATGGGATGGGCGGCGCCTATGTAAGGAATTCTAGTGATTTAAACACTCCGTGTTGAGGACAAAGTGGTCCTTTTCCACCCTTACTTAACCCTAAAACACGAGATTTATTTCCAAGGACCCCAAAATACTTATTATTTCATCAAAAGTGCTCAAGATTCTCCTTAGGGTTTCAAAATAAAAACCCAAGCTACTCAAGATTCAACCGTGGGTTTTAGAAACAAATTGCATATTTGGAATTCTCTCAACGTAGGCTTCAAGAAGCACCTAATATTCATAGTAATCAAGGTACGTGGGGTTATCCAAAAATCTCATGGGTGTAGTTTTACGAACATGCATGTTTTTAAATGGGGGTTTTCAATCAAATGCTAATATCTTTCTTTCAATATGATTTCTAAGTCATTTTCTTTATGTCATGGGAATTGTTTGCCTATATACTTCAATGGTTGAAACCATGCAAATGTGATTTGAGATTTTTCATGGAAGTTGATAAATATGAATGATAAATTGTTTTCAAAGTCCCATGATAATGTTTCAATACTCCGTATTATATTGTGATCAACAAAAGAGAGCATGAATTTGAAATAGATATTGTTCACCATTTGTAAATGATGAAGCACCTTGGTTTTTACATGATTATGCATATATGGATGTGACATTGATGACTTGCAAGTTGGGTATGACGATACCCTTCAAAATATAATATGCGATTGAACAAGATAAAATTTGAATGCATTGATTTTACATGAGAAAGGTGGATGCCCGAAGAAGGCGTTTGAGACACAAGTGGCTCATCGCTGGAAGAACGTGTTTGCTGACATAGAATATTGGTACCAGACTAAGTGATCTGTGTACTTGACTTCATGTCATTCCCAAATTGGGACTATAGGTAGGAGCCCGAGCCAAGTGATCTTGGGCACTATCATTGGATTAAGACACCATCTTGTGTGGTCTTGAGTGTCTCTCCCTCACTTATACTCTAATCTCGGAGGCAACCGAGGTTTGACAGTTGGTGTAAATTATGTAGGGTATTCCACCTAGCTCAGTTGCATTTCATTATTGTTGAGAAAACTATTGCATTACACCCATGTGTTTTCAAATGATTTGATACGAAATTGCTTTACAATGGCTCTGAATTATACTTTGTAAAAATATTATGTTTTGTTTTGATATCTCTGCGTGCCAGTACTTTTGTGTTGACCCCCTCTCCTCTCCAACCTCTCAGGTTTAAAGGCCCAGTCTAGGGGTCAAGAGAATCCGTAGAACTTTCAGACAGAGCTGTAGAGGCAAGTGGTGACCCATCTATGTTTCAAAAGGTCTTAAGTCCTGCAGTCCTTTTATCTTATATTCAGTTTTTGGGTCTACTGGGGGCTTTGTCCCAGTTTTCAGATAGTTACTTGTTTTCAGTCATGTAATAGAGATTTCGCAGACGATTTTTGAAATGTTGATTGAGATTGTAGGACATTATTCCCCATTATTGTTTTCATATGATTCTTGACCATGTTTCCGTTATATTGTGTTTCTTCTGCATTACTTTGATCATATGAATTAGATGCATGATTACCAGACAGATAGGGGTGTTTTGGGCCTCAAAGGTTCGAAATGCTCGTCATGGCCAGGCCCTGGTTCGGGTCGTGACACCAATTGCCACCATAATCGATCACACATGGCCGAAGCATAGCCTCCAATTTCTGAATAGTCCTTTTCCTTTGCCCATCCATCTGAGGATGAAAAGCAGTACTCAGACTCACCTTAGTACCCAGTCCCTTCTGGAAAGACCGCCAGAAATAAGATGAAAACTACGTACCACGATAAGAGATAATCAAAATAGGAACCCCATACATCTTCCTAACCTCTAAAAGATATAACTTCGCATAATCCTCCATCGAAAAGGTAGTCCTCACTGCAAGAAGTGAGAAGACTTCGTCATCATATCCACGATGACCCAAATCGAATCAAATTAGTTCCAAGACCAAGGAATACTGGTAACTAAATCCATATTGATCACCTCCCATTTTCATTAGGGCAAATCAATTTCTTGATACAACCTTCCAGGCCTCATGTGCTCAACCTTAACTTATTGAAACATCGTGCACTTGGCTACAAAATCAACCACATCCTTTTTCATACCATTCCACCAATATATATCTTTGAGATCATAATACATCTTCATAGAATCGGGATGAACAACATAGTGCAATTCATGTGCCTCAGCCAAGATCCTTTGTCGCAACCCATCAACGTCAGGAACACACACCCTTCTTTGGTATCGTAAGGTACCATCACCGCTGATCTCGAATACCGCTACCTTTTGCACACCTACATCACTCTTGATTTTCATCAAGATAGGATCTAGTACTTGTTTCTCCTTAATCTCTACACTGAGAGACGATCTAACCGCTTTCTGTACCAACACACCACTATTTTTAGAGTCCAAGAGACGAACTCCAAGATTAGACAAATTGTGAATATCCTTCACCAATTCCCGTTTCTCCATATCCATATGAGCTAAAATCCCCATGGATAACCTGCTTAGAGCATCAGCAACAACATTAGCCTTACCTGGATGATAGTGAAGACTCATATCCTAGTCCTTGAGAAGCTCCAACCATCTCCTTTGACTAAGATTTAGCTCCTTCTAAGTGAACACATAATGTAGAGTCTTATGATCAGAAAAGATATATACGTGCACTCCATACAAATAATGTCATCATATTTTCAAAGTAAAAACCACCGCCAACAGCTCCAAATCATGAGTAGGATAATTTCTCTCATGTACCTTCAACTGCCTAGAAGCATAAGCAATCACCTTTCCATGATGCATCAAAACACAACCAAGTCCCACCCTAGATGCATCACAATAAACCACAAACCCCTCATTACCTTCAGGAAATGACAAAACTGGAGCCAAAGTTAGCTTATCCTTAAGCTTCTCAAAACTCCCTTCTCACACTTCCGACCAAGAAAATTTTACTTTTTTCTGAGTTAACTTAGTCAAAAGAGCCGCTATCGAAGAAAGCTTTCCACAAAGCGCCTATAATACCCAGCCAAACCCCAAAAGTTTCAAATGTCAGTTGAAGTCATGGGTCTAGCCCACTTTTTAACCATAGCCACCTTTTGAGGATCCATCATGATCCCCTCACTAGAAATAATATGACCCAAGAAAGTTACAGCATACAACCAAAACTCACACTGGGAGAACTTGACACACAACTTTTGTTCTTTCAAGGTCTGCAACACGACACGGAGGTGATTGGTAAGATCCACCTCACTTTAGAATACACCAAGATGTCATCAATGAACACAATAACAAAAATATCAAAGAACTGCCGGAAAACCATGTTCATTAAATCCAAAAAAGTCATTGGGGCATTAGTCAAGACAAATGACATAACCAAGAATTCAAAGTGCCTATACCGAGTACGAATACCCATCTTAGGGATATCCTCCTCCATAATTTTAAGTTGATGATACCCAAATCAAAGGTCTATCTTAGAAAAGAACTTGGCACCTTGCAACTTATCAAATAAGTCATCTATCCTTGGAAGAGGATATTTGTTCTTGGTCGTTACCTTATACAACTACTGATAGTCAATGTACATCCAAAGGGAACCATCCTTCTTGCACATAAACAACACCGGTGCACCCCACGGGGATACACTAGGATGAATAAAACCCTTTTCCAAAAGATCCTTAAGTTGCTCATCGAGTTTCCTCAACTCAGCTGGAGTCATTCTATAAGGAGGAATAAATATTGAACGAGTGTCCGGAACTAAATCAATACCAAACTCTATTTCCCTATCCGGAGGAACACCAGGAAGATCATCTAAAAAGAACTCAGGAAACTCATTTACCACCAAAATCGAGTACAAAGAGGGACCTTCCAAGTTAGAATCTTTAACCTGGACTAAGTGATAAAGACACCCTTTGGAGATTAATCTCCGAGCTCTAAGATAAGAAATAAACCTCCCGCTAGGGGCTAGGAAACCACCCTCCCACTCTATAACTGGTTCAACAGGGGACCTAAAGACAACCTTACGGGTCTGACAATTTAAGGATGTGTAACAAGAATGTAACCCATCTATACCTAGAATAACATCAAAATCCACCATATCCAGTTCAAACAGATCTACCAAGGTCTGTTTTCTACCAACAGATACCACACATCCCCTATAAACTCTTTTAGAATTAAACGAGTTACCTGTAAGGGTATAAATAGAAAAAAGATCTAAAACAACCTCAGGATCAAAACCAAAACATACAACCACATATGGGGTCACATAAGAAATAGTGGACCCCAAATCAAGCAGACAATCGTCACAAGAAAAGAGTTATAACGTACCAGTTATGACATCAGGTGATGCCTCAGATTCCTACCGAGATACAAGATCATACAACCTATTTTGGCATGTGTTGGTACTGGAAGTAGGAGCAGACGCTGAAGCCACACCAGGATCAACCACTGAAGCCACACCACTAGGCACAAGAGCAGAAGATGAACCAATCGGAGCCTTGACCGCTCTCGAGGCACCCCTACCAACTTGATAGTTTCTGAGCTTATGGCCTAGCTAGCCATATTTAAAACATTTGTCCCTTCTTTCATCACAAAATCCCTAATGAAGACGACCACATAACTGGCAAAGAGGATACAAAGAATCCAACTGTGCCCCACTCACTTGATTTGGGCACCTTATGCTTGGAAATTATCACCACTTTGCTGACGTCTATCACCGGACTGCTTCGGGTAAGGGGCTCTAGCAGTAGAGAAGGAACTAGAACTCCCCTAATAAAGAAGGAACCAGAACTCTCCTACTTCTTCTTCGACCATTTGCCGCTAGCCCAACCATCCTGCTCTGAGAACCTGCTCTTCTTACCCTGCCTTTCCCAAAAGTTTGCTTGTTTCCTCTTTTCATCCTCCACCTACTGCATGTGAACAACTAACCTTGATATATCCATATCCTTAATCAGTAAAGCAATCTTGCTTTCAAGGATCAAATCTCGAGATGGCACAAAAGTGAACTTTCCTATCCTCTCCCTCATATCAGCCACCAAATCCGAAGCTTACCCTGATAGATGATGAAATTTCAAGGTGTACTCCTTGACAGACATTTTTCCTTACTTACGATACACAAACTCCTCTATCTTTTCTTCCCTCAACTCCTGAGGAAAGAAGCAATCCAAGAAGGCATTAAAAAGACCTCCCACAAAGACAGCTCCTCCACATCACCCTTATCCCTATCCCACTCCTCGTACCATCGATACGCCACATTTTTAAGCTGATAAGCTGTAAAATTCACCTTTTCCATGTTAGTGGCTTGCATCACTCTAAATATCTTCTCCATTTTATCTAAGAAACCCTAGGATCCTCCTCCACCTTCATACCAATAAAAGTAGTCGAATTCATATTTAAGAATTAGTCAATCCTTGTGGCCTCCGCAGATAAAACATCAGATACATCCCGCTTAGCCTGAGCAGCAACCAACTGAGAAATAGTATGAATCGACTAACGGAATTCTGCATTAGTTGCCTCACCTTGAGGGGGACTATTAGCAACTAGAGGAACTCCAGAACAATCTAGGATAGGACCCTGAGATCAAGTGCAAACTCCAGGTGTAGGGCGTACTACATCAATATCGTCCCCAGATGGGACAGAAGGACTTTCTTCTGTTCTATATTGATGAGGTATGATCTGAAAAGCTAAGAAACAAGGATTAGAAAAAATTTCAGGACTTAGACTCTAAGCTTGAAAACCAAATACCAAGAAAGTAAAATGTACCTAAACGCCTTGTAGCCTCTCTCTTATGAGTGTGGCGCGCTACACACCCCTAGAAGAGACTCTACTAGACACGGCTTTGTGGAATCCCAATTGACCATGAACTTAAAGCTCTGATACCAACTTGACATGATCTGAACCAGAGCTATGCCGTAATAGGCGTCCCAAGTCCGATCGGGATCGAAAACAACCCCCGTTACCTAACCTAACCTCCAATCAGCTGCCCTGAATTAGTTGAATTTTGAACATATAACAAGATAGTATAATTATCCATATCAAGACTCTAAGATAGGTCTAAAATTGAGACCGGTCCAATCGAGTCCAACCGCCTAAACCCAACTGATAACCAAACCAAACCATAAACCATAAGCGTATGATTTTTGTAATAATTATATATATCCCCAAAATAAAAAAGGATGGAACGGTGAGAAATTTAGTCCTATGGTATCAGCCCCAATACCAAGGCTGACACCAATATTGATACCGCCCATACCAACCCATGGTAGTTCTACAAAAGCCTCTAACCAAAAATATACCAAAATTTGATTTGGAAATACCCCCAATGATAGAAAAGACCAATATCCATAAATGAACTAAAGTATGAAATAACATCCATGAAATGGAGACTTCCGAAAAGATGAAAGCTTACCACTTCAATCCAATAGGTGATCCTGAATGTTCGATAGCTAAGCAGGATGAGTAAAACGGCCAGTTCCTAAATCGCGTGGGGATACAGACACCCAAAGACGGGTTAGTGGGTGAACGTTAGCATGAACTCAGAATAAGGATAAAATAATGCCAACTAGTAAAACTAAGTAAACCAACCATATGTATAAAAACCATACATATATATAACTATGCCGGGAAAGGGAACCGAGTTTAGCATGCATTTAAAACCATTTACCTAGATATGTGTAGCTTAACCGTGCTTAACCACCCACGGGCTATATGGGTCCAGTATAACCCCCTGAACGGGCCTTGATGTGTGTATCCGAACGAACCGGAGATACCATAAGAGTAAGAGATTCCCAAGTACCCTCACCCCCATGATACATATGTACAATGTACTTAGAGGATTCCCGCGTACCTCATAGTATCATAAAAGGGTCGACATGCCCTACACCTTATGTCGGCAAATATGAGTTTCCGATGTTTGTTCATTGAACTCCCACCTTCAGGGTTAGCTATTACACCCTGCCATTATTACCCAATTAAAACAATTTCCATCCAACCAATCCATTATACCATTTATCATTTACTAAGGCTATTAATGGTGGTATCATCATACCAACTATAACTTGCACGTATTGTCTCTAGCCAAACCTTTTAAGGTAAAGGGATTCCCATGTACCCATTTACCAAGTTAACTTGAGGGATTCCCATGTACCTCATAAGAGTTCCTTAATATTTGCTTGGTGGATTCCATTGTACCCCACATTTGTCCTATTAACAAGTTTACTTGGGGTATTTCATTGTACTCCACAAGGATGTTTATTAAACCAAACCATTCCATTTAACCATTCCAAACTATTTAAACCATTTAGGGTTCCATTACCAAGTTCAAACCATGCAATAGTTCCATTTAAATCCAACAATGTAGTGAAAACATTCTCATAGGCATTTTATCAAACACATTGGGGACATGTATTTCCAAAATCAAAACCAATTACCAAATAACCATTCCCATACAACCAATTATCCAAAACCACCATTAAAGATTATAAAAGCATAATTAAAACATGGGAAAACCATAACCAAGCATTTATAACCAAAAACCCCAAATTATATTTGAAAATCCAAGACCATACAATAATCAAAACCATGAAAACATTGTATAAAACCATGCCTTTAGTTGGAAGTAACAATGAGAGAAGATAGCATGCCTTAAACCAAGAAGATGATGGAGAGAAATCACCAACACACTCCCCAAATTAATCTTTAAGATGAAATTCTAGCCTTCCTTAACCCAAAAGCCTTAGAGAGAATTGTAGAGTGTTTAAGAGAAGTTTCTAAGTGTTAATGAATAGAATAATAGGGAAAATAACCTCCCAATAGGAATATAAGTCGTGGGGCCTTATTAGGTTAAGTGGGTAAATGTCCAGATTACCCTCACTTAAACTCCCAAAAATCCTATCCAGTGGGTACGACTATCCATACCAGCCATACCCTCCAATACAAGTGGTACCCACCACTCGTACCCAAGGATATATCCTTTGGACCCAACACTATCCAAGGTACAACTTACCCCAAACTATGTCGTATCTAAGTTTACTACAAGTACCCATGATCTGTACCCCTGGCAATATATAATACCAAGAGGATTAAACACTGACGACCATACAAGTCCATGGTGTGATTCGTACCCTTGCTCGCAGCTCTTGGTGAGCCACTCGTACTCAGATCCAACTTAAGTCACCAATCCTAAGATTAACCAAAGTAACCAAACTACCCATATCCACCGATACGACTCGTACCACCCAAGTCGTACCTATTCCAGAAACCAAATCCAACCCACCAACCAACACTATTCAGCATACAACTAACCCAAACCATTTGTATCCTAGTGTACGAGTTGTTTCCTCTTGTCGTATCTTTTCCAGAGACCAAAAATCCAGGAAATTTTCTAAGGGCTGAAAACCCAGGGTGTTTCACCTACATAGATGGCCGAGATGGTGGAGTCGCTCTATACTTTAAGTCCAAATCCCACTTCTTTGGTGCGTAAGTGTAAGATCCTCTACAAATAAGAACACTCACCATCTCTTCATACTCGTCAATTCCATCACTATCAAAGTTCATGATCAATGTCTCTAATGTCTCTACACTAAGTCGCTCCTCAATAGGTGTAGTCAATGCATCTATATCAATAGTATCTATCACAGACAGCACTCTCATATTTTTCAGCTAGAGCATTGATTGTCCCATATTAAAAGTAATTTGTTCATCATTGAGCCAGAATTTTATATGTCTAATCTCCATTTCAAACAATGCCCTACCCGTGACTAAGAAGGGTCTTCCTAAGATAATAAAAACTTCAAAATCCACCTCACAGTCAAGAATCACGAAATCAGCTAGAAATATAAAGGAGGCTACCTTCACCAAAATATTACATATAATACCAATTGATTTCTTCAAAGTTCGGTTGGCCTTTAATAATCTTATCGACATTGGTTTAGGTGTCCCCAACCCCAACTACATGTAATCCCCTAACGGCATAATATTAATACTAGCTTCCAAGTCATACAGTGCTCGTGCAAAATTCAGAGTTCAAAGTGAAAGGAATAGTGAAAGCTCTGGGATGCTCTTTTTTCTTATCCAAAGAATGGAAAGTGATAGCACTACAATAGTGCATATTATCAACGGGCTCAAAACTCATCGTCCGATTCTTCATAACTAAGTCCTTCGTAAACGTTACATAATCGAGCATCTGCTTCAATGCTCTTATAATAGGGAATTTACAGACAATTCTTTCAACATAGACATGAATTTATGATATTTTCCTTCATCTTTCTTCTTCTTCAACATGGGAGAAAAAGGTGGGGTGGTTGTTGAATGGTCTTCAAAACTGGTTTGACCTCCTTACCCTTTTCTTTATTAGTTCCCGCTCTTTAGTCAACACCCTTAGATTTTTATGACGTCTCAGCATTAGTCACCAATTTCTCAGTTTCAGCTTTTGGTGCATCATCAAAATCAATAGTATCATTCCTCACTTCATCAATTATCGGCATAGAAGGATTAATAGTAGCCTTACCACTGCGAGTGGTAATGGTTAAACAATGATTGTCGTTCTTTAAAATTTACATAGTATTACTTGAAAGTATGCTCGGTTTACAATGATTTAATATAAGTGACATCTAACCAAACTGGTGCTCTAGATGCATAATCACAGTAGCATGTGATTCCACTTTCTTGCTCAGTCCCGAAATATCTTCCTTAATCTTATTAAGGCAATTCTCTTGATATTTTGAACCCTTGACCAATTTTGTAAGCAATGCTTCCATCCTTGAATTAGTATCATGGTTCCCTAGCAGAACATATGCACCACTCTTCTCCTTCTAGACATCCTTTTGCCTCCAGTCACCATCTCACACTCTGCTTTGATCCCTATATTTGTCCCCATAATAGTTTCGAACTTAATTCCCTTGCCTCAAATTTCAAGAGTCCTGATTGGACCTTTCGTCCTTGGCTCAAAAACCCATCATCTATCTATCCAGGTACTTAGCCTTCTCCTCAGAGTCATAATCATAATGTCTTCCAAACATACCTCATGCGCCCACTGTATTCACTTTCTCAGCATTTATGGTTGCAGACTTCTTGGTAAGAAACCTAATCTCTATCCTTAAATGTGCCACCTCTTGAGCCACTGTATCATCTAGAACACTTTGCTTACTGAAAGTACCAATAGTATAAGTACCGTTCTTCCTCTCGAATATACCACCCTTGGTTGGTATTAGAGACCCAGTCTAAGATTCCGTAACTATCTCCCACCAAAGGCTCAAAAAAACCCCACCGGTAATAGTGTCAGCAACAGCTTTGGTATTCGCATTCAGGGCTATATAGAATATCTCAAGCAAATTTCTCCCTAAAATTCAATGATTGGTCACAGTCATCAACTTCTTCTTGAACCTCAACCATGTCTCATACAACGCCTCTGAATGCATTGTCTGAAATAGTAAATCTTATCCTTCAACTTCAGTATTTTAATAGGTAGAAGGAATCGATCCAAAAATGATTTTCACAACTCATTCCAATTAGTGATAGACCTATTAGGTAGTTTCCCTAACCATAATTTCATTTCACCAATATGAGAGAATAGGAACAACCTGAGTCTCAAAGCTTCTTGACTCACCCAGTAAAATTAGACAAAGTGCAAATCCTAATGGACTTCATGATGTGCATGTTTGTGTCATCAGTCGGTAAACCAGCAAATATGCCCTTCAGATTTAAGAGTTTAATCATAGCACTCATAATATCAAACTTCACTCCTTAGAGTAACTCAGAAGGAATGATAGCTCCTATCTTGACAAGCTCAACGTACACTAAATCTTTCTTCGGATCATCAAACGTTGGTAAGTAGTGATAAGCTAGGGGTTGTAGAGTTCTAGCTCTTCCAACTCTGTCTCTATCGAGTATTGCTCGACGCTCTTCTTCCAGTCTTTCTCTTTCCTCTTGATCTGCATGACGGGAAGCAACATATCTTCTTACCTTCACTTCAGCTAGCAACTACGCGGTGGTTTGTACGGATGTCTCTTGAACACCCTGCGAAGGTGGCGAAATCAGATTAGGGTTCTCATAAACCCTTTGCTCATGCTCTGCCATCTTACGATTTTGTCATAAGGACCTCTCCTGCTCAGTATCAAGTGGGATCAGAGATTAGCTCAACTCCAAGTACTGGACATACATTGACATATGCCCCAAGAACAAAAGAAAAAACAAAAACCAACAACCTTAACAAACCCAATCAATTAATTCGTAACTATATTTCCCGACAACAGTGCCAAAATTTGATGTCACTCAAGATGACACCTCCAAGAAGTATAATGTGGTTGTTGTCAAATATATAACCCAACAAAGTTTGTGGTCGAACGAGAACAGAATAGGTTGGATTTCTATCACGAACTTGCTTAGCGAAAAAAGTGCAGAAAAGTAATTAGGGAGATTTTATGAGAACGGTAATAGTAGTGACAAATCTTGGTCGCTTTAAGTTGAAATAAATATGAGATGAATACTAGCATTGTGTTCCCCCTGACTTCTATCTTTATAGACTTATCGTGTTTTGTCTAACTATTTCAATGTCTTGCATGCTAAATTTGATAAGATATGTATCACCAATCATCTTGTGAATGCCTTTTCTGAATTTCTCTCATCACCTTTAGAGTCTCAAAGTGTCACCTTACTAACCCTTGTCCCGAATCCCAGATTAATTATTACCTTTTGAATCTCAAATTAATTAGATGAAGGTTGACAACTTCAAATTATTGTTGTAATCTTTTTTTCCTAATTTGTACCTATCTTTTGGAGTAAGTACCGAATACAGGTAGGTTCTTAACATTTGCAGTCGTTAAGAACACAATTAAACCAAAGAAGCTCACAATACATGCAATAACATCAATCAAGAATGACTTTGCACTTTATCTACTTTGTTATTCCATCAGGGTTCCCACAACCTTAGTTGGTGATTTAGCCACTCATGTTTGCAAGAACAACCATTGAATTCATCTTAGAAAGCATGTGAATAACCTTACAATAATTGAAGAATAAAAACTAGAATCTCAAATTAATATCCAACCGCAAAAACCACTAACAATAGATTTCAAGATCAAAAGTTGAATATCAGGATCAATATAGTGTTGTAAGTATAAAGAATGCGTAAACTAATTCAAAAAACATCAAAGGGGTATCTATAGAATACATCAAAACTCAAAAAATCCTAACTAACACAAAAAGGTAAAACTAGGTTGGCAACTACTTACGAACCCACTTACGAGCCGTAGGTACTACTTACGGACCCTAGATGGATCATAAGTATTAGAGGAATGTAACAGCTTCGGGAATTGTACCTATGAAGGGACTTACGAGGGTCATAAGTACCACTTACGCCCCATAAATAAGCCCCCATAACTCTCAGAACAAACTTCAGACTTTAGATCTTCAAAATTTTGTATCTCTGGCACTTATGATGGAACTTACTGAGGATGTAATTCTACTTATGGACCGTAAGTGGGTTCGTAAGTGGGCCATCTGCATATTTTAACTTCTTTTTCTCCTCTTTTGCTCCAGAACCTAGTTTCCTTCAACAAAAACACATCACATCTAACAAAAAGGACCTAAGTAATTGCATATTTTTGGTTTTAAGCATCAAACGTGTCATGAAACTACAGCACATCAAAGATCAACTCAGGTACCCAACTCTTTCTAAAAAGTTTTCTAAACGTAAGATGTGAACACCGAACCTCGATCTAAGATGATAGATACTGGTACACCATGAAAATGAACTATCTCAATAATATAGATATGTTCCAACCTCTCAGCATTGACCAAAACACTATCAAAGCCCCGAGAAGTACGAGGCAACCTAGTCATGAAGCCCATAGTGATCTATTCCTATTTCAACTCGGGAATGCATAACCTCTGAAGCAAACCACTAGGAATCAAATGTTCGGCCTTCATCTGCTAGAAACATAGGAAACGAGCTACAAAGTCCGCTACATCCTTCCTCATACCACCCCACCAGTAATGCTATCTCAAATCACGATACATCTTAGTCACTTCCAGATGGATGGAATACCTGGAATAATAAGCCTCCTCAAAATCAATCTAATTTAATCTCCCACTCTCAACACATAAACTCGACCATAATTCTGTAAGACACTATCTGGATCTAGTGAGGCTTCCTTAGCCTTACCACTCAACACCTTATCCCAAATTAATATCAACCCCACATCATCAAACTGGTGAGCCCAAATCTGTGTCATCGAGGAAGACCTAGCCGCAAAAAATGCTAAAACACATCCATGTCTTGAAATATCAATCCTAACCATATGGTTAGTAAAATATTGAACTTCAAAGGCCAAAGGTCTCTCTTGAGTCAAAAGATGCGCTAAGCTACCCATGCTAGTCGACTTTTGGCTCAAGGCATCCGCAACCACATTAGCCTTGCCAAGATGATAGAAAATAATCAAGTCATAATCCTTAAGAAACTCAAAACAACTGCGCTACCTCATATTAAGGTCTCATAGGTGAAGAAATACTAAAGTCTATGATGATCTGAGAAAATCTCACAACGAACTCCATTCAAGTAGTGCCTTCACAACTTCAAGGAAAAAATAACTGTACACAACTCCAAATCATGGGTAGGGTAATTCCTCTCATGGGGCTTCAATTGAAGAGAAGCATACACAATCACCTTACCCTTCTGCATCAACACAGCACCTAATCCAATAGCAAAGGATCATAGAAGATGGTAAAACCCACACCCTCCATGGCAAAGCCAAGATAGGAGTTAAAGTCAACAAATCCTTGAGCTTTTGAAAGTTTACCTCACAAGCATTGGACCACTGAAAGGAAATATTATTCTGAGTCAACTTGGTCAACGGAGTTGCAATAGATGAAAACCCTTCAATAAAGTGCCAATAGTAGCCTGCTAAACTAACAAAACTCTAAATCTCAATAGGAGAAGTAGGACTAGCCCAATCACAAACCACTGCAATCTTGGTCAGATCCACCATAATACTATCCTTGGTCACTATTTGACCTAATAAAGAAATAGACTACTGCAAAAAATCACACTTGGAGAACTTAGCATACAACTTCTCACCCCTCAGTCTCTGAAGTACAATCCGCAAATACTACTCATGATCAGCCTCACTCTTGGAATAAACCAAGATATCATTTTTAAATACAATGACAAAAAAGTTGAGATACGATAGAAAAACTCAATTCATAAACTACATGAATGTGGTTGGGGCATTGGTCAACTTGAAGGACATGACCAAGAACTCATAATCACCATACCAAGTCTAAAAAGTTGTCTTCGAGATATCTGAAGCTCTAATACTCAACTAGTGATACCCGGACCTCAAATCGATCTTCAAAAACACTGAAGTACTTTGAAGCTAATCAAACAAATCATCAATACGAGGAAAAGGATACATATTCTTAATTTTCACCTCGTTCAACTGGCGATAACTGATACACATACGCATAGACCCATCCTTTTTTCTTCATAAACAAGACAGGTGTACCCCAAGGTGATACACTAGGTCAGATAAATCCATTATCCAATAACTCATGCAACTAATCCTTCAACTCTGTTGGGGCCATCTTATAGGGAGAAATAGAAATAGGCTCGAAGCCCAACTCAATATTATTAGTAAAGTCAATACCATGATCCGAAAGCATACCCAGCAAATCTATAGTGAAAACATCCACGAACTCACAAACAATTCAAACGGAATCCAAGAAAGAAGAGAAAGCAACACTAGTATCACGAATATGAGTCAAATAAGACAAGCATCCCTTCTCAACCAAATAATGAGCCTGAAGGAAAGATATAACTCTCTTGGGAACCGAATGAAGCACACTTTTTCAAGAAATCCTTGGCATACCCTACGAAGCTAAAGTCAAGGTATTAGCATAACAGTCTAGGACAATATGATAACGGGCCTACCATTCCATACCAAAGATACCATCAAAATCTACCATATCTAATTAAATCAAATCTATCCAAGTCTCACGCCCAGCAAAGGTCATAACACAAGATCGGCACACATGATCCACCACTAATGAATCTTCTACAGGGGTAGATACATGGATAGCCATGGTATGAGGCTCATTAGCAAAATCAAAACCCAAAGAAAAGTATACAGACATATATGAGAAAGTCGATCCCGGATGAAATAACATAAATGCAGATCTAAAATAAATAGGGACGATACATGTAATGGTGGAATCAAAAGCCTATGACTCTGGTATGGAGAGTATAGCATAGCACTATCCATGACCACCATCTGACTGGGTTGCACCACGACCACTACCACAGGAACCACTACCTCTACCTCATGCACCTCTAGTAGAACCTCTACCCCTTACAGCTGATATAAAACTAGCCCTGGAAACACGGCAGGGATATTTCTTAGCCAAATGTCCAACCGCACCATACAGATAGAAATCTCTATGACCTGAATCAACAGGAGAAGGTATGGCAATGCTAGGATGACCACTTAATGTTGTTGAAACATAAAACCCACTACCTGAACCCTACAAGACTGCTTGCACTAGTATGCCATGATACCTATGAAAACCTCTAGAATCTCTACCTTGAGTAGTCTGACCTCTGAACTCACCCTAATGGAACACCCTCTTGGTGCCTCCTTGGAACCCTGGAAGAATAGACTTAGTCATCCTAGAATGATCCACTATACTCAAAAACAACGCTTCATACACTACCATCTGAGTTATAGATAGCTGAAGAGAAATATCTAATCCCTTAACAAACTTTTAAATCTTCTCAGACTTAGTAGTGATGTTGGCATAAGAATATCCAGACAAGGCATGGAAATATTCCTTATACTCTAGAATAGTCATGGATCCCTACTCCAAGTGATCAAACTTATCTCTCTTCTGATCCCTCAGATAATAAGGCACAAACCTCTCCAACAAAGCCTCAGTAAATTGATCCCAAGTCATCTCAGGAGAATTAAGAGGTCTACAACTGAGAGTGACCTTAACCAATCTGTGGTTGTATTTCTCAACAGATAAGTAGTATAAGAAACCTATGCATCTCAAGTAATCCTAGGTTATCCAACTTCTCTCTATAATCAATTAAGAACTCATAAGCATCATCGCCTATGGCACCACTGAACATAAGAGGACCTTAACGAGTGAATCTCTCAGACCTCTTATGATCCTCAGAAGACGTAACTATACATACAATAATAAAAGACATAGTAAATCTAGTTAGATTAGATCTTATCTGAGGAGGTAACATAGACGAAAGACGAACTCCTAACCTCCGAATACCATAATCAGATAGAGGCATTGAAGGAGGAACGACACTAGGACTTTGTACAGTACTAAAAGATGATGTCGGTACACTGGAGTTCCACACTCTATACTAGAGGAAAACCATAAGAAGACTCTAGAACAGATGAAGGTATAATACTCAGAGCTTGAGCAACGCCATGTGCATTTAAAAGAGCACCCTCCAAATACGTCAGTAGAAGAATCAACTGCCCCTCGAGTCTGGGGTAGAAAAACTCTGTGGGATCAGAGTAGGACCCATAACTCTAACACGCTAGACCTAAGGCTCGAGAGAGAGTCCCCTAGTGCTATTTTGGGATAGGGAAGATCCTCATGTCTGTTCTCAACCTTGAGCCTAACCACGACTTGAGACTTGCCCTCTAAACTGGACTCTCTCCTCGGATGAAGGCTCCACATCTCTAACCTCACGAGATAAAGTCATCACCATCCACATAGAAAAGAGTGAAATACTATTAAGAACATAAGGTATGAAAGATCTACATGATATAGTAAAAAAACAAGAGAGTTTACTAAATATATCTTATATCCTTTCGAAGATAGATATGAATGTATATGAACCAATCCGTAAAACTCTATTAGACACGCTGTTCTTACACTATTGAGACCAATAAAACTTGGCTGCTTTGATACAAATTTGTCATGACCCAAAACCAAAGGTCAAGGTGGCACTTGTCGTGGTAAGCCTTGACAAGTAAATCTGTCACTAAACTGATATGAAATAAAGAATAAAATCAAAATTCAAGGCAAGATTCCTAGAACAAAGTCAAACCATACATACATACTAAAAACAGAGAGTACATAATCGAAAATACCATAAGAATGTCTCAAAATTTGGTGTCACAGTGTAAGAACCAACTAATACAACTCAAAGTCAAAGTATACATAGGATATCCAAAAAGAAAAAATTATCTCTGAATATAAATAAGACATAGTCTAGATAAAAAAAGGTAGAAGTCAACTCCAGATGAAGACATCAATTGCTACCTCAAATAGACTCTAAGTACAGGTTGAATCAACTATCGTGCGACACACTAGCACCTGGATCTGCACCAAAAGGGCATAGTAGAGGGTGAGTACGGTCCACTTATACTCAATAGGTATCATAGGCCAACTGAGCAAAGTAGAAAATAAAACATATAAAATACACACTAAGGGCATGTCACCTACATAAGAAAATATCCCAAATAATATCCCACGTCATCTTCACTAACAATTCTATAACATTCACATATACCGTACACAATTACTAGAAAGAAATACAAGTATATAGATATCACACGTACAGGCAGAAAAAAGTGGTACACATAGATAGATACCACATCAAGAAGATAATACAACAAAGAATAAACACAATATACATATATGAAATGCAATGAAAATAATGATGATGATGCCCGAGGTTATCCCAAAACCTCCGTATACACCTACCGAGCCATGCTCCCGAGGTAGGACCCATGAGGGATTAGTCAACCCATATATAATACAATATCAAATACCAATAACCAAGACTCCTCTTCAGCACAGCCCTCCAGAGAGGGTCTATAATGATGTCACATGCCAGTGTTTCCAGTATTCCATCATTAGTACCAATGTTTCACAAGTGCATATAATATAAGGATGCAATACTCACAACTAACTAGAATGAGATATCTCAATAATCAACCAAAATGCCAACCATGTGAGCCAAAATCCACTTAATATGCACAACAATCTATGAGACCAACATAATCATATGCCAATAGAGAAAATTACACATTAATAAGCCATTGATACCACATAGATTGCAACTTAGGCTTTTTCATAAAACAAAATCCACTAAATATACATACAAAAGGCCAATAATATTATATAAGACCCCACACGATCACACATAGCACATAGTGTCTCAAAACCACTAATTCACAACAATATAGTTCCCCACACGGGCATAACAAAATAATATAATCATTTTTAAGATTTGGTTCCCACACCCTTAAAATGATTTTTATTTCCATATTAACTACCCATCCCAGTCTTAAGAAAGTTAAGCCATAACCTATCTCAAAGGCTGAAACCTGTATGAACAAGCGTTTAATACCGAGCTTTCATTACATGAACGGACCTGGAATCAACTAAAACACACAAATATAAAATCTATGCATTAAAAGAAAGCCAACAATATCCATATTGCCCATTTCTGGATTGGGGTCAAAACAGACTCCCAAAATAAATTTTCAAAAAAGAAAGGTAAAATGGGAATTTTAGTCCAAAAATATATTCCTTGATTAAAGGAACTTATAGAAAAAAACTCAAAACAAAATTAGTTGAAATTAGGGTTTAAATTGAAGAAATACTAATTTGGGCCTTGCGGGCTAAAATTCCTAAATTTCACCTTTAAATTTGAGTTTAAATAAGATTTTAATGATGAAATCAAAGAAAAGCAGTAGAAATAGGAGTTTGTAGCTTACCCAAGCTTGGAAATGGAGTAAATCGCCTAAAACCCCTAAAACTCAAAGCTCCAAGTCTCAAAAAGGTGAAGAAAAAAAAAATTATATACCCAGGTGCAAAGTGTCGCTAGAGCGGTCAAATAACTGCATTATCGGTCACCGCTTAAGTGGTTAAGTACTGCTTTATTGGTACCCACTTAGCGTGCTAATCTGCTAGAGCGGAAAAGGGTCACTTTAGCATCTACGCTAAAATGGATTAGGGTCGCTAAAATGCCCTTGCCCAGCTAGTAGCCAGCCGCTAAAGCAGCCTAGTTGCGCTTTGGCACCTGCTAAAGTGGACAAAGTGGCGCTTTAGAGGCTGGACCAACTGTAGAAAACTCCAAGTCTCCGCAAATCGCTTGGGATTCATCCGAAATCCTGAGAATGCAAACGAACTATGCTACCCTATCAAATTCAATACTCCGGACCCAATGGCGACATCAAATTTTTGAAAAAGTGTTATATTCAAAGAATTGACCCGTGAGACCTATTTCCATAACTTTTCAAATTGAAGGTCAAAATGAGATACAAAAGCCGCAAAACCAAACCAACCATGTTACCAACCTAAAGTCAATGTTTCGAATATTCTAGCACAGTCTGTTTTTCCATCTAATGCACAAATCAAAATATTTTAACCTAAGTCAACTAATAAGCTATTAAGACCGTCAAAACCATAATCTCGCACAAATCACATCTAAATGCATTAGGAATCGTGCCAATCATTCCCACACTCCAAAAATATCATAAGGCAAATATAAAAAAGGATAAAATGGTCAAATCACATAAAAATAAATATTTCACACAAATCATCATAAATCATGTCATTATAAAGTGTTAAAATTTAAAGATATTCAGAGCAGGATATGTGTGTGGTAATTTGTTCTTGGCGATGGATGGTTTGTTTGTGGGATGGTTTAAATAGGAAAGAAACAATGAAAAGAGTGGTTAATGGGTGATGAATGTAATTTAAGAGTTGTGGACGTGGGAATTTCAGTTGATATAGAATATATAAAGTGGAAAGGGTAGTGGAGAAAGTGGGTATTAATATAGGTACTTTGGATCGGGTACTTGGGGTTTAAATCAATTTTGGCAAGTGGGTTCATGGGTCGGGTCAATTTTAAATAAAATACTGACTTACCTGCGATGGTTTGAATGATGTGTTAATGGTCCATCACCTATCCCATCAATAAATTCCGGTATGGCTTTTGTTGTTGATTTTTAGGACAGCTAGGTTGATAACCATCAATTCCTATCTAGAATAGACTTATTTTCAGCTTTTTAGGACAATTAGGATGACGGTTCATCAGCCTCCCGATGATCCATCGTGGTGGTCGTCATGTCTTATCCAGATGGTGTCCTTTTTTTAAAGACTTCTAATGACGACACGTCAACCTTGCGACGATCTGCCAGTGAAATCATCAAGGCTAACCAGCGTCCATATCTTTTGTCATTAATAGTCCTGCACACTCAACACACAGATTACATAGACTTGGCAATGAAAACCTACAGTAGATGATTTTACAACACATTATGGGTTGCCTCCCACTAGCGCCTAATTTACCATCACAACACGACTCGAGTATCTTGACTCTTTAGACTTCATCAAGATACACAAATGTCACCAGCTTTATCTTTTCTTATTGGCCAACGTAATGCTTAATACATTGTCCATTCACTTTGAACAGCTTTCCATCCTTGTTTTCTAACTCTTCCATATCAGATGCAAAGACTTGAGTCACCTTGAAAGGACCGGACCACTTTGATTTTAGCTTCTCCAAAAATAATTTAAACCTTGAATTGAAAATAGTACCAAATCACTCATTTGAAACTCTCTGTTTTTAATCTTTTAATCATGGTACAACTTTATTCTCTCCTTATAAAGATTAAACCTTTTGTATGAATGAAGACAAAATTCAACCATCTCATTCATTTGATCCAATCTCATATCAATTGCATCTTTCCAACTTAAGTTCAACTTTTTTAGCGCCCACAAAACTGTATGCTCAAGCTTCATAGGTAAATGACAGGATTTGCCAAAATTAAGTGGTACGTGGACATGCTTATTGGTATTTTGACAGGATTTGTCAAAATTAATTGGTACGTGGACATACCTATTGGAATTTTAAAAGCGGTACGGTAGGCCCAAAGAGCACATCAAACTTCCTTGACCAATCACTTTGATTTGCGTTCACAGACTTGGCGAGTATCATCTTAATCTCCTTGTTCGATACTTCCACTTTTCCACTTGCTTAAGGGTGATAAGAAGTAGCCACCATGTATTATTTCACACTATATTTTTCTAAAGCAGCTAGAAAAACCTTATTACAGAAGTGGAAACCTCCATCACTTATGATTGTGCATGGAGTACATAATTTCGTGAATATGTTCTATTTTAAGAATGACACCACACTTTTTCCTTCATTGTCTACTAATGCCACCACTTCTACCAATTTGGACACGTAGTCCACAACGACCAAGATGTGCTTAAGGATATAAGAACTTGCAATGGGGCCTATAAAGTCAAGGCCCTATATGTCAAAAAGCTCATCCTCCAACATAGTAGTCATAGGAATCACTTGATTCCTAGAAATCAATCCGTGTTGCTGACATTGATCACAAGTATTAACAAACTCAGATACATCCTTATGAATAGTGGGCTAGTAGCACTCGCTTTAAGAAATATTCATTGTTGTGCGATCACCACCATGATACCCCCTACTGGGATGAATGACAAGCCTGTAAGATATTCAGTATTTCTACTTTTGGTATGCATCTTTGAATAATATTAGTCGCACATGTTCTGAACAAATAAGCCCAAATAAGCCATAATCTATCTAGAATGCCGAAATCAGTCCACAAACCTTTAATTCAAAGACTTACTCCTCACGAATGGACTTGGAATTAATAAAGACATAGAACTATAGAATCTACGCGTCAAAAGAAATTCAATGATACCCATATTTCCAACTTTTGAGTTTGGGTCAAAACGAACCCCCGAAACGGGTTTTTGAAAAAAAAAAGGTGAAATTGAAATTTTGTTTTTATAAAATGTTTCCCATATTTTTAAGAGTATATAGTTGAAAACCCCAGCAAAAACGAGTCAAAATGAGGTCCAAATTTAAGAAAAATGATGTTTAAGCTTTACCGGCAAAAATCCTCAGAATGCATTCTAAAATCAAGATTTGAAGTTGTTTTGAAGATGAAATAGCAAGAAAAGCGATAATTATAAGATTAGAAACTCACCCAAGTAAAAACGGGTTGAAATTGGGGTATAGTTTGGACAAATACAATTTTTAGGTTTTACAGGCCAAAATCTCCAAATTTTACCTTTTTCGCGTTTAAAGAAGAATTACATGATGAGATTTGGAGAAAATAGTTGAAATAGGTGTTATGGATCTTACCCAAACTTAAAAGTGGAAGAAATTTCTCAAAATCACGAAATCCTAAGCTCCGAGTCTTAAAAATGGTAAAAATTGTAAAACATCGGTATATATATGACCCAGGCATTGCGATCGAGATTATCGGGTCGCGTTTGCAGTATGTGGTCTGATTCCAGGCATCACATATGTGACCTTATCAATGCGTTTGTGGGATTCTCGATCTCCACCAAGATGTCATGTACGTGGCACTTGGGGTTGATCAGTCGAGTCGCGAATGCGACTAGCCAACCGCGATCGCGGGTGCACCAGCACCTGCTGGAGACTTGGAAATCTCCAAGTCTCCGTAAACCCCTCAGGATTTATCCGGAATCTCGTGAATGCAAACGAACTATGCTACCCTATAAAATTTGATGATTTGGACTCAATGGCGATATCAAAATTTTGAAAAGTATCATTTTCAAAAAGTTGACCACCGAAACCTCATTTCACAACTAACTTTCTGAATCGAGGGTCAAAATGAGATATAAAACTATAAAATCATACCAACCATGTTACCACCATAAAATCGACATTTTCGATATGCTGGCGCAATCTGTTTTGCCATCCGATGTACAGATCAATAAATATTGATCGAAGTCAAGCCATCAAAAACCATTATATCACATAAATCACATCGAAATATACCAATGACTTGACCCGCCCTTGGGCCTTGTCATAATGGGCATCCCAAGTATGACCAGGACCGGAGACTACCCTTATTACACAACCCAACCTCCAGCCACCTGCCCTGAGTTGGTTGAATTTTGAGCATGTAACAAGATAGTGTAATAGCTCACATAAAGACTCTAGGATAAGATCACAACCGTGACCGACCCAACCGAGTCCAACCATCCCATACCAATAATCCAACCATACCAAACCGTACCAAAATAAGGGTCATAAACCAGGCCATAACCAAGGATGTTCCGAAACATAATATAATTAATCCCAAAATAAAGTAGGATAGAACAGTGAGAAATTATGTCTGATGATGCCAGCCTCCCAGCTTATTCCAATGTCAAGGCTGACACCTATACCGATCGCGCCCATTCCAACCCATAGAAGTACCACAAAGCCTCTAACCAAAAGAGTAATGAAATCGGGTTGGGACATGCCCCCAACCATAGCCAAAACCAATATACAAAATAAAACCAAAATATTTAGAAATATACATAACATAAAATGGAGCCTTCCGAAAGGATGGAAGCTCACCACTTCAGTCCAAATATTGTCTCCGAGTCAATCACTATGTAGGAGGAGTAGAACGGTCGGATCCTGCATAGCGTGGGTATACATCCGCCAGTATGCGGGGTTAGCGAGTGACCGCTAGCATGATCTCAAGGTAAAGATAAACTTATGCCATTTATAAAACCAAGTAATCATCCATATGCACACAACCATACATATAGAATATATATATATAACCATACCGAGAAAAGGGAACCGGGTTTAGCATGCCTTTGAAACTTTTACCTAGGTTGTGTAGCTTTGCCGTCCTAAACCACCCATGGGTCATATGGGTTCAGCTCTCCCTGTTGAATGGACCCCAGTGTGTGTAGCTGCATGACTAGGGAAGAAACCCTTGGTATGACTAGTACATCCCCCAAATATAGTGTGACATTATGCACACGGTCACCAAGACCAACCTCATATCGGCAAATATGATTTTCCAGTTTTGGTCCCCTCGGGACCTCCACCTTCCATGGCTTAGCTACACATCCCGCCATTATTGCCCAATTAAAACCAATTTCCAAATAACCAAACCATTAACCAGTTATTAACCAAGGCCATTGATATTGGTATCGCCATACCAACCCTTACTTGCAAGTATCATTCATAGCCAACCATTTATAGGTTTAAGGAGACTCTCAAGTGCCCTTTCATTTACCATATTAAACCACTTGGGGGATTCATGTGCCCCCCAAGCATAACCATTAGCCATTCACCATTCCAAGCCATTTAAACCATGCATAATTCCTTTACCGAGTTTTAAAACATGCAAGAGTTCCATTAAAAGTAGGCAATGTAATAAACATATCTTTTTAAGCATTTTGTCAAACACATTGGGGGCATAATATGACCAAAACCAATTCCAATTACCATTAAACAATGCCCATGCAATCCAATTATCCAAAACCACCATTAATGCATATAAAAGCATAATTAAAACCATGGGAAACCATAATCAACCATTTAATATCAAAACCCCCAAATCAAATTTGAAAACCAAAATCATACAATCAATGAAATCATGGAAACATTCATAAAAAACATGCCTTAGATAAAATTAACAACGAGCAAAGTGAACATGTCTTAAACCAAGATGATGATAGAAATAAATCACCAAGACAAGCCCCAAATCAATCTTCTAGTTGAAACCCTAGCTTCCCTTGCCCAAAAGCTTTTGAGAGAATTTTAAAATGTTTAGAAGAGTTTCTAAGTGTTAATGAATGGAATAATAGGGTAAATAACTTTCCAAGTAGGTTAGAAGTCGTGGGGCCTTATTAGGATAAGTGTGGAAATGTCCAAAATATCCCCACTTAAGTTGCACGAAAATCCTATCACAGGGTACAATTGACCCACACGAGTCGTACCCTCCAATACAATTGGTATCCTCTACTCGCATCCTGGCCTCAACCCTTGGATCCAACACTATCCAGCATATGACTCATCCATCCAAGTCGTATTGACAGCATACTATCCGTACCTTTCATCCGTACCCCTGGCAGACTTATCCCAAGAAAGATTCAAACATTGTCCACCATACGAGTCCTAGGTATGAATCATACCCTGGCATACGGCTCATGGTGAGCCACTCGTACTCAGATCCAACTTAAGTAACCAAGTCTAAGATTAAGTTAGAACCAAACGATCCGTAACCACCAATACGACTCATACCCCAAAGTCGTACCCATTCCAGTAACCAAAATCCGTCCCACCAACCAACACTAGTCAGCATACGACTAACCATACCATCTATACCCCAATATACTACTCGTACCCCTGAGTCGTATTGGGTCAAGAGATTAGAATTTTAGGAAATTTTTGAAGGTCCAGAAATCAAGGTGTTTCAACTGAGAACCATGCCAATCATCCCCACACCCCAGAAATACCACAAAGAAACCATGGGGAGGGGTAAAAAGGTTAAATCACACAAAAATAAATATTTCACATAAGTCATCAAGAATCAAGTCATCACATCATCCACTACTAAAATCTAGTTCATCCTCGAACTAAAGGCAAGGGAAAATACCTGAATCAGTAAAAAAACTGGGGATAAGAACTACGCATATCAGACTCGACTTCCCAAGTTGCCTTATCCACAGGTCGATGTCTCCACCGAACCTTAACCACTAGAATAACTCTAGAACTCAACCGTCTAACATTTCTAGACAAGATGGAGACATGCTCCTTAATAAAAGACAAGCTCTCAT
Organism: Capsicum pubescens; assembly: GCA_030864215.1. Lineage (NCBI taxonomy): Eukaryota > Viridiplantae > Streptophyta > Magnoliopsida > Solanales > Solanaceae > Capsicum > Capsicum pubescens. Next base: position 241,442,411 of record CM061548.1, read on the forward strand.
CTAAATGAACCGAATCCCAATGAATGATATGAGACTCGTACAGAATGTAATGGCGAAGTATAATAACATGAAAAACTGGATGAAAAGCTGATAAATCTAGGAGAAAAGGTAACTCATAAGACACATCGCTGACAAATTAAAGAATCTCAAATGGCCCAATATACCTGGAGCTAAGCTTACCCCTCTTTCCAAACCTCATCACACCCTTCATGGGAAAAACTCGAAGGAAGACTCGATAACCAACACTAAAACTCAAGGCACGAAGTCTATGGTTTGAATAGCATTTCTGCCTACTCTAAGTCGCTCAAAGTCTATCCTGAATGATCCGAACTCTATCCAAGGACTCACAAAGCAAGTCCATACCACTAGGCCTAATATCAGAAACCTTAAACCAACCAACTGAAAAGCGATAACGCCTACTATACAAAGCCTCAAAGGGAGTCATATCAAAACTGGAATGGTAGCTATAATTATACGCAAACTCTATCAAAGCTAGATGTTGCTCCCACTGACCAAAGTTCATGACTCATGCATAGAGCATATCCTCCAAAAACTAAACAGTGTCTGACTGATCGTTGGTATGGGGGTGAAATGTTGTACTAAGATCAACCCAAATACCCAACTCCTCCTAAAAAGCCTTCAAAATATGAGATGGGAACACCAAACTTCGATCTAAGATAATAAACACTGGCATACCAAGAAGATGCACAATTTCATGAGCATAGATATGGGCCAACCTCTCAGCACTGAAAAAGACCTGAACTTGAATAAAATAATCAGACTTGGACAATCGATCCACGATGACCCAAACACTATCAAAACCATAAGAACTACAAGGAAACCTAGTCACAAAGTCCATTTTGATCCGTTCCCACTTCCACTCGCGAATAGAGAACCTTTGAAGCAATCCACCAGGCCTCAAATGCTCGGCCTTAACTTGCTGACAACAAAGACAATAAGCTAAGTCTGCGACAATCTTTCTCATACCACCCCACCAGTTATGCTTCCTCAAATCACGATACATCTCAGTCACTCCCAGATGGATCAAATACCGGAATAATGGGCCTCCTCCAAAATCAGTCTAATATAATCACCCACTTTCGATACACAAACTCGGCCTTCAATCCTTAAAAGGCCATCCGAATCAAGTGAAGATTCCTTAGCCTCATCACGCAACACCTTATCCTAAATCACTTTCAACCCAACAACATAGACCTAGCCTTCATAAATGCTAAAACATACCCAGGTGTCAAAATATCAAGCCAAACCAGCTGGTTAGCTAAAGAATGAACCTATAAGGACAGAGGTCTTTTTTGGGTCAAAAGATGCACCAAGCTACCCATACTAATCGACTTTCAGTACAAGGCGTCTGTAACTACATTAGCCTTACCTAGATGATAGAGAATGATCGTCATAATCCTTAAGCAACTCAAGCCAATGGCATTGTCTCATATTAAGATCTCGGTGAGTGAAGAATACTAAAGTCTACGATGGTCTGAGAAAATCTCACAATGGACTCCGTACAAGTAGTGCCTCCACAACTTCAAAGCAAAAACAATCGCGCACAACTCCAATTCATAGGTAGGGTAATTTCTTTCATGGCGATTCAACTAACGAGAAGTATACGCGATCACCTTACCCTCCTACATCAACACAGCACCTAAACCAACACCTAAAGTATCATAAAATATAGCAAAGACCACGCCCTCATTGGGCAAGGTAAAGATAGAAGTTGACGTTAATAAGTCCTTGAGCTTTTGAAACCTCGTTTCACAAGCTTCAGACCACTGAAAGAAATCTTTTTCTAAATCTTCTTGGTCAATGGAGCTGCAATGGAATAAAAACCCTCAAAAACTGCCGCTAGCAACCTGCCAAGCCAACAAAACTTCAAATCTCGGTAGGATAAGTAGGCCTAGCCCAATCACAAACCATTTTAATCTTGGTTGAAGCAGCCATAATACCACATGACCCACGAAAGAGACAGACTCCAACAAAAACTCACTCTTAGAGAACTTAGCATACAACTTCTCATCCCTCAACCTCTAGAGCATAATCCACAAATGCTCCTCAAGGTCGGCCTCACTCTTGGAATAAACAAAGATATTATCTATAAATAGAATAATAAAGAAGTCGATATATGATCGAAATACCCAATTCATCAACTCCATGAAAGCGGCTAGGGCATTGGTCAATCCAAAGTACATATCAAGAACTCACAATAACTGTATCGGGTTTAAAAAGTTATCTTCGGAATATCCAAAACTATAATCTTCAACTGGTGATACCTGGATCTCAAATCAATCTTTAAAAACACTAAAACACCCTGAAGTTGGTCGAACAAATCATCAATACAAGGAAGAGGATACTTATTCTTAGCCTTTACCTTGTTCAACTGCCAATAATACATTCACATATGCATAGACCCATCGTTCTTCTTCATAAACAAGATAGGCACACCCCAAGGTGATACACTAGGTCGAATAAATCCCTTAACCAACAACTCCTGCAACTGATACTTTAATTCCATCAACTTGGTTGGGGCAATCCTATAAGAAGGAATAGAAATGTATTTGGTACTCGGCTCGGCATCAATGGAAAAGTCAATATCATGATCTGGAGGCAACCAAGCAAATCCATAAAAAAAATATCTACGGACTTACGAACAACCCAAATAGAATCTAATGACGGAGGTAAAGCAACTTTAGTACCATGAATATAAGCCAAATAAGGCAAACATCCTCTCTCAACCAGATGATAAGCCTGAATATAAGATATAACTCTCTTGGGACCCAAATGAAGCACACCCTTCAAAGATATCCTTGGCACACTTGACGAAGCTAAAGTCACGATCTTAGCATAATAATCTAGGACAGCATGGTAAGAAGCCAACCAATCCATACTTAGAATGATGTCGAAGTCAACCATATCTAAGACAAGAAAATTTACCCAAGTCTCATGCCCAGCAAAAGTATAACACAGATTCAATACACTCGATCCACCACTAAAGAGTCTCTTATAGGGATAGATTCATGGATAGGCATGGAAAGGGGCTCATTAGCAGAATCAAAGCCCAAAGAAAAATATACAGACACATAGGAAAAAATTGACCCCATATCAAATAACACAAATGTAGATCTAAAATAAACGAGAAGATACTGGTGATAATAGTATTGAAAGCCTCTACCTCTGGCCAGGTGGGTATAGCATAACACCGTCCATGAACACCAACTGCCTGAATAGCCCTGCGACCAACACCACGAGCTCCACTACCTCTACCTCGCACACCTCTGGTAGAACACCTACCTCTCACAGTTAAAATAAGAATAACTCTGAACATACGGAGAGGAAAATCCTTGGACAAATGGCTAGTCTTATCATGCACAAAATAAGCCTTACGGGATAACTCAATCGGAGGAGGTACGATTGGACCAAAATGGCCACCCTGAACTGCTAAACTAGAAGACCCACTACCTAAACTCGGAGGCTGCTTATACTGGTCTACCATGATACCCATGAAACCCTCTAGAAACTCTACCTCAAGAAGTGTGATCTCTAAACTCACCCATATAGTGCACCTTCCTGAGATTCTCGGAGAATACCCTCAGTCATCTTAGCATGATCCATTATACTCTAAAAAGATGTTCCATACACTACCATTTAAGTCGTAGCAAGTTGGAAAAAAACATCTAACCCCTTTATGAACTTTTGAATATTCCCAAATTTGGTGGAAATACTGGCATAGAAATATCTGAACAAGGTATGAAAGCATGTCTCCTACTCTGCAACAGTCATATCCCTGCTCCAGGCAATTAAATTCATCTCTCATCCGATCCTTCATACTATAAGGCATGAACCTCTCTAAAAAGGCCTTAGCAAACTAATCCCAGGTTATCTCAGGAGAATCGAGAGGTCTGCAACTAACGAGTGACCTTCACCAATCTCTAGCGGCATCCCTCAACTGATAAGTAGTATAAGTAACACCATACGACTCAAGTGAACCAAGGTTATGCAACTTCTCACTCTAGTCAATCAAGAACTCATAGGCATCCGCACCTACAACACTACTTAACCTTGGGGGACCCAAATGACTGAACCTCTCAAACCACTTCTGATCCTTAGAAGACATAATTGTACTCGCAATAAGAGGAGGTATGATAAATTTAACAGGCTGAGATCCTACCTGAGGAGGCAACATAGATAAAGGTTTAACTCCCAACCTCAAAATACCATACTCAGATGTAAATACTGAAGAAGTAACAACACTCAGAGTCTATAGAGTACCAAAGGCAAAAGTATGTGTCACGACCCGAACCAGGGCCTGGCCGTGATGGGCATCTCAAGTCCACTAAGGACCAGAGACCACCCCCTTAGCCTAATCCAATATAACCAAGTACACCTAGCAGCGGATGAATACCAACATAAAATAAAATATGAAAGAAAAGCTTAAACAATCTATAAAGGATTAACACCGAAAACCAACCATAATACCTATACCTACTGTAATATCCAACAAAGCCTCTAACAAGACCAAAGATAGTTTGGTCGGGACGTGCCCCTGACCATAGCCAAAAACAAGTCCAACAAAAAGTCAAACATAAGGAAATCCAAAGCATGAAATAGGGACTTCTGAAGGATAGAAGCTCACCACTTCAGTCTGACACCTGAGCTATCCTACGAATACCTAATCACTGTGTAGGAAAAGTAGAAGTATATCCAATTCCTACATCGCACGGGGACACAACGTCTGAAGACAGTTAGTGATTGGAGCGCTAGCATGTAACTCAAAAATATAGGACAAAATAATAATGCCATGATACGTAATACCAAAACCATTAAAACCACTACACAACACCATAAGCAATGGATACATATATATATATACAACAATCTGGAAAAGGAACAAGGCTTAGCATGAGAGTAAAACCTTAATCTGGATTGTGTAGCTTGACCTTCCTTTACCTACACCCACGGGCTATATGGGTTCATCTTCCCCTGCTGAAAGGGTCATAGTGCGCGTTAGCCGTATGACCGAAGGTAGCGTAGAAAGCCAAGGAATCATTAACCTTCGCCATCCTTGATACAAATATATATATTTATATATATATATATATATATATATATATATATTTAAATATATATATATATGTATGTATGTATAGTATGACATAAGCACACAGTCATTAAGACTAACCCTCATGTTGGCAAACATGAGTTTCTAGTATCGGTCCCCCCGAGACCTCCACCTTACACGGTTAGCTACACAACCCTCTTTAAGCCCAATTAAAATCATTTACACTTTTCCATACATTAACCCAAGAGTCTTTTAATTAGACATTAATCATTGGTACCGTCATACCAAAATTTAGAGCTTGTAAGTCTAATCCATTTTACCATAAAAAACTATTAAACCAAGTTGAGTCCATAATTTTCGATTTAAAACCCAAAGTCGTGGCCACCAAGGCCTTTCCAAAACCATTTGAAAACCAAACCAATTCCATTCAAAAAGAGTATTCAAACCAAGTGATAAATCATATTCCAAAGCCAATTATGCAAGTGGGTCAAGGTTATTATCAATTTTCACTACCAAAACATTGATTTTTTGGAATCCATTGTACCCCTAAATTCATTCACCATCCTTATGCACCCAGAGAGTTCATAAATAATCAACTAAATGCAAATAATTCAATGATAATCATGGGAAAACATTTAAACCAAATACATTCAAAACCCTCAACCCATAGTTCACAATCCAACATAAAAACATACATGATAATAACCAATTCATGCCATAAGGGAAATATAATTATAGGGGAAAAGGTGAATGCCTTAGTTACCAAGAAATTTGAAGAATAAAACACCCTTAGGACCCTAGATGACCACCTTCTTGAACCCTAGCCTTGACTAGAATAGGGGGATTTGAGTGAGAGGATTTTTTTAGAGCGAATAATGACCTTAGTATCATGGAAAATAGATGAGAATTGGTCCTTGTAATGTTTAAAAGTTGTTTATAGAGAAAGGACCTCCTTACCCCTTATCCCAATGAAGTAGAACAAAATAGCCAAAAAATTGCATAGGTCTGTGGCACGGACCTTATCGCGAAGACCTAGCCTCCATGACACAGAGGCTATCGCAAAGACTAACCTCCATGACATGTTAATATCGTGGAGGCTTACTGCCTCCAGGGTCCAAAACCACCCCGAACCTCGTCCAAAAATTCAGAAACTCTCTCGAGTTACCCTTTTAACATTCTCGAACATAATTTAAGACAAGAATCGATAATCCAAATGTGGGAAGGCAAAAAATAAAATACCCAAAATTTTAGGGGTGTTACATTATCTCCCACTTAGGATCATCCATCCCCGAATGATGAGCTAGGACACGTTTCGCACGAGAATAGAAATGTTACACCAGAATTAAATGATAAACCCAGATGATAACAAGGAAAAACTAAATTCATATTGTATGCTCCTTCGTCCGGCACAAGGAATAGGAATGGATAGTTAGCCTTCATGTCCTCTTTCACTTCCCAAGTAGCTTCTTCTATCCTATGGTTCCTCCAAAGGACCTTTACTGAAGCTACATCCTTAGTCCGCAATCTATGAACTTTTCTATCCAAGATCTTAACCGGGACCTCCTCGTAAGATAGGAAAATTTATAAAATTGGCACTTGGGTGTGGGACCCACTTGTTATCAAAACGACCTCGGATGGAAATTTCAATTGCACCATTGAGTTTAAAATGTCATCAAATTTAATAGGGTAGCATAGTTCATTTGCACATACAAAATTCCAAACAAATTTTGAGGGATCGGTGTAGACTTGGAAAAATTCCAAGTCTTCAATTGGTGCATCCGCTAAAGTATCCCTTTGGGCACTTTAGCGGAGGCCACTCAAGCAGCCTTCTAGGTGTTTTAGCAGCCTGGCCAGCCCCAGGGAGTTGCTTTAGCGGCAAGCTGACCGCTAAACTGTATGCCTCTTTAGCACCGACTTATCCTTTTAAGTGGTTTGCCAGGCCTAGGTGGGTACCGCTTAAGCAACACTTGGGTGCTTTAGCGGTGACCGCTTAAGCGGCACCTGGGTGGCATTAAATTCCCTCTTAGCCCAATTTTTCTCCCATTTTCACACAAGTTCAAGAAGAAAAAACCCTAGAGAGTATAAAAACTTGGGAGAAACATTAAGAGGTGATTTTAGGGTGTATATGAGCTTGGATTTTTGGTTTTTTCTCCAAATATTTGGTAAGTTTCCATTAAATTCATGGTTAAACTATCTATTAGTTTCCAAAGTCCCTAAATTATTGGTGGGTTGATTTTAGCACTATTTAAGAGCGGAACTTACCCATTCTTGAGGATAAATATTTATTGAGCATAGAGGGCACATTGATAATTTCGAAAGTGCGATTTCGCAAGGGGGCTTACACGGGATTTTTACGTAGTTTTAGACCCAAAGCATAAAAATACAATATGGTACCATTGTTCTCGTATTGATGAGTATATTATCATTTTGATAGCGTGGCATCGAGCGGAAGCTTCTCGAAAGGGAAATCGATAATTTAGCGGATTTCACCGGGCTCTCATTGGCGTTCAGATAGGCTAGGTTTACCTTTCTCAGAAATTGGGCTTATTTGTAGTATATTTAAGATAATGTGTTTGATATGGGTTGGGAATTAGGTTGAAAGTATATTTAGTGATATTTGAATCTCTTAGCCAATTAAAGAATCATAATTTAGGCATAAGTGACTTTGTTACTCATTCTTTAAGTAGGATTGCAATCTTAGGACTAAAATGTGGCTTATTTAATATCTAATGGTGAGTTTAGGTACCTTAGCATAGTCTGGAGTAGAATTTTTCTTAGAATGAATTTCAGGAATTAGAAGTGAACCCCTCCGGCCCACCCTAGGTCAAGACTAATTAGTTTCTTATAGACTTTTAGGTGTGTTACCTCATTTAAATGGATTTTATAAAGATTAAGAAGTCTAGAAAAAATATGCTTGGTTCTAGATTGGTACTTGAAAGATGATACTAATTCCGGTTCGAGTCCGGTGATTTATGACTTTGAATTTTGGTTCAAGTCCGACAAGTGATGATTTTGAGTTTCGATTCAACTTTGGCAAATGATGATATGAGTTTCAGTTCAAGTCTGACATTGAGAGATTATTTATGACGGTTGTGGAATCAGTTCGAATCTGATTAATTCGGTATGGAAGAATTCATGTTTATAATTTTGAGATAAGGTTAACTAGCATAATTTCGGCTACCTCCTCTCTTAATTGAACCTCCGAGCTTATGGGGCCTATGCTAGATTATTTACTTTATTGAACTTAGTGGATTATAGAGGCCAATTTTTTAGTAATATTTATGCTTTATTTCAGGATATTATCATTTCGGTTATTTATTTACAACATTTGGAGCATTGTTTCGGGTTTGCCCTCTTACCTTAACTTAGCTTATTTATCTTGCATTTTTATTATACTTATATTATGATTTAGCTCAGTCGATTGATGATGTCTACTGAGTACATGTGGCTTTGGTACTCAAATTACACTTCTGTATCTTTTTGGTGCAGACCTGAGTACTAGTGATCATCGTTGACACTACAATCATGCTGATTAGAGTTCAGAGACAGGATGATCTCTCGGAGCCGGAGTTGACCTTTTCTCCTTTTTCTACTTTTTTTAGACTTTTATTATTCGAGATTGATGTGTGTTTGATTATGATAGCACTCATACTCTTTTGGTTTAGTGGCTCTTGTACCGACACTACAGGATATTATTATTTCTCTTATTTATCTGTCATATTATTATTTCATGTTTTATTGCTTGTAATCTTTTACTTACATGTTTCCAACATTTATGCCATTTTTATATCAAATTAGCCCATTGCTTTTAGCTCCGGGCTACGGTTTGGCTTACCTACTAGTGGGATAAAGTAGATGTCATCATGACTCAAAAATCGGATTATGACAAATCAACTGCTAAATTAAACTGTATATTTCTTCATTAATAGTCAGGTGGATCATTTTCATCGAAAAATTATACCAAACACATTTAAAAATTATTTTATTTATATTGATCGTTGAATTCCATTAACATAAGAAAACTTTTGTTATCATAAATACATGCTTATAAACTATTTATACAGTATCGATAAATTATATAACTATTTTTATAAAATCGATGTATTACATGAATATTCTATAGTATTGATACATTACATATACATATAACCATTCTTTTCAGGAAAAAATGTGTCATCTGTACAGGTACGTGAAAATCCCTTGTATATAATTGTTCTTGTTTATTTATCTGCTAACATCAACACATTTTACACATTTTAAGCTTCAAAAAGGTATGACCTATTTGGGCATGCAGTTATTTGAAGTTAGATTGATCAGAAGTTAAAATTAATCTACAAGATTTATCTCATATATTATGAGGTTATAGGTTAACTCATTGAGAAAAAATCCTAAATCATTACGAAGTTGATAAACCAATAAAAAAATCCAAACTATTTTGTATCGATGAATCAATTATTCATTTTCGATAAATCAATATTATTTTTTTATTGAAGTTATTGAGTTCGATTGAAGCTATGGAAAACGGCTTCAATATGGAAGTAGAAAAAAATTAGAAATTCTAAAGTTTATTTTACTCTTAGCAGTTATCCATCATTTTAATCATCATATTTTCAGAACACTCAATTTCACTAATATTAATGGACCAACACCCAATGTTGGTGGAAAAAAATAGGGTGACAAACAAGTTTCAAAACTAATAAAAAGTGACACAAGTCTTAATTAATACATCAAAGTTAAAATTTTAAGATTACTATTAATGACACAAATTTTAAAATTCTAAGTTTTATTACTTACACAAAGACCCTACTTTTCCCTCCCTACTCTTTTTGTCGTCGCCGCCACCACCTTTTCCTCCACCACCTCTTTCTCCCCCTCCTTCTCAACAACAACCATCACCACCCCATTCGTTGTCACCACTAGATCCACTACCTTCTCCTCCTTCACAATCACTATCTTCTTCGTCTGCTTCTCCTCCACCTCACTTTCTGTCAGAAAATGAAGCAAATATCATAATTAAATTTCTTTTTGTGACTTCAAAAAATTTAAATTTTCTTTTTAGAAATTTCAAAATCAAAGTAAAATAATTTGTAAAAATAAGAACAAAATCTGCCTCATTTTCTGTCAAAAAATGAAGTAACTATAATAGTTAAATTTCTTTGAATGACTTTAAAAATTCAAACTTTTCTTTTTAAAATTCTCAAAATCAAAGTAAAATAGTTTTTAAAAATAAGAACAAAAAGGAGAAAAAGAATAAGAATAACGTGATTAAAATGATGACTACAACTGTCGGGAGAAATAATTAAAAGGAATAGATGGGTTTGTTAATTAAGTGGGAGTCCTTCAAGGTTTAAAATTTGGGTACGAGTGATAATTTTATCAGTAATCCCACACTTTTTACTTTTACACTTTTACCTTCGTAACTACAGAAGTTGTCCCAACAACTACTGAAGTTGTCTTAGTGATTGTGTGCAGTTATTGGATAATTGAATAGTATAACTAATGCAGTTGTTCAGCAACTGCACACATTTGTTTGAAAAAATTGACCCCTTCTAACTTTTTTAATATTGTAAGATCAACTTGTCCTTTTTAATTAATTGAAGAATTAAAGAGTGCTCTAACCTCTTTTCTCTCCATGTCAGCGGTGGAAACGATGACGAAGACGGTAAATAAGAAGAAGAAGAAGAAGAAGAAGAAGAAGATCAAGAGATGGAAAATATGGTGCGATAAAGAAAAATGAGGAAGAAGGTGAAGGGAGAGAAAAATCTAGAGAAAGAAAGAAAATGAAAGGAAGCTTGAAAAGATAATAAAGAGGAAAAACTTGAAATTTTGAAATAGGAAGAAAGTTTAATAGGCACACAAAATTTTTAATTAATATACGGAAAGGGGTCAAAAATACCATTGAACTATCCAAAATGGAGCAAAAATGTCCTTCATTAGGTTTTTGACTCAAAAATACCCCTCCATTAATTTTTTGGCTCAAAAATACTTTTCTCTCTAACACAATGACACTAAGCATTCCATGTGGACAAAAAACACCACTTAAACAGTCTAAGTGGAAAGCTCCCCATTTAATCTAACCTTTTCTCATATATTACCATAACAACACTCCTTTGTTCCCCTACAACTTCTCATTTTTCTAACATTGAGATAATAGAATTACTGTTAGCGTCACCGGTGTTGGTAAATTTTGTTCATCAATATGTCAACTGTAACGTCACTTTTTGCCATACAGCTATGCGTTCCTTCTTCATCTTCTTTTTTTCTTCCAATTCTTCAAATAGAGTATATTTTTTCCTTGATGATTTCATTCCAGACATTGAACAACTGATCCTGATATATTTTAGTCTGCTTTCTCAATCCCTGCAAATCAACAGCTTCAAATACAGGATAGAAATCTTATATATTTGGCATAGCTCCCAATTCTAGTAGTTTTCTCATAACATGTTTGATCCTCATAGTGTTCATTTCATAACCAACTGACATAAATATTTTGAAAAGAAAAGGTTCCCTCGTATGTTTAAAATGACATAATACACAATTCCATAAATCTTCACAATTTTTTCTTTCTTGGACTGAAGAAAATCTATCATTTCGAACACTTTTTTCTCCCTCAGAGCAGCATGAGACTCGGCCCTTTGGTAGAGAACCAACTTGTTTGAAAGAATACCCTCAAGAACCTCAAATGATTGCTCAAATCACTGGACCAGAGAATTGAGTGTTGATCAACAAAGATACTATGTTTGAAGAATTTGAAGAACAAGGAATGCATAACTGTACGCCGAAAAGTGACGTCACAGTTAACATACCGGTGAACAAAATTTGTCGAAGTCAGTATGGTAATTCTATTATCTCAATGTTAGAAAAATGATAAGTTGTAGTGGGACAGGGGAGTGTTGTTATGGTAAATATGAGAAAACGTTGGATTAAATGAGGGATTCTCCACGTAGACTGTGATAGCCTAAAGACTATCAAACACACGAAATGGATAATAAGATGCAAAAATCAGCAAGCACACAAAGAGAAAACAACACTTAGAAAGGAGATGAAGGAGATGAAGGAGAAGAATTGCATGAATGTAAAGATAGTAAAGTGGCCCTTATTTTCACTAGATGATTAACAAAAGGAGGTGTATCAAATCTCCAATAACACCTCACAAATAAAAGTTCAAACCCTCTCTTAGGTGACCCAAAGGACTCACACTTCCTCAAGCACACCTTTCTTGCCAAATTATCCAAGACAGGTGAAAAACTAATTTCAAATGTCCAAGGACCTAGTTTCAGATTCTAGGGTTCTAAAAAACTAGAAGACAGCGCTAAAATTTAGGAGTAATATTAATTTCATCAAAAGTCTAATGAAAAGGGAAGTAAAATGGTCTATTTATACTATTACATTCAACGAAAAAAATGCCCTTAATGAGAGAGGGAATTGGGGCGCCTCTTGAGTGTCACTTTGGAGTGAAAAATGTCTTCAATTCCCTTCACTTGAGGCGCCTCTTGAGTTTATAAGTTCCCCTCCTTCCTTCTCTTGACCAAGGCTTCAAAATACTCCAAAAAGTCTTAAATTGCTTGCTAATTCTGAAGCCTTGACCCTTAGATAATACCTTGTACTCTTGGTGCTCCTTGTGCTTGTATCATCCTCTCCATCTTGAAGGAATTTGTCCTCAAATTCAGATCTTGCAAAACCCAAAGAGAGAGCAAAACAAACACACAATCCTCTTGGTAGGAGGGTTAGTATTAGTACCACACTCTTATCACCAACCCATGGTTGCTCACACTTGGCATACACCCACATATCTTTTGTATTTGACATAAAAATCTTAGCCTAAAGGATACCAAAGATATGAATAGCATCAATATAAAAAATAAGTGAGCATGACCAGCAACTATAACCTTCACATCTCAAGAGAATTCCAGGATCAAATGGGATCAAAGGATAAGGGTTTAAGCTGAGATGGCCCACTCCTTTCACTAAGTTACCAAGCTCACAATCATTCAAGGCATTACCCACCACTAGGACAAACACAAGACCACTATGAACAACATTAATATCATGGCTATTATTACACAAGTTCAAAGGACCATGTTCAATATCAAGACCATCATTACTAGCATCAACACTAACTTGAAATTTTTCAATCACACTAGTCGCATATTCAAGTAGTGAGCTAATCTTAGGTGCACATGGTTTATTATACATATCAAGAGAGCTAACAAAAGAAGAAACATGCACACCTACATAAAGAAATTCCGAAACCTCTACATAAGGAATCACATGACAACAATTTAAGCTTAAGGAAATATAAGGAATAGCATTATTACCTCGGTTTGGACTAGGACAGTCCACTTTTTTTAAGCTCTCAGCCAAGGGTGTCTTGAGGCCACTTTCATGTAAGATTTTTTGTTGATCCTTCTTTGATAATTCATGAGCTTGAACCTGCAAATAAGAAGAATCAAGGCTCGGTAAAATGCTAGCCTTTGAGTTGGTAAATATCAAGGAACCTTTGTAGGCAAGTCTTACAAACAAAGTTGTCTTCCCTTTTCCCTTCTCACAATCTGAAACCTCCCCTCCATTTTCCTTCTTTCTTTTCTCATCCAACTTCTTGGTTTTATTTTGGATTTTATTCACACTAGATGGTGGAAGAGGGATAAGAGTGAACTTTAGGCCACCATACACAAAGGTGTACCTATTAGATCTTCCATCATGTATAGTGTGCCTATCAAATTTCCAAGGCCTTCCCAACAATATGTGACATGCTTGCATAGGTATTACATCAAATAAAACTTCATCATGATAATTCCCTATCTTGAATCTAATCACAAATTATCGTTTGACCTTTAATTCACCATACTTATTTAACCATTGAAGCTTGTATGGATTCGGGTGAGGGATAGTGGCTAGTTTCAAATGGTCAACCAAGGTGACACTAGCAATATTTGCATAACTCCCACTATCTATGATCATTGAACTCAAACTTCCTTTAATAAGGCACTTGGTATGAAAGAGGTTCTCTCTTTGATCATCCAAAACCTTACTAAACAAAGCTCTCCTAACAACATAACTAGGCACACACATTCTCCTTCACAAGGCAACATATCTTCTTCACTACCCTCACCTTTAACTTCGAGTTCTAAGCACTCTTCATCTTGAGAGTTTTCATTATTCTCCTTGGTTTCCAACTCTACTTCTTCACCAAGATAATACAACTTCTCCTCCCTTAGAATCACATTATGTCGATTAGGGCACTCACTTGCCCTATGACCCCAACCTTGACACTTGAAACATTATAAACCCTTAGATGAGGGAGAAAGGGTATTCGGCTTCACCTCCAACTTTGGAGGTTTATATGACACTTGCTTGGTTGAGATTTGAGAAGAAGAAGAAGATGTAGAAGAATTTTTCTTGTTCTAACCCGAAGTCAAAGGACTTACCTCTTTGTTTCCAGTCAAACCCGAACCTTGTTGGACTCTAAGCTTATAAGCCGACCTTTCTTTGTTCTTTTTTTCAATCTCCATGGCAGCTTGGAAAATTTCAACCACGGTTCCAAACTTGTGAAGAGTCAAACGAGAGGATAAGTCCTTGTTCAACCCAACCTTGAAGTGGATAACATCATGTTGCACTTGTTCACCTCTATGGTCAAGTTTCAAGACAAGTTTTTGAATTTCATCATAATAGGCCATGACACTCTTGTTTCCTTGCTTTAGATTATAAAGCTTGGTAAGAAGCTCATGCCTATAATGCTCCGGTACATATCTTTGTCTCATAATTCTCTTCAACATCTCCCAAGGAGGTGGTTGGACATTAATCAACACATCATTAAATCTTTTGTTGTAATCCCACCAAGTGTTTGTATATCCTTCAAAGTGAGCAATAGTACAGCAACTTTTCTTTTCTTCGGAAAGGTCATTCACTTGAAAAATCTTTTCACAAGCATATTCCCAAGCTAAGTACACTTCCGGTTCACTCTCACCATTGAAAATTGGAATGCCAACCTTGATTGAATTAATGCCAATGTCTCGGATTCTTGGATGTTCAATATGGCCTTGTCTTGCCCCATGCCCTCGGAATCTTCCATAATGCCCTCTTTGATCATGTATTGCCCTCAATTATTCTTCAAACCAATAGTCATCATTAGGAACATCATAACCTGCTTTCTCCCCTCTACCATAATCCTCAATTTGGATGAATGGGTTTCGGATTTGAGGCCTTTGGGGAAGTGGCTTTGGTCTTTGATTATATGGTACTTGAACTTGTGGTATTGGAGATGGTGGATGGTAAGGTCTTTGGTCCATGGGATTTGGCATTTGGTAAGTGGTATTTTGTGGAGGTATTTGGTTTGAATTTAGTGGTGGAGTTTGAGTTCCAAGTACCTCTTGTTGGACTTGGTTCATTTGGTGATGTAGTGGCCTTTGTAGGGTCCGGTGAGGAGAGGTTTGGGATTGGTTTAGTGGCTAGTTTTGTGGAACTCTTGGAGGGTTAAGCATTTGGTGGAGGGTTTCGGGTGTTATAGTCATGGAAGAGTTATTGGCTTGGACACTAGAGGATGCATGGTAGGGATTAGGAGTAGAAGGTCGTGAGTTCTTCCTACTTTCAACACAATCAAGCCTTTCACTAAAAGTGGAAATTTCACCCTTCATAGTGACCATTTCACCCCTCATAGCATCCACATTACTTCTCAAGGCATCATTATCAATTCTTTATTTCCCTCCTCAAGGCATCATTATCACTCCTCATTTCTCGGGCAAGGGCCTCAAACCGAGCCATCAAGGCTCCAATAGCATCATTTCTCAAAGGTTGGGAAGTAGTATCTCCGGATTCCATGGCAAATGTACCTAAAAGAACAAAAAAAACAGCAAGCAACACAACCTACAAAACGAGCAAACAAGTTAGTTCAAAAACCTCACTTCACTCATGCTCAACCTCACCTCACACTTGGCCTCACAAGTGTTGAAGAATCGGTAATACTTGGCAAGTTACTTGAGAGGTGAGAAGCTTTGGTCCAGAATTGATCTTTGTTGGAACGACTCAAATAAAGTAATGCACGAACTTGAACCAACAAAATATTATGACTTAAAAATGAGAAAATCACACAAAAAACCAAAGATACAAAATAAACGAACTCTAGACTAATTACCAACCTAGTAGGTACTTACTAGATTGCTAATTAGTGATAGAATTAGCCTAAAAGAAACTAGGATCAAAAATTAGAAACAAGGAAATCTAAGTTTAGAGGTGAATTTTGGTTGATCACAAGTGATGATGTGGCACTACGTGGTTGGTTGTCACTTTTCAAAATTTCAAATTTTCCAAAACCTTTGTCTCGGCCAAACAACACTTTGGGAAGAATAATTTTCGGATTTGGAGGGGTAAGAAGCAAATTAGATCTCTTTCAAGTCTCAAATGGAAATGCAATGGTCCCCCCCCCCAGTACTTGCAAGTGTACTTTGTTATCCCCTTGTCCCCTCCTCCTTTTGGAAGAATGGAATATTCTTTGAATCTTTTTTTGGACTAACAACTTTTCCACTCTCTTTCTTCCCTTTTTTGGATCAAAAAACACATTTGAATATTCTTCTTCACCAAGATATGAAGATCAAGGATGAACAAGATGAATATTCAAGTGTTGGCCAAGTTTGACCAACAAGCAAATGGACTCCAAATCTCATTTTTTGTGTAGATCTAGGTTCCTTATGCCAAAACAAACTCAACCCACTAAAAATCAGCCACAACACACGTCCAAATAGCAAGGTCAATTTCGTATCTTAGCTCAAAAGGTTCAAAAACACCATGTTCATGGAGGATTTTTGCTCAAACTCAACCAAACTTCACTCTAAAAGTAGATCTAGACTCCCTAGGCACTAGAGAGCAAGGATCTAGTGCAAGGAACTTCAAAGACAAAGTAAAAACTTGTAGATCTAAGTTCTAAATTCGGATCTAACACAAGACAACACTAGACACCATTTTTTTTTGTATTTTATAATTTTTTTGACTCTTTTTTGTTGAGATTTTCTAAATAAGAACACTAAAACCAAGATTTAGGGATGTTGGAACAACCCTAACCAAGGCTTTGATATCAAATGATATCTTAAAGACTATCATGGATAATAAGATGCAAAAATCAGCAAGCACATAAAGAGAAAACAACACTTAGAAAGGAGATGAAGGAGAAGAATTGCATGAATGTAAAGATAGTAGAGTGACCCTTGCTTCCACTAGATGATTAACAAAAGGAGATGTATCAAATCTCCAATCATACCTCACAAATGAAAGTTCAAACCACTCTCTTAGGTGACCCAAAGGACTCACACTTCCTCAAGCACACCTTTCTTGCCAAATTATCCAAGACAAGTGAAAAAACAATTTCAAATGTCCAAGGACCTAGTTTCAGATTCTAGGGTTCTAAAAACTAGAAGACTAAGCTACAATTTAGGAGTAATATTCAATGTCATCAAAAGTCTAATGAAAAGAGAAGTAAAATGGTCAATTTATACTATTACATTCAATGGACAAAAATGCCCTTAATGAGAGAGGGAATTGGGGCGCCTCTTGAGTGTCACTTTGGAGTGCAAAATGTTTTCAATGCCCTTCACTTGAGGCGCCTCTTCAGTGTATAAGTTCCGCTCCTTCCTTCTCTTGACCAAGGCTTCAAAATACTCCAAAAAAAATTAAATTGCTTGCTAATTCCGAAACCTTGACCCTTAGATAATACCTTGTACTCTTGGTGCTCCTTGTGCTTGTATCAGACTGTCCAAGTGACTTTTTTTCCATGTGGCATGCTTAGTGTCATTCCGTTAAAGAGATGGGTATTTTGAGCCAAAAAATTAATGAAGGGGTATTTTTTATCCGAAAAACTAACGAACGATATTTTTGCTCTATTTCAAATAGTTTAGGGGTATTGTTGACCCTTTTTTATTAATATAATCAGATCCAATTTTCATTTAATTAATTTTTCCAAACTAATATCACTCTGTTTTAAATTTGAACTAGATGTTGAGGGCCAGTGATATGTTATTTTTTTGTCACAATTTCTGAGACACAAATAGAATTTTGATAATCAATCATATTTTTAATATGTTTTTAAATATTTTAAGTTGTTAACTATCAAAAATTTATAATACTTTTTGCATAATTTTAAAATAATACATGTTACTCTCCTTATTCAAACCTTTGTGGCATTGAGAGTCAATTATATTTTAAATATAATTAAAGATTTTAACTACTATAATTTATAATACCTTTTTTTAATTCCAATTTAAGTGACACTGATATAATTTTGAGAGTCAACTAAATATTTTATATCTTTTAAATTTTGTAAGTTGTTAATTATTGTTATTTATAATATTTTTTACAATTTTTTTTAGATATTTTAAGTTGTTAACTATTGTAATTTATAATACTTTTTATGTAATTTTTAAATAATACATGTTACTCTCTTTGTTCAAACTTTTGTGGCATTGATTGTTAATTATATTTTTAACTATTTCAATTTAAATGGCATTGATATAATTTCGAGGGTCAACCAAATATTTTATATCTTTCAAATTTTTTAAGTTGTTAATTATTGAGATCTATAGTACTTTTTGCGTATTTTCTTGGAATATATAATAGTGAAATTTTTAAAGATATTTAAGTTGTTAAATATTGTAATTTATAATACTTTTTATGTAATTTTCAAATGATATATGTTACTCTCCTTGTCCAAACTTTTATTGCATTGATAGCCAATTATATTTTCTAAATAATTTAAGTTTTTAATTACCATGATTTATAGTACTTTTCTTTAATTCCAATTTAAGTGACATTGATATAATTTCGAGACACAACAACAACAACAACATACCCAGTGTATTCCCGCATAGTGGGGTCTGGAGAGGATAGAGTGTACGCAGTCCATAACACTACCTCAGGTGAAGTAAAGAAGTTGTTTCTGATAGACCCCCGGCTTAGGACCGATAACAGTATAACAAACACAAAAGATAAGTGCATATAAACTAGTATGGTGCGCAAAATAAACTAACAATATTACAAACACAAAAGATAAGTACATATAAACGATAATACTACAGCCACAACACCACAAACAAGAAACTCCAGACAAAGAAGAACGCTATCTTACTATTACCAACGCACTCCCACCCCCTAACCTTCTACCCTAATCCGCGTTCTCTACACCTACCTATCAAGGGTCATGTACTCCGTAAGCTGTAACTGTTCCATATCATGTCTAATCACCTCCTTCCAATATTTTTTCGATCTACCTCTACCCCGCCTAAAACTATCCATAGTCAGTGTCTCACACCTACGCACTGGAGCATCAGAGTCCCTCCTCATCAGTGCTCGATATAATTTCGAGAGTTTGCCAAATATTTTATATTTTTTAAATTTTTTAATTTATTAATTATTGTGATTTATAAGAATTTTTTTATATTTTCAAAAAAATATATAACAAATTAAAAAATAAGACAAACAAATTAAAATGGATGAAAAATATGAAGGTAAGAGAAAGGACCAATAAAGTTGTGCCATTGTAGGCAGGTTGACCTTTAAATTGTTTAAGTTGTTAATTATTGTGATTTATACTTTTCTTTTACATATTTTTTTTTTTGAAATATATAACAGAATAATTGTTTTTTAGATATTTTAAGTTGTTAACTATTATAATTTATAATACTATTTATCTAATTTTCAAATAATATATGTTACTCTCCTTGTCCGAACTTTTGTGGTATTAATAGGCAATTATATTCTTAAAATAATTTAATTTTTTACTTCTTGTGATTTATATACTTTTTCTTCTAGTCCAATTTAAGTGGCACAATGCTTAGATGGACATATTAATTAATTAGAGGTGACACAGTAAAATCATGATTGAAGCACGAAGCAAACATGTCTTAAATGACTTATAATAACTAATTAAAAGTGATATAGCAAAATTACTATAAAAAATACTTGTGGAAAAAATTAAATTGGCCTCATATAAGACGTCAAGTTAATTTAACATTAAATATTAGTATTAATTTTTCAATACTTATATGACTTATAATAATTTTTAATATTAATTTACGACTTAGATGATTTAAAATAATTAATTAGGAGTGATATAATAAAATTACGGTTGAAGCAACTGAAGCTGACATGTCATAAATGTTTATTTTAATTTTTTATTAAATATTATTAATTTTCTAATATGTAAATGACATATAATAATTAATTAGGGTGGTATAGTAAAATCACGGAGCAAGCAGCTGAAAGATCGACAAGCAGGACGACATTTAATATTAAATATTATTAATTTTTAATACTTAGATGACTTATAATAATTTTTTAATACTTATATAACTTATAATAATTAATTTGGAGTGATATTAGAAAATTACGGTTGAAGCAGTTGAAGCAGACTTATCATAAATGTCTATTTTACTTTTTTTATTAAATATTATTAATTTTTTAATACGTAAATGATATATAATAATTAATTAGGGGTGGTATAATAAAATCACGAAGCAAGCAGCTGAAAGGTTGGTAAGAATGAGGATCAAAATCTGCTCATTCCCTCTTATTACTACTATATAGAAGAGCGAGTGAGCAGCCAGCTCAAGCAGGCAGCTGGCGGTTGTTATGCGTTCTTTCAGTCATTTGCTTGCTCCGTGATTATACTATATATATCACCCCTGATTAATTATTATATGTCATTTATGTAATCGAAAATTAACGATATTTAATAAAAAAATTACTAGTATATAGAAGAGCTTGTGAGCAGCTAGCACAAATAGACAGCTGGCAGTTGTCATGTCTGCTTTCAGCTGCTTGTTTGCTTCATTATTTTACTATATCACCCATGATTAATTATTATATGTCATTTACGTATTTGAAAAATAATAATATTTAATATAAAAAAGTAAACTTGACATTTATGGCATGTCTGCTTCAGTTGTTTTAATCGTAAAATATGTGTTTTAGTCACTTTGATTTGATGTTGGTGAATGTTGTTGGAACACGTCTATAGTTCCATATGAGGGAAAAAGTGGGTAAATATCATACTAATAATCATTAAATACTACTATATAGAAGAGCGAGTGAGCAGTCAGCTCAAGCAGGTAGCTAGCGGTTGTCAAGCTTGTTTCCAGTTGCCTGCTTGCTCCGTGATTTTACAAATAGCAGCCTTGATTAATTATTAAATGTCAGTTACATATTCAAAAATTAATAATATTTAATAAAAAATAAAAATACATTTATGACATGTCTGCTTTAACTACTTTAACCGTAAAATATGTGTGTTTTAGTCAATTTGATTTGATGTTGGTAAACGTTATTGGAATACGTTGATAGTTCCATATGAGGGAAAAAATATCATACTAATAATCATTAATTACTACTATATAGAAGTGTGAGTCAGCAGTAGCTCAAGCAGGCAGTTGGCGGTTGTCATGCATGCTTCCAGCAGTTTGTTTGCTCCGTGATTTTACTATATCATCCTTAATTAATTATTATATATTATTTACGTGTTCAAAAATTAATAATATTTAATAAAAAATAAAATAGGCATTTATGACATGTCTGCTTCAGCTTCTTCCACCGCAATTTTACTATATCACCCTTAATTAATTATTATAAGTCATCTAAGTATTAAAAAATTAATAATATTTAATAAAATGATAAAATAAATATAAAATGATAAATTAATTTTTGATGCTTTAAATTAATTTGACATCTTATTTGAGGCACACTTAAATTATTTTTACAAGTATAACAATTTGTTATATCATCTCTAATTAATTATTATGAGTTATTTAAGACATGTCTGCTTCGTTACTTCAATCGTGATGTTTTATTGATTCTCGAAATAATATCAGTGTCGCTTAAATTAAAATATAAGAAAAAGTATTATAAAAAAAAATTAAATTATTTTAAGAATATAATTGATTGTCAATGCCACAAAAGTTAGAATAAGAAAAGTATTATAAATTACAATAGCTAACAACTTAAAATAGTAAACTGGAATGTCAAAAAGTGTTATAAATTACAATAGTTAACAACTTATAAAAATCTAAAAATATATTAAAAATATAATTGATTATCTAAATTTTATTTGTGTCACATAAATTGAGACAAAAAAATAAAATATATTGACACAACCCCTCATACCTACTAATTTACTACTAATAATAAGGGGCAATAAGAAGGCATGAGGTCGACATGCCTGATTGTGCTGCCTGCTTCAGCTACTTCAATCGTAATTTAACTATATCACCCATAATTAATTATTATAAGTCATCTAAGTATTAAAAAAATAATATTTAATAAAAAATATAAGATATATACTTATACTACTAATAATACGAGGGGGCTGAGCCCGTGTTAGCACGGGCCCAACATGGTACATGTAAAGAATAATTAGCTGCAATGCATCAATATGTAAAACAAACTATTTACTTTATGTTATTTGTTAAGGAGCCAAATTTTACAAAAGGTTACATACATTTTATTTACATAGGTAACAAAATGTGATGCATCCTTAGCTTGAGAGTTGAGATGCGTAACCATATAATTGAAACCTGTTGCATAAAATTGAGAAGTGTTAGTATTTTGATGAGCGGTTCTATATGGAAATGAAACAGTTTGGTTTTCTCATTTGCAAAGATTGTCTAGTACACACAGTAGAAAGGGAAAAACAACGGACAGATATTTTATCCATATGCAGAAGTATTGGGAGTTTTACAGTTGTATTGGAGATTTATCAGTTATCAAACTATATATTGTAATGTGCAATAGCATTAGCGAGCAGAGAAAGAAAGAAAGAAGCTTCAAATCCTCAGGAGGAGTCCATGGCCCTTTCTTCACTTTACTGAGAAGACTTTTATCCACTTCATTTTATTGTTTAAAATTTCAATCAAAAGAAACAGAAAAGAAGACGAAAGAAAAAATTTATCAGTAGTGTCCTATACTTATTTTTATCATGTTGGACACCAAGTAAAAGTCGTACTCCTGAGCCTGTGATACATCTACCCAATATTGAAAGGTAGTAGCAGCCATCAAGTATGAAATTCACAAGGGATGTTATTACTTGTCA
This sequence comes from Capsicum pubescens, assembly GCA_030864215.1. Classification (NCBI taxonomy): domain Eukaryota; kingdom Viridiplantae; phylum Streptophyta; class Magnoliopsida; order Solanales; family Solanaceae; genus Capsicum; species Capsicum pubescens. The sequence continues at coordinate 241,465,546 of CM061548.1, forward strand.
TTTTAATATTTGTAATATCAGCTTAAATGCAATAACAAAGTAATTCATGTCCAACTACATTGATTTTTGAAGTGGTGCTCACAAGTAACATGTAAGCAACTGAGAGGCAAATCACATAGCTCATGGCAAGATATTCGCTCGTCACCTCTAAAAAGGCTAATGTCATTTTTGAAGATACAATAGGAAAATTAACTTATGCTACAAATGGCATTTCCAGTCCCGATAGTCATGTGTTTTAGTATTGGGACTAAAGTATGTTCTTTCGAGTTGCTCTTTGTCAAAACCCTTCCTCTGACTTTGTTAAAATACCAACTCTAAAGATCTTGCAAGTTTCAATAAAAAGCAAAAGAACTTCTTACAACATAGTTCAAAAGTTGCATGATGCACATTACCAAATAGAAAAGGAAAAAAATGTCAAAATGTTAGATTATAGATGATTTTATACACTCACTTGCAGTTTCTATACCTTGTCTTAAATCTTTCAAGTCCGACTTTAGAAGGAAATTAACTCTTAACAAAGATTTCTAAATGGTAATTTATTTAGTATAGACAGTCTCATCTCATAATCTACCTTGTAATATCCATTTATTTTATTTCCAACTCAAGGACCCCAAAAGCCCTAAAAATAGGTTGTGGAAAGATCCAAAAGTCACAACTTAGTCTGTCGCATTACAATGCAAAAAATTTGAGTCCAGTATCTTATATTTCTCTATCCTTAAGCCAAAAGGTCCAAAAGTTACAACTCAGTCTGTCACATTAGAGTCCATAAGATTTGACTCATTTCCAGCATTTTATCTAAATGTAACAATTAGCCTGATCCTCACCATTCATAACAGGAATTATGGAAGCTATAAGTATGACAATAGCATAGCTAACGTGACTTATCGCGATGATCCAACAAAAGAAGCACTGATTAAAGCAGACACCATTCCAGCCAGAGCAGATCATGATTTGAACACAACTATGCTAATTGATTCAGATGGTTTTTCTAAAAATCCTAATTTCTTAGGAGATCTATTTTCTGGTTGCTTAAATTTTACTTCATCAACCATTCTACACGGGAAGGTCATTGTGTGGAAAGTCATGAAGCTCAAAGCCACAACAGTTAGTACCTTTGACATCTCAGTTTTTACCAAATTTCAGAATGGTACTTCGGTATGCATATCCAAAATTAAGTTCTGATTTTTATTTATTAATCTTTCTGCTATCTGTTTCTCTGTATTAATAAAATATCAAGAGCCCATACTTGATTTGACAACCAAACTTCAATTACGGGTCTTGTTTTTAGAAACTAAATATCAGGATTAACTTTACTTGGACATGGATAATTTTTCTACACATAAATGCAATGCTTCTTCTGAGATGGTCAGTACTTAATATGACGGAGGAAATTTTGCTTAACGTGAAATGAAAAAATACAAATAGAAAGTGGAAGCAATTATAAAATCAGTCAATATCAGTTTCCTACTTTCATACAATAGTGGCGATTTAATTGAAAGGTGACAATTACACTTCAGTCAACAAGTGACATCGGTAAAATTGAAATGATCCAGAAAATATTAACATGACTTCTCCACAAGGATGACACACACAAATTAAAGGGAAAAAACAAGTGACATGATTAAAAGGTCGATTGAGAATCAAATCAAGACTTGTTATTGTGTGATATCACCTGTTTTGGGATGAGCTTATACAATTTTTTTCTTTAAAAAAATCTCACATCATTATATTGAAATCCAACGTGTCATCAAGTACTAAATTGATGAAAGAGAATTAAAAATCCCTACACAGTATATGGTTATAAGAACCACTATAGCTACTAATCCCAGTGGAGCAAAAAATCAATAGGTGATTTCTTCTCATCTATTCTAGCTTGGTGGATAGAGTTACCTGGTACCTGCTGTTGCCGGTGGGAGGTGACAGGTATCCCTCGAAATTAGTCATCGTGAGCTGGACCAGACACCATGGCTATCAAGAAAAAGCTTCTACAGCTATATTTTACCTCATAAAAATTTAAAAAATCTTATATAGCTACTTTTTACCTCATAAAAAGTAAATTTTAAGATTATTCCCCCACAATAACCAGTAAATAGGCTTCTTATGACAGAACAACCATGTCCAAACTCCAAAGTACTTAACTTACAATAACTGTTGATTCAATTGATTCAAGACAGAATATTGCAATAATAAACATAACTCATTAATAAAATTTGAACACAAGTTACCTCTACAAGTGGTGAACTTTTGTTGTGTATCGGCCCTCTCCAAATTCATTATCACTAAATAGTTTATTTCGAAATACCTTCGCTTCTTTATCACCTGTGGTGTTTTGTTGTTGAATTTTCATGACCATGTACATATGAACTATCTAATACTGCAATACAAATATTAAATTAATTATCCATGAGATACCAAAATAAGCATTCAATTTATCCTCAAAGTTGTTCAATTTAGCCTACCTCTTTCAATGATAAGAGTATCACAATTCGACTTCAGAGAATTCCCAAGTGACAAAGAAGTCCAAAGAGTTTAAAGGTAACTTATGCACCTAACCTCTCGTATGATTATCACAACAATTTTCTTGATAAAAGATTATCAAATTTGACTGAAGAAAGTATGTGTAGATATAAGAATTGATACGCGACTGCTCAAAAGAAAAGTGCAAGACACTTGGTAAAACAATAGGCAAAGAATAACAATGAAATGACCTAAATACCCTTATTTGCAAATTTATTGGCATTAAGCAGCCATGTCAAAACCCTCACTTCTATAATATAGAAAAGGGGCAATAAGCAGGCACGAGGTTGACATGCCTGCTTATGCTGCCTGCTTTAGTTACTTCAATCGTAATTTAACTATATCACACTTAATTAATTATTATAATTTATTTAAGTATTTAAAATATATATATATATATATAAATAAAATGATAAATTAATCCTTGATGTTTTGTGCTGACTGTTTCAGCAGCTTCAATTTACTATATCAACCTAATTAATTATTATAAATTATCTAAATATTAAACAATTAATAATATTTAGAGAAAAGACATATTTTCCCTCCTGAACTTGTCCTCTCAACTCACTTTAGCACGTAAACTTAACTTACGTTTATTTACCCCCTTAACATCTTTAAAGTGAATTACTTTCACCCCTTAATACATAATACCACTCTTATAACGGAGAGTGCACCACACTCGCTGACACGTCAGTGCCACATTATCGCCACGTCGGAGCCACATAAATGAAGTATTTTTTTAATATTTATATATATATATAATATATATAAATATATATATATACATATTTTTAAATATATATAAAATATTTTAAATTAAAAAAATACCCCACCTCCTATTTTTCATCTTTTTCATAACCACCCACCCCTCATTCTCCTTTCCCTCCCCCCCCTCCCGTTTACCCCCGCGCCTGCACACACACCCCGTCCACCCCCTACACTGCCACACCTAAACACACCTCCATCCACCTCCGTCCACCCCCACACAACCACACCTGCTAGATTTTCCGTCCAATTTTCACCGAAAAACTCAACCCACTTGAAAAATTCAATTACCACCATAAAAAAATACCATAAATTAGTGATTAAAAACTCAACCCTCTTGAAAAATTCGATCAAATCAACACCAAATTCTCTAAAATCAACAACCAAACATCCAAACTATGTAGATTTTTTAATTTTCAAATTTAATTTCATTTTTTTTATTGATCTAAGGGGTTGAAAAAGGAGAAATTAAAGGTGGGGTGGCAGTTTTCGTAATTGGAGGAGAAGTGGGGTGAGGGTGTTGGCGGCTTTGGTGGTGGATTTGGCTAAGGAGGAGAGAGGGTTGTTGACGGATTTGGGGGTGGGAAAGGTGAAGAAGAAGAGAAAATTTCTAATAGTGTTTTCATGTTTGTTCTTGGGTGGTGTTAATGGAGAAAAGTGAAAAAATTTAAAGAAAAGTGTTGTCCTTGGGTGGTGGTGTTAATGGAGGAAAGTGAAAGTGAAATGTAATGCTGAAAATATTTGGAGTTGTGCAAGAAGAAAAAAGTGGGATATTTGGAGCTGGAAATATATATATATGTACTTTTGCATTTTGTACTAATTTGCACTTTGTTGTTAATGATGATTTGAAGAAGAAAGAAGAAAAAAGTGTTCTTTTTTAAAAAAATTTATTTTATTTTAATTTTTTATTATATTTTAAATATAATATTGCTGAAATTATTTTTTTTAACAAATAAACGTGCCTCTTTTTAAATAAAATGTCACATCAGCATTAGGGATGAAATAAATACACTTTAAAGATGTTAAGGGGGTAAATAAATGGGAGTTAAGTCTAAGTGTTAAAGTGAGTTGGGAGGACAAGTTCAAGGGGGAAAAGATGTCTTTTATTTGTGTTAAATGAGAAAATGCAATGTTTCCACTCTAAACTAAATTAAAAAGTATTATAAATTACAATAATTATTTAAATTTTATTTGTGTTACATAAATTGAAACAAACAAATAACATATCTTGGGTTGTGCTGGCACGGAACTTTGCGTCTAGTATAAGATATAAGAGTTACTTGTTTGACACATCCTAGTCAATTTTCTCATGTTGATGAATCCATTTTTCTAAAAGAAAACCACTTGCATATTGGTCTCTAGCTAGGGTAAGTTCAACAATTTAAAATTACATGGGATGACCCCAATAACGGATGGCTTTGGATTTTTTATCTCCATAAGAAGAGTCTTTAAAGACTAGTCCTCCTTTTTTTATGTATAATATAAGTATATTTTTGCCCATCTACACCTTAAATAGTTTTAAACTTTTCATTCTCACTTGTCTCTCAACTTCTATTTTAATTTTTTTTACCTTAACTTTTATTTTTCTTATTTGAATTCATTTGTCTCAACTTTTATTTATTTTTTTACTTTTTTTCTTGATGATAGGCGAATTTACACGCCTATATCAATATATTTTGCCCATATTTTAGCCTAGTTTTGAGAACAAAGTATATATTTCATGCACTTTTAGTCCTTTTTCCTGTAAATGAGCTAACGAACATGATTAGTAAAGTTTCAGGTATAAATGAGGCAGAATTCAGCATTTTATGGCTTACTTGACGCAAAAGAAAGCTCACGAAGGAAGGGAAGGGAGTTTACACGCCTAAGGACCAAAACTGCTGCATGGAAAATCTGTCCCGGGATAAAACAACATTTCTGAAGACTTTGGGGATTTGCAGTAACTTAGTTGGATTTGGACAATGATACATTAACCTAGTACAATTGGGTTATGTATTTTATTAGTTTATTTGGATTATGATAATGTTACATTAACCTAGTATAATTGGGTTAAGTATTACATTAGCCTAGTAGAATTTGGTTAGATATTTTATTTATCTAGTAGGATTAGGATATGGGTATTATAAATACCCTATCATGCTAGAGATTTGAGAAGGAATTTGGGAGAGGGAGACCACAATACTTTCTTCCATCCCTCTCATCTTCCACTACAAACAATTCTACAACTCTTCTAATCTTTCCATTAATTCTATTTTTCTTCTTCTACTCTTCTATTCTTAAATTCCACAACAAGAGAATCGTTACTTTGCCTAGGAATTCACGCCTCACGCCTACCACCTAAGCTACACGAAATTACTCAATCTTGTGGTATAACAACAATGTCAATCGTGATCTCTTTCGCATTCATGGGTAACTAAACTTCTCTGTTGGGGTTATGGAAGCCGTATGAGATACTATCTATTGCTGTGAGTTTGTGAGTTCGCGACACGTATACTGCTTATATCATTATTCTCTTCATCTTAGTCTGCATTCTTTGTGGTTGCAAACGCAAGAATACGCCAGTATAACATTTAACTTGTTCGAAAGAAAGGCTGGAAAAGAGATAATGTCAAGGTAGTAGGGTCACCCCCTAAAATTCCCTACTAAAAAGCTAGTGTCGTAACTGGACTAACCTCTTGGAGAATTCGTACCGTTAGACACGCTTTAAGCTCGAAAGAGTTAAAGTGAAATAATCCTCGAATAGGTCGAAAGACGCCTGGATTTACCATCGAATACAATTCTCTATAAGCAGTTGCATGTCAGAATTCTACACACTCATAGCCAATAGAGACGTATACCTCAGAAGGTGGACATAACCCCAACGCCTTAATTCTCATTGTTTACAACTTACGTAATAATCTTTCTCTTTTACTTTGTTATTTTCAGCTTTTATTTAATTATTTTGGTGAGACATTACAAATCCCCCCTTTTTACGAGACTTGCACCAAAAGTTTAGTAATTTTGCTTACTTGTTGGCCAAGCTATTCCCTGTGGGATCGACACCCAACCCTGTTGGGTTCTATATTTACTAACGACCACTTTACACCCCTACGAGAGCTGTAGATTGAGCGTTATCAAAAATTGGCGTCGTTGTCGGGGAATACAAGTGTCAATTAAGTTCGTAATAATTACTAGACCCTTTGGTCAAAGATTCTCGTACTTTTACTTTTAGTTTTTGTTTTTGTCTACTGCAGGTTTTTATTTTAGTGCATGCCCCATACTCAAAGTTCTGGTCAATCGTTATTACCAATCAATCCTGAACCACAACGCATTGGTAGAATGGAAGCACAAGCTGAAATCGCAAGGATGGATGCTCAACAGGAACAAGCAAGATTGGCTGCCCTTGCCGCAGCCCAGGTTCAACAGCAGAACATTGATAACCCTGCACGAGCAACAAATCCTGACGATGAGGATTTAGGTGATGACGAATTACTAAACCCAAGGCATGATGCTGAAATCACAACACCTGCCAACAGAAGAGGTCGACAAGCTCGGTATAGACATGATCGCCAACCTATGCAGCTAGCTTTCGACGATGATGATGATGATCTTGATGGTGCCGGAGCCACTGGAGCTATAATTCCACCACCATTAGTGCCCGGAGCCAAGTTCAACATCACAAACACCATGATTGAGTTATTGCAACTCAAGGGATTGTTTGGTGGACTAGCAGGCGATGATCCGAATATGCATCTCATCAACTTTATTTCTACATGCAAGTCTTTTGACAATCCTGGTGTTGGTCAGAATGAAATTCGATTACGTCTATTTCCATTGTCTCTGTCTGGGGAGGCAACACTATGGTTGAATGGGCTGACTCCTGATTCAATTACAAATTGGAGGCAATTGAGAGACACTTTCCTAGAAAGATTCTTTCCGTCTTCCAAAATGGCACAATTGAGAGATGAAATCAGCAACTTTCGTCAGCTTCCCACTGAAGCTCTTCATGAAACATGGGAGAGGTTCAAGACAAAGCTAGCGAGATGCCCAAACCATCACATGACTAATGTTCACCTCATGGAGATATTGTATAGAGACTTGAATTCAATAACTAAGCCAGTGGTGGATAACGCAGCTGGAGGATCTTTTATGGACCTCACCTTTGGTCAAGCAAGCAATATGCTAGATCGCATGATGAAACAAAGTAGAGCTTGGCATACCAGGGATTCCGAGGTAGCAAGCCCCACTTTATCTATTGGCATGACTGCAGACCAAAGAAGAAGACAAGAAGAACGTGATCAAGATTTAGCGCACATGAAAACGCAAGTGGATCTTCTGACAAAGCATTTATTATCAGGGAAGACCGAAAAAGTGAAAGCTGTGGCGCTAAAAAGAAGAGACGAATCTGATTCGGAAGAGGAGGCCAACTACTTGAACAATCAGGGGGGTTTCCGTGGGAATACCCAAGGAAACCAAGGTCGGAACTATTATGATAAATATGGAATCAAAGACCAAGGTAGTTGGAAGAAAAACAATGAAAAGAGTGGTTTGTACGTTCCCCCTGGTAGACGTGATACCACCACATCTAATTCTGGAAGTATGGAAGACATGATGGCTAAATTATTGAAAGGAGTGGAAGCAACGAGCGCGGGAGTTACTGAGGTAATTAATGATTTGTCCTCCATGAAATAACTAGTTGATTCTCATTCCACTTTAATCAAGCAAATAGAGCAGCAATTGAGCCAACTTTCAGCAGCACTCAATCAAAGAAAGGTTGGCACTTTACCTAGCGATACTGTGCAAAACCCAAGGAATGATGGGTCATGCATGGCCATCACTACCAGAAGTGGTAAGGTGATGGAACCTTCAGCAAAAGGCAATCAAGTGGTTGACGAAGTTGCGGACATGGATGATAACACAAAAGGAGGAGATGCCGCAACAACCAGTCCTGACGTCAAGGACGTCACGCCCAGTGACGTGCAGCCTGAAAAAATGGAAAAACGGAAGCAAGAGGAGAAGAAAACCGTGGAGAGAACACTTCCATACCCACCACCACCTTTTCCCCAAAGACTGAAGAAGGTGGCGGATGACACTAAGTTCAACAAATTCATGACTATGTTAAAGCAGCTGACCATTAATGTTCCATTGGTGGAGGCACTTGAAAAAATGCCTGGGTATGCGAAGTTTATGAAGGATCTTTTGACAAAGAAGAGGGCAGCAAGTTATGAGCTGAAAGACGATGTGCATCATTGTAGTGCAATTGCTACCCGATCGATAGTTCAGAAGAAGGCCGACCCCGGAGCTTTCACTATTCCTTGCACCGTCGGATCTTTGAACTTTGCCAAAGCATTATGTGACTTAGGATCTAGCATCAATTTGATGCCATTATCGATCTACAAGAAGTTGGGGTTAGGAGATCCTACTCCAACTAATATGAGGCTCGTCATGGCAGATAGGTCGGTAAAACGACCTGTTGGTATTCTATGCGATGTCTTGGTAAAAGCTTCTTCATTTATCTTTCCAGCAGACTTTGTCATCTTGGATTGTGAAGCAGATTCTGAGGTTCCCATAATCTTGGGGCGCCCTTTCCTTGCTACAGGAAGTGTGCTCATTGATTTGAGAGCTAATGAACTTTCATTCCGAATAAATGACGAACTGGTTCGTTTTGATGTTTGCAAAACAATGAAGCAACCCAAAGATCTTAGTTCATTCTCGGTGGCTGGTGTTTTCCTTAATGATCCGAAAGAACTACTTGAAGAAGAGCAAATTATTGATGATCCCTTGAAGGTTGTGCTCATGAATGGAGAGAGTGAAGATGCTGAAAATTCTGAAGAATCCATTTGTGCTCTATCGGGATTAGGAACATATCGCTATACTCCCAAGAAGCTGGATCTTGATCTCAAGAATCGGCCTACACCACCAGCTAAGCCATCTATTGAAGAGCCACCCACGTTAGAATTGAAGGAGCTGCCAAGTCATTTGAAGTACGCATTCTTAGGAAGCGGAAACACTCTTCCAGTCATTATGGCAGCCGATTTGGGTGAGCGACAAGTTGCAGCTCTTATTGCTATTCTACGCAAGTATATTAGAGCTATTGGATGGACCATTGCGGATATTATTGGTATTCCACCTGGGATTTGTACACATAAAATTCAGCTTCAAGAAAATTGCACACCCACCATTGAGCATCAAAGGCGTCTAAACCCACCTATGCAAGAAGTGGTAAAGAAAGAGATCATCAAGTGGTTAGACGCAGGAGTTGTGTATCCTATTTCTGATAGTACATGGGTAAGCCCTGTACAATGTGTTCCCAAGAAAGGAGGTATGACGGTGGTCGCGAATGCAAAGAATGAACTTATTCCACTCAGGCCCGTCACTGGATGGAGAGTATGCATGGACTACCGCAAGCTGAATTCTTGGACACTCAAGGATCACTTCCCAATGCCATTTATGGACCAAATGCTAGATCGATTAGCGGGGAGAGGATGGTTTTGCTTCTTGGATGGTTATTCAGGCTATAATCAGATTTGTATTGCACCCGAAGACCAAGAGAAGACAACACTTACATGCCCATATGGTACGTTTGCCTTCAAACGTATGCCATTCGGGTTATGTAACGCACCAGCCACCTTTCAACGTTGTATGATGTCTATTTTCTCTGATATGGTTGAAGACACTTTGGAGGTATTTATGGATGACTTTTCAGTTGTTGGTGAGTCTTTTGAAGCATGTCTGGCAAACTTGAGCATGGCATTACAAAGATGTGTAGAGTTCAACCTTGTGCTGAATTGGGAGAAGTGCCACTTCATGGTAAAAGAAGAAATCGTTCTTGGGCACAAGATCTCTGAAAGAGGAATAGAGGTTAACCGAGCAAAAATTGAGGTTATTGAGAAGCTACCGCCTCCAATTTCGGTGAAGGGAGTTCGTAGTTTTCTTGGCCATGCTGGTTTCTATCGTAGGTTCATCAAAGACTTCTCCAAAATTGTGAGTCCATTGTGCAAACTATTGGAGAAAGATGCAAAGTTTGACTTCAATGACGATTGCTTAAAGGCATTCGAATGCCTTAAAGGAAAACTCATTGAAGCCCCTATTATGGAAGCACCAGATTGGACTCTCCCGTTTGAAGTCATGTGTGATGCTAGTGGTGTAGCCGTTGGTGCTGTTCTTGGTCAGAGAAAGGAGAAATTATTTCATCCTATCTACTATGCGAGTAAGGTCCTAACTGAAGCCCAAAGGAACTACACTGTTACTGAACAAGAGCTCCTAGCGGTTGTGTATGTATTTGAGAAGTTTCGTGCCTATCTATTGGGTACTAAGGTGATCGTTCATACAGACCATGCAGCTCTTAGGTATCTAATGACAAAGAAGGATGCAAAACCAAGGTTGATTAGATGGGTATTGTTGCTGCAAGAGTTTGATTTCGAAGTCAAAGATAGACGAGGTTGCGAGAACCAAGTGGCTGATCACCTATCTCGACTTGAGAATGAGCATGTGGCGCAACCTGAAATTCAGATTGATGATGCATTCCCGGACGAAAAGATATTAGCGACAACAATGGAGAAATTACCATGGTATGCCGACTTTGCAAATTTTGTGGTGAGTAATGTGATACCTGCCAATTTATCTAACCACCAAAGGAAGAAGTTTATGCATGACGTACAGCACTACTATTGGGATGAGCCTTATTTGTTTCGATGATGTGCGGATGGTATCATTCGACGATGTATATCCCATGAAGAGGTGCCTACTATCTTGGAAGCATGCCACACTTCGCAAGTTGGAGGACATCACGCAGGCAATCGGACGGCCAGAAAAGTATTGCAAAGTGGTTATTATTGGCCTTCGATATTCAAAGATGCCTACGACTATGTTAGAAGGTGTGACCAATGCCAGCGTCAAGGTGCGATTTCAAAACACCATGAAATGCCCATGACCAAAATTCTTGAGGTAGAACTCTTTGATGTGTGGGGTATTGATTTCATGGGTCCATTCGTGAATTCGTTTGGAATGAAGTACATCTTGGTTGCTGTGGATTATGTTTCGAAATGGGTAGAAGTTGTAGCATTGGCCGACAACGAAGGAAAGCGTGTTGTAGCGTTCTTAAAGAAGAATATCTTCTCTCGCTTTGGAGTACCACGTACTATCATAAGTGATAGAGAATCTCACTTCTGCAACAAACTATTCAAATCAGTTTTGGCCAAGTATGGTGTCAAGCAACATAAGGTAGCTACGCCTTATCATCCCCAAACTAGTGGACAAGTAGAAGTTTCCAATCGCGAGATCAAGCAAATCCTTGCAAAGACGGTTAATGCGAATAGAAAGGATTGGTCTCGAAAGCTAGATGAGGCACTATGGGCGTATAGGACTGCATTCAAGACACCCATTGGCATGTCTCCTTATCAACTAGTCTATGGGAAGGCTTGTCATCTACCCATCGAGCTCGAACACAAGGCATTGTGGGCGCTGAAGCGATTGAATTTGAATTGGGATGATGCAATAAAGCTGAGGATGGAGCAACTGAACGAGATGGATGAATTCCGTCTCCATGCATATGAAAGGTCAGACCTATACAAGGAGCGGATGAAAAAGTATCATGATCAGCGGATTGTTCGACGAAACTTCCAAAGGGGTGATATGGTACTTCTCTTCAACTCCAGATTGAAGCTCTTCCCAGGTAAGTTAAAGTCTAAGTGGTCTGGTCCATACAAAGTTATCCAAGTCTACTCGTCTGGAGTAGTCGAATTGGAAGACAATAATGGTGTTGTCTTCAAGGTGAATGGCCAATGTGTTAAGCCTTATATCGGTCCTTTTGACTCGATGAATTCTATGGCCATCATTTATCTCGACGAAGTCTAAGTACTCGAGGTAACTATGTCGAGCCACGATAATAAAAAAGGCGCTAGATGGGAGGCAACCCATCGTTTTATCGTTCTTTTTTTTTACTTGTTTTGCTTTTGATAATGAAAATCCAAAAATAAGAGTCGTGCCACGACCAAAACTAAGGCGCTTGGTGGGAGGCAACCCATCGTACTAATCGTTTTCATTTGGTTTTAAGCAAAAATAGGTGCAAGAGGTATTCAACGAGGAGATTAATTTCAATTGACGATTTGGACGCATTGTATGGTAAAGTTGGTAAGTTAGGAATAGTGATGCATAAGGCTATGGATTGAGCATTGATCATGCCAAACTAGGCATCGAGGAATGCTAGGCCTAGGTAAAACTAGGCCACGAACGATGCACAACCTATCCTATAGCCTAAGGTCTCGGAATCTAGTGTGTTATACACTATGCGCCGCCCAGTCCTAAGTGTGCTTTTGACTATGCTCCGCCTATGCTATGGCATTAGGTCTCAGGATCTCATATGCCATAGACTATGTGGCGCATATGTCCCTAAATACCATAGACTATGCGCCGCATAAACCATGACTATGCCAAGCATTATGCGCCGCATATGTAGCATTTTTGTCTCCAAAACCGATTGTAAATGGGTCAAAACCCGACCCATTCTCTTCCTATATAAAGGGGACTTAGTCTTGAAACATAACCACACTAGAAATTAACCTAAAGGCGCCGCATTCCCTCTCCAAACCATCCCAAAATTTTTCTTTTTGCTCTTCTAATTCACAAAACCATCTCCAAAAGCTTCAAGCAAGTAAGTACGCTCTTATTCTTCATTTATTTCTCGTAAGTACTACGTTGCTAGGTCTATTATAAATTGCTACATTATATAAGATTTATTGGTGATGTTCATGTGTTTTGATCGTTGATACAAAATCATGTGAGTAAACATATACGTAGAAAAATCTTGACTTGTTTCCGACTTGAACTTGGTTTTAATAGCATTGTTATACGATTTGCGGAATTGCTATGGTGATAAACATTGACTATCATGTTATGATCTTGTTACTTGTATACTTACATGCTAGACTATCCCGTTCATCGGGATAAGCCTTATAGTTGCCTACCGACTTAGGAGGTTGCGATTATTGAAAACATCCATACCATGTTACAACCCCTATGTAGTAGTGTTGTTATATCTAACATGAAAGTAGTGCAATGACTGCAAGTAGTAATACATTACTGATTTTCTTGTCGGAATATAATCCTTAAACGTATGTCGACGAAATCTGAGTAATCGACCACTTTCACTTCACTGATTTGTGTCAACAAAACTAAGTGTGGGGTGGTACCCCTACTGCTTGTTTATAGATTGTATCAACTGAGATTGTGCTGCCATTAACACTATTTCTAGTCTCAGGTACAATGGCACCTAAAGCGAGGCAAGGCAAGGAGAAGGCTACAACTTCCCAAAAGGGCAAGAAGAGAGGTAGAAAGGACCAAGGAGAATCATCCTCAACACAACTACCCCGCAGAATGTTTGGAATAAAATGGGTTCTTGAGGAGGAAGCCAAAGAATGGTACAGGAACAACAAAGAAAGAAGATATGTTCACGTCGACCTGATCAACAAGGACATCTTAGCGAAGAAGGAGCCGCGTATGTTGGCGAAAATCATGGCATTGAAGCTGGATTTCATCTTCCGCGATATGGGAGAATGTAATCTTGATTTGACAAGAGAGTTTTACGCCAACTGGTCGCCGAAAACAACAGGCAACGAAGTCAAAATTTGGGGCCAAGTGTTACAGCTCAACGCGGACTGGATCAACTCTTTTCTTGGCTTACCTTCGGTCGACCCAGCACCATTCAAAGAGCTGTACAGCAGGCCTCCTTATAGAGAAATTAGACACACACTTTGTGGAAGTAGATCGATGGCAAGGTGGGGCAGACATAAAGACACAGGACGACACAACACCTTCCCCTATGCTTCACTGAATAGGGAAGCAAGAATCTGGATGCGTATTGTCAACTCATGCCTTATTCCAGGGACTCAATACACCATGATATCAAGAGATAGAGTGTGTTTGGTCTATGCTTTGATGACGAATGTCCCTATCAACTTTGGGGCAATCATTCGCTCTACCATGAGGAAGGCCAGACTCCACAAAAGGTCCCACTTCACGTTTGGAAATCTGTTGACAGCAATCTTGCGGAAGGAGGATATCGAAGAGGAACCAGCTGATCATAAACTCCCACACAATCCGAAGAAGGTTGACCTCACAAAGGTCAAAGATATTGAATCAACACATGGCATCAACCTTACTACGGCAGAGAGACATGCTCGGGATGAGAGTTTCTCCCGCCATATGTACGGCATGATGAGGTTTACAATGATGAGCGGAGGTCGTGTTCCCACTGCTGCAGAGCTCCAACAGCTGGACCATGACTATCCAATGAATATTCATGCACGGGAGATGTGTGGAGTAGGTACATACTTTGAGGAACCTCTCGATGACGACGTGCCGACCGATGATGATCGACGAATGTCAGACTCTGACGAGGAGGAGAACTCTGACGACGACTCTTATGATGATTCCGACGAAGGGGGTATGACCCCCGACATTGAGGAAGAGTCCGACTAACCAGGTTCCTCGTATTTATTTTCCACTGAGGGCAGTGTCCCGTTTAAGTGTGGGGTGGCGGTATCGTATGCTATACTTCTCTATCGCATCTATGTTTGTTTATTTTGTTGTTGTTTTTTGTTGTTGTTTTTCGTGTTTCAGTTTTTTTTGTTTTTGTTGTTTTTTCTAGCTTCGCATGAAATTATTTTGATAGGCAGCATGAGATTATAACAAGAGTATGTGCTACAATTGTGACTATTGAGACGTTTAGGCTCTAGTTGTGACTCATTATGTGATATTGTGTGGTTCAATTCCTTCACTTGTTGGGTCGAGAGTCTATATTACTTCCAAGCAAGTCGACCATGTGCCTTGTGTGTGTGAAATAATCGTATATTCTATGTGTGTGGCTGATGCTAGAACTTGCCTGGTATGTATGCAAAGCGAAAATAAGGAGTGTAAGTTTAGGATATGATTTAGGCATTTCTTTGGCAACCTATATTTGTTTACCTTCAGTTTTACCTACCCATGGACATCATCCTAGTTAAACCCTTTTGAGCCTTTAGCCTATTTTCTTTGACAACCTCATATGTAAGCCTAATCCATTTTTTTTCAAGACCATAATTTGATCCAAATTCCTAAGTGCTTTAAAGTGTAAAGTCATGTGACAAAATAAGAGGAAATTGGGTGAGTATGATGCTTTAGAATGTATTGGTGCTTGAAATTGCTATGAAAAAAAAGTGTTATCATAAGAGGTATGTTATGAAAAGAAAAAGGAAGAAAAAACTGAAAAGTTAGTCATGTTTAAAATCGAAAAACAAAAGAGGAGAAAAAGGGTGGTAGAATAAATGAAAGAAAGGTTGTTAGAAAGAAAAGTGTTAATGACACAATGTGATGTATTAAAGCGCTTAGGAACATAGTCACTATTTCTGGCCAAAATAGTCCTACCCGTCCCTTAGCCTACATTACAACCATCAAAAGACCTATTTGATTCTAAGCTTAGCATTCTGACATTTAGTAGAGTATTGCATTAAGGGCAAGCCTATGGTCATCAGCTGCTACATATGAATTCTTTGTGAGAGTGAGAGCAATGATATTTTGATACCCATGTTTGAAAAATATGCTATACTTGTGAGTGATTATGGGTAATATATTGTGAGACACACATGGTTGATGAGTTTTGGGTAGTTGTGTATGATTCTTTGTGCCTTAACTTTTGAATATGAGTTGACCACCATCACGAGTCTATGCTAGAGGTTAAACTGTTTCTACTAATGATCGAAAAACTACTCTTTGTTGATAATTGTTGTGCTTGTCTTGACGAATATTTTGTGTTGTTGCTGTGAAACCCTAAGTTGATGTTTAGAGGGACTTGATATTTTGTTCGAGGATGAACAAAGCTTTAAGTGTGGGGTGTTGATGATAGGCGAATTTACACGCCTATATCAATATATTTTGCCCATATTTTAGCCTAGTTTTGAGAACAAAGTATATATTTTATGCACTTTTAGTCCTTTTTCCTGTAAATGAGCTAACGAACATGATTAGTAAAGTTTCAGGTATAAATGAGGCAGAATTCAGCATTTTATGGCTTACTTGACGCAAAAGAAAGCTCACGAAGGAAGGGAAGGGAGTTTACACGCCTAAGGACCAAAACTGCTGCATGGAAAATCTGTCCCGGGCTAAAACAACATTTCTGAAGATTTTGGGGATTTGCAGTAACTTAGTTGGATTTGGACAATGATACATTAACCTAGTACAATTGGGTTATGTATTTCATTAGTTTATTTGGATTATGATAATGTTACATTAACCTAGTATAATTAGGTTAAGTATTACATTAGCCTAGTAGAATTTGGTTAGATATTTTATTTATCTAGTAGGATTAGGATATGGGTATTATAAATACCCTATCATGCTAGAGATTTGAGAAGGAATTTGGGAGAGGGAGACCACAATACTTTCTTCCATCCCTCTCATCTTCCACTACAAACAATTCTACAACTCTTCTAATCTTTCCATTAATTCTATTTTTCTTCTTCTACTCTTCTATTCTTAAATTCCACAACAAGAGAATCGTTACTTTGCCTAGGAATTCACGCCTCACGCCTACCACCTAAGCTACACGAAATTACTCAATCTTGTGGTATAACAACAATGTCAATCGTGATCTCCTTCGCATTCATGGGTAACTAAACTTCTCTGTTGGGGTTATGGAAGCCGTATGAGATACTATCTATTGCTGTGAGTTTGTGAGTTCGCGACACGTATACTGCTTATATCATTATTCTCTTCATCTTAGTCTACATTCTTTGTGGTTGCAAACGCAAGAATACGCCAGTATAACATTTAACTTGTTCGAAAGAAAGGTTATCTGTCTGGAAAAGAGATAATGTCAAGGTAGTAGGGTCACCCCCTAAAATTCCCTACTAAAAAGCTAGTGCCGTAACTGGACTAACCTCTTGGAGAATTCGTACCGTTAGACACGCTTTAAGCTCGAAAGAGTTAAAGTGAAATAATCCTCGAATAGGTCGAAAGATGCCTGGATTTACCATCGAATACAATTCTCTATAAGCAGTTGCATGTCAGAATTCTACACACCCATAGCCAATAGAGACGTATACCTCAGAAGGTGGACATAACCCCAACGCCTCAATTCTCATTGTTTACAACTTACGTAACAATCTTTCTCTTTTACTTTGCTATTTTCAGCTTTTATTTAATTATTTTGGTGACACATTACAAATCCCCCCTTTTTACGAGACTTGCACCAAAAGTTTAGTAATTTTGCTTACTTGTTGGCCAAGCTATTCCCTGTGGGATCGACACCCAACCCTGTTGGGTTCTATATTTTCTAACGACCGCTTTACACTCCTACGAGAGCTGTAGATTGAGCGTTATCATTTCTCAAGCATTATTTATTTTTTCATTTCTCTCTCTCTTTTTAAATTCATTGGTCTCAATCCTTATTATTTTTTTATCATTTCTCATTTTTTCCATTTTCCTTTTTCTCAAACTTTGTTTTTATTTTTTCTTCTCATGTTTGTTTTTCTCAAAAAAAAAAATTCCTTTTTTTTCGTTATTTGTTCTTCTCTTTTTTCTTAACCTTTATATTTTTCTTATTTTTTTTCTCAATCTCCTTTTTTGTTTCTCTATTTTGTTTGTTCTCTTTTTTCTTTTTTTCTTTTTCTCAACTTCTATTATATTTTTCTAATAAATAAAAAGTTGGATAATCCACAAAGAAATCTTCTTTTTTTGACATCAAAGAAAATTTAAGGACATGACTTATTGTTAGGAAGTCCTTTGGGATAAGCATTGTCTCTATGGAAAAAATTATAGAATAACTCATAAATCAAGACACAATGTGGTAGTGTCAAATCTTGCTTGTGGAGCATAACTTGTTGTTTGAAAATCCTTTAGTTAAGTCTTGCTTCTAAGCCAAGAGTTATAGAACATCTCATAAATCAAGAAATAACGTGGTAGTGTCAACACTTGTCCATTAGGTATAACTTGTTCTTTTGGAAGGTTTCCGGGCTAAGTCTTATCTTAGGGGAAAGGCTAATAGAGCATCACATAAATTAAGACACAATATGATAGTGTCAAATCTTATTCATAGGGCATAACTTGTCGGCTAAGTCTTGCCTCTAAGGAAAGAGTTATAGAATATCTCATAAATCAAGACACGGTGTGGTAGTGTCAACTGTTGCCCATAGGGAGTACTTATTGTTCGAATGTCCTTGGATTAATTCGTGCCTCTAAGGCAAAATTTATATAACATCTCATAAATCAAGACATAATGTGGCAGTGTCAACTCTTACTTATGAGGCATTACTTGTTGTTTGAAAGTTCTTGATTTATAAAAATCTCATAAATCAAGATACAATGTGATAGTGTCAAATCTTGCCTATGAAGCGTAACTTGTTGTTTAAAAATTCTTAGGCTAAGTCTTGCCTTTAAGGCAAGAGTTATAGAACATCTCTTAAATCAAAACATAATATGATTCATTAGGTGTAACTTGTTCTTTTGGGAGGTTCCCGGGCTAAGTCTTATCTTAGGGGAAAGACTAATAAAGCATCACATAAAATAATACACAATATGATAGTGTCAAATCTTATTCATAGGGCATAACTTGTCGGCTAAGCCTTGCCTCTAAGGCAAGAGTTATAGAATATCTCATAAATCAAGACACGGTGTGGTAGTGTCAACTGTTGCCCATAGGGAGTACTTATTGTTCGAATGTCCTTGGACTAATTCTTACCTCTAAGGCAAAAGTTATAGAACATCTCATAAATCAAGACATAATGTGGAAGTGTCAACTCTTACTTATGAGGCATTACTTGTTGTTTGAAAGTTCTTGATTTATAAAAATCTCATAAATCAAGATACAATGTGATAGTGTCAAATCTTGCCTATGAAGCGTAACTTGTTGTTTAAAAATTCTTAGGCTAAGTCTTGCCTCTAAGGCAAGATTTATAGAACATCTCTTAAATCAAAACATAATATGATAGTGTCAACTCTTATCCATGGGGCGTAACTTGTTTGAAAGTCCTTAGGTTAAGTCTTGCCTCTAAGGCAAGAGTTGTAGAATATCTCATAAATCAAAACACAATGTAGTAATGTCAACACTTTCCCATAGGGCACAACTTGTTGCTTGAAAGCCCGTGGTCTAAGTCTTGCCTCTAAGGGAAGAGTTATAAAGCATCTCATAAATCAATACACAATGTGGTGGTGTCAACTTTTGCTCATGGGGCATAACTTGTTGTTTGATGGTCTTTGGGCTGAGTCGTGCCTCTAAGACAAGAGTTATAGAGCATTTCATGAGTAAAAAACATAATATGTGTGTGTTGACTCTTGCCCAATGTACGTAACTTTTTTGAAAATTTATGGGATAAGTCATGCCCCTAAGACAAGAGTTGTAGAACATCTCATAAATTAAGACATAACATGGTAGTGTCAACTCTTGTCCGTGGGGCATAATTTGCTATTTGAAAGTCCTTGAGCTAAGTTTTGCCTCTAAGACAAGAGGTGTAGAACATCTCATAAATGAAGACATAACATGGTAGTAACAATTCTTGCCCGTGGGGGCATAATTTATTGTTTGAAAGTCATTGAGATAAGTCTTGCTTCTAAGACAAGAGTTGTAGAATATCTCATAAATGAAGACATAACGTGGTAGTGTCAACTTTTGCCCATGGGGCATAATTTTTTGTTTGAAAGTCTTTAAGCTAAGTTTTGCCTCTAAGGCAAGAGTTGAGAACATCTCATAATGAAAACATAACATGGTAAAGTCAACTTTTATCTGTGGGACATAATTTGTTGTTTGAAATTCCTTAAGCGCCTCTAAAGTAAGAGTTATAGAACATCTCATAAATCAAAATACAATGTGATAGTGTCAACTCTTGTCCATGAAACGTAGCTTCTTGTTTGAAAGTCATAAGTCTTACCTCTAAAATGTGGTAGTGTCAACTCTTGCTCATGGGATGTAACTTGATTGGAAGAAATTGAAGAAAAGAAAAAAAAATTGCGAAAAAGAAGAAAAATATTTTAAAAATCAAAGAAAATATAGAACCTGGGGGAAGAAAAGAAAAAAAATAAAAAAAGAGACAAAACAAAAATAAAGATTGAGAAAAAATTTAAAATAAAAAAAGAGAAAAAAATTAAAGACAATAAAAAGGAGAAAAAATTTAAAAAATAAATAGAAGTCGGGAGGAGAAAAGGAAAAAAAATTAAGATTAAGAAAAACTAAAAAGAAAAAAGATAAAAATAAGTAAAATAAAAATTAAAAAATAAATAAATATAAAGTTATTTAAAAATATTTAAGATATTAAAAGGTAAACAGATAATCTTGGTACATTTCTATATAGTAGAAGAGGTGGTTTCAACACCTCTAGTACATGTAATTACCAAAAAGATATAAGGGTAATTTGGACTTTAAATATATGGGTTGGTAAAAATCATTGTTCTTTCTGTTGTGTTATGTGTATTCTATTAAAGTCTTTAAAAAATGCCCACTTTCTTCCATTTAATTACAGACCATGCCACTACAAAAAATTCACCTACTTTCACTTAATTACGTACCATGCCCCAAATATATAATGATTCCATTATTTCATTATAATGGTTTAAATATTTAATATATTCTATTAATTTATATTAATTTACTATAACTACATATTTGAACTAAATTTTTTTTTTATTTAATTAGCTATCATGTTCAAAAATAATTTATTTATATTTATTTTAATAAATTAAAAAAGATTTATTATATTTAAATTTAAAATTTTATAATACAATAATAAAATTAATTTAATAAAATAAATTTCTAATGAATATTTTCTTAACATTTGTGTTAAGACAATATGTATCAAGTTAAAGGGAATTAATAAAATATTTAAAATTATAAAATTTTAATTTTGTGAGAGGTAAACATAATATACTATCGAATAATGCAAAATAATGTTATATTTTATATAAAATTGTCTGCTTGATTTTTTATATATATTTAATTTTTTTAATTTTTTCATCTTTTTTTTAAAATTTTTATATATAACAAAAATTACATGATAGTACCACAAATCACAATAATTAATAACTTAAAATATTTAAAAGACATATAGAAATTTTATTGGCTCTCATTATTTTAGAAGTGTCACATAAATTGCGACAAAAGAAAAAGTACTGCAAATCACAATAATTAACAACTTAAAGTATTTAAAAGATATATAAAAAATTTAGTTGACTCTCAAAATTGTATCGAAGCCACATAAATTGGAACACTGGGAGTAAATATATTATTTGATAATTACGTAAAGATTATTACAAATGATAATAATTAACAAGTTAAAATTACTTTTAAAAATATATAAAAGTTTTATTCAACTCTCAAAATTTTATCGGTGCTGCATAAATCATGACAGAATAAAAAATTATCTTAATTAATCGCAACTAAATATTTAAAGTAAATCAAGTTTATTATTTTAATTGAATTTTATATAGAAAATTAATTTTTTTATTTATTTATTTTAGTAAATTCAATTATTTTCTTATATAGAAATACTAATATTTAAACTTAACTTTAGATTTTTAAAGTACAAAATTAATAAATTTAATTTAATAAAATAAATTTCTAATGAATATTTTCTTAAGATTTATGTTGAGTCAATATGTATCAAGTAAAAAAGAAATAAAGAAAAATATATAATAAAATTTTATTATTGTGAGAGATAAGCATAATGCACTATCCAATAATATTTAATAATATCATATTTTGTATATGCAAAATATAGCATCCCGTATTTAATTAATATACTACTCCGGTGAGTTATCGATGATTATTATTGAATATGATAAAATTATGTTAATTTTTATAGGAATAACATAATCAATCACTCTTAATTAATTATTATGAGTCATCTAAGTATAAAGAAAATAAATAATACTTAATAAAAAATAAAATAGACATAAAATGTGAAATTAACTTTTGATATTTTAAATTAAATTATTGTCTTTCCAAAGATGATTTTATTATATCACTCCTTATTATAAGTCATTTATGTATTAGAAAATTAAGAATAACAAAATGGTATGTCAACATAAAAAATTTGATTGACTATCAAAATTATATTAGTGTCATATAAATTGGGACGGGACAGAGGAAGATATAAAAAAACATATATTAGTTGAAAATAAAATAAAAAGTACTGTAAATAATAATAATTAACAAAAATATTTAAAAATTGACTGATTGCAAAATTTTTTCTGCGCCTATCTTACTGAAAAATTATGTAAAAATTATTATAAATTAGATAATTAACAATTTTAAAAATTTAAAAGTATAAAATATTTGGTTGACTCTTGAAATTATATCATTATCATTTAAATTGAAATAGAAGAAAATTATTGTAAATCACAGGCTGCTTACTCTGTAATTTTATTATATCACCCTTAATTAATTATTATAAATTATTTATATATTAAAAAAATAATAATATTTAATTAAAAATAAAATAAATATTTATGACATGTCTGCTTCAGCTGCTTCAATCATGATTTTACTGTATCACCCCTAATTAATTATTATGAGTCATTTATGTATTGAAAAATTAATAATATTAAATTTGTGATTTTACTATATCACTTATAATTAATTATTATAAGTTATTTATGTATTAAAAAAAGAATAATATTTAATTAGAAAAAAATAAAATAAACATTTATGATATGCCTGATTCATCTGCTTCAATCGTGATTTTATTATATCACTCCTAATTAATTATTATAAGTTATTTAGATATTAAAAATTAATAATATTAAATTAAAAAAAGGCAAAATAGACGTTTATGACATGTCTTCTTCAGCTGCTTCAACCATATTTTTAATAAATATCACCCCTAATTAATTATTATAAGTCATTTAAGAATTAAAAAATTAATAATATTTAAAAAAATAAAATAGATATAAAAATGATAGATTAACTCTTGATGTTTTAAATTAACTTGATGTCTTATATGAGGTTCACTTAATTTTTTTTCACAAGTATTTTTTATAATAATTTTGCTATGTCACTTCTGATTAGTTGTTGTAAGTCATTAAAAACATTTATGATTTGCTGCTTCAGTCGTGATTTTACTAGATCACCCCTAATTAATTATTATGGTCATTTGAGCATTGTGCCACTTAAATTGAAATAGAAAAAATATTATAAATCACAATGATTAAAAATTTAAATTATTTAAAAAATATAATTGGCGATCGTCGACACGAAACTCTGGACAAGGAGAGTAGCATATATTATTCAACAATTACATAAAAAATATTATAATTACAATAGTTAACAACTTAAAATATCTAAAAATAATTTAATCTATTATATATTTCAAAAAAAAAATACATAAAAAATACTAGAAATAACAATAATTAACAACTTCAAAAATTTAAAAGATATAAGATATTTGGTTGGCTCTCGAAATTATATTAGTGTCACTTAAATTGGAATAGAAGAAAAGTATTATAAATCATAATAATTAAAAACTTAAATTATTTTTAAAATATAATTGACTATCAATGCCACAAAAATTTGGACAATAAAAGTAACTTATATTAATTTGAAAATTACATAAAAATATTATAGATTACAATATTTAACAACTTAAATTATCTAAATACATATTAAAATATCATATGTTGAACTCATGCTAGATTCCGGATGAATTCTAGAAAGCATATGCAATCCTTTTATTAAAAAATTTTATTTAAATATATCAAGATTAAAAAGACAAATAAATATCTTAATGTTGGGCCCGTGCTGACACGGGCCATGCTCCTCCAGTACTATATTAGAAGCGATGGTTTTGACATGGTAGCTTAAAGGCATTAGTCGAAAACTTAAGGGTGTAATAGTCTTTAAAGCTTAGTGTAGAATTCGCTTGTTGCTAGGAATTGTCCTCAATGCCTTACTTTTTGAATCTTTGTAATACTTCTAAAGAAATGTCCATCTTTTTTCATTTAATTACATTCATGACCTTAATAAAAAATCTTCCCTTTTCATTTAATTACAATAATACCTCAAGTGTTATTGAATATGGTGGGCCCATACTTATTAAAATGTATAATTAAATTTTAATTTATAGAATATTTCATATATTTTAAAATTTAACTTCTCTCAAAGGTGAATAGTTTTCTCTCAAAGGTGAATAGTTTTTCCTCTAATTTTTGCATTTAAATTTTTTATAAGTGGAAAAAATTATTCACCTTCGAGAGAAATAATAAGTTATGTAAGTATTAAAAAATAAATAATATTTCATACTTGCATTAAAAAATAAATAATATTTCATACTTTATCACTTCTAATTAATTATTATAAGTCATTTATGTATTGAAAAATTAATAATTATAATGCTCCCACGGTATTTTTCATTTTAATGTGAGGGTATATTTACTACTATTTATATTCAATTTTTCACTCTCTTTTTTTCTTTATATTTGTCATAAGTTCCTTTTTGATAGTCAAATAATATGAATTGTGACCAACATTTTAAGATATATCTTTCATCGTATTGAAATGAGAAAAATTACAACTTTAAGGACTTTTTGCTTAGTTTTTGAATATTCAAATTTTAATAAAAAAAAATAATTCAATTTAATTTAACTTTAAAAATTAGTCAAATTGATTCTTGAAAACCAAAACACGTAATATGATAATTTATATTAGTTAATTATAATTAAATATTAAAATCAAATAAATATCATATATTTCTTTTTATTTATATTTTATCCTAAAAATGTGATTTTCCTTCTTACTTATTTATTTAGCAAATTAAAAAGAGACTTTTATTTTATCCTAACATTAAAGTTCCTAATAAAAAATTTCTTAAAACCCGTTGCCTGTTTAGATATTTTCTTTTATGTTTATTTATTTTACTTTTCTTTTTTAATTTTTTACATATTTGCGAATTTCATAAAAATATTATAAATTATAATACTTAGCAATCAATACCACACAAATTAGATAGAAGGTGTAATATCTATTATTTTAAAATTATGTAAAGGCATTATAAATCATAATAATTAATCTAAAAATATTTCACGTTGGGCCCAGGCTAACACGGGCTATATCCCTCCTACTTTATATAATAGAAGAGAAGGTTTCGACATGCCTACTTCAGCAGGCTGCTTACTCCGTGATTTTATTATATCACCCTTAATTAATTATTATAAATTATTTATATATTAAAAAATAATAATATTTAATTAAAAATTAATAATATTTAATTAAAAAAGTAAAATAGACATTTATGACATGTCTGCTTTAGCTGCTTCAACCGTGATTTTACTATATCACCTCTAGTTAATGATTATAAGTCATTTACATATTAAAAATTAATAATATTAAATTCATAATTTTAATATATCGCCCTTAATTAATTATTATAAGTCAGTTATGTACTAAAAATTAATAATATTTAATTAAAAAGGTAAAATAGACATTTATGATATGTCTGCTTCAATAGTAATTTTATGATATCACCCCTAATTAATTATTATAAGTTACTTATGTATTAAAAAACTAATAATATTTTATTAAAAAAGTAAAATTTACATTTATAACATGTCTGCTTCAGCTACTTCAATCATAATTTTACTAAATATCACCCCTAATTAATTATTATAAGTCATCTAATTATTAAAAAAAATATATATATAATAAAAAAGGTAAAATATATAAAATGATAATTAACTCTTGATGTTTTAAACTAACTTGACGTCTTATATGAGGTCCACTTAAATTTTTTTCACAAGTATTTTATTTATAATAATCTTGTTATATCACTTTTAGTTAGTTGTTGTAAGTCATTTAAAACATGTCTGTTTCGCTGCTTCAATCGTGGTTTTACTAAATCACCCATAGTTAATTATTATGGTCATCAAAGCATTGTGCCGCTTAAATTGGAATAGAAAAAGTACTATAAATCAAAATAATTGAAAAATTAAATTATTTTAAAAATATAATTGACTATCGATGACCCAAAAATTTGGACAAGGAGAGTAACATATATTATTTGAAAATTAAATAAAAAGTATTATAAATTACAATAGTTAACAACTTAAAATAGTTAAAAATAATTTAATCTGTTATATATTTCAAAAAAAATGTAAAAAATACTATAAATCACAATAATTAAAAACTTAAAAATTTTAAACGATATAAAATATTTGATTAACTCTCGAAATTATATTAGTGTCACTTAAATTGGAATAGAAGAAAATTTTTATAAATCACAAAAATTAAAAACTTCAGTTATTTAAAAAATATAATTGACTATCAACGCCAAAAAAGTTTGGATAAAGAGAGTAACGTATATTATTTAAAAGTTACATAAAAAATATGAATGACTAGATAACCCTTTATCATATGATTAAAGATCTAAACTTAAAAATAAACCAAATTTTGTCATTTATATGAATAAAATATACATAATTATCTTGTGAGACTTGGTTGCTTAAAATATACTATCAAGTAGTTAATATGTTAATTTTGTGTGTTCATGTTTTATAATTCATAATTCGAATTGACATCAATTTAACGTATATAATTAAAATATTTTAATGTTGACCCGTGTCAGCACGGGCCATGCTCCTCTAGTAAAAAAAGAGAGGCTAACATAACTGCCCATCTTATAGCAAGAAATTGCATGCCATAGACCCAAATATGGGTGGCTTTAGATATTTGATCCCAAATAAGAATGTCTTTGAAGAATAGCCTTCCTTACTTTTTAATATACTAAAAGTATCATTTTGCCCCTCTACACCTCAAATATATTTTTAAACTTTCCATTCTCATTTATCTCTCAAATTTTATTTTTTATTATTTTCACTTTTTTATTTTTCCTTTACTTTTATTATTTTACTCTCTTTTTTCAGTTTTTAATTTTTTCCTTTAAATTTATTATTATATTTTTTATTATTTTCACTTTTTATTTTTTCTTTAATTTTATTTTCATGTTTTAAATTATTTGTCTCAACCTTTAT
Organism: Capsicum pubescens; assembly: GCA_030864215.1. Taxonomy (NCBI): domain Eukaryota; kingdom Viridiplantae; phylum Streptophyta; class Magnoliopsida; order Solanales; family Solanaceae; genus Capsicum; species Capsicum pubescens. The sequence goes on from CM061548.1 coordinate 241,492,789, forward strand.
TTTTTTCTCTTTTTTCTCAACCATTATCTATTTCTTCATTTTTTTCCCTTTTTAAAAATTTATTTGTCTTTAACCTTTATTTTGGATTTTTATTATTTCTCTTTTTTTTCCAGATTTTTCTCAAATACTCTTCTCGTTGTTCATCCTTTTTTCCTTATTTTCTTAAATACTCTTTCTCTTGCTCCTCTTTCTCTTCACCGGACACCTCTCAAATCATCAAACTCGATTAATAAAAAGAATGGATGTTGATTCTGATGAAGAAATAAAGCGTCTCTCAGTGGGTGTTGCTTCCAATTCTTCAGGACTTTTGCCTCCAAACTTAATTGACATCATTGTTGATGTAAGTTTCTACTAGATTCAGTTTATCATTTACATGTATTTTACATCAATGTCTGAAGAATTCTGTGTCAGTCTATCTTCCTTTAAATATGTTTATTGTGAGCTAATTCTTGTTGACAGTACTTCTTGTTTGGCTGTTTGTAATGGTTATATTTATTCTGGTTCTTGGGGTAAGAGTTTGAAAGTGTGGAGAAGTTTTGATTTGAAGTGTTTAGAGTCAATTAAGGATCATGACACTGGTTTTGTTTGTTGTAGTACTAGATCTCCTACGCCAGAACGAGTTACTTTTTGCCTTTCATTTGAGCCCATTGACGTTGTTGTTTTCTGTGTCTCTCTTTTGGAAACACTAGTTACATCCTCCATTAGGTCATTCTTGATATTATATATACATCTCTGAATCTAAAAAATCTATCATGAAAAAGTGATCGTTGTTCCATTTGAATAGATGAGAACAAGAGTATTATATATTGTCAGTACACACTTGTTCTTACCCATAGTATATAGATGAAGGTTGTTTTGGATTTTGCACGAACATTGGAACAATGATCCTTCCAGTAATATAGAGTTTATGAATGACTACATAAATTATCACAATATGTATGGAAAAATAGACTTCCTATTCCACAATGCCAAGAGGTTTCCTAATGTATAGACTGAAATGGCATTTAATGACTTTAAATCACCCATGTTGATCTTAGCAAATAAACCTTTCTGACAAATTTCCATTGGTTTTTCGTTGGCACTCTTACTTGGGACCACATTCAGTGATGACTCAGCAGTAGGTTTCACAGAGCTACTACTTGCAAGATTCTTTCTAAATGAACAAACTGGAGGCCAACCCACAACTGGTGCTGGAGCAGTCCTATTTTTTTTTTAAAATAAACTACACAAGTTAGTCTAGAAAACATTATACAATAGCCCCACCAACTTTAAACTATTGCAGTCCATAAAAGCAGAAAGCAAACACTGCAAAAAATTTAACAAGACAGGGCATCCACAAGCCATTTATGTGTGGTCAAAAGTTCCAAGGGTCCTTTGGTTCATAGGTTATCCCATGTTTGGTTGTAGGCTAAGTTGCACGGACTTTTTACTTTCGATGTCGCACTCGTGTCGTATTCTCAAAAAATACACTACTTTTGAAGAATCCGACACTCACCGATTGAAATTTTTGAAGAGTCTGAGTAGCATAGGTTTGAGGTATTAGCTAAAATTGGTATAGAATCAATATAACATAGTGGATAACTTTTCCCATATAAAAGGTGGGATAAATTATCTTGATTTTAATCCACCTAGATTTAAACCAAACAACCTTAAAGTTTTGGTTCACATTGAACAAAGTCGAGTTAAATTGACCTATAACAAGTAGCTCTTCATAGTAGAGTTTATATTATATACTTGAGAATGACATGATAACTTACAATAGTCCATGTATTTTATTGGGATTACACTGAATGTACTGTTATTATTACTACAATCCATAAATTGACTACAAGTTTCCCACAATCTGTGTATATAACTTAAATCCGTTAAAATATGCTAAAAGAAGGAACCAAATTTCTTGAATTTCAGGTTTGATCATCTTACTTTGATTACTTCTTTATGTAATGAATGTGTTGTAATGCTCTTATTCAGTGTTCTTTTTATTTTGTCTTAGCATTTGGATACAATATTCTACTACATGAGGAAGAAGGCGAAATATGAACCTAATATTGTTGTGAAGTTTACTACAACTGATTTTGTATTTAGAAACAAGATTGATGCTCTTTATCAAGACTTTGTGAAAAATGGAAAAGATTTTTCTGTCATCCCCAAGAAACACGAGGTTGAGGAGTATATCAGAGGCTTCTATTATGATGCAAATGTACCGTGGAACAAGGTTGACTATGTGTTATTTCCAATTTATGTTCCACGAGAAAAATTTAAACTTGGACACTGAATTTTGGGAGTTTTTGACTTTACTGATTGGTGCATATATGTGTATGACTCCAACCATACCAGGCGCAGTGATAAAGTTGTTCAAAAAATGATGTTACCTTACCAAACAATGATACCGTATTTTTTGCAAATGGTCAATTCTATCTTGAGAAGGGCATTGAAAAATCTAAAAATGACACTTTGCCGATAAAAATGGTTGATGAGCTGCCACAACAAACTCAATGGTATCTTATTGCATTCATTTTTTAAATATTCATTTCACTTTTTTTTAGTTGTTTTTCATAAATTCACGTAATATATTTCTTTTGTATCACAGTGATTGTGGAGCATTTGTTTGTGCGTTTGCTGAATATGTCATTTATGGTAGAGATATTTCTAAAGAGATTGACATTGGTTATGTTCGCATGAGGTATGGAGCTTTGTTATGGGATTATGGAAAGAGAAAATTACAAGATGGTATAAAAGACAACACTACAAAAAAAGTTGGCAGATTATTTGGAAAGAAAAAGGGGAAGAGGACGCACCAGGAGAAGTAGTTTAGTTTTATGGTTATTGAAATTCACTGCACATGAAGGATTTTTAGCTATTTTTATGCAATTATGTAAAGTTTAAACTGACTTTTCAAATTGAATCGGCTATTTTCTGACGCGATAACGTAAAGTATACAATGTAGAATCACTACTGATTCATTTGTTGGTATCCTTATGTATTTATGTTTTATTATCAAAGAATATTTTTTTCTTCTCCTTGTGGCAAGTCTTGCCCTTGTGGCAAGAGTTATTGAGTATATTTTAAATTAGTAGACAATGTGGCAGGGCCAATTCATGCCCATAAGGTATAACTTATTCCTATGGGGGGTTGTCTTATCATTAATTATGTGCGACTGCTACATAAGTATTTTGATTATTGTGAACTTTTCAATCATATTTGTCCTCGATTAAATAGCATAAAATAAGAAACAGTTTATTCCTTGTAATCTAAGGGTCATCTACTCATCCTCGGTAGTTGGTTCTCCACCTGTATTTATTTGGTTAGATGTTTGCTTTGTTGATTGGCATCATTTTTTTTCCTACTCGCAATTGAATACTCCTCCGTGCTTTTTTTTTGGTAATTTTTAATATTTATTGCTTTTGTTCTTGGCTTATAGTATTTTAGTTTTTGGTCCCGAAGATTGATTCTCATATGATTGTAAGATTATAATATTCCTATAAACATATTTTGTATGGTAGGGGAGGAATGATCTTTGAAAAATTGCAAGTTGAACCACCTTTGATGTCTAAGTCTTGCCTCTAAGGCAAGAGTTATAGATCATCTGTCAAATTATTATAGACTATGCTAGTGTCAACTCTTGCCCATGGGGCATAAGTTGTTCCTTTAGGGTCTAAAAGTCTTGCCTCTTAGGCAAGACTTATAAATTATCTATCAAATCATTACACACTAATCTAGTATCAACGCTTGGCCATGGGGCATAACTTGTTAGTTTGTTGTATTAATTTTTGCCTTTAGGGCACGAGTTGTAGATCATGTGCCAAGTTATTACACACTAAGCTAGTGTCATCTCTTGCCCATAGGGCATAACTTATTTCTTTGGGGTTTAAGTCTTGCCTCTAGAGCGAGTGTTGTAGATCATCTGGCAAATCATTGTAGAATAAACTGGTGTCAACTCTTGCCCATGGGGCATAACTTGTTCTGCATCTTGCCTTCAAGGAAAATTTTAAAGTTTATCCCGTGAAATTATTTACATCACATCTCTTGGGGGTGTGGTCCTTCCCCGAATCCTGTTAATATGATATATTTTTACACATCAATATATGAAAAAAATTAACATGCTAAGTAATTTTTATAAACAATCAATAAGAAGGTATTGAGTTAAATACTTCACCACAAGTTAAAACTTCAAATAAATAAGAAGACATTCGTGATTGAAAGTCAAAAGTACTTGTTACTAACTAAAATAGGGGATCAAAGAATTCTATTACAACTGCTATTTTGATCCAACTTCTTGGATAAAAAGTAATACTAATCATGTTTTTTAATTTTTATTTTTGTATCTTCTTACATATGGATGAAAGATAGGAGTGTAGTGATAATTTGATCTGTTGTGCCCAGTTCTTTTGCATCTCAAACATCTGTAATTGTTTCTTTAAGATTCTGTTCTGCAAGGATATCTGGTTGTTTGTCTTCTCCCAAGCATAACCTTCGTATCTAGGGGTTTTGTGATCAGATCGTTTATGCTATCTGGAACAATCCATGATGTTGTGCTTCCAACTGGTAGGATTTATCCCTGGTATGTTTGTAGCCAAGATTGTCTTGAGAACCAATGAGAACAATAGCTAGACTTGTTCATATGTCTACTGTTTATTGCTCCAATTGCATGGGTGCATGGTATCTCATCTGTTTAAAATACCAAGCATTGACAAGTCCTACTCTTCAGGTCTACATTATATTCAACTCCTTCTTCTCTTACAACAAATCTTGTTGCATCAATGGGGTCTACCTATAAATAAAATGATAAATAAATAACAACTTATATTTGTTGTAATCTTGAAAGCTATAGAATGTGATTAAGAGAGGAAAAAAAAAGAGAAGAGTAATTTAGTCATCTATTTACAGAAGCAGAACCAATTATACAGAGCCAATAGTGATGCTTCCAACATATGAGAGGAAAAATCAGCTACAAATAAACTGAGATAAAATAGATATTGCATCTAACCTATGAGTAGAATCAACTATGATAGTGAAACATCTAGTATATGAGCAGAATCAGCCATACAGAGCAATCAACCATACACAGGGGACGAATCTTGAGGCAACCAAAAAACAGCTACAATTAAGCATACAACATCAAATCACAAATCAAATACAACCAATGAGCACAAGCAAATCAGTTGTGGAGGTTATCCTTTTGTAAAGATCATATACTCCCTCCGTTTTAAAAAAATGACCTACTTTGACTTGGCACAAAGTTTAAGAAAATAAAGAAAACTTTTGAATCTTGTGGCCTTAAATTAAAGTTGTGTCAAATGTACTAAAATGCCCTTTAATCTTGTGGTCCTAAAATGCAATGTGGAAAGTTAAAATTAAAGTATTGCCAAAAAAATAAAGGAATCATTCTTTTTTAAATGAACTAAAAAGGAAAGTAGGTCATTCTTTTTTAAATGGAAGGAGTATTTAATAGCATGTGGAGGTTATTCTTCTCAATTATCTACTAGTTTTGTTGTATATTTCCCTATTATCAAAATACAATTTCATTTACTTATTTTCAATTTCAAGGCGGCTTGAATCTTGTCAGTCACCTCCACTTTCGCCCAACGTGTGATGTCATGAAAGTTGCCTTGCGCTTCCATTTTTCTTTCATAAAACCATATTTGTAACTTGTTTTGAATGTAATCGATCAGTCCCAGTATTGGCAGTTGCCTTGTTTTTCTCAGTACCGCTTTCATGGATTTCACGTTGTTAGTCATAAGTATAGTGTACCTTCTGTTGGAATGAAATGAACGAGCTCATCTTTCTTGTTCTTCTTCTTTTAAGTACTCCGCAGCAACTTTGTCGACTTTTTCTATCTCATCCATGAAAGTATAAAATTTAGTGCGTTTGTATGTTGTTGTTGCGTTATAGAAGAGTGACAGAACCACATCTGAGAAGTATCTTTTTATTAAATTCTTCTCCATATGATAGATGTATATCTCGTGCTGACACTCTAGATAGATATTTACAACTGCATTTACGATGGCTAGGTAACGATCTGATAGAATAGACAATTATTCACGTACCCCAATTGCATTTCTTAACTGATTAAAGAACCAGTTATAAGACTCATTATTTTCTGAGTCTGCAATTTCAAAAACCAAAGTAAATATGTTGTTGTTTTTGTCCTTTGACACTGCTATCATGAGGACACGATGATATTTTGACTTCAAAAATATTGCATCTACCATTATTACCGGTCTACAGTTGGTCCATCCAATGATTGGAGATTCAAAAGCAAAAAATGCATATTGAAACCTGTGTTGAGCAAAAGAATATTAGTAACAATTTACATTTGATGCTTATAATCACAGTACAATAATTTTCTAAACTAAGTCTTGCCCATGAGGCAAGAGTTGCATATATGTTAATAATCTAATCAGTGCAATTAAAGAATAAACTTTTGCCTCTTGGGAAAAAGTTTCCAATTTCAATAGTATAGTATTTGTACCTATTCTAAACTAAGTCTTGCCCATGAGACAAGAGTTGCATATATGTTAATAATCTATCAGTGCAATTAAAGAATAAATTTTTGCCTCGTGGATAAAAGTTTTCAATTTCAACAGTATAGCATTTGTATCTATTCTAAACTAAGTCTTGCCCATGAGGCAAGAGTTGCATATATGTTAATAATCTAACCAGTGCAATTAAAGAATAAACTTTTGCCTCTTGGGCAAAAGTTTGCAATTTCAACAGTATAGCCTTTGTACCTATTCTAAACTAAGTCTTGCCCATGAGGCAAGAGTTGGATATATGTTAATAATCTAACCAGTGCAATTAAAGAATAAACTTTTGCCTTTTGGGCAAAAGTTTTCAATTTCAACAGTATAACATTTGTACCTATTCTAAACTAAGTCTTGCCCATGAGGCAAGAGTTGCATATATGTTAATAATCTAATCAGTGTAATTAAAGAATAAACTTTTGCCCAGGACAAAAGTTTTCAATTTCAACAGTATAACATTTGTACAATAATTTTCTAAACTAAGTCTTGCCTATGAGACAAGAGTTGCATATATGTTAATAATCTAACCAATGCAATTAAAGAATAAACTTTTGCCTCTTGGGCAAAAGTTTTCAATGTCAACAGTATAGCATTTGTACCTATTCTAAACTAAGTCTTGCCCATGAGGTAAGAGTTGCATATATGTTAATAATCTAACCAGTGCAATTAAAGAATAAAAATTTTCCTCTTAGGCAAAAGCTTTCAACTTCAACAGTATAGCATTTGTAAAACAATTTTCTAAACTAAGTCTTGCCTCAGTTGCATATATGTTAATAATCTAATCAGTGCAATTAAAGAATAAACTTTTGCCTCTTGGGAAAAAGTTTTCAATCTCAACAGTATAACATTTGTACCTATTCTAAACTAAGTCTTGCTCATGAGGCAAGAGTTGCATATATGTTAATAATTTAATAGTGCAATTAAAGAATAAACTTTTGCCTTTTGGGCAAAAGTTTTCAATTTCAACAGTATAGAATTTGTACCTATTCTAAACTAAGTCTTGCCCATGAGGCAAGAGTTGCATATATGTTAATAATCTAATTAGTGCAATTAAAGAATAAATTTTTGCCTCTTGGGCAAATTTTTTCAATTTCAACAATATAACATTTGTACCTATTCTAAACTAAGTCTTGCCCATGAGGCAAGAGTTGCATGTATGTTAATAATCTAATCAATGCAATTAAAGAATAAACTTTTGCCTCTTGGGCAAAGGTTTTCAATTTCAACAGTATAGCATTTGTACCTGTTCTCATCGTCCCTCTTTATGTTTATGTACATGCCTGGGTTGTTTTCTTTCATCATGTGAAGAACAATGGCAACCTATTATAGTTCTCTTCCGCAGTTCCTCTTATCACTGTATAGGCGTGCTTTATCGCTCTCCATCATTTGTTGTAGGATATGATTATTTTGTATTTCCTTCTCATTTCATCTACCATGAAGTTTAGTGTGATTACATTACTAGAGTCATGCACAAGCTCTAGTATGTAGTCACCTATGACCTTTGATGTCACATTCCTATGGTCGGTCGTTATGAAATCAACCGAGCAACTGTGAGCCTTTTCATATGTAGTAACCTGAAAGAGCAAAGAATCGGCAATCTTCGAGGCATGAAACCGCCACACGCAGTTGTCGTCCAAACATCGCAGTGAATATCTTGTTGTGCTTGATTTAATAACCTTAAATTGAATATTGTGTGTAATTGCAATGTTTGATGTGCACGTCACCATATTTTGTTTGTCAATGAAGATCGACTTGATAATTACCTCATTCAAAGAGGCATTGTGTCTCAAGAGAGTAGTCTCGAATCAATTATCCTCTTCATTTTTTGTTGTACCCTTTTAATCTTGGATGGTTTGCCTATTTCTTCAGCTATTTTAGCCTCCAATATTGGTTCAATAACCATTAGCTCATTATTTCTATCAATACTAGCAATTGATTGTCCCATATTGTATTGCTCAATACTCATTTCTTTTTCATCCATTCCAAGCACAATCTTTGTAAAAAATGAAACAATAAAAGATTAGTAACAATTTAATTTAGAATATATATGTTCAACAAGTAAAATCATTAAAGAGTAAGGCATAGTCAACTATTGCCCATGGGGCATAACTGTCTAAGTCTTGCCTCTAGGGCAAGAGTTATAGGTCATCTGTCAAATCATTACATACTAAGGCAGTGTCAACTCTTGCCCATGAGGCATAAATGTCTAAGTGTTGACTCTGGGGCAAGAGTTATAGGTCTTCTGACAAATCATTACAGACTAAGGCAGTGCCAACTCTTGCCCATTGGGCATAACTTGAAATGTATGACAGAATTTGAAGATGCTAAAATCGCACTTGAAACTACTGAATAACACACACTTTAGGGGGTGATTCTTAGAGGGTTGTTTACTTCAGAGATAGGTTACAAGTGATACACCATAGTTTATCAACTCAATACTCTGATAGTATGGCCTTGAAAGAGAATGATGTACAGACTATTCTTGAGAAGTGGAGCAATATTGAAGAGAGCATGTTACAATAAAAATTCAGGGCTTTGTGTATAAGCCAGGTGATTCAAACCCCATGTATTTAGTGCAGTTATGAAAGAAAAAAAGTAAAAAAAAAAGCAGATAGTAGAGCTTATTTCTTTAAATAGTGTCAAATTGGCGGATCCTGAGGATATTAAGCATGAGATTATTACTTTTTACCAATTTTTAATGGAGTGTGCACTAACCAATACTACTGCATTCAATAAAAGATTTATGAAGAATGGCCCCTCTTTATGTCATCAGCAACAAGTTAAATTAAGTCGTTCAATCACTGATAAGGAAATCTATAATAGTCTCTGTTATATAGGAGATGATAAAGCTCCAGATGTTGATATCTACAATGCCTTATTTTTTTTAAAAAGTTTGGCCAGTGATTAAATATGATGCGTGTTCAACAATGAAGGATTTTTTTTAACACTAAAAAGTTGTATAATGCAGTGAATTATACAATAGTAACCGTGTTACCTAAAGTGCCAAATCCTACTACCATTAGAGAGTTTAAACCCATTACCTGTTGCTCTATGTTATACAAGCCAATAACTAAGGTGCTCTCTCTTAGAATCAATAAGTTAGTGCTTCTTTAATCTCTAAAACATGGTTGGATTCATCCGAGATAGAAAATGAGTTCTCAATATTATGATTGTTCATGAATTGGTTAAAGCTCATAGTGAAAAGAATATGTCAGTTAGATGTATGTTAAAAGTGGATATACAGAAGGCCTATGATACTGTAGATGCACCCTAGTTAAAGCAGATCCTGATTGACCTGGGTTTTTCTTACAAGTTTATTGGATGAGTGAAGCATTGTGTGACCACTGATAGATTAGTGAAGTGGAATATTCAGATTGACATTGTGTGTATTTTGTGCAAGCAGGTGAACGAAACAAGAGATCATTTGTTCATGGAATGTAACTATACAAATGCAATATGGAAGAGGTTGCTTTGCTAGCTAAATAGTACTCAACCATTATCTACTACATGAGTTGCAATGTATGATCGGATTAAGCAGAGAATTAAAGGCAGGAGACATATAGCCCAAGTATGAAAGCTGGTATTTACTGAATTTATATATGCAATTTGGAATGAGAGAAATACAAGGTTGTCCAACAAATTGAGACAACTAGAGAAGCTTACAAGAAAGGTAGCTTTGTAGTTTGTGTTCAAGTTATAGAAATAGTCAAACTTATTTTTGTACCACCTTGATCTTATACGTTTGACCTTTCCAAAAAATGTTGCGATAAACGTCAACTCCCATATTAACAGCCTTTCCCTCCAAGACCAAACCCCCACATCTACTCAAACATAATTATAATCACAATAACAAACTCCTCACAACCTGTTCGACACAATTCCTCGTCATTTTCTAACAATTCCTCATCATCTTCTAATGTTAATTATACCATTAGTTTGAAATACTTAGAACTAATTATTATTGAAATAATTTTTATTTTTTATTTTTCTTATTTATAATACTTTTTCTTCTATTCCAATTTAAGTGACGCTGATATAATTTTGAAAGCCAACCTATGTGACACTAATATAATTTCGATAGTCAATCAAATATTTTTGTGATTTATAATATTTTTTCTTCTATTTCAATTTAAGTGACGCTAATATAATTTCAAAAGTCAACCTATATGGCACTATTTAATTTCAATAGTCAAACAAATATTTTATTGTGATTTATACTACTTCTTCTTCTATTCCAATTTAAGTGACACTGATATAATTTTGAAAGTCAACCTATGTAGCACTAATATAATTTTGACAGTCAATCAAATGTTTTATGTTGACATATCATTTTGTGTCCATTTATGAAATATTATTAATTTTCTAATGCGGCCGTAATAATTAATTAGGGGTGATAAAATAAAATCACGATTGAAGAAGCGAAGAAGACATGTCTTAAATGACTTAAAACAACTAATTAGAACTGATATAATAAAATTACTATAAAAAATACTTGTGGGAAAAAGCATAAATGGGCGTCATATAAGACATCAAGTTAATTTTAAAAAATAAATATTAATTTATTATTTTATGTCTATTTTAAATTTTTTTTATTAAATATTATAAATTTTAATAATTATTGAAATAGACAAGATGACATTTCTTAAATGACTTATAACAACTAAGTAGAAGTGATATAATAAAATTACTATAAATAATACTCGTGGAAAGAGCATAAATAGGCCTCATATAAGACATGAAGTTAATTTCAAAAATCAAATATTAATTTATTATTTTATGTATATTCTATATTTTTTATTAAATATTATAAATTTTAATACTTAAATAACCTATAGTAATTAATTAGGGGTAATATAGTAAAATTACGATTAAAGCAGCTGAAGCAGACAACACAAGCAGGCATGTCGAAGACGTGCCTGCCTATCCACACTTATTCTCAATTTATGTGACACAAATATAATTTAGATAATTATTTATTAAAATAATTTTAATTTTTAATTATTGTGATTTATAATACTATTTCTTATATTTCAATTTAAAGGACACTGATATAGTTTCAAAAGTTAACCTATGTCGTAGTAATATAATTTCGATAGTTAATCAAATGTTTTATGTTGACATATCGTTTTGTGTCTATTAGATGAAATATTATTAATTTTCTAATGCAACAACAACAAACCCAGTATATTCCTACATAGTGGGGTCTGGGGAGGGTAAAATGTACGCAATCCATACCACTATCCCCGAGGAAGTAGAGAGGTTGTTTTTGATAGACCCCCAGCTCATTTAATTTTCTAATGCGATCATAATAATTAATAAGGGGTGATATAATAAAATCACGATTGAAGCAGCGAAGAACTCGTGTCTTAAATGACTTATAATAAATAATTAGAAGTGATATAATAAAATTACTTTAAAAAAATACTTGTGAAAAAAGCATAAATAGGCATCATATAAGACATCAAGTTAATTTTAAAAATAAAAAATTATTATTTTTTATTAAATATTATAATTTTTTAATACTTAAATAACTTATAGTAATTAATTTGGGGTAATATAATCAAATTACAATTGAAGCAGCTGAAGCAGGCAACACAAGTAGGCATGTCGATTATTTTATATTTTTATTTAATATTATAAATTTTTAAATACTTAAATAACTTATAGTAATTAATTAAGGATAATATAATAAAATTACGATTGAAGCAGCTGAAGCAAGCAACACATGCCTTAAATAACTTGTAGTAATTAATTAGGGATAATATAGTAAAATTACGATTGAAACAACTGAACTAATTTGAAGCAGCTAAACTTATAGTAATTAATTAGGGATAATATAGAAAAATTACGATTGAAGCAGCTAAAACAAGCAACACAAGCAGGCATGTCGAAGACGTGCCTGCTTATTGACACTTATTATACTAGTTACTAGAGAAAATTGAAGGAAAGGTGTCTTTTAAGTCTTGAATGAAGGATCGGTGACATTGACCGACAGATAGGGTCAAACATCATTAGAAAACTTGATTAAGTTAATTGTGGACTTGATTAATATTTTCAAAACTTTCTAATCTTTTCAAAAATACAAATCAACCCAACCCACACCCCTCTTCAATCTAAATCAACCACTCTCTCCTCTCTCTCGACAGCTTCTCTCAACTCTCTCCGAACCAACAGTTCTGTAAAATTTCTCCCTTCAACCCCCGTCGACTTCTACCTCCAGCGACAAATAGTTGGGCTTCGAGTTCTTCTCTTTTCTCCCTTCAACCCCCGGTGAATTCTACCTCCGGTGACAAATAGTTGGGCTTCGAGTTCCTCTCTTCAATTCAAATTAACCTGTCTCTCATCCCTTTCTCGACAGCTTCTCTCAACTCTCTTCCAACCAACTGTTCTGCAAATTTCTCATTTCAATCCTTGGCAACTTCAACATCCAACTATAAATAGTTAGGCTTCAAGTTCCTTTTCGACTTCAACCTTTAATCGGCGTGACAACCTTGCTCTCCGGCCACAACAGCTTCAAATTCTTTATCGTTCCTTTTCTTCTTTCACAGGTAAAAATTTATGGCCTTTTTAGTTTTGAAGAAAATGAGGAACTTGAGCCAACTTCTCTTATAGTATTGGTTAACAATTTCAATATTTGTTACATTAATTTGAAATGCGGTCTGAATAAAATCCTAATTTCTGGTATTTTTTCTCTTCTCTTTTCAAAGTGAATTATGATATTTTGTTATTTGTTGCATTCTTTTGAAGTTTGATTTTTATTATTTGTGTTTATAAAAACAAAATAACAATTTGGGTTGATTTGTTCTGTTCTTGTTCTTGGTAAAAATGGTGAAATTATTATTTTTTTGTTAAACAAAATTGTGCTACTGTTTTTTGTTTCCTCCGACAGATTACCCCGCTAGTGCAACATATTAACCATCTGATGCAATATATCAACCATCTGATGAACTATCAGATTATAATTCTGATGTAATAGATTAATAATATGATGCAACAGATTAACTATCTGATATAACAGATTTACCATATGTTGCAACAGATTAAGCATCGGATAAAAAATTTGATCCAACTAATTAATCATCTGGTGCAACGGAAGAACCATTATATTAATGATCCGATGCAACAGATGAACCTCATGTTGGATAAAATCCTATCAACTCTTCCAGCAGGAAATGTCCAAGACTTGATTTTTCCAACTGATCATTCATCTGTCGTGATAGACGACCCTATGTTGGAAGAAATCTAAACAATATTGACCGTTGATAACTGTTCCAATAAACCACTTATGTGTTGCAGTAGATGTGTGACCTGTTGCATAGACCATTCATCTTTCTCAACATATGAGTGATATGTTTTGTATTATCACAACAGATTACTCAGTCGTTGCTGCAAGTTAGTTAACTGCTCTGATAAATCACTCATATATTGCAACAGATATGTGATCTGTTGCACAAACCATTCATCTTTCTTAACAGATGAGTGATATATTTTGTATTATCACAACAGATTACTCAGTCGTTGCTACGGATTATTTAACTGTTCCAACAAATCACTCATATGTTGCAACAGATGATGTCACAACAGATGTGTGATCTGTTGCACAGACCATTCATCTTTCTCAATAGATGAGTGATATATTTTGTATTATTGCAATAGATTACTCAGCTGTTGCTACAGGTTATTTAACTATTCCAACAGACCACTCACATATTATAACAGATGATGTTGCGACAGATGTGTGATCTGCTGCACAGACCATTTATCTTTCTCAATAGATGAGTGATTTATTTTGTATTATCACAACAGATAACTTATTTGATGCAATAAGTTATTTAACGGTCCCAACGGATCACTCATATGTCTCAACAATGTGTGATCTGTTGCATAGACCATTCATCTGTCTTAAAAGATGAGTGATATATTTTGTATTATTGCAATAGATTACTCATTCACTGTAATAGTTTGGTTATATGCTGCAAAAAATATACTACCTGGTGCAACAGATCAGTGATCTGTTGCAATTATTATTTTACTATTTTGCTTGTTTGATTTACTGTTATCCCTTTTTAACGATGCATTAATCAACTATAATATATTTTTTTATGTTCCTGTTAATTTTAGATAATATGGTTCCCAAAAGAACAGAAACCGAATCAAGTCCAAGTAAAGGAACAAGTGATGCAGCTAGGCTATATCCACCACTCTATGAGCTTGCTTTACAAGCGGTATCTCAATCGAGAGCAGAATATGATGAACATGGGGAGGAGGAATGTTTTAAAAGAGATGATGCAAATGCTAAAAGCCCTTCTATCGAAGAGTTGGTCAAAGCCTTCAGTATTGATCGTTATCTTATGAGAATGCAGTGCGATGGTGTCGCAGATTTAACGGGTGATTTCGTGGTTAAGTCAGCCATGAGAAAATCTTTCGACGCCTTCAGAAAAATACTTTGAGAACAAAAATTGGATGCTTATTTCAGGGACAGCTGCTTTGGAAAATATCTTGATTTGCCGGAGGACAGCAATGCTTATTGCTAAATGAAAATGGTATATGAACTTCTCAAGTGTAGGTTTATGTATGGAGATAAAGATAAGATGGATGATGTATGGATAAATTATTATGGCATGCCTGTTTTTTTGGTTGGAAGGAGTTTTCCATAGTTACTGGACTAAAATATTATTCTCCTTCTCAAGTTATACCTATTCTAACCCAAAAAAGCACCCCGCACACCCAAAAAAGGCAAAGACAAGTCGTATGATCATGATGACCTGGTGTCCATTGTTGGTCCAAACTTCAAAAACAAAAATTTGATAGAAGCGTTGAAAGGCAAAGGACTTTCAAAGAAGCACAAACAATCATTGTGCTTGGTTTGGTTTGTACATAATATTCTTTGGGCGAGAGGCGTTAACAACAACATAAGCCTTGGTTTAGTAAAGCTCTTCGAGGATCTTGAGGCGTTTAACAGCTATCCTTGGGGGTATAAAGCTTCAAAATGACTGTCAAATATTTGTTGACTCCGTTAGCGCCAAAGACAATCAACTTATATGGTTTTCCATGGGCTTTCATGGAAAATGTTTCTTTCTTCTATTATGATATCATTCATTTTTTTCACTCAATAATGGTTTTGATTTATTGGCGTTATTTTATAGGCTTGGGCGTTTGAAGTCATTCCTTATTTGAGACAACAAGTGAACTACCAGGAAGGATAGTTTCCTATCCAAGAATCTTGAGATGGTTGTCGGCCAAAACTAATAAAAATACAAAATTTCTTGATCTCTTCAACCCCCCAAAGGATGTAGTAAGTATAATTATAATTAATTTTTTTTTTAATTAATGATTTTTTTTTGAATGATTTAATCATTATTCTAATATATGTAATGATTTAAGTTAGATTGTGCATCCGTCGCTAGTTCCAACCAATCGAGAGTTGAAAATGTCATTTTTTATTACTTTATGGTCTATGCAAACTTTATCGGACCCTAAGGTCATCGACAAAATAAAAATAGAATTGTTTGGAGCAACAACCATTACAAGAAAAATAATTTTGGAGGGTGGACTTGTTGTTGTTGATAGTCTTAGTGGTGATGGAGCTGTTGGTGGTGGTAGTGGTGCTGCTAATGATGCTCTTATTATAGTATTTAAAGTAAACCATTATGAGTATGATCATACTGGTTATACAGATTTTTCCTCTCCCAGTGAATGTTCTGCATGCAAATGTCAAGACTGCAGGGCGAAACATGATGTAGTGATTAGTGCTATTAATGCATTAATTGCTTCTGTAAAGAAATTAACATCTAAGAGGGGTCTCATTCCATCAAAGAGGATTTTATTTACATCCGCTCCATTAGAGATTAGGGTTAAGAGGAGAATGAGAGTGTTTTCCAGGGCATTATCAAGCATCCAAAAAAGCAAAATTGCAACTCCTATATTTGTGTGTTGCACTGAGCAACGTACAATGTCCAAAGGAGAGCAGTACGAGCTGAAGAAGGTGAATATATATATCTTCCAACTAAGAAAACAAACAGACACATATCTATTTCAACAGATGACACATCTGCTGAAAATTATCAAACAGATATATACATCTGTTGCAAAAGTTGACTAACCTATTACACTAGATAAAGTATCTGGTGCAACATATGTCTCGTCTATTTTAGCAAATCAAACAACTTTTTATACCACTTTTATTTGTACCAACAGATGACCTATCTGCTGCAATAGATGATTCATATATTGCAACGGATGGTTCATCCGTTGGAAATTATCATACAGGGTCTTCCTCATATAGAAATTTATCCCAACAGTTGATTCATTGTTACAACAGAAATATAATCTGTTTGGGATAATTTAAAATGGGAGAAAGACCTGTTTGATTTGCTAGAAGAGATGAGTTATCCTTTTCCATTTTATTGTATCTTCGTGATTAGCATTGACCAATTCTGGATTTCCAGGTGTATGTAGAAGAAGCTACTGCTGAACATCATTGACAATATGCTACTCTTTTTATGGAAATACGGAGAACAGAAAGCGCAGAAACCGAATTTCATAGCACCGGATGAAGAACAACTTATCCATATTGAGTAGATCTTTATAGCTTGAGCCTGTCAAAGTAATCCTTGGAAGTATACTTCAATTATTGTTGATGTATTTGTCGAGATCTATACCCATAACAATTTTTTTACATTTCATTTATTCGTTGACTTATTTCAGCTAATTTATGAAGGCTTTGATTTATTTTATTTTTTCTATGAATTTTATTTATTCCTTAGATTTGAACTTATTAATTGAAAAGAAATACTAGATTCAAATATTGCAATAGATAATGTATCTGTTGTAACAGACGACACATCTATTGGAAAAATCAAACAGATTTAGACATATGTTGCAACAAGTAGGTAATCTGTTGGAATTTATCAAACAGGTCTTCCCACTGTTGCACCAGATGGACTTAGATAGAAGCATTGAGATAATGCAACAGATGACCAACCTATTGCAATAGATAAACTATATGTCAGAACAGGTAGAATAACTGTTACAACGGATGGAGAATCTATTGCATTATAAAAATTCAACTTTCGTTGGACATAAAAAATTGCCACTACGTGTAAAAAGGTTACAGTAAATTAAATTAAAATAAAAAAATCGGAACCCATTGATGGTGTTCAGTTCAAACACCCAAAATAAAATAGGCATCAAGTAGACAATGTTCATTTTAAACACGTAAAATAAAATAGGCATCAAATGTGTCAGTCTGACATATTTTGCTGACTTGCCGTCACCGTCACTTGGCCCCCAACGGTCATTTCCCCCCATTGTCTTATATATTCATCTTCTTCCTAAAATTTAACCCTAAATTTCCAAATCTTCTTCTTCATTGCCATTTTTTTTATCTATAAAATTTTTTTAAATTATTTCTTTTATTTTTTTCAATTGAGCTTGACAATGTCGAGCGCATCTTCCACTATTTTTTGTGATAAAGATTTTTGATATTGTAAGTGCAGTCATGAAGCTCTATTAAAGACTTCTTGAACTCAACAAAATCTGGGTCATAGGTTTTTTACTTGTAAAATTTCAAAGGTAATATTTTTTATTTATTTAGTTGATTAATTATTGACTTGTAATTGTTTTGTAATTGTGTTCTCTTTTTTATAGAAATTGGGTGGATGAGATTACTTTGATTGGTATGAAGAACGACACCATTCACAAGCAAATCGTGTAATCTGGGGTTTGTTAAACAAAGTCAAGGCTTCTAAAGAGAAACAAAATTGAGCAAGAAGACACTACATTGTTGCGGTTATTGCTACTGGTTTGGTGTTGTTGGGCACATGGATATTCAAGCCTAATTACTGAAATTTTTATGCTGGTGTGTGTATTTGCTACTAGTTTGGTATTGTTGAGCACATGGATATTCAAGCGTAACTGTTGGAAAATATAAAAAAATTTAGGCATATGTTGTAAAATTTAGGTCATCTGTTGGAAATTATCAAACAGGTCTTCCCACTGTTGCAATAGATTAGACTTAGAGTATTAGATTATTCATAGAAATAACATCGGCGTAATGCAACAGATGATCAACCAATTGCAACAGATAAAATATCTGTCAGAACAAATTAAATATATTTTACAACAGATTGACAATCTATTGCATTATAAAAAACTCAACTTTCATCAGAAAAAAATTATTGTCACTACATGTACATGTAATAAAGTGAAGGGTGACTTGAAATTAAAAATTTCTATTTCACAGGCTCTTCTATATACACAGACTTCAAGCGTCCAGTTAGTACAACATAAGCCCAGACCTCTTCCAGGTTTGCCACAGTGTTGTCGCACAGAAAAGTCATTGGCTCAGCCATTTTTATGCCAGTCAGCAAACATTCGATGTGTGTAAAAGCGTGCGAGTCGCTCGCTTTAGCGGCATTACCTTTTCGAAGGATCATTCCCTTGTTTCGACCTTCAAAATCCTATGATTTCTACATCAACACTTCCTTTGAAAAATGATTCATCAATTTACTCTCCCTCAACAAGATGGACAACAGTACCATCAGTGGCTCTACGAGGAGAAAAAAATCAACATCGTCGACGATAGGTACGTTAGAGTCATAAACATTGATCTTTACCTCTTCGAGTAGTATCTCAACAGCCCGATAATGCATGTCGTTCACACTAATAACTGTAAGAATCCTTTTTGCCTCGTTCCAACTCTTGCCGTGTGGATTTGGCCTCTTCCCTCCAACATATTTTGTCATTTCTTCTTCATCCAAGACCAACGTAGGAACTAGGAAATCAAGTCGCATGCTAAGGGCTAATGCCTACCCATTGAGTTGATCGTACCTATCCTTGAGCTTCTTGCAGAAGTCGAGGTCCATTATCCTATCGGCAGCGTCATAACCTTCCCAGTAGGTTAATTGTCTTTTCCACATGAGGCAGAGAATTATGTCAATATGCTGTGAGATAAGAAGTTAATTTTTAAATAGGTTAGTAATTGAAAATATGCAACGGATGGTCCATCTATTGCATAGAGTTCTCTGAATCAATAATCCAACACAACTTATGCAACAGATGGATAATAAGTTATAACAGAACCACTACCAGTTGCACCAGTATACCCAGCTGTTACAACAGATGTGAAATTTGTTGTGTAGTTTCTACTTCATGGGGTAGATTATAAGGTCTACGTTAGGAAAAGTAAACTTGCCTTGTCCTCATACGGCATACGCATATCAGTCATAGTCTGGAAGTCTTGGGGGGGAAGGGAGGCCTGGAGAAATCTGGTGCGCCTGGCTTGGCATTTTTGGCTTGTCGCAGATCCCTTTTCTCTTCGGCACTAAGTTCTGCATATATGTCCACCTTCTTAACTGGCCCCTGAACTTCAACAACTTTTGTATAGGGAGGAATTATAATTTTTTTTTATTTTCGACCAGAGAGTACGCCTCTAATTGCTCTTTACTTTCTCCGAACCAACACTATAGGGGTGTATGGCTCCCTCACCTTCTTGGATGGTACGACACACATATTGGATTTGAATTCCTCGATAGCTTTAGAGATAGCCTCTACTTTTTCAAAGAGTTTATCCTGTCTGTCTTTGCACTCTTCGCATTCGCAACGAGAACACGAGGGTGAAGAGGGGTGAGAGGGACCTGTGTAAGGGCGAAAAGGGGTTTTTCAAACATATTTATTCTTTCTTGAGCATCAATATTCTCATCATCACGAGTGGTAGCAATATCAGCAGCCTGCCACCAGCACCAACACCTCCACCAGAAAAAGCACCCGAATCAGCCTTGGTAAAAGGTTGGTCATGAAGAGCCTCAATATTAGGCTGACCTTGCATAACTGCTCTTCTTATGGTTGTTTCTCCAGCCAATTCCTTCTATATTAACTCCACCGTTGGGTCTGCTATAGTATCAACATGACCTAGAGTAATATAAGAAGTCATCACCGACTCCTCCTCAGTAAGCACAATCCATGGATGCACAACCTATAAAAAAGGAAAAAAAGACAAATGCATTTAAATCATATAATATAATAATTTTCACAGTTGGGCTATATTTAAAAATAAAAGACCCATCTGTTTCATAGTTTGTAGTATATGGTTAAAATCCGTTTGAGTCTGGTTCAGAGAAACAGAGCAACACATGGATAATCTGATGCAAAATATCAATCATCTGTTGCAACAGTTGCACAAGACGGGTAATATGTTATACAACAGATGATCTGTACGTCGCAACAAATAAATAATATGTTATCAGATTACACATCTGTTATATAATTTGCAGTAGATGGTTAATCTGTTAGGAGTCGGGTTCAGAGAACCAAAGCAATAGATGGGTAATCTGATGCAAGATATACCCTGTCGTAATAGATGTCCATCTGGTGCATCAGATATAACATCTGTTGCACTAGATATAACATCTGTTCAATATCTTTCTTTGAGTAAAATTATTTTACTTGAAGAAGACGTACTGCATCATCTGGAGGGTTAAAGAGATCAGCCTCCTTAATATTGGTGTTGCTCTTTGCAGCCAACCACCTAAATATCCTTGGATGAGAAATCTCATTCGGGTAATCCATTAACTGCTTTCGGAGGGGAGGAATGGCTT
This sequence comes from Capsicum pubescens, assembly GCA_030864215.1. Classification (NCBI taxonomy): domain Eukaryota; kingdom Viridiplantae; phylum Streptophyta; class Magnoliopsida; order Solanales; family Solanaceae; genus Capsicum; species Capsicum pubescens. The sequence continues at coordinate 241,513,910 of CM061548.1, forward strand.
CAAATGCCCAAGCCTAAAAAATGTAAACAGGAAGCAAGCAAAAAAAATCATAATAACTATATTCAATATAAATTAATGGATAAGTAAAATTACTGATTAATTTTACCATGAAAGCCTAAGGAAAATATTATAATGTGGTCGTCCCTGAGGATAAATTTGTTAGTAAATATTGGACAATCAAGTAGAAACTGTCAAATCCCCAGGGATGATTGTTGAATTAATCAAAATCCTTAGCACGCACCAGCAAATCATCTTCTATGACCTTGTTGACATCTCTTGCCAATATAACCGAATGGGCAAACCAAACTAAGCATAATTGCTCCCTGTACTTCTCTGGTATGGTTTTATCCTCGAGATCTGTCAACAAATCCGATGCTTTGTAGACACGTCGAGCAATATCAAACAACCCATTTATTTTTTCCTTACATTTTCCTGCCTTGGATCTTTTACGGGGTGGTGGTCCTTCTGGATGATGGAATCTCAAAACCGTCACTATGGCAAACTCTTGCAAGCCAAAACAAACAGGCATGCCACAGTAGTTGATCCAGATTTCATCCATCTTCTTTTTGCCCCTCTCCTCCGGATCTTTATCATCCCTCACATACTTGATCCTGCACTTGAGAAGACCATATACCACCATCATAGGGAAATGGATACGGGAAGAGAGGTCCTCAGGTAGCTCAAGAAAGCGTCCAAAACGGCTCTTCTTAAAAAGTCCGCTTATGTTTTCATTCTTCATAATTTTCATAAAATGTTCAAAATTTCCCCCATCTGACATTTAAGTACAATTTGACCAGCTAGTTGTTTTTCTTCTGGATCATTTATCGGCATCACAACTTGAAACCTATCAATACTAAAAGTTTTGACAAGATAATGATGGGATGTCGATATTAATTCATGCCCCATTGATGATCCATTATCATCAAGTTGATGATCGTCCTCTTTTTCTTTCCCACTCTCTAATTCCTTCTCTTTCTCACTTTTATTTTCTTCATCGCCATCTACAAACCCTTGTCCACCTACCTCAATGTTGTTTTCACATCTATCCTCAGCTTCACTTTTCCCTGACTGAGATTGTTCAGGAAGTTCCTCCGAATCCCTCTGTACTGTAGCCTTTTTTTTTGGGTGGTCAGACGTTGATCCACTTTCACTTTTTTTTCTTTTGGGAGACATGTTTTTCCTACAAACAAAGAAAAACAAAAATTACATTACAATTGATGTATGCATAAATTTTAAAAAATACATTACAAACACCACGAATACCGACACACCAACAGCCACCACCACAAACACCAACACCCAATGCCAACAAACAAACACCATGAATACCGACACCACCGACAACCACCACAAACACCACCAACCAATGCCACCACGATGATAACGCCGACTACCACCACCACCACCCCCACCAATATCACAAACACCATCCAATAATACCACGACAGTCAATGGAACACTGCGATGGAAACTAGGGATTTCTCGAGTTCTTCCTATGAATTTACCATCAAAACTCAAAATTGTAAACCCATTCTCGAAGATAATACAACTAAAAGTTTTATTTTTCATCATTAACTTAAAAATCCTTATTTTTTAGAAAAAAAATAACAAATATAGAGCTATTCTCGAACTCTGTTGCCTACAAAGACAAAGAAAACGACTGATATAAGCAAGAATAAAGTCAAAAATAACACTTATGTGGTCGAAAATGAGAAGGAACATGATCTGTTGTGGAGGGTTGAGCAAATTTATTGAGTAGTTATTGTGTGTACTGTATTGTTGAGTGAGAATGAGAGAGAAAGAGCGAGACCTCGAGATTTGAAATAATGAAACGTTTTGTATGGGTTGATTTATATTTTGGAAAAGAATGACAAGTTTTGAAAATATTAATTTGGTCCGAATTATTCTTAATTATTTTTAAAATAAAAAAATATATGCGTAATTTTTAACCCTCTCATCATGTAATTGCCAAAAGGGTAATTCAATTGAAATTGTATAAAAACAATCGAAGTTGTAGTTGACCGAGTACTCTAGTTGACCCTATGAAAACTCACTCCTGGTCCTAGATTAATCAATTTAGGTACTATTAGTCTAACATATGAACTCAATTGAAATTGTAAAAAATAAATGTTCAATATGTTGCATCAGATTTCTAATCTGCTGTAAATTATCAATCAGATTAGCTAAGAATAGATTACCAATTTGTTGTAAATTATCAAACAGATTAAGTCATCTACTGTGGCAGATTACCCATCTCTTGTAAATTATCAAATGGATTGTCATATGTCGTAACAGATTACCCATATGTTGTAAATTATCAAATTAGCGTTGCCATCTATTGTGGCTGACCCTATGAGAACTCACCCCTAGTCCTTGATTAATCGATAGTTGACCCTATGAGAACTCACCCCTAGTCCCAGATTATTCAATTAAGGTATTATTACCCTAGTCCTAGATTAATCAATTAAGGTATTAGTCTAACATATGAGGTAGTAAGAATCGGTTCGGCTCAGAGTTATCGATTGACGACTCTGGTCGGGAGGAACGCAGTACCGTCTCATCATGCAATTTTCAAAAGACTAAATTGAAGTTGTAGTTGACTCTATGAGAACTCACATTCAATTAAGATATTAGTCTAACATATGAACTCAATTGAATTATATATAAATAAATGTTCAACTTGTTGCAACAGATGTCTGTTCGTTTGGATCAAATCAAACAGATTAGGTAATCTGTTGCAACATATTACGCATCTATTGTAAACTATCAAATAAATTACATCATTTGTTGTGATGGATCACGAGTATATTGTAAACTATCAAACAAATTAAGTCATCTGTTGCGATAGATTACCCATCGATTGTAAATTATCAAATGGATTAAGTCATATGTCGCAATAGATTACCCATCTATTGTAGATTATCAAATAGGCGTTGTCATTTATTATCGTTGACATTATGAGAACTCACCCCTAGTCCTAGATTAATCAATTAAGGTATTAGTTGAACATATGAGGTAGTAAGAATCGGTTCGGCTCAGAGTGATCGATCAACGACTATTGTCGGGAGGAACGCAGTACCATCTCATCATGTAATTGCCAAAAGACTCAATTGAAGTTTTAGTTGACCCTATGAGAACTCACCCCTAGTCCCAGATTATTCAATTAAGGTATTAGTACCCTAGTCCTAGATTAATAAATTAAGGTATTAGTTTAACATATGAGGTAGTAAAAATCGGTTCGGCTCAGAGTGATCGATGACTCTTATCGGGAGGAACGCAGTACCATCTCATTATGCAATTGCCAAAAAACTCAATGGAAGTTGTAGATGACCCTATGAGAACTCACCCCTAGTCCCATATTATTCAATTAAGGTATTAGTACCCTAGTCCTAGATTAATCAATTAAGGTATTAGTCTAACATATGAGGTAGTAAGAATCGGTTCGACTCAGAGTTATCGATCGATGACTCTGGCTGGGAGGAACGCAGTACAGTCTCATCATGCAATTGCCAAAAGACTCAATTGAAGTTGTAGTTGACCCTATGAGAACTCAACCCTAGTCCCACATTATTCAATTAAGGTATTAGTACCCTAAACCTAGATTAATCAATTAAGGTATTAGTCTAACATATGAGGTAGTAAGAATTGGTTCGGCTCAGATTTATCGATCAATGACTCTGGCCGAAAGGAACGCAGTACCATCTTATCATCTAATTTCTAAAAGACTCAATTGAAGTTGTAGTTGACCCTATGAGAACTCATCCCTAGTCCTAGATTATTCAATTAAGTTATTAGTACCCTAGTCCTAGATTAATCAATTAAGGTATTAGTCTAACATATGAGGTAGTAAGAATCGGTTAGGCTCAGAGTGATCGATCGACGACTCTGGTCGGGAGAAATGCAATACTGTCTCATCATGCAATTGCCAAAAGACTCAATTGAGGTTGTAGTTGACCTTATGAGAACTCATATTCAATTAAAGTATTAGTCTAACATATAAACTCAATTGAAATTATATATAAACAAATGTTCAACCTGTTGCAACAGATGTCTTTTCTGTTGGATCAAATCAAACATATTAGGTAATCTATTGCAACATATTACGCATCTGTTGTAAACTATCAAACTAATTACTTTATTTGTTGCGACAGATCATGAATCTGTTGTAAACTATCAAACATATTAAGTCATCTGTTGCACTTAAATATTTTAAGATCTTTTTTAAAGCAATTTAGGTATTTTTTGTCCGAGATAAAATAGTTAAAATACTAAGGCGGTAAAAAATATTACTCGGTACTACTTGGATAACTCAAAAATCTCCTGAGTGAGTAGTCTTATCTGGTATTTTCAATGTCACGGTCTCCTCGTGCCCCTCAAAAGTTATTAATGAATATTAAAAAAAAACATATCTAGAACTCTCTCTCCTTCAGCCATAAAGTAAGTCTAAATTCAACACATCACTCTTCTTTATTCTCTATTCTCAATTATATTTGTTTTCTTTTTTACTCTCTTTTCTCTCTTCTTTTGGATGAGGATCCTTTAGGATCTCAACCAATCAATATCTTTTCTCGACTGAACTAGATGTTCTGATCCGTTTGCTTTTTTGACATTGCAAGTATGGTTCACTGTTGCTCTTTTCATCTCATCTTCTTCTTTGTATGTCATTTAAATTAGATATTTACATCTGTTGCTATTAATGATTTACCCATTATCAGTTTCCTATTTATTGAGAAAATTGAAAGAAAGGTGACTTTTAAGTCTTGAATAAACGAACCGTTATTTTTATTTAAATATGCGAGAAAAAATATTTGTTGGGAGAACTTAAAAAGCCTTATTGTCAGTATAGTTTTTTTTATGTCTTTTGTTTGGTACTTTGGTGGTGCTGTTGTTGGGGGTGGTAGTTGTGTTGGAACATGTGATGTTTGTGTTGTGGATGGTGTTGGAACATATGGTGTTGTTTCTTTGTTGTTGATGTTGTTGGTGGTGGTGTTGCAACAGTTTTCTCAACTTTTGCAACTGATGAATCAACTGTTAGAATAGACGGAGCAACTGTTTGAAGAAATCAAACCAGTAGCAAGGTTTGTTTGATTAATTCTAACAGATGACCCATCTATTCCAACATGTCATCCATCCTTTACAACGATGCCTCATCGGTTGAACAGATGGGTAATCTGTTGCATCATATTGGTCATCTGTTGATTCACTCAATTTTATGTTACCCTTTTGTAATGTTCTTTTTGTTTTCTTTTTGTTCTTCTCTTGTTTGACATCAAATGTATTTCTCTTGTTTGCAGACAAAAGGAAGTGAAACTGGATCCACTTTTGCCCGGCTAGCATTAAAGGCTAGAGTAATTATGGGTTCGGAGGAATAAGTTGCTTGCGGATGGAACCACTTCATATGTGGGAGGTATGTATTACTGATCAACCTATCATGAAAACACACATCCAGTACAATGATTTTGTGAATGTTTGTTCTTTAACTATTAGGCATTAATCCTTCAAACAAGATATGGCATTTTACAGTTAAGATTGTTAGGTTCGAACTGGTAAGGTTGAGGGACCAAAACGGTGGTGTCGATACCCCGTTACAATTTAATGACGGTTCATGCTCATGTTTTTGTGTCAAGTTTGAGGAAGGGTTCAAGTTTTTGGCGATAGTATAAATATCCAATAGAATTGGACCGATTTTAATGGCGTAATGGAGTTGTTGAAAGATCTCCAAAGCCTCGCACTGCAACAAACAACGATGGATCTAATAGAAATTTCTCTGGTCCAAATTTATATGAATGGGTTATTGGAGGAGTCTATTATATAGGAGGGAGGTTGAGAATATCATATATCATCTCAGTCCTTGTTTAGGAGGATACACAGGGTGGGAAGGAAAGTGTAGAAAAATTAGCTTATGAAATTGACATGGAAAATGAAAAAACTGGATGAGCTGCGAAAGTAAAAGTGTATCCAAAAATAAAAATCCATCAGTCGTTGAAGAAAAAGAAGAATGGTCAAGAGGAATTGAGCTGGTCACTTTGCTAGAGACTACAATTAGCGAGCGCGGCCTCAACAAAGACCCACAAAATGCAGGACCAGAACTCTAAGAAAGCAGTTTCCGAGAATGGAAGGTGGTAAGATTATCGGTCTGAATTGACATGTAGGTTTTAATTTTGACCGATAATCTTATCATCTTTCGTGTTCGCGAAGCTTTTTTCTTGGAGTTCTGGTCCTGCACTTTGTGAGAGTCTTCATTGAGGCCACGCTCCCTAGTTGCATTCTCGAGCAAAGTGTCCAGCTCCAGTCCTGTTGACCATTCTTTTTTTTTTCATCGACTGATGGATTTTTATATTTTGATACACTTCCACATTTGAAGCTCATCCAGTTTTTTCATTTCTCATGAAAATTTCATTGGCCAATTTCGCTACACTTTCCTTCCTACCCTATGTTTCCTCTTAAACAAGGTCTGAAATGATATATGACCTTCTCCACCTCCCCCTGCATGCACAGGTATTATCCCAAGCACCTTCTGCTATAAAAAGTCTCCTCCAACAATTCATCCATATAAATTTGGACCAGGGGAATTTCTATTGGTTCCATCGTTGTTTGTTGCATTGCGAGGTTTCGGAGGCCTTTCAATAAGTCTATTGCGCCATTAAAATTGGTCCAATCACTATTAGATATTTACACTGCTGCCAAAAACTTAAACTCTTCCCCAAACTTGACACAAAAACATGAGCATGGACCGTCATTAAATTGTAACAGGGTATCGATATATCATCTCACACCTATCAAACTAAACTGTACAATGCAAGATCTTGTTTGAAGGATTAGTGTCTAATCGATAAAAAACTGCATTCACAAAATCATTGCACTTTATGTGTGTCTTCACGGTAGCCTGATCAATAATATATATAACTCGCACACATAAAAATGAGATCCATTGCACGCACCTTATTCTTCCTACCCCATCAGGACATGTCAGACAGTGTTGTTTATTCATCTGTACGCATGTGATGACTATTAAAATAGTGGTGTGAAGAGTCGTGACTTTTTATCTTAACACATTCAAAACAACTGATGAATCAAAATCTCTATCTATTGCAACTGACGAATCAGCTATTGAAAGAAATCAAAACATCTCCTCCAACATATGGTCCATCTGTCGCAACAGATAATCCATATGTTGCAACAGATGGTAAATCTGTTTCGATAGACCAGACTATTTTTTTTATTCATCTGCACGCATGTGATTACTTCTTGCTAAAAATATTTGTTTCAATTTAGTTTTTCTATTTATAAATTCAAGAGAATTTTATTATATTCTTTCAAGATTACCCCTATTATTAAATAACTACATAAAGTATATTATTCATATTTATACTTTCAAATTATAATTAATAAGGCCAATTTGGTAAAATAATCACCTAATTTAAATTTTTATTAATTGGTGTGCCAAGCCCATAGGGCCCAACTAATACGAAATGGAGAGACTATTAAAAAGAGGTGAAGAGTTGTGACTTTTTATCTTACACATTCTAAACAGCTAATAAACCGAATACTCCATCTATTGAAACTGATGAATCAGCTGTTAGAAGATATCAAAATATCTCCTCCAATATACTGTCCATCTGTCGCAACAGATAATACATAAGTTGCATCAGATGTCTTATCTGTTGCATATACAAACCATCTATTGCAACAGATGGTAAATCTATTTTGACAGACCATCTGTTGAACATTCAATCCATCTGTTGCAACAATACAATAATAACGGCTTTTATCGAGTCTCAAACCACTATGAAAAGGTGAGAAGTAATTAATGTAAAAGAAAAAGTTGTGACTTTTCACAGAAAACAAAATGCCACCAGTTTGAATGTAATAAATACAATGGAGCTGAACAGTCCTGTCTTTTGTCCTGACACGTCTAGATTCAATCCTCTATAAATAGGTCCCTCCTTAATGTTCATTCAACTCTATTTATTGCTTGCATGTCTTCTTTTCATGTGACATCTTCAACCACTTCTCTTCAAAGAGCATATTCCTTTCTCGTTGAGGTAAGTTTTTTTCTGGTGTAAATTTACCAGTTGGTCATATACGTTGTATTACATTTTGGACTTTTTTCTTTACATTTGTCAATTCATGTGTGTTCTAGATATGACTGATCCTTTTTCGGGCATTGTTTTTCTACGCGACACAGTGCGGGAACTTCAGAGGCAGGTTAATGACCTGCAGAGCGAGTTGGTCGTTGTGAGAGCAACGATGTTTAGAGAGATGCAGAGGCTGATGAGAGCCCTGTTGCTGCGAGTCAATTGGTCGGTTGTCATTAATGATGATGATGATGATAATAATAATTGGAATGTTTTTTTTCTTTTAGCGTATGTATTTTAATTTTTCTATATCGGATCTATACCTAATGTATTTTATTTTTTGTTTAATGAAAAATTAACTTTTAGTCAGACTTTGGCATTTTAATTCTTATTAATTTTCATTCTGTCTATTTCTTCTAATCTAATACATATTAACATGTCGACAGTTGGAGGCAATGTTGAATCCAGTAGAAGTAGTAATTTTGGGTTTTGAGTTCTTTCAATAGATGGACCATGTGTTGGAACCGATTGGTCATCTGTTGAGTTTCTATCAACAGATTATCCATCTGTTTCGGAAGATTTTTCATCTGTTGGAGAAAAATATTTCAGTTGTTTGTGCAACTGTTGAGAATAATTGTGGTCTGCTAAATTATTTAGTTCATGTTTTGTCTCTTTTATTGATGCACAAGTTATTTAAAAAAAATATTTTATATATAATAAATGATAACATTAGGTTCTCAACAATGTTTTAAATATATAAAAGTCCACAACAAACAAACAAACAACGACACAAGTTTCTGCAATTACAACGATCATGGTGGATTATGATTCAGGCATATAGTTCTTTTGTGGCCAGCGCACTTACATATGGAGCGCTTGTTTCTTCTTGATGAAAATGATTCTCCAACTCCACGCCTCCTCTTATATGGCTTTCTTCCCGATTTGATAGTGCTCGGGTCAATATAAGAGGAGGTATTAATCTCCCCATAAGCTCTACTGGATCAACCCAAGATTCTTCGGAAGACACCGGAGTAATATACCCACTATATGTCATTTCATATTTTTCCACCGAATAATATTGAGAGAAGTGCTCGTAAACTTCAGGTCCATATTTATGACTGCATTGAGCTCGAAGCGCTGCCATAGCATGTGGACAAGGTATTTTGTCCAAGTCAAAAACTCTACATGTACAAGATCTTGTTTGAAGATCGACCGTGGCAGCATCACCATGACCGGTGATACAAAATTTATAATCTGCTATTTTATGAGAGAATAACCCATTCCCCAAACTGATATTCGTTGATATTTTCTTTTCAATTTCGAGAACAAATCGGGTTCTTTTTTCTGGGCACTTGACCTGCACACGTCTTTCATTAAAAAAATTGCTATACTTCTCGCTTATTTTTTCAAACATAGCCTTGATGGGAAATTCTCTTTCATCGCCAAAAAATGAATTCATCGATTCAGCTATGTTTGATGTCATAATATTGTACCTATAGAAAAGAATCACTTAGTACGACATCATACTAAACTTGTAAATCAAACAAGACATTAAATTCATAAGAATGTACATATTTGCTGGACAGAATGCCCGACTCCATCTTTTGAAACCGACACGTGCGAGAAATTCTGCTACCTTGGGATTCACATCCGCTATTTGATTGAAATGGTCTAAAAACTCCTCTCTACTATATGCTTTAGCTGCTTTATAAAAAGGGTGACGACCCTTTCGTTGTGATAGTTGTTTCGAATGTTCTCTCCAAGATGCCCGGTGCAACAACCAAAGTAAGATGAAGTGAAGAAAAGTGAACCCATCTTTGGAATACTCGGATGCCTATCTGATACAAAACACAACTCTTCGGTATCTTAGACGCATCGTCGCAGTTGTTCAAAAAAATCCATAAGAGGCATCACATTCCTTATCCGCCATACAAAAAGTGATGGAAAAGATGTAATTCTCCACATCCTGCGCCACCGCCGCTAGCAGAACTCCATTATACCTACTCCTCAAGAAGGTACCGTCGACGGCTATGCCTTTTCTCAAATGTCAAAAACTTTGAATCCAAGCACCATAGGATACAAAAAAATACTTAAGCCTTCCGTTTTTATCCAGATGTAATGTCGTCTTACTTTCGGGATTTGTGGACTCAATCATGTAATGGTAAGCATCCAAGACTTCATACCCATGCTCGAGTGACCCCCTAACCAGGTATTTGGCAATACCCATGGCCGTATATACCTTCCAATAACTAACCAGGACACCTAAATCCATAAGCAGTTGATTGGCCATAAGCCTTGTTGAAGGGCCTTTGCCATCGGGGAAACTACTCCTGAAATATTCACCGAGGACCTTTGCCGTGGCGTGAGGATTTTGGCCCAAGATGTGCTCCAAACCACATGTGTGATGCTTTTCATATTTATGAATAACGAATCTGTCAGAACTTGCGTACTTCACCGCTCTCAACCACCACTTTCAGTTCGAATTAGCACATTTGAAGCAAAAGACACTGCTCGAATTAATCACTTTCTTTATTCTGAAATCTTTTTTCAAGCAAGAAATAAACAAAGTGTTAGATAGTTCATTCTTGTCCTTGAATGACATTCCAATAAAAAAGTTGGTCCCGCCGTCTTGAAGATTTCCAAACTGTGTCGATTGAGAAGAACTGCACATCGTATTGGTCGCATCAACGGGCGTAGGTGTTTTACCATCATCTGGAATATTCATGTCTAGATCATCCAACCTATCATCAAAGAAGTCTTCTTTTTCTCCTTCTTCTTCTACGTTCTGGTTCTCATTCTCTCTCGTCTTTTCAACCATGTAAACCCTTAACACCGGACTGGTTGAATCACTTAGATTAGCATGCAACTGAACCTGATCGGTTATCTTGAAAAGCAGTACCCTTTGATTTTCAAAGGAGCTGCGCATGTAGCTGATGGCGAATTCTTTCGATTGACAATTCAGTCCACAAAAGATAATGATTAAGTTCACAAAATCATCATACGAAACATCACTTTGGACTGTCATAGCTATCGTCTCTAGCATTTCACCCTCCTTCCAACGCCATACATATCGATTGCTCTTCTCGACCCATTGACCATGACAATCTACCCCTATTATTATTGATCCCTCTATTAGTGGTACCTAAATAAAGTCATTTGTTAAAAAAAGTCGATAGTGATTTCATAGTGCCGTAAATGAATCCCAATAGATGTGTTATCTGTTGTAACATGTAAGTGATCAGTCGCAACAGATTCTTACCTGTTGGGATTTATGTCACGCTTCTGAATATCTGTTGCAACAGATGAAACACTTGTTGGGATTGATGTTACAGTACTAAATCACCTTTGAAGCTAATTCCAACAGATGAGTGACAGTTGCAATAGATAATTAACATGTTGCGACAGATGACTCACCTGTTGCAACAGGTTAGTAATCTGTTGTTACAAATATTGGAATCGTGTTCAGGTTTTGTTGCAACAGGTAACTAATCTATTGCAACAGATGTGTCAAATGTTACAACAGATGACCCATCTGTTTAAACATGAATCCAACATATCAGTCTTTCGTTGAAACAGATGTCTCATCTGTCGCAACAGATAATTTATCTGTTTAAACAGATGGATCTTATGTTGGATTCATGATTGGGTTTTATCTATTGTTGGAAAACAACAACATAATAACGGTTACTAGATGACAAATTCAACTAAAAATCATAATTTAACTTACCAACGTCTCCTATGAAGTAATGCCAAAGTGGAAAGTGATGTTCGAAATAAAATTTGACCTAAGAAATTGGTCAAATAACAACAGTAGCGGTAACAACAACAATAAATGGTCAACAAGAACAAGCTGAAGATGATAATGAAGTAGAAGATGATGATAATGAAGTAGAAGATGATGAATAAAGCAGCAACAACAATGAACAACAAAAATCTCTAAGAGAGAGAAAACAACAATGGGTGAGAAGAGAGAGAAAAACGCCTTTTTCCCTCCATTTTCGTTATATAGGCTAACATTTGAATCAAAGTGCAAATTTAAAAACTTGTGGGTTATTTTCAAACTTTTTCAACTTTCTTAATCCATAATAAAGTAATTGTCACCTCCACCTAATAATTAAGACTTGTGTCACCTACACCTCATTTTAAAACTCTTTTGTCACCTGTGGCCCAAAACCCCTAGTTACTAATGGCCCGTGCAAGGCACAGGTAAATATTTTAAGTTATTAACTATTTTAATGTATAATATATTTTATGTAATTTTTGAATAATATATATCGCTCTTGTTGTCCAAATTTTTGTGCCATTAGTAGTTAATTACATTTTTTAAAAATAATTTAAGTTTTAAATTATTGTGATGTCTAATATTCATAATGCTTAGATGACCATAATAATTAATTATGAGTGATATAGTAAAGTTACGATTGAAGCAGCGAAACAAACATGTATTAATGACTCACAACAACTAATTAGAAGTAATGTAACAAAATTACTATAAAAAATACTTATGAGATTTTTTTGAAGTGGACCTTGTATAAGACGTCAAGTTAATTTAAAACATCAAGAGTTAATTTATCATTTTATATCTATTTTACCTTTTTTATCAAATATTATTAATTGACAAAATACGTAAATGGTTACAATAATTAATTAAGAGTGACATAGTAAAATCACGATTGAAACAGTGAAGCAGACATGTCTAATTAGAAGTGATATAACAAAATTACTATACAAAATACTTACGGAAAAAAAATTAAATGGACCTTATAGAAAACGTCAGGTAAATTTAATATTAAATATTATTAATTTTTTAATACTTAGATGACTTTATAATAATTTTTTAATATTAATTTTTTAGTATTTAGATGACTTATAATAATTGACTATGGGTGATATAGTCAAATTATGGGTGAAGCAACTGAAGCAGACATATCATTAATATCTATTTTTCCTTTTTATTATATATTATTAATTTTCTAATACATAAATAATTTATAATAATTAATTAGAGATGACATAGTAAAATCACAGAGTAAGCAGCTTATGAAATAAACAGGAGAAACAAACATATTGACGGAGATAATTGAAGCAGAAATGTCATAAATGCCTATTTTACTTTTTTTTATTAAATATTATTAATTTTTAATATGTGAATAACATATAATAATTAATTAGGGGTGGTATAATAAAATCAAGTACTAATTAAAAGTGATATAGCACAATTACTACAAAAAATATGTGTATTTTTTTTTTTAAGTGGACCTCATACAAGTCGTCAAGTTCATTTAAAATATCAATAGTTAATTTATCATTTCATATTATTTTTTACCTATTCTATCAAATATTATTATTTTTTAATACTCAGATGACACATAATAATTAATTAAGAGCGATATTTAATGAAACTACGATTGAAGCAACTGAAGCAAACACGTCATAAATATTTATTTTAATTTTTTATTAAATATTTTTTTTTTAAATACATAAATAACCTATAATAATTAATTAGAGGTGATATAGTAAAATTACGAAGCAAGCAGTTGAAGAAGAAGCAGGCATGTTGACGGAGAGCTCCCTGCTTTTCCGGCCCTTTCCCTCTTATTAGAGAATCCAGCTCGGCCCAATAATTCGCCAATCAATCAAGTACTAATTAAAAGTGATATAACAAAATTACTATAAAAAATATTTGTAATTTTTTTTAAGTGACCCTCGTATAAGTGTCAAGTTCATTTAAAATATCACTAGTTAATTTATCATTTCATATTATTTTTTACCTTTTCTATCAAATATTATTATTATTTTTTAATACTCAAATGATACATAATAATTAATTAAGAGCGATATTTAATGAAGCTACGATTGAAATAGCTGAAGCAAACACGTCATAAGTGTTTATTTTACCTTTTTATTAAATATTATTAATTTTTTAATACATAAATGACTTATAATAATTAATTAAAGGTGATATAGTAAAATTACAAAGCAAATAGCTGAAGAAGAAGTAGGTATGTTGACGGAGAGCTGCCTGCTTCTCCTGCCCTTTCCTTTCCCTCTTATTAGAGAGTAATTTTTACCTTTTCTATCAAATATTATTATTTTTTAATACTCATATGACACATAATAATTAATTAAGAACGATATTTAATGAAGCTATGATTGAAGTAGCTGAAGTAAACACGTTATAATATTTTTTTTATTTTTTTATTAAATATTATTAATTTTTTAATATATAAATAATTTATAATAATTAATTAGTAATGATATAATAAAATCACGAAGCAAGCAGCCGCAGAAGAGGCATGTTCACTTCCTGTTCTCCTGCCCTTTCCCTTTTATTAAAGAGTAATATAGTAAAGTCTGTACAATTAACTTTTGGCAATGGCTTTCTCTTCATTGTTTTCCCGTTTACGTTCTTACTCAAAACCCATTTACAGTAATCTACGAACTTCAGTTTACCAGAAGCCCCAGATTATATCTAGCCTTATAGAGCCGGTAACTTGCTCAAGAAAGGGGCCATCATGGGTTGTTTCTTTAATCCCTTTAGCCATTGCTGTCTCTGCTGGTTCTCTTGCTCTGCACTCACACACCTACCCTTCAGTCTCTCTCAATGATGCTCCACTTTCCGACCTGAAAAGGTAATCTTTTTCCTTATCTTTTTTTTGTTGATAAATTAGTAATTCCATACATATTTTTTCGAAGTAGAATTATTACGCAATGTTAGTGAGTTTAACAATCGGAAAGAATGATACTCCTTTTGATTTGCATTTGTTAGTCTATTGATAAATTAGTCATGCCATTGATTCCCCCCCACCCCCCCACCCCCCTCTTATAGTGTGTTTATTATCTGAGATTCTATTCATTTTTTGTGGTTTAACAATTCGGACATTTGATTTTCCGTAAAGCTTATGTATGAATAATCGTGTGGGTCAGTAGCTATATTAAAAAAATGTTGGCTATTGAAAAGGAGGACACTTGTTTTTGCTTCTATTCAAAATGAGGGTGTATTGGAAAGGTCATGTTGGAAAATAAGAAAGTTACATTCTTTGAGCTAGATTTTTGGAGCCTTTGGATATTCATGGGTGTTGTAGAATGTAAGAGATTTGTTGGAATGAAATAAACCTGAATGGAGTGAAATGGTTATAGATGATGCATATAGTAAACCTCAATTGATTAGGGATTGAGTCATTGTTGACTGATTGAGTAGTGAAATGCATCCAGGAAGATATAAATCTTTATCCTTTAGATAGGTGGACTTATTGATTTTCTCTTATGTGTTTGGAAGTGTGAAAATTGGTTGCAAAGGTAGCACGGATTATGCCGTGAAAGGTTCTCGTAGAGAAGTTCCATCAAAGCTTATAGAAGAATTAAAGGGAATTTGCCAGGTATTATATTTTAATATTTTCTTTGCTAAACCTATGTAATACTACAGCTTAAGAATTTGTTCCTTAATTTGCTTCCTGGATATAAGGATGTACCATGCTTTCTAATTTTTTAACTAATTTAATTATCTTCACTGCTAGCCAAGCCTGTAGCAGTAACAGATAATTTTTAGCTAAATAGTGGAGTTTTTTTATCTAGTTTTGTAATTGGTTTGAGGTATGTTAAAACAATATGATGTAGGATAACATGACAATGGATGAAGATGAGAGATATGTTCACGGGAAGCCACAGAACAGCTTTCACAAAGCAGTAAACATTCCTGATATTGTAGTTTATCCAAGGTCAGATACATTATTTGAATCAAAGTTACTATTCTGATATCTTTGCATCCGACGTGGGATGTATTTTCAATTCCTTGTTCGCAGCTGAGCCCCTAAAGTAATTTGGCTCATGTTTTATTTGGCCCAAAGTTCTATGTACATAGGTATTGTAGGGCATGTTGACATGTATTTTATGCCAAGTGTTCCCTCTTATATCATTCTAAAAAAAGGAAGGACAAAAAAAATGATTGGTCTTGAAAGTTAAGAGGGTTTGTCTTCAGGTCTCCCCTAGTCTCAAGGTGAACCCGATGTTTTTATTTGTCAGACATTCAAAGATATTGTTTAGTTTTCCAATTTGACAGTACTTTTGCTTGTTGTCATCTTCTTGGCTACCATATTAAATAGTAACATGGATGTTCTTCCACCTTTGCATCTCCAGGTAATTGAAAACTTAGATTTTTTCACACTCCTATACATTTGTGTTTTTTTTTTGGTTAAATTCACTCCTACACATTTCAAACATGATATTTTGCAATTTGAACTCACTTAGAAGGATGTGGCAAGTCAAGTATCACATGGTATAGACAAGTAATCAGTGTGCTTTGTATTATACTTTTAATCTTAATACAAACAAGTTCCGTATAAAACATTAGCTTTTCAAGCAAGGTGGAGCTACAATCATTTTATTTTATTTTTACCGTGATTTTGTTGTTCATGGTGAAGCTGTTATCTATTGGAAAACTTAATGATAAATAAATATACCTGTTCTCCCTAATGCAGGTCTGAGGAGGAGGTGTCTAAGATTGTTAAGGCTTGTAACATGCATAAGGTATGACTTGCTCTATTCGTACTCTTTAATCTCTATTTGTTGCATTGACTTTTTGGCCAAAGGCAATGAATAAGCACTTCAGCACTTAATTTCTTGGACTCTCCAAAAATGTTGCTGCACCTGTGTCGGACTGTCATGACCCAAAATCATAATGGCACCTACCTCGACGCAACCAAAGTAGGTAAACCTAACTCAAGGTAGAATAAATGGAAATGAAGATCAAATAATGGAATTAAATTTTCAAGAATTGGGAATAAAGTCAAACCTATAACAATACCAACTCAATATATGGAAATACATCTCAAAATTCCAAGAAGTAGTGTCACGAGTACAAAGCAACTCCAAACCAACTTCAAGTACTAATACATAAAGTATCTGTCTCTAAAATGAAATAAAGACATAAGTAGGATAGATGAAGCCGGAAGTGTGCTCTGGGGAGCTCATCATGGCTTCGATAACTTAAAAATGCACGATCACTGTACGCAGGTAGCACCCGTACTAGGATCTACACCAAAAAGGTACAAGTAGGAGTGAGTACGGTACACTTGTACTCAGTACGCCGGCCGAGCTAGAGTAGACCACTAAATCAAATAAAGGAAGCTACGAGTCAAGTAAGCGCCCTGCAAGTAGAAAAGTCCCACACGGATCAAGCCGCAACAATTACACAATATAAGAATGAATTTTGTGAGGAATATTGGAGGAAAATATTATTGAATTGTGTATCTACATTATTATACTGAGACTCCTTTTATAGACACTACATTACAATCTGTTTCCTAGTAGGATTCTATATACTATTTCTGTTCCTACTCCTATTCTAACACTCTCCCTCAAGCTGGTGCATACAAGATATCTGCAAGTTAATTTCTTGACTTTAAAAATTTTGTAACAATCTCTTGAGAGTATTTTTTTTTTGACAAAGTGACAATCAATCTCAATGTGCTTAGTCCTCTCATGAAAAAACTAGATTTGATGTGATATGAATGGCCGCTTGATTATCACACATAAGTTCCATTTGACCGACTTCTCCAAATTTTAGTTCTCGTAGCAATTGTTTGATCCAAACTAGCTCACAAGTTGCTACAACCATTGCTCAATAATTTGCTTCTGCACTAGATCGAGCAAAAATCATCTCCTATTAAAACACAATATCTTGAAGTAGAACATCTGCCCAATCAACATCTGTATATCCAATGATATGCTCATGGCCTCGATTCTCGAAGAGTAAGCCTTTACCTAGAGCCGACTTTATATGTCCCAGAATACGAACAACTGCATCCCAATGACTATCACTGGGAAGGTCATAAATTGACTTATAACACTTGCAACAAAAGAAATGTCAGGTTTAGCTACAGGGAGGTAATTCAACTTTCCAACCAGCCGCTTATACCTTCCAGGATCACTGAGTGGCTCATTTTTTCCCGGTAAGAGTTTAACATTTGGATTCGTAGGAGTGTCAATAGGTCTACATTCCGCCGTTCCTGTCTCCTCAAGAATGTCTAAGGCATACTAAAGTTGATGAATAACGATACATGATTTGGATTGAGTAACCTCAATACCTAGAAAATACTTTGATCTACCGAGGTCCTTAGTCTGGACATGCTGAAAGAGACGTTGCTTCAAATTAGTGATACCAGCTTGATCATTGTCAGTAATAACGATATCATCAACGTAAACCACCAAATAAATACACATATTTTGTGTAGAGTGTCAATAATGCACAGAGGGATCAGATCTACTACAAATCATACCGAACTCTTGAATTATTATGCTGAACTTCCTAAACTAGGCCCTAGGAGATTGTTTCAAACCATAGTGACCTTCACAATCAATATATAAGGCTACTAGACTTCCCCTGCGCAACGAAACCAAGTGGTTGCTCCATATAGACTTCTTTCTCAAGATCATCGTGCGAAAAAATATTCTTATTGTCCAAACTAATGAAGGAGGCCAATGACGAACAACAACCAACAACAACAACATACCCAGTGTATTCCCACATAGTGGGTCTAGGGAGGGTAATGTGTACGCAGTTCATACCACTACCTCAGATAAAGTAGAGAGGTTGTTTTTGATTGACCTCCGGCTCAAGATAGATAACAGTATAACAAATAAAAAACATAAAAGCATACAACAAAATGGGATAACACACTGCTAGCTAATACAGGAAACAAGACAATCACAAAATAGTACTATAAACCTAAGTTGCTCGGACTCGGGTGCGGGTGTCCGATATGGGTACGGATCTAGAGGTCGGATCCTTCACGGTCTCAATTTAAAGATTCAATGATATGGATCTAGGGATGGATACGGGCGCGGGGATTCGGCAAAAAATAATTTAAATATCTAAAAATAGAGTTATAAAACATAAATTATAAGATATTATATGAAAAACTTGAGGAAAAAATATTGTTCGAGAAGAATCTCGGAAGGAGATAAAAAGAAAAGCAATAACATAGAAATTTCTATATACAAGGCATTCTATCTTCTTTAATTTCACCTTAGCTTTTGTTTTGATTACAAAATTTCTTAAATCTGTTCGGACTTTTCCAGTCGATTATGGTCGAAGTACCCAAAATCGGTTGACCAGATCGAGTACGGATCCCACACCCACATCCATGTCGTGTCGACACGGGTGCGGCACCAAAAGTAAAGAGTCCGAGTAACTTAACTATAAACTATCTATTCGAAATCGTAGACATTACCAAAATACCACGAACAAGAAACTCCAGATGTAGACAAAACACTCTTTCCTACTGTTACAGACGAACTCCTACCCACTAACCCTCTACCCTAATCCGCGTCCTCTACACCTTCCTATCAAGGGTCATATCCTTCGTAAGCTGTAACTGCTCTATATCATTCCTAATCACCTCCCTCCAATATTTCTTCGGCCTACCTCTACCCTGCCTAAAACCATCCATAGTCAGCCTCTCACACCTCCATACTGGAGCATCCGAGCACCTCCTCATCACATGCTCGAACCAACGTAACCTTACTTCCCGCATCTTATCTTCCACAGAGCCACTCCCATCTTCTCCCAAATAATCTCATTTCTAACCCTATGTCTTCTGGTAAGGCCACACATCCATCGCAACATCCTCATCTTCGCCACCTTCAACTTCAACTGCATAAACCGATCGAGCCTTAAGTCGATCAACCCGATCATCTGGACCAACTTCAACTGCATAAACCCAACGATAACCAACAATAGATTTACCTGTGGGAAGGGAAACAAACTCCCAAGTACAACTCGTATGTAAAGCATACATTTCAACAATCATAGCCTTCCTTCATCTTGGATGAGAAAGTGCTTCACCTGTAGTCTTAGGGATAGAAATAGAGGACAAAGATTATACAAAAACATAATGAGGTGATGATAGTGTAACGCCCTGATTCCCGAGAACCGGAACGCCACACGGTGCTTATGATCCCGAAGGACCACAAGCTAACCCTTTTTCTGATATCTGTACCTGTTCACTGCATAATATAATAAAATACATGCGAAAACTGGCTAACACTTGCCATAACGTTCAAACATATAGAAATATACACTACCTTAAACCACACACTAATACATCTGTCTGAAAAGCCTCTACATTGCCTGAACTATGGAGTTGAAGGGACAATTCCCTAACTAACTCCGCCTACTAAAATCAAATACTGTAATAACAACATCCTCGGATGATGAGGACTCACTGCTGCACCCACTGCTGCTATACAAGTGACTTCTAAGATGCTCCAAGTTTCACTCCTCTGAACCTATGGTGCCCCAAAATAAAAGAACACCATAGCGCGAATGCGTCAGTACTAAGATGTACTGAGTATGCAAGCAGGGAAGGCTAAATGCAAGGGCTTATGCATGAACATTTAATCAACAAAATAATCATGAGAATAACTAACGAGTACACATATATGAATGCACAGTTCACAACCACTATAACAATTATAACGACTCCAGACACCACAGCTCGGATACCACTTTACTGTCCTCGGAACTCACTACTGTACTGGGGTACTGCATTACTGAATCACAGGATACCAACACTGATCAATCGAATACACTCACACCCCTGACTCCTGAAGATTTATATTGACACAGAAACCGTACGTAAAACATGCGTACGGAAAATGAAGACTCACATGGCTTGAATTTCATTATCCATACTTCTCATAATATTATAGATAGGAAAACATAAGTAAAATCCCATAAATCATCATAACATCATCAATATTCATCATAAATTCTCATGACTCATCATAGACAACCAAACTCATCAACTCAAGACTCGGAGTGACTCGATAGTTCAAGAAACATACTCTTATGGAAAGGGGAGTTTCCTATAACCGACAACCCCATGTGAGCCGTGTGGAATACCAACGTTTGCCCTCCTAGGGAGAGCACTCCCATTGGCGGGAGTGTTGTACTCTTGCCAGGGAGTACAACCTTAAAGCTTTCATAATCACAATTCGGCTCTCTGGCCAACAATATCATCATCAACAACCCTACGGTGGCACATAGGTTTGGGGAAATACCAAATTTCCCTCTCGGTGCTTTGTAATACTCCCCGACTAGCTCAGAACGCGTTAGGAAATCCACCACAATATCACAAGGGTTTATCATAAAGACCAAATCAAATCTCTTTCTCATTTATCAAATCATATCAATTTGTGGATTCCTAACTCAACACATTTTAGCTCAAAATATTTTAATTTTCCTCAACATCAACATGGTATCAATAACAAAAGCATTTCGTCTCTGCGAGCTTAAAATCAATATAAATCATCCCGACTCTGCGGATGCAAATCAATATTCTCAAATGATCATTCTTTCATTTCAATATTCAAATCATGACAATAGCTTTTGAAAAGCATTTAAGATCTTCAAATCATAGTAAGATTTTGTATGTCGTAATGTAACTCAAATCATGGCTCTTATATCAAGAATCCTAAAAAAAAATAATTTCATAGTAGTGGTATGCAATTTATGTCATAAAATCTCAATTCAAGAAAATAAGATAATAAGGTTATTATGTATACCAATATTGGATGATTCAAAGTTCCATAAATCATATCTTGAAAACACTTGAAATATCAACTCATGGTAGAAATATGAAATTCACCATATCAAATCATAACTTGGGAATAATAAAGTAATCATGTACATCAAAGCTTAAACAATTTATATTTTCATAACCTCATAATTCGTCATTAAAACATCTTGGGTATTTACCCACTTTACAAAATCATGAAATTCCAATGATAAAATCAATTCTTTGGGCACAAGAATGAAAAGACATTCTTGTTCAAAACCCCACATACTAAGTTCTCACGGAATTCATTTTAAGTTCTCAAATCATCGGAAATTCATCGATCGTAGCACGACTAAGATTATCGCGGAACTGACTCAGCTCTAGACCAGCAGACTATTTCGGGCATACGTACCCCCAACAATCAATAACATAAGTAATACGTAGTATACAACAACGCATACTCACATGCCCAGAGGCCATCATGCACCATGCATTCATTAACACCTCACACCAATCATTTGAAGATCATATTCATATACAAGTATTGGGATCTCATGCCATTACATCGTAGATCATTCAACAAGGATGCATATGGTTAAGGAAGAATACAACATAACATAGTTCATCTAATCAGGATACACACAAATAACATACATTCAACACATCATGGTTCACTTCTCAAGGTTCTTTCCTTTAAGATCTTGATATATGCAATTCGACCCATAATTAGACATTTCACACTTAGCGTGGCCTAATGGCCTTATCATTTCCCTTAAGCACTATAGTAAACACGTAGCATGCAAGTATGGTATGAACTCATCACTTCGATCACAAGGGGTCATACGATCCATTCTTCTTCAACTAGGCATTTCTACAATTACCTTGCATGCACTATTTAGGGCATAGGTCAGTATGAACAATTACATGTGCTACAACACCATCATTCATCTTAATTCCACCAACTAAATCCCTCGTCCGCACTTACAACCATATCATAAGCCTTCCACACAACATCCCCAATTTTAGACAATAACATGGAGTTCATGTTGAACGTATACATAGAAAGTAGTCTAGTCATTTAGAACTTATTATATCCTAAGAATGTAAATTTATAGCCTCTTAGACAATTCCACAAACACCTTACATGCACTTTTAGGCATTGGTGAATTCGTCAAGTTCTCATGTTTTCCGCCACCCCATATATCTCATCCAACACACATAATCATCACATGCATGTATCAACCAACATACACCATCACCACACATATATATATATCAACCAACGTGCATAATATATCAAGTAACATACATAATCCTCATATATATCTCAACCATCAAATATCAATCAACATATATATATATATACATCATCAAAGTCTAGAAAATATATATATATACATACATATATATATACATACATATATATATATACATAACTTGAACTTTCAAAAAGGGATTCGTGGACTCTATGGACGAAAGGAGTCCATAGATAAACACTTGCATACCTTAGACTCCGTAGCCGGAAGAGATTGACGGAAGGAATTCTTGAATCAAAGCCTCCAATTAATTTTCCCCAATTCAAAACCTTAACCCTAACCCTAACTTGATATATATATATATATATACATATAAGAGAAATGAGAGGAAAATAATACAAGTTCTCAGCTGAATGGGGGTATTTATAGAGGTTTAAAAGAGTGGTGAAAGACCAAAATGCCCCTAAGAAACAAATAAAACCCGAATCTGTCCATGGGGACTGTTTTGATAGGCTGAAGTAGATCGACCATAACGTTTTACTCCAATATCCAAATTGAATGAAACCAATTTCATTAGAAAGAGGACTCTCAGAGCTTTCCGTTGATATATAGTAGCTCACCCAGATCATTATGTACAAGGAGTTATGGTCGTTTGAAGTTAACCCAAAAATTTGCTTTTGATAGGCTGAACTAGATTGACCATAACTTTTTGCTCCGATAGACAAATTGGATGAAACCAAGTTCATTGGAAAGAGGACTCTCAGAGCTTTCCGTTGATATATAGTAGATCACCCTGATCATTATGTACAAGGAGTTATGATCATTAAGTTGGAGCAAAAATACGCCTGGCCTCAGTACTTTTTTCTGCACGTTTTAATGTTCACAGTTTGATCGGCATGGTCGTAGTTTGATCGGAATGGTCGTAACTCATCACTCGAGTGTCCGTTTTGGGTGATCCACATATCGTTGGAAAGCTTATTCGATGCTCTACGAAATGGTGGGTCGAAATCCAAGAAATGACACACAGAAAAATTATAAATCATTCTCGAAGATAGGATCCCGACACGTTTACGCACAAAATTTCGACGAAAAATTTTCTGGGGTATTACAGATAGACGATGATAATTTAAGAAAGTATAATGTGGGTTAGCATTACGAGTGGATCATATGCCTTTCTGAAGTGCAATCGGTTGCCTAGGGGGAGGCAAGTCCGCAGTAGGAACATGGTTTGGCAAATAGATGAATCATTTGGGACTAATGCTGGATGCGGACGACGATGATATGTTTGGAGTGGTGGCGCTGCTGCTGGAGACGCAGAAGTAATTGTAGGGTCCTCAAAAGTTGGTACAGGTAAGACCTGAGGTATCGGTAAGACTTTAGAGATATCAGGATGATTAGAAGGTGTATAGTAGGGTTGAGATTCAAAGAATGTGACATCAACAAACATGAGGTAGTGGCAAAGATTAGGTGAATAACAACACTACCTTTTTGAACTCGAGAGTAACCACGAAAGACATTTTAGAGCACGAGGGGCTAATTTATCTTTTCCTGGGGGATAAAGCATGTGCTCCCATTGACACGAGGGGGGATAAAGTAGAGATGTGACTGAGGAAACAATATGGAATGAGGAACTTGATTCTGCTTAGAAGATGAGGGCACTATATTGATTAAATAGCAGCATGTGAGGATTGCATTGCCCCAAAAATGCAACGGTTGTTTGGCACGTAGACTAAATTACATAATCCACCACATCAGCAGTCTGGAGGATAAACCTATTAGGTGTCGTTTGGTACACAGACTAAATTATCTCGAGATTATAGTCCCGTGATTATAATCCATAAACTAATTTATACCATATGAGAGGTGGTATAAAATAATCCCAGGATGGGATAAGATGGGATTTCCCAGGACTTAGTTTGGTATTAGATTTATACCATGTTTGGTTGATGGTACCATCAACCAAACATGGTAAAAATTTAGTACCAAACTTATCCATGGGGTATCCCTCTTTATAATGCATACCAAACGACCCCTTACATTATGAAGAAAAGTAGGATACAGAGTAGAGTTATTATAAAAAAATAGGGTCAATGATAAAAGACGTTTATTAAATAATTAACAAAGGAAAAATGAGAAAAAAGGGAACAATAAGGCCACACCAAATCGGTTGTTACATAAAATGGGATCTCTTGTCGTTACATAATTTAACGATATGATACAATAAAATTTAATCAACAATGAAAACAAACAATTTATTTAAAATAATACAATGGGTGACAACCATCCAAACAAGCTGTTAGAGAACCTCCCTCCCAATTGTTAGTTTGGTGCACCACTTAGATACTAAACGGGGGATGGGGGTTGAATAGTATCTTAGTAGTTGGTCGACCTAATAAAATTTTGCATGCTAAAACACCCACAGGTTGAAATTTAAGTACCCAGAACTTGGTGCTTAGAAATATCCAACCAATTCCTTCAAGTGAAGTGCGGAAGTAAATAAAACAGAAGTTCCTGTATAAAAAATTTCCTTGCTCAAGCGAGTAAAAATCACGATCACCGCTGAGATTTGTAAACAAAACTTCTCTAAAACAATGAGCAATTTTAGGCTACAGAACACTTTATAACCTAGAAGACTAGATCAATCACTTACAACTAGGGGTGTACATAGGTCGGGTTGGTTTGGTTTTCTATTGAAAAAAACCAAACCAATTATGTCGGTTTATTAAAATTATAAATTAAATTAAACCAATATAAAATTATTTTTTTCGGTTTAGGTTTTAGTCGGTTCTTTCGTTTTTTTTTGGTTTTTTGGTTTTTTCTCATTTTTTTTTATAATATTTATTTTTGACAATTATATTGTGATTGGAGTTTAGATCAAGTATGTTTTCACTCATGCGCTAATGAAAAACCACAATTATGAAAAATTCAGGAGCGAAAAACTCTCTTGAAACTAAAAAATAAGATGAAGAGTGAAAAGTTTAGGTTTTTAGTTTATATTGGATTTTGGATCATTTTATTAGCAATTAATGGATAAATATTACAACTTCAAGGCCCAAATATGAATATATATATATATATATATACACACACATCTACTTTCTAAATATTGAAAATTAATATGACTAATTGAAAAGTATTTAAAAAGCCGATTATAATTAATATTTTATGTATAAAAAGTTAAATTATATACATGCATATATATATCTATAATATATTAAAAGTGGGAATATACTTAGAAAAGTGAAATGAACTTTTTGCCCTTCATTGAAATCCTTGCTTTAAACAAAATTCCTAATATTTAAACAAAATCGTCTTTTTCACTATTTCGTCCTAATATTTAAGAGTTGAAAATTAATTAAATGTATTTATGGTAAAAAAATTCCTTATTAGAAGACATCAAAATTTCTATATCTTTTTCTGATTTAAGAATTGAAAATTAATTAAATATATTTATGGTAACTCTTTCCTTATTTGAAGTCATACAACTGATACATTTTTTATTAGTTTAAGAATTCTAAATCAACTAAATTTGATTTTAAGAAGATTTGAAAAATCTAAAAATAAATATAAAACTATTAGAATAAGAAAAAATTAAGAAGTTTCAGATTTTTAAATGTTTTAAACACGTAATAGAATGTAAGCAATAAATTTGTAAAGATTTGACTTTAAAAATAAGGAAAGATTTTATATATATATATAAAATAATCATAACACAAATATGGTTTAAATTGATGCGTCTCTCTTATCCTGTGGCAACAAGGGAAAGAGGTATACAAATGTAAAAGTGATACCATCAACCACTTGGAATTGGAAAACATATATGTGTATATGTTTATGTTTACATTATTACATTAAAGTGTGAAAGATTTTTGAAAAGTGATTTGAACTTTTACACTTTAATAAAAATCTCCGCAATAGATAAAATTATTTAATTTTAAATAATCAAACGTTACACGTGCGAGGCACGTGCGACTAAACTAGCATATATAATACACACACACACATATATACACATATACACACACACATATATATTATTTCGGTTTGATTTGGGTTCAGTTTGACTTTTTTTTGGTTAACACCAAACCAAACCAAGAATGTTCGGTTTTTTTTTTCAAACGCCAAACCAACCAAACCAAACCATAAGTCGGTTTTTTTTTCTCGGTTTGGTTTGGTTCTTCGGTTTGGTTTGACTTGACGGTTTGGTCTGTACACCCCTACTTACAACCTACAATCAACAGTACTGTAGCTACTACCTCCAAGCTAATCTCATAGCCTAAAAATTAAAAAGATCTCTTAGAAAAAAACTCATTGTGATGCTTCTTGAATAAGCAAATAAGGTTACAACTCAAACACCGACTACAAGATCTAGACAAACTAAATAACGGAAGGTAGCTTCAATTGCTTGAACTTGGTTCTTCAGTTTGATATCTCTCTTGCTCACAAGAATTGCTTCTTTGCTTTGTATTCTCTCAATGCTCTCAGCGTGAGTGTGTGTTATGCAAGAAGACAATTGCAAGCAATATATAGCAAATAGTTAGCAATATGAGTTAATGATACACTGATACACATGTATGGATAATAATATCTCCTAAATCTAGATAATAAACGAAGTGGGAAATATGTCACATGCTTTCCATTTGTCCAATTATGACTCGATTTTCATATTAACTTGGACTCATTAATAACAAGTAGGATCTACCAATATTCTCTATATTATTTAGGCGGCTGCTAGGTCAGTTTCTACAAAACTAAGAAATATCTTTCACGGAAGTGAATCCTACTCCCGCAGGAATAAGTGTCAGGCACTATACAAGAATCAACTAGCCGGACCAGGTCCTTTAGCTTGTAGCGACCAACCAACTGAGCTGCCATATTTGTTAATGATCAAAACCATAACTTACCATAATTGATTAGGATCAATGTATAACTTGTCCATAGACCATATGTTCCCTAAGTGAATATTTGACTGAAACCTTGGTTACTCAGTTTATATGACTTTATGCTTGTTTGATTCAGCTACATCATCCAATTCAATTAAGAAAATTGTTGTTGCAGGTCCCTATTGTTCCGTATGGTGGAGCTACCTCTATTGAGGGACACACCTTATCTCTCAATGGTGGTGTTTGCATTGATATGACATTGATGAATGTAAGGGCTTATAATTGAAATTTCATTTATAGACCATTCTATTTTAATTTGATTTGGTCTCATAATTATATTTCTTCATTTTGACGGATCCTAAGCATAGTAGACCACATTTAGGCCGTGATATAATATGGTTCTTGATAGTATCTCATCGGCCATTTTCACATTATAGCTAAGCAGTTGAAATTATTCATTTAAAAATTGTGTTTCATAGAGCAGGTTGTACTGAAAATTGAGGGCTTAGCCTTTCCTTTTGGCTATGTTGCTCGGGGTCTCCAAAAATGTACTGTTGCGCACCCGTGACGGATTCTCCAAAATACAATATTTTTGACGTATCCGACATGCACCCATGATATTTTTTAAGAGTTCGAGCAACATAGGCTTTGGTGTTTTTCCTGCAAAACTATTGTGTTTAATTGAAAATGCCATCTGGTTGCTCACTTAGGCTTGATATCCCGAAACGTTTGGAAACTTATAGTTCCATCTGGTTGCTCACTTAGGCTTGATATCCCAAAATGTTTGGAAACTTATATTTGGCTTATTTTTTTATAATGATTGTTTGGGTCCATCAGTAAACAATTATGATCCGTAAGAGGCTCTTCAAAACGATGATTGTTGCTTTACAGATGATTAAATACCAATTAGTTATTGAATTGCTGCAGGAACTGCCTATTTTAATGTAACACAAACAGAACTGCAGAAATTTCTTTGTTTATGGTCCACAGGGTTGTATAACAGAAGGGTTAAGTGGAAGGTCCGCTTTTGCCGGATACTTCCAGTGGGATTTATTAGTCATTTCTTTTAGGCTTTTCTGAGGTGCTTTGTTACTTCACGGAGTCTTCTTTGTGCCACCCTGGTTCATATCTTTTTTTTTCTTCCAATTTTTACTAGATTTTTCATCTATTTCGCTTGGAAATAAACCTATTATATGAGCTTTTGAGAGGAAACGATTTAATTTGTAAGTTGTGAATATATTAATTTGGTAATTCCAGTCCAGTGTGATGATGCAATATCAGTTTAACATGATGGCTATCTTGGCAATTGTAGTCATGAAAAAAAGATTTTGCTATGATGTTCTTCCATTGTTCCCTGGTCCTTGTCCCTAGTCCTTACTTTTCTTTGTGAATCTACTTAAAATGCAGCGTGTTAAAGCTTTGCATGTTGAGGACATGGATGTGGTGGTTGAACCAGGCATTGGATGGATGGAGCTCAATGAATACTTGGAGCCCTATGGTCTCTTTTTTCCCCTTGATCCTGGTTAGTCCTGTTATTTTTCTTTGGTTAAAAGTGTTTGTAGTTTTCTGTCACTCCTACTCTCTCTCTCTCTCTCCTCCTCCTCTCTCTCTCTCTGAATAAATCATTACTTGGGCTTTAGGATGTTCTCAAACTTATTATTTATTTTTTGGAAGTACCGCCGAACAATAATTTTAGACATTGTACACGATGTTTTCCATAACATGATTTAGGCATTTACGAAGTTCATTATCACTATATTTGGCTAAGTGGGAAATGATAGAAACACTTTGACGGTAAAGTGGAAAATTAGGCGATATATATTTTCCCAGACACACACTCTATGCATAGGTTTCCGGTATTCAATGCGATCCATCCTCTTATATTAGCTTATCAGTTGCCATATAACAATGACAATAACTCCTCAAAATTGTATCAGTAAAAGCTGGATTTAGACTATGATCAAGTAAATTGTTGTGAATCTGGTTGTAATTGCTTTAAATAATTGGAAAACCACTTCCTGTGCTCGTTGGTAACCAGAAACTTTCCTTGTTGATGTTTAAGAAAAATTTCAAAGATGTTTCTATATTATTCACGAGAAAAAAGAGAGATGAAGAACATGCATGGTATTGATTTTTAACTGTAAGAGAATGTAGAATAAAAGATTTAGACCAGTTTGGAAGTGCAAAACTCTTTATGATGCTTATCATTTAAAGAAACAGAAGAATCTTTCTAAAATGATTTATTTAATTCATTTTGAAGGATTTTAGTGGTCCAAATAAAAAACGAACATGGGCTAAGACAATACTATCGGAAACAACCTCTCTACTTCTTCGGAGGTAGCGGTATGGACTGCGTACATCTTACCCCCCTTCCCCCAGACCCTACTTGGTGGGAATACACTGGGTTTGTTGTTGTTGTTGTTGTTGTTGGGCTAAGACAATATTGCTGAGCAGAAATTATAGCTCTTTCCTTTTTTTTTTGGGTCCTTGCTCCATTTTGTTTAAAAGAAAGGGAGCCCGGTACCATGCATTTCTGCCAGAGGCAAAACTCTTTCTGAAATGATTTATTTAATTCATTTTGAAGGATTCTTGTGGTCCAAATAAAAAATGAACATGGACTAAGACAATATCGCTGAGAAGAAATTATATCTTTTCCCTTTATTTTTTTTTAGAAATTATATCTTTTTCAATTTTTTCGGTCCTTGCTCCATTGTAAAAAAAAGGGCAGTCCGGTGCACTAAAGCTCCCGCTATGCGCAGGATCCGGGGATGGGCTAGACCACAAGGGTCTATTATATGCAGTCTCACCTTGCATTTTTTTGCCATAGGCAAAACTCTTTCTGATGCTTCTTATCATCTAAAGAAACAGAAGTATCATTCTAAAATGTTTTATTTAATCCATTTTGAAGGATTCTTGTGGTCCAAATAAAAAATGAACATGGGCTAACACAATATCGTTGTGCAAAAATTATATCTTTTTCCTTTTTTTATCCTTGCTCCATTTTGTTAAAAAAAAAAGGGTAGCCCGGTGCACTAAAGCTCTCGCTATGCGCAAGGTTTGGGGAAGGGCCGGACCATAAGAGTCTAGTATATGCAACCTTATCTTGCATTTCTGCCATAGGCAACACTCTTTCGGATGCTTCTTATCATTTAAAGAAACAGAAGAATCTTTCTAAAATGATTTATTTAATTCATTTTGAAGGATTCTTGTGGTCCAAATAAAAAATGAACATTGGCTTAGACAATATCTCTGAAAAGAAATTATATCTTTTTCCTTTTCTTTTTTGTCCTTGCTCCATTTGTTTTAAAAAAAGGGCAGCCCGGTGCACTAAAGTTTCCGCTATGCGTAGGGTCGGGAGAAGGGGCGGACCATAAGGTTCTATTATATGCAGCCTTACCTTGCATTTCTGCCAGAGGCTGTTCCACGGCTTGAACCCGTGACCTCTTGGTCACATGGCAACAACTTTACCAGTTACTCCAAGGCTCCCCTTTCCTTTTTCCATTGTTAATTTAAAATTTTGTTCACTCTTGTGTACGAAGTCTCTGCTCATCTTAGATGATATGTCATTTTAATTAGTTATGTACTGATATTTTGAGAAGTGTCAACATGCCATTGTTTCAGGACCTGGGGCAACCATAGGTGGAATGTGTGCTACACGTTGTTCTGGTTCTTTAGCAGTGAGGTAATTGCGCTGAGACTGTTTCCTCGGTGTTAATCTGATTGTTTCATTTGCTGCTGGAAAATGTTCTCTAGTTATAATCCATTTGCCTTAATAGTTTTAACACCTCTCTCTCTCTATTAAGTTTTTTTCTTTTGAAATTGGTAATGACTGTGTATATATATATGTATACGTGGGCAAAACAGTACATGGGTTGTACTGAAACCATAATTACAATTGTACTCCAGAAGCTAAACTAATCTACCTCTAAATTGGCTCTAGAATATCAATAATTTAATCAATATCATCTGAGCATATCTGTTTAGACAAATTCATAATAGCAAGCAGGGACAATTCTCCATCTACTTCTGTTCTTTGCTATAGCTCCTGCTTCCTCCCAACTCTGTAAAGCTTCTGTAATCTTTCTGGACATGATCCAGGATATGCCTGGAAGGTTAAAGAAAATTCTCCACTGTGTTCCATCACTCTGCAATGAAGGAATAGATGGTTAACCATCTCTGCTTCAACTTCACACAAAAAGAATCTAGGACACATTGTGATATTACTTCTCATTAAATTGTCCTGTGTGAGGACAACTTCCTTAGCCAAGAGCCACACAAAACACGATACTTTGTGTCGGATATTGGTTCTCCAAATATGCTTCCAAGGCCAATGATCAAACTGATTCATCATCTTATATTCCACATTCACCTCGAAATCACCACTGCTGCGACCTTGCCACCTCAATAAATCTTTCCCTGCCTGTAACCCTCTAAGTTGTGCAAGGATGCTATAAAATTCGGTTACCCTGTCCATTTCCCAACCGTTGAGTAATCTTCTGAAAGTGATATCCCAACCTTGAGGTGTCCGTATTTCTGCCATAGTCTTCTGTTGCTGAAGCACCAGATTGAATATGTCTGGAAAGTGTGATTTTAGCATCCCTATTGCATGCCAGTTCTCCTCCCAAAAGTTAGTTTTGCTACCGTCATAAACTTTGATCCTTGTTTACTCTTCATTTCACTCGCAAAATCTAAGATCATGATGGTACCTACAGGAACCATCCGATAGGTATGCCAGGCCTTCATCCCAAAATAATTATCAAATCAATGTGGAAGTAATAGAAATAGCAAAGTAAGCTTCGAAATTCAAACTATTCAAATTCTCTTCGTTGTACCCTACTTCGTGAGATAGCAAGAACACCCTTGTTACTACTCCCAAAAGTAGTGATACCACCTCGAATCTCATTATAAGAAACTCTTTTATCTTACCTTACAACCTGTTCTCTTACCCGATCCGCTCTCTAGAACTTTAGCCCATTACAACTTGTTCTCTTTTGCCTGATCCAATGAGCCTCTGCGACTATAACCCTTCTTAAAAATAATAGTAAATGTATCAATTTCATCACTAAACTATTGATTCTTGTTGATACACTCCTGCCATAACACTGTCGTAGAAATTTTGATTTCTGTTGAAGCATTTTCGTTCTCAAATACCTCGAGGAACCCATCCTTATCATGTCAAACCTCCTTAATTGTAGCCTTCAAAGTCATGATGCTTATTACCTGGTTAATCCTCTAATCATACCATTTGATGAGGAACATTAAAATTCTAAAACTAGTCCAGAACCTTCATGAATCAAAAATCAATTTTGCTACTTATAGAAAGAGAAAGTCAATTTGAGTTTTGCTACTAGTTGTCAAATTTATCTTTTACATAATTCTAGAATACTTAGCTATTAAGAAAATGAGTTGTCAACTATGAGTTGTCAATGAGTTGTACAAAGGCTTTTGAAGCCTATAAATAGAGGCAATGACCTCTAGCTATGTAGTTTTAGTTCAACTCTTCTATTAATGAAACTTTGTGTTTTCTTTTTAAGATCTTGGATTAGATCTTGTATTTTAAGGGCTTTGGATTAACCTCTTGTTATCCGTGTATTTGGATTGTCTTTAGAGCGTTATCTTACAACACGTTGAAGTTGTTCCTTCGACAAATTGTGTGGTTTACTTTATTTAGCACAATAGAGAGTTCCTCTAAACATTGTGCTACATCAGTTTGGTATCAGAGCCACGAAGGATCTTACAACGAGGGTAAATAACCTAGAAGAAAGATTGGATCAGCAAATCGCTACTCTTCGTGAAGAACTCACTAGGAGGTTTGAAGAACTTGTATTAGTGAGAAACAATCAAGGAGGTGATGTCAGAAATCGGAGACAATATCGAGCTCAATATGTGGAAGAGGAAGATGATGTGGAGGAACATGATCTTTATGCACAACCAAGAAGAGGTCATGCAAATGGTGGAGATATGTACAAGATTAAGGCTGAAATCCCTACTTTCAATGGTAATGTAAGCATTGAAGGGTTTCTTGATTGGATGTACGAGGTGGAGACATTCTTTGAGATTATGAACATCCCTCCAGAACGTCGAGTACCGTTGGTGGCATATAAATTGAAAGGAGGGGCTGGAGCTTGGTGGAATTGTCATCAAGAAGAGCTTCGTTTGAGGGGTGAAAATCGTGTAAGATACAACAACAACAACAACAAACCCAGTATATTCCCACCTAGTGGGGTCTGGGGAGGGTAGAATGTACGCAGTCCATACCACTACCTCTAAAGAAGTAGAGAGGCTGTTTCCGATAGACCCCCGGCTCAAGACACAAGACAATATACAAAAATATTCAAAGCATGAAACATGATAAAACTAACATAGATACAACATCCACAAAAGTAATGTACAATACCAAACAAAAGACACCAAAACCCTCCTAACTACGGACTACGATTCATCCACCCACCTTATCCCTCTATCCTAGTGTTTTTCTTCCAAACCTTCCTATCCAGGGTCATGTCCTCAGTGAGACGTAACTGCTCCATGTCACATCTAATCACTTCTCTCCAGTATTTCTTCGGTTTACCCCTACCCCGCTTGAAACCATCTAACGCTAGGTTCTTACCTGCGGATTATAAACAACACTTGTACCTACAGTTTCATAACTGTGTTAAAGGTAATAAATCTGTTTTTGATTATACAGAGGAGTTCTTAAGATTACAAGTAGGGTGCAATTTTTCTGAAAATGAAGACCAACAAGTCGCAAGGTATATCAATGGTCTCAATGATTCTATCCAAGAACGTCTTGGCATACAACAAATTTGGTCAATAGATCAAGCTCAAACTCTTTCCTTGAAAGCGGAGAGATATATAAAGACCAAGAAGTCTTATAAAGCCGCGTCTTATTCTCGCCTAGAAAGTATATCAAAAAGTTCTCCACGCCAAGAGAAGGGGAAGTTTATTCCATCCAAAGCAAAGAAAGATGAAAAGGCACCATCTTCTAGCAAAAATAATGATAAACAACCATCTACTATGATTAAGTGTTACAAGTGCCGCGAAGAGGGACACATATTAAGCAACTGTCCAAGAAGGAAGTTTGTCAACACCACTCGTCGTGATGAAAGTGATGAAGAGGTGGACAACTATGAAAGTGAAGGTGAACCCGAACTATGTGAAGAAGAGGGAGAAGAAATAGTATGTGTGGTCAAACGCCTTCTATGCTCAACCATGCAAACTGAAGAGACACCACGAAAGAGGATATTCGAAAGCAAATGCCCTGTGAATGGAAAAGTATGCAAGTTGGTAATTGATAGTTGTAGTTGTGAGAATTTAGTTTCTGAAAACATGGTTAAACACTTAAACCTTGAGACACATGATCACCCGAATCCATATACTATCGGATGGCTCAAGAAAGGAGTGAAGATCAGGATCACCAAACAATGTTGGTTACCACTTTCTCTGGGTAAGTATTATCGATCAAACATTCTATGTGATGTGGTTGATATGGATGCATGCCATGTTCTTCTGGGAAGACCCTGGCAATATGATGTGAACACCACACATAAAGGAAGAGACAATTGGTATTCTTTCATTTGGAACAAACGAAAAATCATTTTACTTCCAAACAAGACTACTAATAATGCCTCTGAAGTAGAGGAGAAGAGTATGTTAACCATCATTTAAAATCCAAAAGAATTTGCTCAAGACTTGAAGAAATCAAAATTATGTGCCGCATTAGTCGTCAAAGGAGATGAGCAACCAACAAAAAAAATTCCAGTGGAGATGCAAAGTCTGTTATCTGAATACCAAAGCATACTTGGACAACCTCAACATCTACCTCCTAGGAGGGATATTCAACATCAAATAGATTTTGTTCCAGGTGCTAGTCTTCCCAACCTACCACACTATAGGATGAGCTCAAAAGAGCATGCAATTCTAAGGGAGAAAGTAGAAGAGTTATTGCGTAAGGGACATGTTAGAGAAAGCATAAGTCCATGCACTGTACCAGCACTACTCACGCCAAAGAAAGATGGATCTTGGCGGATGTGAGTGGATAGTAGGGCTATCAATAAAATCACTACAAGGTACAGATTTCTTATCCCACGAATGGATGACATACTTGACCAATTCAGTAGAGCAAAGGTGTTTTCGAAGCTTGATCTAAGAAGCGGATATCACCAAATACGAATTAGACCCGGTGATGAATGGAAGACTGCATTCAAGACAAAAGAGGGGTTGTATGAATGGCTAGTTATGCCATTTGGACTTTCTAATGCTCCTAGTACTTTCATGTGCTTAATGATTCAGGTTCTTCATCCACTCTTGTCACAGTTTGTAGTTGTCTATTTTGACGACATATTGATCTATAACAAAAATATGGAGGAACATTTTGAATATGTCAAAAAGGTGATGGATGTATTGAAGGAGAATGAGCTCTATGTTAACTTGAAGAAGTGTGTATTCCTTGAAACAAAACTAGTTTTCTTAGGCTTTATTATCTCAAGTGAGGGGATTCAAGTTGATGAGTCTAAAATAGATGCAATAAAGGGATGACCAACTCCAAAAACTATCTCTGAAGTGAGGAGCTTCCATGGTTTAGCTACTTTCTATAGAAGATTTGTGAAGAACTTTAGTACTGTCATGGCACCAATCACTGAATGTTTATAGAAAGGGAAGTTCAAATGGAATGCAAAAGCTGAAGCTAGTTTCATGGAGATTAAGGAAAAGCTGTCACAAGCTCCTGTATTAGTGTTACCAGATTTCAGCAAGACCTTTGAGTTGGAATGTGATGCTAGTGGAGTAGGCATTGGGGTTGTTTTATCACAAGAAATGAAACCTGTTGCTTTCTTCAGTGAGAAGCAAAGTGAAGCAAGACAAAAGTGGAGTACTTACCAGCAAGAGCTGTATTCTGTTTATAGAGCATTGAAAACATGAGAGGTCTATTTAATGCCTAAAGAGTTCATTGTCTACACTAATCATCAATCCTTGAAACATTTTAGAAGTCCAAAAGCATGTGGATCGCATGTTAGCAAGATGGGCAGCATACCTGGAGAGATTCAATTATCTTATTGTCCACAAGTCCGGAGTAACTAATCGAGTGGTAGATGCTTTAAGACGACGTGCAAGTTTCATGGTTTCTTTTGAAGCTAAGTTACCAGGAGTAGACCAAATAAAAGAACTATATGAAAATGATGAAGACTTCGGGCGAATCTGGGTGAAACAAACGAAAGGTTTACCATTAGAAGAGAATTTTGTGGTACAAGATGGATATCTCTTTAATGGAAACCGCTTATGTATTCCCAGAGGTTCTCTACGAGACAAGTTGATTCGGGAGATGCATTCATGTAATCTTAGCGGCCATGTTGGGCGTGATAAAACTATTGCTAATTTGGAAGCACGCTACTATTGGCCACAACTTAAGAGAGATGCCGACAAATTTGTGCAAAGGTGTCCCGTTTGCCAAACATACAAAGGTCAGGTCCAAAACACCGAACTCTATATGCCATTACCCGTTCCAAGTGCACCTTGGGAAGACCTATCAATGGATTTTGTACTTGGCTTACCAAGGACAAGGCGAGGACATGATGCTGTTTATGTGATAGTTGACAGATTTTCTAAAATGACTCATTTTATCCCTTGCCGTAAGACAACGGATGCCCATAATTTAGCTAATCTTTTCTTCAGAGAAGTAGTCAGACTACATGGTGTTCCAAGATCAATTATTTCAAATCGAGATAGCAAATTTCTTGCTGCATTTTAGCTTACTTTATGGAAACAATTCAACACAAAATTGAAATTTTCAAGCACTGCCCATCCACAAATAGATGGCCAAACAGAAGTGGTGAATAAATTTCTACGAGATTTAATTCGATGCATCTGTGGAGATAAGAAAGAACAATGGGATTTAGCTTTATCCCTTGCGGAGTTTGCCTACAATAATTCTAAGCATAGGTCTACGGGTCGTAACCTTTTCTCCATTGTGTACACTAGAGTTCCAAGACATGTGGTTGATTTAGTGAAGCTACCAATAAGGGAGAATTCAAGATCAGCTATGACCTTGGTGACAATTATTCATAATTATTTAAAGAGGTTCAAGATGTATTAGACGCATCAAACAAGAAATACAAGCAGTTGACAGACAAGAATAGGAGGCTAATGTCATTCCAAGTTGGTGACCAAATAATGGTATACCTTAGAAAGGAGAGATTGCCTACTGGTGTTCACGGAAAATTAAGGCAAAAGAAATATGGCCCATACACTATTCTAAAGAAGATCAACGACAATGCCTATGTGGTAGATGTGCCAAGTGAGATGAATATTTCAAATACTTTTAATGTGGCTGACCTATCACTCTATTATCCAGAGCAAACACTTTACGAAGAAAACTCGAGGTCGAGTTTCAAAGAAGTAGAGGAGAATGATGAGGAACATTAAAATTCTAAAACTAGTCCAGAACCTTCATGAATCAAAAGTCAATTTTGCTACTTATAGAAAGAGAAAGTCAATTTGAGTTTTGCTACTAGTTGTCAAGTTTATCTTTTACATAATTCTAGGCTATTAAGAAAATGAGTTGTCAACTATGAGTTGTCAATGAGTTGTGTATGAGTTGTACAAAGGCTTTTGAAGTCTATAAATAGAGGCAATGACCTCTAGCTATGTAGTTTTAGTTCAACTCTTCTATTAATGAAACTTTGTGTTTTCTTTTAAGATCTTGGATTAGATCTTGTATTCTAAGGGCTTTGGATTAAGCTCTTGTTATCCGTGGATTTGAATTATCTTTAGAGCGTTATCTTACAACACGTTGAAGTTGTTCCTTCAACAAATTGTGTGGTTTACTTTATTTAGCACATTAGAAAGTTCCTCTAAACATTGTGCTACATCACCATTTCCGTTCATTAACTCTCTTTCCGATACCAACTATGCCATTTGTGTACACCTCTCATACTGAACAACTAATCGTAGAAGATAAGGCAATCATGAGGTTCTTCACACCGTTGTTCATATTTTCGGGATAATATTACCCATTTGCACAATCTGAATCACAACTTCACTCAATCTGTTTTCGAATCATAGTTGTAGTCTAAGTTTGGTCCCAAGACCCTTAGACTAGCCTGCCTTTTCCTTCTTGAGACAACCACTTGCTCCATACCGTGTAATGTTGTCAAGACCCAAAAACCAAGGTAGTGATGACACCCATCTAACCCAAGTGATAGGTAAGTCGCTCCCCAAATCACAAATCAAGAATTCTATAGAATGCAGAAATTAATGATATAAAATTGAACAGGTCAAAAAGAGAACCTTTCATAAACATCTCAACTGCAGAAATGAAAATAACAACAATAACTCTTCCGAAGCCCGTAAGCCATTAGTACAAGCCTCTTAAGGAATACGATACATCACTGATAATGTGAACAATCTCAAGGAAGGAAAGACGAAACAAGAAATAAGGGCTTGTATGGTACAAGGGATAAGGGAACTAATTTCGGGATTAATTTTAGGATGAACTTATTCTATGTTTGGTTGGGATAAATGCATAGAATAACTCATTCTATAATTAGCTATCCCGATATTGTAGTGTTATTTCTATTCCACCTTGAGGGTGGGATAACTAATCTCGGGATAGTTAATCTTGGGATAATTAATCCCGGAATAACTTGTTTCCAACCAAATGATCCCTAGAATCCATTAGTCCATTGGTCAGTCAACTAGCTACCACCACCGGATCCAAAGAATGATAGCCTCGAACAGTACACTAGTTCCATGCCCGGTGACAATAGTCTCATTACATGCACACAAGATACATAAAATAAACAAACGTGAGTGAGTAGCCCGGATCTGCCTTTGCAAGTCTCTCTGCATATTGAGAGCAGAGCATGCAACAAAATTGAGCAATTGAGCAATGGATCTGAGAAGAATTCCCCCTTGAAGCACGACTCTTTCAGTTTCTCTGTTGGCATTTACCAAGTCATCATACGGGGGAATAACTTCTGATGCCCACCTCGGTAGTACGAAAAAACCCTGGTTTAAAGCTAAAGATGGTTGATACTTTGAAAGTTTGAAAGATACAACTTTAATCTGTTTTCATGGTAGAGGCAACCCTTTAGATACTTTGGTTTACTTCATAAATGAACCTAGCTCCCTTACTCCTTCCATAACAATCAGGTCAGGCTACTAACCATATGTACCCAACAACATCATCGTGCGACCCTTATTTGAATTGGTGGCAAAGGTCTGCCTATACTACCTCAACTTGCACTTAAACACATACATTTGCATATAGAACCAAAAGACACAGACTAAGGCAATTCAACAACAGTTCAATTATACACAAAAGTCAACTATCAAATCAAGATAGATAATCATTTATTGTGTTTCACAACATTTAAGCACATTTTTATCAAATAGAATCTCATCAAGCTCAAATAGAGAGGAGAATGAATGTATTAATGTAATGTATATGCTATATATGCACCTGCTGCTCTGGATAACTAGCTAGGACCCATGGGGGCCTCGCGAGGTCCATATACCGGGTAGGCGTGCCTCCCTACTTCCAAAATACCTATAATAAAATTGGGCTGACTTGCCACTCAAGTCTATATAATATTTTGTAGGTGTGTCACTCTGTTTCATATGACATTGGGAAGGTGTGCCACTCAAATCCATATAGCATTGGGCAGGTGTGCCTCTTTGATCCGTATGAAATGCAATGCATGATGTGCAAACATGCAACTCCGATCCCATAAACAAGTACAATTCCAAGGAATGCATTTCTTATCATGAGTCAATTCAATTATCAATTCTAGGTTACCTCTTCCGAACTTCACAATCAATATGAACTCTCTTTTGACCTACAACTAACAAGAATCTCAGTTTTGCATCAATTATCATCATAACCCGACTCAAGTATTCAAGAGAGTAAAATCATCAACTAGCATGCTCAATAAGTCACTTTCAAACCAATTCATACAAATCATGCTAGCAAATCAGGGGAAGATAGTCCAATCAAGTAATTATTTATTTTAACCCTTCACATAACACTGGTACCTGCATAGATTCTTGTCATTTTACCTATACGGGACCGCAAACCCCCATTTTCCCATTACTCCCCTATACAAGCAACTTCCACATAAACACTCCGAAAAAGAGTTAAAAAAAGCCTCAATTTGCCTTAAACATAGTTCAAATAGTCAAATAGTTGTTTTACCCTTCCGTAGAGCCTCTAAATAAGCCTACATATGAAAGACGAAACTATAGACATCCATATTGTTGCACTTCTATTTCGGGTCCAAAAAGTTTAACCCAAAAGTCAACCACGATCTTGAAAAGGCTAAACTAAAATTTTATTTGAAAATCATGTTACTTTTAACTTAAGGAACTCAAATATGCAATTTCATTGAAAATGAAGCTAAAATCGACTTCCAAACCATCAAAATACGATTTCATAAATTTAGCCCCAAACCCCTCAGTTTCCCCAATTAAAATCAAGGTTTTGAAGATGGAATCATAAGTAAAACATTAGGGAAGTGTAAATATAGGTTAAGAATCATGACTAAGGAAGAAATCTTGAAAATCACCTTTTGAATCTCCCAAAAATTAGTTCTCAAGCTTCAAAATTGAGGTTTGAAATAATAAAATGATCTTAAGGAAAAACACACTGATACTAACAACGATGCAGAGATTTGGTCGTAGGCGCAACACAGGTGTGAAGAATCCTCTGCAACAGCGATGCAGAGATTTATTCGTATGTGCGATGTAGGTGCGAAGAATCCTTTGCAACGTCGGAGGTCACTTGGCATGCTGCTCATCGCAGGAGCGGGCTTGTCTTGTAGGAGCGAGAAAAGTTCGCAACTTTGGATCCGCCGGTGCAGATGAACCTCCACAAGAGCGAACAACCTTGAGCCTGTTACTCTCTACCGAAGCGGAACTCCGCTGGCGCGGCTCCGCTGGAGCGACCTCCTAATCGCAGGAGCGACTCCGTAGGCGCGGCTAGGCACCAGCAAACCAATTGGAACCCAAAGAAATCCTCAAACTTGAAATTGACCCCCGAGATTCATTTGGAACCTGTGAACACAAACTATATATTCTACCCAACTAGAAAGGACATTCTAGAGTCAATGGAATCATCAAAACAATGAATAGAGATTGTCTTAATCAAATGTTAACCGAAATCAAACCTTAGCCTTAAACCTCCAACTTACCAACTAACTACTCAAAATTCATCCGAACACTTGGGGACTGGAACCAAAGGTCCTACTAATTGAAAAATCACATTCTGGAGCTAATGGAACTGTCGAAATTCCATTTTGGCCTTGTTATCTTCGAATGTTGACTTTGGTCAACCATGCCAGCTTTCAGACCTTCAAAATGAAGAACTTGCATTACTCTCATCCAGCTACCTCGGGAATCATGCCAACCACATTTACGGATCATAAATACCATACAACAACGACAAGGGAAAATAAAATGGTCAAAATGCAGAGAAAACGAAAAACAACCGCGAGGGTTGTTACATCATCCACCACTAAAACACATGTTCATTCTTGAACATAAGTATAAGGAAGGTACCTGAACTGTTGAAAAATGGGGATATCTGCTCCGCATGTCCGACTTTGTCTCCCAAGTGGCCTCCTCACCGGGAGGATGCTTTCATTGATCCTTCGTTGAATCTATCTGTGTGGACCTCAACTTCCGAGTCTGCCTATCCAAAATGGATGCAAATCCACCGAATCCCATTGAATCGCATGAGAACCATTAGAATGATATTTCATCAACATTGTGACATGGAAAATTGGAAGTACAACTGAACGACCCAGAGGTACAGCCAACTCATAGGCCACCTCCCCAATGCAAGAATCTCAAATGAATTGATAAACCTCAGGCTAAGCTTGTCCGTCTTCCCAAATCTCATCAGATGCTTCATGGGTTAGTGACACAAATAGACCAAATGTATCTCAGGGACTTTTATTTCCAACTATTAATGAGTTGCATGAATAGACCATTTTTGATAGTTCGATGACATAGTCTTTTCCCTTTGATTATAGTGATTGATGTTTCATCTTCAGTAATCCCAACGTGAAAATGCAAGAGGAGGAAGTTGGCTATGCTTGTTGATAGTTTTTGAAAATTATTTCTCACTTTGGACATAGAGTTCTGAGTGTGATCTCATCCGTATTTTGATTTACAGTTATCTTGATCTTGTCAATCTTGGATTTACTGCTTTGGCTTGTTTCCGACTAAGTGTTCTTTCTCTTAGCATGTAGGTATGGTACAATGCGCGATAATGTCATCAACCTCAAGGTTTGTAATGTTGACACCGAAAACTTGTATAGATGGGATAGCCAAATTTTAAATTTAGTTTCTCTTGCAGGTTGTTCTAGCTGAT
This sequence comes from Capsicum pubescens, assembly GCA_030864215.1. NCBI lineage: Eukaryota > Viridiplantae > Streptophyta > Magnoliopsida > Solanales > Solanaceae > Capsicum > Capsicum pubescens. The sequence continues at coordinate 241,557,053 of CM061548.1, forward strand.
GGAGAAGTTATGAAGACTGCATCCCGTGCCAGGAAAAGTGCTGCTGGGTGCGTTTGCTTATATCAGTCTTGAAGTTTTGTAACTTGATCTCCTTTTTCTTTTCCTTCTGACAACTTGATCGTATTTTAGTATCCTAAATGAATTTTGAAAATAGGCAATTTGGTTCAGTATGATAACTGGAAGCACATGCCTCTTCTCTGTAATGATAATGCTGTTTGTTTTCATTGTTTGCCATTATTTCTCTTGGTAATCTATCAAATAAGAATTCCACGAATTTTGACGAGGAAGGTAGCTTCAAGGAGTTAGCCTCCAGTTAACTCAGATAGAAATGGAATTTGAACTCAATAAGTCGCAGATTATGAATTTTGAAAGTAGATTCACCAAGACTCTGCATGTAAGGAAGCGAGCTGTGCGTAAAAAAGGAGGTATTTGATGGCATTGAAAGCTAATAACATGGGAGCCAAATGTTGGAGATCTTCATCAGTTGCGAGGGGATGTGAAGAAGGGAGGGGGAGAAATTGAGATTATTAAAGTTATAAGATAATTTCATAAAATGCTAGTAGAATATTTTAAAGACAAAAATAATGATATCCCAACATGAAATCCTATTTTAAAGAAATTAATCCCAATATAAAAGCCTTCATAAGATAATACCTAGTTTAAGTTTGCAAAAATTTACTTTTTATTTTATACGGGATAAAATGTGGAATAAGGAAATGTGCACTAGCAATGAGGGGATAAAAATATATAAAGACTAAAATGCCCTTCTAAAGTAAGTGGTTCGTGTATAACAATCCTTTTATTATTAATCATCGTATAATAATTCCTTCATTATTTATCGAAGGGGAGCCTTGGAGTAACTGGTAAAGTTGCTGCCATGTGACCAGGAGGTCACGAGTTCAAGTCTTGGAAACAACCTTTGGCAAAAATGCAATAGACCCTTGTGGTCGGGCCCTTTCTCGGACCTTGTGCTGTCACGACCTAATTTCTTAGGTCATGATAACACCTACTATAGCCCACCAGTAGGCAAGCCAAACCCGTAGTCCGGAACGGCTAGTAACGGACTATGAAACATATAAAGAAAGAATTGCGGAATAGATGAAATAAAGAAGTGATTACATAATATAATCCCAAAACGAGGTGGTATCAGTACAAGAGCTGCTAATAATACATGAGTACAAAGTGAAGTTTAACTGAATATAATGATATAACTTATCTCCGAATACAACATAGAGACTAGTCTAATACATAAGAGAGAGATAGGTAATACTCCGAACGTCAGGAGCTCACTCTAAGTCTTCGAACCATGGCTGCTCCGCACTACGCACAAACATCAACGACGATAACCCGTACTATGATCTGCAGGCCGCAAAAGTGTAGTGTGAGTACCAAACGAATGGTACTCAGTAGGTAACTGCCAACTGAGCTCCAAAGATAAAACAAATATATATAACATATAAATAGAATGGAAACTACATCCAAATGTCCAGTAATTATATAACAAGCCAATGAGATAATAAGGATAACCTATCCTATTCATGTCCAAGAGACTAACATAATAAGGCTAAGACGGTATCAAGGATGAACTATCCTATTCCAGCCATACTCCGAAATCTCAACACTATACCGTATATCCCTGGGCAATATACGAATAAAGGACGAAAGAAGATTATATAGCAATATACAAGGCCAGGGATTGAATATGCAATATGAACAAATGAAGGAAGGAATATACGGTAGTACCATAGCTACCTATAGCTAGATATACATATATATAGATATAAGGTCAACTCGAAGCACAACCTAGATCATCATATCTTCATTTTAAGGCCTCAATATAATTCTATCAGGATTTAGTACTAACATGCTCAGGGTTTCTAATCCATATATCTCATCATGAATTAATCATGCATAATAATGAAATCGTAAGAAAGAAAAGGCCAGAATCGTACCTCGATCTCTATACTGAATCAATGACCAATCTGTCATAAGCTAGACATAACAATGATCATACCAAGGATAATAACAATATTAACTAACACGAGTAACCGGCTATTCCGGACAACCAAACACCCAACCGAGCCTATGCGTGCCCCCACTGCCCCAGGCTCGAAGGTTCAATCAGTGTGCAACAACACAAGGCATAATCATCACCCATATTTATGCAACCGTCCCATACTAGCTGATAGACATAGGCGCATACTGGTGATAGGCGATGCACATGCAAGAACGAATGCAAGGTACACAATCAATATCACAACCTCATCATCATAACCATCTCCATCATAACTGTCATCATCATGACCATCATAATCATCATAATCAACCTCCGGCCTTGCCGGGTATCAGTATCATCGTCATCATAATCAACTTCTGGCCTTGTCGGGTATCAATATCATCGTCATAACATATTCCGGCCTTGCCAGGTATCGTCACTTCATCATAATATCCTCTGGCCTTGCCGGACATCATCATGATATCCAAATCAATGTCAATTATAGTGAGCGAGCCCCACGAAGGCTAAAGCAAAGTACAAGCCCCACGAAGGCTAAAGTAAAGAACAAGCCCCACGAGGGCCAAAGTAAATAATCATGAAAAAAGAAGCAAGGTAGATTATATTTCCATAATTCATCGCTCATCATTAATATAACACCATTAATAAGTATCTATGTAATAGGTGCACGGACTCCGTGGTTAAAAGAGTGTAACTCTGTAAGTTGGTTGCCCGGAGTGAACTTCAAGACTAAATCTCTATACAAGTGTAGAAAGGGTCGGAATATCTCACGACCGAAGTAAATAGTAGTGCCAAATCATGGACTGGAATATATCTCGGTCAAATCTTTAAATCATCATTATTAACCTCTTTTATACATGTAAATTATTCATTAAGTTAGGCAGTTATTATTGTGAAGAAATTTATTTCAAGGTAGAAAGTGGGCTTTAGCCCTTAGTCAGTGACAACAATAATAAGATTATAATCTAATTGGAATCGTATCAATCATCGATGCAACAATCATGAATGTACCGAATCTATGCATGCCATCACCAGTATTCAAACATTGAAATCATAAGCATCATACCGCATCTTTCTCCGTTCCATACCAGAGAGATGTGTGTATAAACATTTATATATTCATAAACTACAACCGTATCATTTACAAGGGTAATTACTTCCCGGATATCCAACCAATATCATAACACGACCTTTGGCTTAATAATGTGTCCGGAATAATCATAACATTATAATCACGACCTTAGGTCCACATACGTATCCGAATCTCATATCAATAATCATGTATATATAAATTATATCCTAACTATAGGCCATAGCCTATTCACGAGGCGTAACATCTCTATAAGTTATGAAGCATATCTATAAACATCTCACATATAGGAGGCATAATGCATCAATAAGCTTAACTCATAACTACGAGGCATATCACATCTATGATGCATTTCGTATCTATAGGTCATGTATCATGACTATGAGGAATATCATCTCTATAGACCAATTATCATATCTAAGAGGAAATAGCATCTCTAATGGCCCAATATCATTTCTATAAGGAATATCATGGCCATAAGCCATTAGTCATTATCCGGGGGAAAGCTCCATCACTATTCGTCAAACCACCAAGTAACCTTACACTAAGGTTTACTAGTCTCAACTATGCCTAACATCCGTAAATAAGTCCACAAAGGCTCACACAAGTCTTGTCCTAAGGTGGGCCGGACGATCCCACTTCTAATCCTCAATTTTCATATTTAGGCAACTTAGTCCCAAACTAGACTAAGATATTCTAGTTCAACTTCTAGATGTCAAGTAAGCCACAACCAATCCTAAGGTAGGAACTTCGTCTAGGAACAAGGGCATTTAAGTCAATTCTACCCAAATCACGGTTTCAAGATCACTAGACTAGTCTAACTAAGGTTAATCATACTAACCATGATTCCAACATATAAACCACATCCTAAACCTAGCATTATATCATATCCATGCTACAATTTAGTCCAATCTAAGGAGAAGGCAATAGGATTCTAAAAGTATCTTAAACATACCACCTTATAGATCCGAAATCCTCTTCTAATCCACAACCATCAATAATCAAGACTAAGTTATTTTACTCATAATCAAGCCCAATATCCGCTTTCATATGCTATATATAACACACATCATCTTCGAAGAAGAGTAGGTAGAAGCCTACCTCAAGATCGAATGCCCTATACACCATCTTTACTGCACCATGGCCAAGCAGCTCCTCTCATCGTCGAAACATCCCAGATGGATCAACCTCAACAAATAATTCATTTTGTTAATCAGTTGCTTCAGGATGTGCAGTTGGCTGCCAACTGAGTTCGATATGGCAATTGATGGGAAAAGAGGGAGGTATAAACATTAAATGTCCAAGCCAATCTGCCACTGAAAAATTGTCGGAAATTGGTATTTAAAAATATATAGGTCATCTCGAAATCAAGAGACAAGTAGATCTTGAACAAGAAAGTCATCAAAAAAATTGGTCGGAATAGACTCACACACTGGCGGATGGTCAGATCTCGCCAGAGGTGGTGATTTCCTGGGCGGCACGTGGGAGGTCAATTCACATTAGGTTGGTTGGGATTTGGTCGGAGGGAGACACTATACCTCCTAGCGGTGTTGGTTTTCGCACAACACCGACGAAAAGTGAAACTACGTAAATCAGATCGGAGGAGTCACCGAAAAGACGTACGGAACTGCACAAATCAGATCTGAGGATTCACCGGAAAGACTAGCGGTATGAGAAAGTACCAGAAAGAAGCACGGTAACATCTTTCTCTGTCTTGAATACTTCTCAAATCAGTCCTTCTCACCATGATTGTTTTTCATGCATATATTATTGGCCCAACTTTTGCTGGCATAGTCATTGGCCAGACGGGCGGCTATATGTGTTATAACCGCCCGTCGACTATGGAAGCGTTTTTTGATTCTCTATCAAGATCGTAGAGACTCTGATACCATGTAAAGAAATGGATTTTGGGTCTAACTCAACCCCAAAAGATAGCTTATGAGGGGATTATTGCCAAGTCCAAATAAGGAGCCCAATTGCCATCCCGTAAAGAAATGGATCTTCGGCCTAACTTAACCCCAAAATCTAGCTTATGAGGGGAGGGTTGTCCAAGCCCATATAAGGAGACCAATTGCCCGTCCTTTTTCCGATGTGGGGCTCTTAACACTCTCCCGCACACCCAGACCTCGTTAATTGGAGCGTGGACAATATGATGTGGGAGCCCAATATCGGTGAACAAAGATTTGGGATGGCTCTGACTTGGTATCATTTGAGAAATATAGGTAAAAGATATTATTGAATTCTATATCTACATTATTACACTGAGACCTTATTTATAGACGCTGCATTCCAATCCTTTCCAAGTAGGACACTATGTTTCAATCCTTTTCCAAGTAGGATTCTATATATTATTCCTGTTCCTACTACTATTCTAACTGTAGAACTTTATTAGCAATATTGGGTTTGATCCGGAAGATGGGAGAAAGATTGTTTTTTGGAATGATAACTGAGTTGGACATGCTCCAGTAAAGTAACTGTTTCCGATTTTACACAAACTCACTTCTTTTTGGAATCTACCTTGATTACCAATAGAGGGTAACATAAATGGAATTTCAATTTCAAAAGGCATTTGAATGATTGGGAATTGGATAGATTGTTAATTTTTGGTAGTCGTAGAACCATTCGAAGGGTTTTTACAGAGTCCACATAAGCTAATCTGGAAATCTCACAACAAGGGTTGCTTCACAGTGATCTGGTGATATTTATTTTTGAAGTGGGGTCGCTATCAAGGGAACTTTTGGCCTTGCGGGCAAATCCAGAGAACATATGCTCCTTGTAAGGTGGCATGCTTCGCTCAGTTGGTAGTTCTAAAGGGTCGCTTAACACACGAGAACTTCAACAAAGAGGATTTTAGTTATGCCCCAAGTGTTGTATGGTGAACCTTCTCTATTAAAAACAAGTGTTATGTGGTGAAAACTCAAAGACTGCTAATCATCTATTTTTTGCATTGCCATAGTACTGGTCAGTTATGGCAGTTATTTCTCAACATGATGGGACTCCAATGGACTATGCCAAGTGATACTTGAAAGTTATTGAGGTGCTGGAACATCAATAGAAAGAATATCAGGCCAAAGAAATTGTCTATTCCCGCATTTATGTGGTAGACACAGTTTCGAGGGAGAAGTGCTAGATGCTTTAAAGACAAAAAGCAACTCTTTTCAGAATGTCAAAATGAACTGTTTAGTTTCGTTGTATTTTTGATGTTAACAGAACTTTGGCAATAATGCTAAAGCAGTGATACATCTTTGATCTTATATACAAAAACAGGAAGTGATGTACTTTTGGTTTTGATATGTACAATTTATTAATGATGACTTATCATTTCTCCAAAAAAAAAAAATCATTCTGCAACAACATCTAATGTAAACTACACAGGTTTTTCTGTTATCATACTTCTATTATTTGTTCATATATTCTCCGGTCTTCATTCTGAAGAAATGTGATGACTATCAGTACGCACAAATGTTTCTGGAATGATCATTTGAATGTTTCTTGCCTTAAAAATTTGTGGTTATTTGCTTTCTCAGTTACACAATACAATTCTTTATTTTAGTTTTGATAGCAGTTTCCAATTTTGTGTATGAAGAAATTGTCCACGTAGCATTCGTTAAAAGTGGTGAAGCTGCCTGTTGCAGATACGATTTGACGCGGCTGATGATTGGAAGTGAAGGCACTTTGGGTGTTATAACTGGAATTACCTTGCGCTTGCAGAAACTTCCACAATCATCAGTGGTATTTTACTGTTTTTCCTTTTCCTTGATAGACATGCTTAAGTGTGAGTTCTACTCTACAGCGTAACATTCAACTTGGTAATTTATTTCATGTGCTTGGGAATATCTACTTACATTCTAACCTTCTACCATCGAAAGCTCATAATCAATTTACATTGAAAAAGAATGTAAAGAATGTTGATCTTGGTCTTCTTAACAAATAGGAAATGTGAAACATGAAATCTTCTCATTCATGATAATTATATCTTGTTACTGATAAAAAGGAGACGTTTGACACGTTAATATTATCACATGGCTATGTCTAGTGAAACTGATGCAAGCATTTCTATTGCTATTTAACTAAACCTCTTTCTGAAAGTATATTTTCTAATTCTCCATGTGATTTATTCTGTAAATGAGTAAATCCAGTCCTCAAATTGTAGAGGAAGGGAAAAAATAGGTCCATTACTATCCAATCTCTTATCGCAAAGTAAAACTTAATTTTTCCCCATCCGGAGGCAACATGAAATTCGTGACAGGTTGTGAATTAGGTTCTATTGAACTTTGCAACAACAACATACCCAGTGTAATCCCACAAGTATGGTCTAGGGAGGGTGGTGTGTAAAACATACCCAGTGTAATCCCACAAGTATGGTCTAGGGAGGGTGGTGTGTACTCAACATTTCCCTACCTTTGTGAAGGTAGTGAGGCTGTTTCACGTAGACCGTCGACTCAAGTAAAGCGTATAAAAACGAGTATGGAAAGGAAATGCAGTATTAAAGAAGCTAAGCTAAAAGTAAAGGAGGAGAGAACAATAGAAACAACAAATAATACGGTAACGGAAGCAAAGGAAACAATAACTAATAATAAAATTGAAGAATAAGATAGTAGAATAATAATAATAGCAATACTGATAACGGAAATTGGACGACCCTCAACTACCTACTTACTCTAATCCTCGACCTCCATATTTCCTATTTAGGATCATGTCCTCGGTAAGTTGCAGTGTGCCATGTCCTGTCTTATCACCCATCCCCAATACTTCTTTGGTCTAGCTCTACATCTTCTCATGCCCACTGTGAGAAATATAGGAGAAAAATATTATTGAATTGCTTTCTCTAAATTATTACATTAAGATCTTATTTAGAGACAATACATTAGACTCCTTTTCCAACTAGGACACTGACATTACAATCCTTTTCCAAGTAGGATTCTATATAATATTCCTATACGTACTTATATTCTAACACTCCCACTCATGCTGGTGCATACAAGTTATATGTTTTGAGCTTGTTACAAATGTAATTAATACGAGGACCAGTGAGGGACTTGGTGAAAATATTTGTAAGTTGATCACTCGATTTTACAAATTTTGTAACAATATCTCTGGAAAGTATCTTCTCTCATAAAATACTGGATTGGATGCGATATCAAGAGCCACTTGGTCATCACACACAAGTTCCATTTCACTGATTTCTCTAAATTTTAACTCTCTACAACTGTTTAATCCAAATTACCTCACAATTGGCTACCGCCATTGCTCGATATTCTGCTTCTATGCTAGATCTAGCAACCACACTCTGTTTCTTACTCTTCGAGGACACCAAATTACCTCATACTAAAACATAATATCCGGATGTATAACGTCTATCACAAGATGAGCGTATGCATATCCAACGATCTGCTCTTGACCTCGATCCTGGAAGAGTAGACCTTTACCTGGAGCTGACTTAATATATATCGCACAATGCGAACAACCGCATCCGAAGGACTATCACAGGGAGAATCCTTAAATTGACTCACAACACTCACAGGATAGAAAATGTCAGGTCTGGTCACCAAGATAATTCAACTTATCAACTAGACACCTACATCTTCTAGGATCATTGAGTGGCTCCTCCTATCCTGACAAGAGTTTAGTATTAAGATCCATAGAAGTGTCAATAGGTTTACATCCCATCATTACAGTCTCCTCGAGAATGTCAAAGGCACACTTGCATTGCGAATAACAATGCCTGATCTAGACTGATCAACTTCAATACCTAAAAAGTAATCTAGTTTTCTGAGGTCTTTTGTTTGGAAATGCTGAAAGAGGTGTTGCTTCAAACTAATGATACCATCTTGATCATTGCTGGTAATAACGATATCATCAACGTAAACCACCAAATAAATTCATAGATTTGTAGTAGAATGTCGATAAAATACAAAGTGATCTACCTCACTACGAATCATGCCAAACTTCTGAATTACTTAAACTTCCCAACCCAGGCTTGAGGAGATTTTTTTAGACCATAAAGTAACTGACGCAATCGACACACCATACTAGACTCCCTTTGAGCAACAAAACCAAGTGGTTGCGCCATATAAACTTCCTCCTCGAGGTTACCATGGAGAAAATCATTCTTAATATCCAACTGAAAAAGCGGCCAGTGTCGAACAACAACCATGGATAGCAAAAGATGAACAAATGCTATTTTAGCCACGGGAGAGAAAGTATCACTATAATCAAGCCCAAATATCTGAGTGTACCCTTTGGCAACAAGGCGAGCCTTAAGTCGATCAATTTGTCCGTCTGAGCCGACTTTCACTGAATAAACCCAGTGACAACCAATAGTTGATTTATTTGAAGGGAGAGGAACAAGCTTCCAAGTACCACTCGTATGTAAAGCAGACATCTCATCAATCATAGCCTGTCGCCATCCTGCATGAGAAAGTGCTTTTTTTGTGGACTTAGGGATGGAGACAGAGGACAAGGATGATATAAAGGCACAATGAGGTGATGATAGATGATAACTTAAAAGGGTATAATGAGGGTTAGTATTACGAGTGGACCGTATACCTTTTCGAAGTGCAATCAGAGGACATAAGTTTGTAGTAGGTGTAGAGTCGGGTGCAGGATGGAATCATCTGAGCCTGATGCTATACGTGGACGACGATGATAAGTCATGAGTAGTGACACTGTAGATGGAGTTATAGAAGGTATTGTAGATTCCTCAAAAGTCGGTATAGGTAAGACTGGTGGCACTATGGATGGAGATATAGAAGTAACAATAGGATCCTCAAAAGTCGATATAGGTAAGACCTCAGACATGTTAGGATGATTAGGATTAGAAGATGTAAAGTAAGGTTGAGACTCAAAGAATGTGACATCAGCCGGCATAAGGTACCAATGAAGGTCAGCTGAGTAGCAACGATATCCCTTTTGTACTTGAGAATAACCAAGAAAGACAATTTGGGAGCACGGGGGGTTAATTTATCTTTACATAAGTGAAGTTATGAACAAAACATGTACTCCCAAAGACACACAGGGGAAGAGAGTAGAGAGGTGATTGAGGAAACAATACTGAATAAGGAATTTGTTTTTGAATGGAAGATGAGGGCATCCGATTAATTAAATAGCAAGATGTGATACTTCATCACCCCAGAAACGCAGGGGAACATGGGATTGAATTAGAAGAGTGCGAGCAGTCTCTATGAGGAGCCTATTCTTCCTCTCTGCTATTCCATTCCGTTGAGGGGTATAGGGGCAAGAAGTCTGATGAATAATTCCTTGATGAGTCATAAATTGCTGAAATTGGGAGGACATATATTCTAAGGCGTTATCACTACGAAAGGTACGAATAGAGACACAAAATTGGTTTTGTATTCTGTACAATAACTTTTGAATATAGGAAATAATTCAGAGCGATCTTTCATTAAGAAAATTCAAGTACATCTTGAATAATCAACAATGAATCTTACAAAATAACGAAGCCCTGAGGTTGAACTGATTCTATTAGGACCCCAAATATCAAGTGAACTAAGGAAAAACAGACTTAGCACGATTCTCACTACTACATTGAAAGGTAGTTCGAGTGTGTTTCCCAAGTTGGCATGACTTACAATCTAATGTGGATAGGTTAGACAAACTAGGCACCATTTTTTGTAACTTGAACAAACTAGGATGTCCCAAACGTTTGTGAATTACGTCTGGAGAATGTGTAATTGGACATGCTATGGAGGAGTTAGGAGAGGTAAGGTAGTAAATGCCTTGTGATTCATATCCTACACCAATTATTTGTCCCGTATTACATACGGACATGCATGATAAAAGAGTCCTCAAGGAATAATATGCCACAATTTAGGGCACAAGTCAAACAATTGGCCGATGTAAGATTTAAAGGACAGCCAGGACATAAAGAACAAAATTTAATGTGACAGGATAGGGGATTAGCTTGTCCAACTCCTTCTGCTTTGATTTGGTTACCAATGGCTAAAGTGATAGTTGGAAGAGACTGTGAATAAACAATATTTGATAGAAGTGATTATCACCAAAAATATGATCAGAAGCACCAGAGTCCACAACCTATAATCCAAAGGTAGGAGATTGTGCAATTGAGGCTACTGGTAGAGATATCTGCTTACTTGCTTGACACTGAAGCTACTCATTATATTCCTTTTCTGATAAATACACCCATTGATTACCGGTGGTGTTAGACCGAGCAACACGAGTATTTTTAGGTGGGCGACCATACAAAGAATATCATATTTCACGAGGATATCCAAGCCTATTATAATGAGTACACTTAGGTCGAGAATGACATATGTCACAAGTGTGTCCAAGCCTTTTACAATAACTACACCTACATCAAAATCTTCCAAAACAACCTCCCCTTTGTTGATTCTTCATGGATTGTGATGTTTAATTTTTTGATCTCCTTATTAAGGGTTCAAACTTAATCATAGGGCTAAAATGAGCAAAAAATGTTGCTAGAATTTGGGAAAAAAGTGTTCAGTCGTTGGAATCTAAAATAAAGTGCTCCGTCGCTGAAAAATTAGAATTGACTGCCATAACTTGATTGGGATCAAGAAATAACTACATGGGCAGCCTCGAATTGAAGAGGCGACCCTACTGGAAAGAGAACCCGTCGGAAATAGTGGCCGAAAACTGCTCACTCGTCGATGCATGGATCTGACGCGCTCGTTGGAGATCTGCTTCTGGTGGCGCGTGCAGTACTCGTTTCCGGCAAATTTGACTGGGGTTTTGGCGCCATAAAGTTCCGAACCTTGTTATGGGCTGGTTTTCGAAAAATAAAGAACTGATTGTCAAGGTCATCGGAAAATTTGCACAGTGTCGGTTGATTTTGTTGGGATGATGCATAACGATACTTTTCTCACGAATACTCTGATACCATGTGAGAAATATAAAAGGAAAATATATTAAATTATTGTCTCTAAATTATTACACTGAGATCCTATTTATAGACGGTACATTAGACTACTTTTCCAACTAGAACACTGATATTACAATCCATTTCCAAGTAGGATTCTATATAATATTCCCATTCCTATTCATATTCTAACACCCACCATAACTAACCTCTCATACCTCTTCAGTGGAGCATATGTTCATCTCCTTGTAACGTGCCCGAATCTCAGCCTCAATTCACTCATTTTGTCCACCTAAGAGGCTACTCTCACCTTGTCCCAAATTATTTTGGTTCCTAATTCTATCTCTCATAGTATGCTCATACATCCGTTTCAACATCCTTATTTTCGCTTCTTTCATCTGTTGGACGTGCGAGTTCTTGACATGCCAACACTCCACCCCATACAACATAGATTGTCTAAGAACCACATGATAACACTTACCTTAGGTGTAGGTCGCATATTTGTGCATCTCCTCGTCAATATCCCTATTCCTTGGATTACCAACCCAAGATAGTTGAAACTTCCTTTCTCGGAGATGACCTGCGTGTCAATCCGCACTTTCATATCTGCCACATGAGTTACGTCAGTGAACTTGCACTCCAAGTACTCTATCTTAGTCTTGCTCAACCTGAACCCTTTGGACTCTAAGTTTGTTTCTAAACCTCTAGCCGATCATTGACTCTATTGCATGTCTCGTCAATCAATACTATATCATCTTGAATAGCATACACCATGACACCTCCCTTTGGCTATGCCGTATCAGTTCATCCATCACCAAGGTAAAAAGAAATAGGCTAAAAGAGTGCAACCCCATCCGAAGGAAAATGATCCAAGCCTCTTTCCATTGTCCTTATTCGGGTCTTAGATCCCTCGTACATGTCCTTACTCACCCTAATATAAGCTACAAGTACGCCTTTAGCCTCCAAACATCTCTATAGAACCTTCCTAGGAACTTTGTCGTATGTTTTCTCTAGGTCCATGAACGCCATATATAAGTCCATCTTCCTCTATCTGTATTGCTCCAGTAGTCTCCTTACGAGAAAGATGACTTCTGTAGTGAAACTCCCTGACATGAATTTAAATTGGTTCTCGATAATAGACACACCCTTCCTCACTCTTACCACTCTTATCTTCAACACCCCTTTCCAAACTTTAATAATGTGGCTTAACAACTTGATACTTCTATAGTTGTTGCAATTTTGAATATCAGCCTTGTTGTTCAAATGAGATTATTGTACTCGACCTCTATTCTTTATGCATATCCTAAAAATAACGTTAAACAATTCAGTAAGACACCGCATACTCGTTTTACATGCACTCTTCCAAAATTCCACTAGGATCTCGTCTGTCCTAGTCACCCTCCCCCTTTTCATCTGACAATGACCTCCTTAAACTATATACCCCAACAACACCCAAATTCTCAACGACTTGCGGAGTGCTCTAAATCGCTTAGTATAATGTTCATGTGCCCCTTCTCATTTAATATTTTATGAAAGTATGTTCGCCATTTTCGTCCAATGTGTGCCGCTTCCACCAATGCATTGTCTTCCTTGTCCTTGATGCCATCACTTGGTTCTGGTCTTGGATCCTCTTCTTTCCTTGGTATGCCTATACTACTTTTTATCCATGCCTTTGTCCTGTAATTCTTCGTGCAAGGTTCCAATGTTATTGATTAAGCCGCTGCAACTGATAACTTAGCTTTCTTCTTTCCCGCCTTATGCCTCTCACGATTTGCCCTTTTTTCTTCCGTTTTTTGCTCTCAACAAACTCGATGTAAGATGCTTTCTTGGCTTTCCCTTTTCCTTAGACCACTCCATTCCACAACCAATCCCTTTGATTTCCGCTAGCGTTACCCTTTGAGACCCCAACACCTTTCTAGCTACTTTCTTATGCAATTAGTTGTCATATCCCATATATTGTCTGCATCTCTACTACTTCCCAAAGGCCCATTTCCATTAACTTCTCCCCTATTCTTGAGCTCTGGCAGTAGTAAGCCAGACCATTTAGTCGTCGGAAGGTTATGTAAAGCACTCTTCTTCCTCTTCCTCTTAATCTCTAAATCCATTACCAAGAGGTTATGTTGAGCCGTAAGATACTCACTCTAGATAACCCTACAGTCCTTACCTGGACTTTTATCACCCTTTCTAGAGAAAAGACATCTTTTTCCTCCTGAACTTGTCCTCCCAACTCACTTTAGTACTTAAACTTAACTTTCGTTTATTTACCCTCCTTAACATCTTTAAATTGTATTATTTTCACCCCTCAAGCTGACGTGGAATTTATTTAAATAAAAAAGAAAAAAAAGCACGTATTTTATTTAAAAACAGATATGGCCCCACTATATATATATATATATCAATATTAATAATTTTTTTTATAAAAACCCACCTTCTTCATACCCCCCACCCCTATTTTCCATCTTCTTCTTCTACCCCCACCCCCACCATAATTTTTTCTCTCCAAACCCGCCACCACCAGCCCCTCTTCTCCTTCAACCATCAATTTCACCACCACCACTACCAGCCCCACCTCCTCCCCCTCCAAACCCCTAATTTCTTCTCGTTCAATTACCAAATTTTTCACCCCACCTTCAATTTCTCCTTCTTAAACCTACTTAAGATCATTAGAAAAGAATTGAAATTGAATTTCTAAAAGTAATAGTTATCTTCATGAATTCAAAAATTTGAAATAAAATTGAAATTGAAGAAAAGTTATTAGCGGCGGTGTTAATGGTGGTGGTGGTGTTAATGGTGTGCGTATATTCTTTTGTGGATTTATTTTAATCGTTTTCCGGTGAGTTTTGCCGGAATATGTCGGAATGAAGAGTTTTGAATTGGGACGTGGTGATGCTATTGCATTGTTGTTTCTTGAATTGGTGGTTTGATGAAGGAATAAGTGGTACTTTTTTTTTTGCTTAATGGACAACAACAATGACTATAGGTAATATGTTTTTAGTTTGAAAAAGATAGAAAATGGAGGAGAGGGGAAAGGTGGGGTGGTTTGAAGAAGATAGAAAGGGGGGGAGGCGTTGCAGGGTAGGGGCGGGGTGGGCGAAGGAGTTGTGAAGAAGAAAGAAAATGGGAGGGGAGGGGAGCTGCGTTGCAGGGTAGGGGGCGGGGTGGGCGGGGGAGTGAAGAAGAAAGAAAATGGGGGTGGGGGGTGCCTTTTTTATCTAATATATATATATATAAATATATATATATATAAATATATATATATATATATATATAAATAAAATAGTAAATATATGGTTTTTTTTTTTTAAAATATATAAAAATAATGTGTGGGGGATTAATTTTTTTTTAGAAAAATCGAACTACTTACGTGGCAGTGACGTGGCGTTGATGTGTAGGCGAGTGTAACACACTCTCCGTTGTAAGAGTGGTATTCAGTTTTGAGGGGTGAAAATAATACAATTTAAAGATGTTAAGGGGGTAAATAAACGGAAGTTAGGTTTAAGTGCTAAAGTAAGTTGGGTGGACAAGTTCGGGGGGAAAAATGTCTTTTCTCCATTTTCTCATGAGCAAGTAATCTAGTTCGGTCTTAGTCACTGTATTAGGGAAGGTCACTAAGTAATGCTCCTTTGAAAATTAAAGAATAACTCCTCCTTTGTTTCTACCTCCAAATCCAAATCCCCATGAGCAGGCCATTAGAATCTCCTCATATGGACAACTTCTTGGTTTGCAGGATAACCCTCACTACACCTTCCAAATCCTCTCAAAATCGCTTTTTAACCTCCTCATTGAGTCCCTCTTGTAGCATGTATGCACTAATAATGTTCGAGGTAAGTCCTCCAATGACTAGCTTAATTATCATTATCATGTCATTCACCCTCCTAACCTTTGCCCTAACTCTCTGAGATCTTTGTCTACTAAAATATCTAGTTCATTCATATTCTTCGAGCCTCGAGTACCATAATTTGCACCCCTCTGTATTTTTTGCCTTAGTTCCTACTCATTTGGTGACACAAGCTATATTGATCTTCCTCTTCTTGTGAATCTTCACTAACTCTATTGACTTCCCTGTCAATGGCCCTATGTCCCAAGACCCAACTCGCAGCCTTGAGGCTCCCTTAATACTCTAACCTCCCTTGCTCCTTGCCCCCCATAGATTGCATGATGACTTATACATGATCAATGGAACTCGAGACTCTGTTTAGGCCTATTTGGGATGAAATAAGGATGTTAATCAAGAATTAATACAATGGCAGACAGTTGGCCCACTCATCAGTTTTCGTTTTACAGAAATTATATCCTAATTTTTTTTCTAGAACTGAGTTTGAATCTCTATTTTGTGATGCTTGTGAATATGCCAAGCATAGAAAAACTCTTATCTTTTGATTAATAATAAAAGTAAAATTCCCTTTTCGACTATTCATTCTGACGTATGGGGTCCTTCTCAAACACTTTCTTTGTGTGATAGTCGACAGTTTGTTACTTTTATTGATTGTTGCACTAGGATGACATGGGTGTATTTGTTAAAGCCCAAAAGTGAAGTTTTCTCATGTTTTCAGTCAAAAATAAAATAAAGAAAAGGGCAACCCAGTGCACTAAAACTTTCGTTATGCGCAGGGTTCGGGGAAGGGCCCCCACCACAAGGGTGTATTGTATGCAACCTTACCTTGCATTTCTGCCAGAGGCTTTTTCCAAGGCTTGAACCCGTGACCTCTTGGTCACATGGAAGCAACTTTAAACGATTTGTACATAGTTTGAAGCTAAGATAACGATCTTTCGAACTGACAATGGCACATAATAGATGGATAAGCTTTGGAAGCTTATTTGGAGTCTTATGGGATAATCCATCAAACTAGTTGTCCTTATAGTAGTGCACAAAATGGGGTTGTCGAAAGAAAAAATCGATACTTGTTAGTAGTGGAAAAATCCCTTCTATTTACCATGCATTTACCAAAACATATTTGGGGGATGCCACTCCAACAGCTGCTTATCTTATCAATAGAATGCCTCTTAAAACCCTTATTTTCCGAGTCCCCCGGAAGCTTTAAAAGATAAGAATGAATATATTCCTCCAAAGGTATTTGGGTGTGTTTGCTTAGTTAACTCTGGGCAACTTGATCCTAGAGCTCTTAAATGTGTCTATTAGGTATTTTCCAACACAGAAAGCGCACAAATGCTTTCACCCTCCTTCTGCGAGATCTTTTGTCAGCATGAATGTTAGCTTTTGAGAATTTGAGCCTTATTTAGTATTACACCATCATCTATTTAGGGGAAGAATTAGAAGGAAAAAAAGATAGGGAAAGTGAAATTGAAGAAAGAATTCAGGGGTAGATTGTTGGCCGTTTGGATAGGGCCTGATTTGATAACCTACTCAAGGAGAAATCGAACAGAAGAAGCCATCATGTAATCTGGCGAAGACGGTCCTTTTTCTTCTGGTGAGTATCTACATTTCCTAATGAGTTAGATTTGCCTATTCCTCACAGAAATGGAGTCAGATCTTGCACCAAACACACTTTATCTAACTTTGTCTCCCTCCTGTAGAGCCTTTGCCTTGTCTATTTCTTCTGTGTGTATTCCCCAGAATTGGAGGGAAGCTTTTGCAGATTTTAGAGGGAAGAAGCTATTTTGGATCAATGAATGAGTCTTGGGAACTTGTTGCATTACCACCAGACAAGAAGTTGGTTGGTTGCAAATGGGTCTTCATCGTGAAACTTAAAGCTGATGGTTTCATTGAAGATTCAAAGGAAGGTTGATGGCTAGATTCACTCAGACTTATTTATGGAGTGGATTATTAAGAGACATTTGTTCCTGTTGCAAAAAATGAGAACTATTAGAATTTTTTCTCTTGTGCAGCTAATCTTGATTGGGACTTGCAAGAATTTGATGTGAAGAACACATTTCTTCATGGAGACTTAGAAGAAAAGGTGTACATGGAGAGTCCTCCTGGTTTTGGTACTGAACAAAGTCAAGGAAAGGTATGCGGATTGAAGAAAGCGTTGTACGAATTGAAGCAATCTCCTAGAGCTTGGTTTATCAGATTCTGTAAAGCAATGATCTCCTTTGGTTACCAATAAAGCAATGTTGAATGTTGGTCACACCCTCTTCACGAGACATCAAAAGGGTAAACTTGCTCTTCTCTTAGTTTATGTTAATGACATAGTAATGACAGGAGATGACAAGGAGGAGATGACCCGATTGAAGAAGTTGTTGGCACAAGAATTTGAGATTAAGGATCTAGGAGAACTGCAGTATTTCTTAGAATTGAGGTTGTTAGATCAAAAAGAGGAATCATTATTTCTCAAAGAAAGTACATTCTGGATCTCTTTAAAGAAATAGGTATGACAGGTTGCCAACCAGCAGAATCACCCATGCAAAGCAATCACAAACTACAAAGTGGAGTTGGAAAGATAGTTGATAAAGAGAGATATCAGAGGTTGGTTGAAAGACTTATTTATCTCTCTCACACTAGACCAGAAATAGCCTATTCAGTCAGCCTGATGAGTCAGTTCATGTACGATCCTTGAAATCCTCATATGCAATCTGTCCTTGACATTTTGTAGTATCTGAAGTCTACGCAAGCGAAAGGTCTACTTCATCTCCTAATAGAAGCCTTTACAGACGCGTATTAGGTTGGATCTCTAGATGACAGAAGCTCTACATCCGGTTACTGTACACTCCTAGGATGAAACCTGGTCACTTGGAGAAACAAGAAGCAAAGTGTAGTTCCTAGATCAAGAGCAGAGGCAGAATGTAGAGCTATTGCCAGGGTGTTTGTGAACTTTTGTGGTTACGAAAGCTACTAGAGGAATTGAGATTGTTCAAAAAAGGGAAACTTTCCTTGTACTGTGACAAGAAGGTTGCAATCGGTATAGCTCATAATCTAATCCAGCATGACCAAACAAAACGTGTTGAAATTGATCGACACTAAATTAAAGAAAAAGTTAGGAGTGGTGTTGTGAGTTTGTTCCATGTGTCATCAGAAAAACAGCTCTGATGTATTTACCAAAGGCGGGCCTCTGTTAGAATATGAGTAGGAATAGGCTTAACATATAGAATCCTACTTGGAAAACGATTGTAACGTAGTGTCCTATTAGGAAAAGGATTGGGATATAGTGTCTATAAATAGAGCCTCAATGTAATAATGTAGTTAAAACAGTTCAATAATATTTTTTCTTATATTCTCACATGGTATCAGAGCCTATGCGATCTTGGTAGAGAATCAAAGAGCTTCCACTGCCGACGGGCAGCTATAACCCATATATGCCGCTCGTCCGGCCAATGATCATGCTAGCAAAAGTTAGGCCACCGTACTTCTTTCCCCTACTTTCTCATATCTAATTTCTGTAGCACCATGCATCTTTCTGGTGACTACTTTCTCATATCGGATTTGTGTAGCACCGTGCATCTCTCCGGACTATTCATATTTAATTTGCGTAGTACTATGCATCTTTTTGGATTACTTTCTCATATATGAGTTGCATAGCACCGTGCATATTTTCGGTGGCTCCTTAGATCTGATTTATGTAGTTCTATGCATCTTTATGGTGACTCCTCAGATCTGATTTGCGGTAGGGTCGTGCCATCATTCCGACCCTACTCATATAAGTTCTCTTTTTCAGTAGGGTCGTGCTGTCATTTCGACCCTACCCATATAATTTTTCTTTATCAGTAGGATCGTGTCGTCACTTCAACCCTACCCATATAATTTCTATTTTTCAGTAGGGTCGTGTCGTCATTCCGACTCTATCCATATAATTTTTATTTCTCAGTGGGATTATGTCATCATCCGACCAACCCATATCTCAGTGGGGTCGTGTTATCATCTGACCCACCCATATAATTTTTCTTAGATTGTGGCCACTTTTCAACCATCAAATCTAATAATTCGGCGCGTGAGCATGTTCCGGCTAGTTCTTCGGTGACTTTCTTGTTCAAGATCTACTCGTCTCTTGATTTTGAGATGACCCATATATTTTATACCAGTTTCTGGCAATTTTTCAGCGACAAATCGACTTTCCGGCGATGTTTACTACTTTTCGGGTCACTTTTTCAGTTTGTTCCTTTTCAATTGAGGTCTCCCAGTCCTTAATAATTTTCTTACAGATATCTTCACCAAGTCCCTCACTGATCCTCTTATTAATTACATCCATAACAAGCTTGGTACACATGCCTTCTATGCAGTAGCTTGAGGGGGAGTGTTAAAATATGAGTAGGAATAGGCATAACATATAGAATCCTACTTGAAAAACGATTGTAACGTAGTGTCCTATTTGGAAAAGGATTGGGATATAGTGTCTATAAATAGAGCCTCAATGTAATAATGTAGTTACAACAATTCAATAATATTTTCTCTTATATTCTCACAGCCTCAATAAACGGGCTTCCCTTTCTCTGGTTTGCAACTTGGGCATGTGGGAATCTTTGCACCAACTTGAGGGGGACTGTTGATTGATATTGATTTCCTAGCATAATTAGAGGAGTAAATTGATAGACATTCTTTGTAGATTAATATAGTAGTAACTGTAATTGATTATGTAATTTTCTTTTCTCATTTAGTTGTAGGAGTTATTGTATAAGTACTCCTTCTCATGGATCTAAAATCATCAAGAAATACAAAGAAGACTCTCTTCTTCTTGAAATCTTCGATTCCATATGCACCGATGCTTTGAGACATAAAAGAACTTAATAAGATACATACTACCCCAAAGTACCAATTCTCAAATAAAAAAAAAGATACATACTACCCTGTTGCTATGGAGCCTTGAAAGACTAGAGGTTCTTGTGGCGTCAAGCTTGTCAGAGAAACTACGCCTCATTGGTGTCATCTCTTCAATGATAAATTTTTGAAGGTGCTGCTTTTGATCTATGTAATGTCCCTCAGAAGTTGATGCAATAAATTTGTTCCATATGACACCGTGTATCTTCATTAAGTTAGAAGCTTAATCATATTTTTCATGTTTGTCTTACTATTAAGCCGGTCTATGTACCACCGCTGTAGAGAGTTCTGCCTTGTTATATTTTACTGTAAAAAGCTTTTGGTTGAACTCCTCCTTTACATGATATTGGCACAGGTTGCAATGTGCAACTTTCCTACAATTAAAGATGCAGCGGATGTTGCTATAGCCACAATGCATTCTGGTATACAGGTCAGAACTCAACAGCTAATATGCGTTAGAATAATGATAATCTAATTCTTATGAAGTTTGTTGGACCAGTCTCCTAATGTATATTCATGATAATGTTCTCTTTGTGGTCCATTAGAAAGAGAGATGGGGGATTGCCCCAGCTTGCATCTGGTAGACAATTTTGGAAGAGAAAAAATCAATTTTGTTGTAAAGGAAAGTATTTAGACATAGTGAATCTATTTTTGAATCCTTCTGAGAAGACGAAGGATTAAGTGCTTTCTAAACAACTATGGGTGATTCCACAGATTTTGTGTATTCTATACATTAATATACAAATATGTTACCTTTAAAAAAAAAGGTATGTTTTCTATGAGTCATTTAGTCACAGAAGGTGGATGATGGCTAGGGCAGTATGAAGTTCATTAAAAGATTGAGATGGTTTTTTAGCCCATACAAAAAGGTGTAGTTATTTTTATACCACTAGGGCCTAAGAATGTTAATCGATACAGACTATATTCATGCATAATAGCCCTTATTTGGTCATGTTTAGTTGTGAAGTATAGAAGCAATGCATATCGTCTGATTAGCATAACTTGTGTTGAGACATTTTGTTCCAAATAGATAGACCTACAAAGGCAAAGGTAAGGTGCAGTATTTTTTTTTTTTCTTAAGGAGTATTCTGCTTAAGGGACATATTTTTTCTACCTGGTAATTGGGTATATTTTTTGGAAATGGTATTGTTGTATTCCTCAACATTGAGGAAATTCTGGAGACCACCAAAAAAATTCTGGGACCAAAATAACATGAAAACTGAAACACACTTGCAAAGAACCTAGAAATCTACTTGGTGTTCAACCTCTGGTATACCTTCTTCTGTACACCAAAAGTAAAAAGTATGGAGACAATTCTCTCTGATTTTCTGGATGGAATTTGAAGTATCCTCAAAGTATCAGTTGTTTCTTTCTCTCCATATTGACCACCTGGGTCCTGGTATAATCTTTCACCGTTTCTTTTGGATTTTGTTCATCCTCTCCTTATCCAGCAACTGTGTAGATCTGTAGTGTGCTCTGTCATTATCCACTTAGTTTGAGAGATGCAAAGAAATGAAGTCCACATATGTGATGTAACTTTGCAGTGTAGAAATCTAAGTTGCACAGACTCTTCATTACCCTAGTCGACATCAGAAGGCTGCGGGATACGTGTGGGATTCGGTCAACCCACATTGGATATTTTGACCAGAGTCCATGGACAAATTTGGGGGAAAAT
Source organism: Capsicum pubescens (assembly GCA_030864215.1). Lineage (NCBI taxonomy): Eukaryota > Viridiplantae > Streptophyta > Magnoliopsida > Solanales > Solanaceae > Capsicum > Capsicum pubescens. The sequence continues at coordinate 241,579,402 of CM061548.1, forward strand.
TGAGATTTTGGTTTCTCAAAATAATAGATAAAATAGATTTAAGACATGGAAAATGACATACCTTCAATATTGTAGTCCTTTTGTCCCCTTTTTAGTTTTTCTCTTGGTCAATATTCGTTGATTCATGTTTCAGGCCAAATGGAGATAAACTAAGAATTCAAGTGGCTGTGCTCTGAGGTAGACAGTAGCAACAATCTGTAAGGAGAGTAGGTGGAAGGCCTTGAAAGACTTTCTTATCTTTTTTGAGGGGAAGAACCAGAGAGCTTGACAGAAGAAGTTGGGGTCTTGGGGAAGACATCCTAGAAGATCTTTCAAAATTTAGAATATCTTTATAGCTCTATTTTATAATTTTGGAATTTTAAGCCGAATCCCAGCACTGTAACCAACCTGGATCCGCAACCCCACATCTTAAAATTTAAATTTTGCCGAATTCGACTCTCGGATTCGCATCCGTGTCGGATACTCGCACCCGAGTCCGAGCAACTTAGGCGGAAATAGGTGACTGTTGGTTTCCTCTGCTTTATTGCAAAGGAAACATCTAGAAGCATCGGGAAGCCTCTCTTTTTTAACTTTTCATGAGAGAGACAGCTCTTCTGGCCACCAACCAGGTGAAACGCTTTACCTTGATTGGAACTTTGTACTTCCAGATCTGTTTCCGTGGACCTGATATGCACCCTGGTTGTTCTGCCTGGTAACTGGGTATTTCATTGTGTTCTTTCATTACCAGGTTCTTGCTCAATACTTGGATTTTGAAAACTTCCATGACTAGGTTTTTAGTCACCTTCACATTTTCCTTCAGGTCATTAAATTTTATGGGACTCTTTTTCATTAATGATATTTATTAGTAAGGTCCTTTATCTATAGTAACCTTTTATAGCTTTAATGTTGCTTTCTCAAAGTATTTTATGTACTGGCTGTGCATGCATCTTTTCATACCTGCTTATATTATACTTTCTTCTTTCATTACATGAACAGATGGAGCCAGTGCTTAGTAGTGTAAAGTGTCCCTATATTGTATGTCCGTAAGAACTTATGTTCATTTAAAACTCAGGATACCAAATAAGTTAACGATTTTTTTGAATCTTTATTTTCTTTTCATGCATCTATATGACTGAACTGATAGCTTGACTTGGTAGAATCTTTGCGAGCTCATTTTTTGTTGCTTAATTCAGCAATGGGGACATGAGGGGCTCTCGATTTATGTATTGGAAAATTCAAAGTAGAAATCATATTTTTCTGAAGTAATTATTTTGTTCCAATGCACATTAGGTGTCAAGAGTGGAGCTCTTGGATGAAGTTCAAATAAGAGCAATCAATCTTGCAAATGACAAAAATTTGCCAGAGGTTCCAACTTTGATGTTTGAATTTGTAGGCACAGGTAAAGATATTTTTCGGTTTGAATCAATGTAATTGATTTTCTTATTTTGTGAAATCATGGTTGCTGTATCTGTACCTAGAAATTTGAATTTATGTTGTACAAAATGACATGTAAAGTTGCTTTAAAATGGCTCAGAATGTGCTCTATGTGATGCCTTAAATTGGTGAGGAAAATCATTACAATTCAATCAAGTCTCTTCATAAATGCAACTTTACAAGTTGTTTCATAATTACAGTTAGGAACTAAATTGGACCACATATGCCCTTATAGCATGTGTGGTAGGTCCAAATATTCCCTTGGACAAGTTCTGTGGAGTAACGGTATATGGTGAATTTCACATACTTTAACAACATTTTTTACCCTTTCCTGTTAACTTTTTATACGTCATAAATGAGAATTGCTTGCATCTATAGTTCTATTGATTATTTTGATAATGAAATACTAACAGGTACCGTTATGATGGAACTATTTGGCCATCTGGGTTTCGCATCAAGAAGTCCAAATTACTCCTTGTTTGGCTAGGCAACCGAATCATTAAATTTCTATTTCGAGTCCAAGTCCAAGTAATGATGGTCATGCAGTTAGCATATTTATAATTGTGAAATGGAAGAGAAATAAGACAGAACTCAACTTGATTATTCCCTCAAGTTATTGGGGTTTAAATAGCTAAGTTTACATGTCTTGAAAGGAAAGGAAATCAATACCTACAACAACAACATCCCTAGTGTATTCCCACATAGTGGGGTCTGAGGAGGGTAAAATGTATGCAGTCCATACCACTACCTCCGAAGAGTTAGAGATGTTGTTTTTGATAAACCCTCGGCTCAGGACAAAAGATAGTAACAAAGACGTAATAAAACATGAAACACGATGAAATAACAGAAATAAGACACCCACAATTTATTACTATACACTATCAAACCGAAAGCATACACCTCACCGAAACCCTCCTAGCTAGAAATCCAACTTATGCACAAAGCCCTACAACTACTAGCAAGGCTACACACCCACACGCACTAGCCCTCTAACCTAATTTGCATCCTCCATACCTTCCTATTAATACCTAATCAATACAAATCAATATCTAATTTAATAACTAATTATAATTATATTTACATATTGCTATAGAATATTCATAGAATTCTAACACTTTCCCTCAAGCTACAAATATATGACCAAGCTTGTTACATAAATAACTTGTTCTAGGACTGGCTAGGGACTTGGTGAATATGCCTGATCACTTGACCGCATGAACCTAGTGAGTCTCCTAAGAGTAACTTTTCTCTGACAAAATGACAATCAATTTATATGTTTTTGGTCCTCTAGTGAAACACCAAATTTGATGCAATGTGAAGTGCAACTTCGTTATCACACACAAGTTTCATTTCTTTAGTATCTCCAAATTTCAACTCCTTCAGTAGTTGCTTGATCCATATGGGTTCACATGTTGCCACTGCCATTGCCCAATATTCTGCTTCTGTACTAGATCTTGCAGCCACATTTTGTTTCATACTTTTCCAAGACACCAAATTTCCCCCAACTAGAACACAGTATCCGGAAGTGGATCGTCTGTTAGAGGTACAGGGTGACCCTGCCCAATTTGCATATGAATATCCACCAATTTTCTCATGTCCTTGGTTTTCGTAAAGTAGTCATTTTCCCGGAGTAGATTTTATGTATCGAAGAATGTGAATAATTGCATTCCAGTGACACTCACAACGAGAATTCAAGAACTGACTTACAACAGTAACCACGAAGGTAATATTAGGTCGAGTCATTGTCAAATAATTCAACTTTCTTACTAGCCTTCTATATCTTCCAGGCTTACTAAGAGGCTCCCCCTGACCTGGTAGGAGCTTAACATTTGAATCCATTGGAGAATCAATAGGCTTACAATCTGTCATCCCTGTCTCTTCAAGAATATCAAGTGCATACTTTCTCTGTGAAATTTCACAAGTCCTGATTTGGATTGAGCAACCTCAATGCCCAAGTACTTCAATCGACCAAGATCCTTAGTCTGAAAGTGTTGGAAAAGGTGATGTTCCAATTTGGTAATTCCCTCATCATCATTACCTGTTATAACTATGTCATCAACGTACGCCACCAAATACACGCATAATCTTGGAGCAGAGTGATAATAAATCACAGAATGATCAACTTTCCTTCTCACCATGCCAAACTCTGAATAACCATACTAAACTTCCCAAAATCATGCTCAAGGAGATTGTTTCAGGCAATAGAGTGCTCGTCGTAGTTTGCACACCATGTTACTAGACTCTCTTTGAGCAACAAAACTGCGCGGTTGCTCCATATATACCTCATCTTCGAGGTCTCCATGAAGAAAGACATTTTTTAATATCCAACTCATAAGGAGGCCAATGGGCGAACAACTATGGATAAAAAGAGACGAACTGAAGCAACCTTAGCCACAGGAGAGAATGTATCACCATAGTCAAGGCCAAGATCTGTCCATCGGGGCCAACCCTCACTGTATATATCCAACGACAACCAACTGTAGACTTACCTGGAGGTAGAAGAACCAGATCCCTAGTACTACTAGAGTGCAAGGCAGACATCTCCTCAATCATAGCTTGTTGCCATCTTGGATGAGAAAGAGCCTCTCCTGTAGTCTTAGGAATAGACACAAATGATAGTGATGATACAAAAGCAGAATGGGTCGGTGACAAACGATGATAGCTCAAACAAGTATAGATAGGCTGAGGGTTATGAGTAGAGCAATTACCTTTTCGAGTGGTGATGGAAGGACTCTGTGTTGACAAGTCCTCAATATGCAAGGATGGCAAGGATTCTGGTGGTGGGCGTAAATCATCTGGACGTGGACGACGATGATAAGTCAAAAGTGGTGGAGGTGCAACGATGGAAAATGGAGTTGTAAAAGGCGATGTGAAGGATGGACTATGCAGGATCCCTTAAATATGGAACTGGTAAAACCTAAAAAATGCCTGACTGTTCAGCAAAAGAGGATGTAAAGTAGGGTTGACCTTCAAGGTGTCGTTGGAGGTGAAGTAAGAAGCATCAATGCCCCTTATGTACCCTTGAATACCCGAGAAAGACACATTTAAAAGCACGAGGAGCCAATTTGTCGTTTCCTGGAGTGAGGATATTGACAAAGCATGTGCTTCCGAAGACACATGGTGGAAGAGAAAATAGGGTTGACTTGGAAAACAAAGCAAAGTGTGGAACCTGATTTTGTGTAGTAGAGGAAGGCATACGGTTAATCAGATAACAAGAGGTGAGCACTGCATCTCCCCAAAAGCGCGATGGAACATTTTCTTGTATGAGAAGGGTGCGTGCAGTCTTAACAATATGCCTATTCTTTCTCTCCACTATCCCATTTTGTTGTTCAGTATAATGACAAGATGTCTGATGAAGAAGCCATGAGAAGACATAAACTATTGAAATTGAGATAATAAATATTCACGTGCATTATCACTACGAAAAGTGCGAATAGAAACACTAAACTGATTTTGTATTTCAGCACAAAAAGTTTGAAATATGGAAAATAATTTAGAACGATCTTTCATTAAGAAAATCCAAGTACACCTTGAGTAGTCATCATTGAAAGTAACAAAATACTTGAAACCCAACGTAGATCTAACTCTACTAGGATCCCAACTATCAGAATGTACTAAATGCAAAAGAGACTCTACACGATTATTAGGATTGCGTGGAAAAATAGCTCGGGTGTGCTTCCCTAACTGACACGACTCACAATTAACTTAGACATTTTAGACAAGCTAGGTACCATCTTATGAAGTTTGGATAAACTAGGACCTGTTGATTAAATCTGGAGAGTCGGCGATCGAGCAAACTGTAGTGGATTTGTGGCAATTAAGGTTATAAAGCCCATCAAATTCACATCCTTCGCCAATCATCCTTCCTGAACTGAGGTCCTGTATAACAAAGAAGTCACTAAAGAATGAGACAAAACAATTTAAAAACTTAGCCAAACAACTGATTGACATAAGGCTAAAAGGACAACTAGGGACAAAAAGAACATTATTTAGAGTCAATGTAAGTAAGGGATTTACTTGACTAACCACGATTGCCTAGTCTGAGAACCATTAGCTAATGTAACTGTAGGAAGGGATCGAGAGTAAATAATATTTGTCAATAAAGATTTTTTACCAGAAATGTGGTCAGAAGCGCCTGAATCTATGACCTAAGGGCCAAGTATAGTGGACTGGACTGTGAGATACAAGCAGTTGATGGAGACGTCTGCTTACTTGCTTGATATCGAAGAAAGTCATTGTATTTTGCTTCAGATAAAGATTAAAATTGATTGGTTGGATTACCGCTGTGTTCAATCTGAGCAACATGAGCATTCTTTGGTCTACCATGGAGAGAGTAGTAGACATCACGAGTATGACCCAATTTGTTACAATAGTTACACCTTGGTCATGGTTTCCTAGAGCAGCTTCCATGTTGATTTCCAGTTTGAGATGCTAGAACAGAAGACTCTATGGGTGTCACGGGGTGATTAGACGACTTGTGCAGCCAGTCGCACCAATTGAGTGAATAAGTCATCAATAGTAGGAACACTGGGACTTGCCAAAATTTGATCTCACATCGAGTCAAGATCAGATGGAAGTCCAGCAAGTGCAACAACTGAAAACATCTTTGCACGTTGCTTCAATTGTTTTTCAACACTTGGAGTAGTGTGCATCAACTCAGTGAACTCGTCCATAACCGCCTGAACCTGTCCACGATACGTAAACATATTCGAATCCTGCTTTTTAAGATTAGTCAACCTAGAAATAACATTATAAAAACGAAAGATGTTATTTTTGTATAGTCCATGAGCCTTTTCCCAAACCAAGAAGCAAGTTTGGAATGGTCGGAACAACAACATCAACTTCGAATCAATAAATTTCCAAAATAGACTACACACTGAGCATCAATCTTCTCCCATTCGCCCTTATCTTTTTCATCAACATCCTTAGCCTGTTTAATCAAGTGGTCCTAAACCCTTTGTCCCTTGCACCATAGCTGAACAGAGGAAGACCAAGATAAGTAGTTCGCACTACCTATCAAGGGTTCAGTGGTGATGGAGTGATTCGGGTTGCTGGAAACCACAGGTTTATTGAAAATATATGTAGTGAGGGACATAATGTAGATGGTAGATGTTACTTGAATCTGGAAAAATCTGCAATCGCAGGAATCTGGAAGCAAAAAGTTGACTGGAATCCAAACCTGGAAACAAAAACCTGTAGTTGTAGGAATCTTGAGGCAAACAATTGACTGGAATTTGGAAAAAAAATGAACTGGAGAGTTCTGTCCTCAGATATGTCTATCGGAATTTGACAGCTCCGATTGGTGCGTGAGATGGATGGTGGTGGCTGAGCTGACGAGTCTCGTGGTGGTGTTGGTTTGATCACAACACCTCTGAAAATAGAGATTTGCTCTGGCAGCCAAGAAAAATAGCTGGAAAAAAATGAGTTTGAAATTTCTCTTCCAGTGTTGCTGGCCTTAACCAGGCTCTTGATACCATGTGAAATGGAAGAGAAATAAGAGAGAACTCAGCTTGATTATCTCCTCAAGTTATTGGGGTTTAAATAACTAAGTTTTCATGTCCTAAAAGGAAAGGAAATCAATACAAATAAATACCCAATCAATATAAATCAATATCTAATTTAATACCTAATTATAATAGGAGTAAATCAAGCTACCTTCTTTATTTACATATGCTATAGAATATTCATAGGATTCTAACAATAATGATGAACCAGGAGGTGTCATTTCATTGCCCTCTTTTGTCCAGTGTCGTTTTAGCCAAGATGATGGAATCCCCCTTATCAAGCCACTATATCTCCTTTGTCTCTCTCCAGCATGGTCCTTGAGATATCTCTTTCAGTTGAACTCGGGAAGTATTTCCCCTCTTTCTCACTCGTATTCTCTCTTTCATTTCCATTCCGGGCTGTCCTCCACTTTCTGACCCCCTCTCTCTCTATACACACACACACACACATATATATAAAATACCATCTTGAGTTTCCTAGAGCCAAACTTATGTACTAATGAGACTAATAGTTGATACAAAAAGCATTAACAACATGTGTGCTGTCTTTATTTTTCATTTATCGTGTGTTTTTGGAAATATGTTTTGGAGTAACTGGTAAAGTTGCTGCCATGTGACCAGGAGGTCACGGGTTTAAGCCTTGGAAACAGCCTCTGGCAGAAATGCAAGGTAAGGCTGCATACGATACACCCTTGTGGTGGGGCCCTTCCCCGGACACCGCGCATAGCGGTAGCTTTAGTGCACCGGGCTGCCCTTTTTACAGTATGGAGATCTTATTTTGAGGGAATTAGATTTAATTAATAATTTCTAGGTAATCATTAGACACTAATCCTACTTGTTATTCAAACAAGTGATTTGAAATTCAATTACGAACAATTTGAAGTTTGTTGATTTATAAATCCAGTCGAACAAGTTCATTTTACAACTATTGAAAATGTGACAGAAAGGTTTCAACAGATTACCGTTATAGGTGAAAGCTCAAGCCCCTTCCGATAATAGTAAGTAAGAAGAACAATTCAGATAACTTAGAATATAGAAGTGCATATGGATAAACCAGAGTTTAGATAAAAGTTCCTTTTGGTAGGTTAGGATGATTGGCTTATTATTTTTTTTTTGTTTAGATGGGGTAGGAATTATAACACAGCTACAGAACGTGTTGAGCTTCCAGCTGGCCCTTTTCATGTGTGCCCCATAAGCTTTACTAAGATATGCACTCTGAGAACTCATGATTGAACCTAACTGATGTTTTTCTTGGGGGCGTGGGGTTAGTGTAGGGAAGGAATATAGTCAACACATAACTATACTGAGGCCATATTGTTTAACTGCCTCTATCCTCACTTCTGTGCCATTATCTATCAGAGGCATATGCGCATGAGCAAACACAAGTTGTTCAGAAGATAGCTTCTGAGCACAATGGTTCTGATTTTGTTTTCGCTGAAGAATCTGAAGAAAAAAAAGAACTCTGGAAGGTACGTTGTTATCTCAGTTCTGTTTGTTCAATATTATCTTTTCTTGGTTATGTTTCTGTTCAATGTTTCGTCATAAGATAACCTTTTCTACATGATCTAGTTCTGTCTAACTAGATCTTATAAAATGTGGGGGTAGCTTTTGAATGTTTGTACATGGATATATTTTGTGATATTTCAAGCAAATTGCAGCAAATAACTCGTCCTCGATTACCAAAAAATGAGAAAAGAATAGGAAAGGCTTTCCAGATTTCTGACCTCAGGCTGTTTTTTTTTTTTTAAAAAATATACTCGCACAAACTTGTTTAATATTTTATTTCATCTATGTTGAACAATTTCTCTTCAGATCCCATTTAACTTGTTTTTTATGTTATGGAGCTCATAGCAACTAACTGGCTTAAGTGAAAATGTGATTCCATGTGGTATAGAAGCCAACTTTTGAATAGTAAGTAAATGGTCCGTCTGACAATGTTTGCTAATCGAGTGGCTTCTTATGTATGTAGATAAGAAAGGAGGCACTTTGGGCTTGCTTTGCAATGGAACCTAATTTTGAGGCAATGATAACGGTTTGTTTCTACTGCTACATTAGATTAAAATGATTTGGCATTGTTGGGAACTCATGCGTTATTCCCTCCTTCCCATATTAGTTGTCTACATCACTAAAAATAGTTGTCCCAAATTACTTGTCAATTTACAAAATCAATTTTCCATTTTGCTATTACAATTAATTATATTTTAAAGTGTAAACAAGTTTGTAAGTACCAAAAAAGATTTTTAAGGGTAAATTAGTAAAACAATCCTTATTTATGATTTCTTAAGGGGCATGTAAAAAGGAAAGTGGACAAATAATATGGGAAGGAGGAAGCATTATTTTTCTTCGTATGAAGGACTACTTTTGAAAATTTTAATTTAGGTATCAGGTTCATTTTATATGTCCGAACTACATTTAGTATGTTTTTAAGTTTCCTTTCTGTCTTTCAATTATCAGAGCTTATCTAATTCATATGAATGTATTTACATTAAGATTCTTTAGTCCTCCCCCCCCCCCCCCCCCCCCCCCCCAAAAGTCCCTCCACCTCCACCCAGAATTGAGGGAAAATAGACAAGTATTGCTGAATATAGGATAATAGGAGATTGGTACTTTTGCTACCTCTAGATTCGTAATTGATATGCTTTATTCATAAATTGAGTTTTTCGATTACATTTTATAATTAAATGTTGCTGGAAGCCCAGAGCTTTGGTCTAGTAGTAATTGTATATTGCGTGATGTGTGAGTTAGGCGCGCGTCACTGGTTTAAACCGTGCTGCAAACAAAAGTTTGGTATTTAAGTGGAGAAAGGTATTGGTTTTGGTTGGGGGTTGGGGTGGGGGGTTAAATACCACCTCGTTTCAAATTGTGCACTCGCCTCAGAAATTTCTTGGTTATCAAAAAGAAAAGACATAGATGTTCCTGGAATTGGGTATAAAATCATTGAAGAACTAGGGTGGCGTATTGGAGCCTACAAATAATTGGAAAAGCATTTTGTGCAGCATCTCAGAGCGTGGTTAGATTTAGCTTCATTTTCAAGTACTACTATCATTCTGTAGCAGAACACCAAAACCTCCATTCTCTTGGAACCTATGTTCCATTGGTTATTCTGCATCCATATTTCTGGCATATAAAGGTCTTTGTTGCTTTGAGTGCTGGGAAGATAATTAAACAAAGGATTGATGGAAGTTGGTTCATGAAGGTGATTATTTGGACTGAAATTGAGCTCCTTGAACCATGCTATGGTGCTGCTAATGGAGATTTATTTGAGCAATAGATAATTGAGAGTAAAGACTAGCATTCTGTTGTGTTGTTTCTTTCAGATAAACCCCAACTCAGCAACACTTAATAGGAGATGTTTATATTATTTTCTCATTTCTGCAGATATTCTCATTTTTATTTCAGTTAAATTCCCAACTCATAAGCACTTCTAATAAGATGATTCCTATAGGAGATGATATATTGGCTATTTTCTTATTTATATGTGAAGGTTTTAATTTCTACATGCTTCTTAACCTGTTAACATTTTTTCTTTTTTGTTTTATTTCGTTTTATTTGTCTTAATACACACTTGGTTTTGTTGCAGGATGTGTGTGTACCTTTGTCACACCTGGCTGAATTAATTTCAAGATCAAAAAAGGAGCTGGATGCTTCTCCTTTAACGTGGTATGTCTTGTATGCATAAAATTATTGAACTCAATGCATTGGGCATTTTGAACCTTAAGAATACAAGTTTGTACAATATATAATGCTTATTGCCTCTCTTTTTTTTTTTTACAGCACCGTCATTGCTCATGCTGGTGATGGAAATTTCCACACAGTAGTTCTGTTTGATCCTACCAAAGAGGAACAACGACAAGAAGCTGAGAGGTTAAACCACTTCATGGTCCATACAGCTTTGTCAATGGAAGGTACAAGTTGCATTTATATGGGCTTAGTGATCCCCTTTTTCCCTCTACAATTTCCATTAAATACATTGTCAAAGAAAAAGGAAATATAAAAGAAAGGATGTAGTCTAGCTTCATTTAGCCTGTGATGTTTCAATGGAAAAGGGTCGGATATACCCCTCTACTATTTTCTATTGTTTAAGCCAGTCCCCCGTCATGCTATTTTTGAAACTGGTAAAGATTGTATTCTTCAGCATTAAGGGTATGCTGACCACCTCCAGAAAATGTCCATTACAGGCTTCCTATCAAATCTAAAATGTGATCTACGTCTACTATACAAAGCTGTTTACACAAAAAAAAGTAAAGATACTAAACAGTTCCATTTAACCTTGTGTGTGGAATTGGATCTATCCTCAAAACATCTACCATTTTTTCCCAACCAAACTGACCACCATATGCATGATGGTATTAGCTTCCACCACCTCTTTTGACTCTTACTGCCTCCTCTTCTAATCCAGCAAGTCAGCAGATCTGAAGAATGTTCTGGCAGTGTTCAGTTTAAACTTGTGATAGTGAGAAACAAATTCTGGATTTGAGTAGTGAACTTGCAGTGCAAAAATAGGTGATTGCTTGTTTTCCCCGTCAAATTGCAGAGAAAACACTTAGGAACTAGTTGTCTGCCCTTCTTCTGTAGTACTTCCTGTGTTAAAGCAGGCCCTCTTTATCACTAGCCAAGTGAAACATTTTACTTTTGCAGATACGTCACCTTTCCAAAAATATTTCCAGTCATACCTAGGATCTCCAGCCATAACCTGCATGCCTCTTCTATAAGCACTACTAACTGAGAAAAGGCCATCCTTTGTTATGTTTCCACAGCAACCTGTCTGTGACATTTGTGTTAATGCTTATTCCACCAAGTTTTCCCAGTAATTCTGCCACATTTCCACCTCCCAATCATTAAGAAACCTCCTAAAAGATGTGTCCCAACCCTGTTCTGTCCAACTTTTGATTTACATTTACATCAGGATTTGCACAAATTAGGAATAACTCTGGGAAGAGGTCGGTCCCTAAGAGGGTACTGGTCTATCCAAGCATCCTTTCAAAATTTGGTTTTGCTACCATTTCCCACTTTTATGTACACATTTGCCTCCACCTGTAGCAACAAATTCTAATTGTTCTCCAAACTTCCACACCATAAGGTTCAGATGTGCTCTCTGTACACCAAGGAGTTAGCTCACCATATTTGGATATAATCACCTCCTTCCAAAGAGCTTTCCCCTCAGTGTATCTCCAGAGCCACCTCTTCAAAAGACAGTCATTCTGCAATCTCAAATTTCTGATCTCCAATCCCCCTCTATCTTTGCTCAGGAGTGCAGTCTTCCAATTTACTTAACCGTAGCCTTTTCCTTTGTTCCCTTGCCATAAAAAAATCCTCCTTAGCTTGTCTAATTTCTTCACCACTTTAGCTGGGATTGGGAATAAAGACATCACATAAGTAGGCAAGGAATCAAGAACAAAATTTATGAGAATCAATCTTCCCCAAGAGAAAGATATTGAGGCTTCCGTCTAGATAATTTATTTTCGGTTTTCTCCAGAATACCATCCCAAATTTCCAAGGCCTTATGTTTACCACCAAAAGGCATGCCTAAATAGGTGGTAGGCAATTTCTCAATGCTGCACCCAAGTATGCCTGCGGGGTAGTGTTAAGTATCCCACATCAGAAAAGGGATGGTTAATTGGTTCTCGTTAGCTGGAGCGTGGACAATATAATATGGGGGCCCAACATCGGGAACAAAGATTTGGGATGGGTCTGGCTCTGATACCATGTAAAGAATGGATATTTGGCCTAACTTAACACCAAAAGCTATCTAATGAGGAGAGAATTGTCCAAGTCCATATAAGGAAACCAATTACCCATCCCTTTTTCGATGTGGGATACTTAACACCTCCCAAGCAGGTCTCGATTTCCTTATCCTCATTGAAGTACACAAAGTTGCGAGCTTCTGAGTACTTCCTCACCTGAATTGCTTTTGTAAAAGGTTCTGTGAAAGGTTTTCTGGAGTTTCTTGGGCCTCTTTGATAATTGGATGAGGAGATCCTCTAAATTTGAGGGGAAAAAAATCTTAATATAAAACTTTAGATTGTTTATTAGTATACCTAAGATAATTTTCTTTGAATGGGAAAAAAAATCTAAATGTACAGTCTTAGATTGTTTATTGCAAGTCATAACAATATTTCTTAGGTTGCAATAAATAGCAAATCTTTTAACAAAACAATAAAGGAAAAAAACTATTTTTTAGAAATAAAAAACCATCTTTAAAAAAAAGTCAATTAACAAAAGGATATCAATCACTCTCTAATTTTTCTCTTGAAACGTTTTTTTCTTTTTCAAACTGAAGTAGCACCTTCTTCTTCTTCATCAAATATATTCTTCTTATTTCTTCAACAAATCAACAAAAAATATACTGATTGAAACACAAAAATTGTCAAATAATTTTGGTATTTAAGGGGAGGATTTCTGTTAAAATACTGACTTAAGTTTTTTAATTGAAACTGAAGTTACTCAAAAGGAAAAGATATAAGAACTCATTATTATCTGGATTTTTTATCTTAGCAGTCGGAATTTTTTTATTAAAATATAAATTTACACCTTTCTTCTTTTTTCTCCAAAAATCAAAAATCAAATTCAGAGTGAAACCCAATTTTTTTGAATTTTTTTATCTTAATCATCGAAAAAAGTTCATTAAAATACATATTTACTTATTTTGATTGCAACATCGGACAAAGTATTATCCAGTTTTTGTATGTTTATTTCAATACCAATACCATTTTACTAAAAATATTAATAAGTATGCATCACTCATATATTATTTTACATATCAATTTCATAGATCAAGAATCTAAAAATCAAAAATCATTTTATATATGATATTGATATATAACATGGTTTAAACTTGGTTGAAAAAACTAAATGAAATGTATTACACATAAAGAGTGTGTGTATGTAATAGGTATAGACCTAGTTTTTGCATAAATTCACATAAAAGTCACTAAATTTTTTATTGTAATTTTAATACAAATTATATACATTGAGACCCCGATAAGAATACCATTTAGTAAATGAAATGGATATACATACTACTTTCAATATAATTTGTTATATCTAGTAAATGAAATGGATATACATACTACTTTCAATATAATTTGTTATATCATATTCCCCATTAGCAAATTTCGTATCATTTTCATACACTAAACTTGATAAGATTTAATATTGTTTTCAGAACTAAGAATAGATCATTTATACATAACATCTTCTCTTTCAGTTTCATACATTTAAGGTTTTAACAATAATAATACAGTGATATCAGTTGGAACATGTTTGTTATACAAAATACCAGATCCAATACAAAATTCATACACTAGAAAAAGTTATTAACAAGGAACACTGGCGGGGAATTCAATTTCAACTCATGCTTCAACTACAAATACAACAATCAATTCAAAATTAAAGAGTTAACTAAGTATATATCAAAAACACTGCACAAGGGTAAATAAATTTACATCTACTGGTTAAATTTTTTTTTTTTATTGTAGTGTCTGCACAACAGTCTTGGAATAAGTGAACTTCGTGTGCAAAATAGAGCATTTTTTTCCATCTCTACAAATCTTGGGCTCTTACTTATGGGAGTAGAATTAAAATTACTCTTACATATTAGAGTAGAATTAAACTTAGGATTTGAAGACATGATTTTATCATATTAATTCAGACGAAATTCACAAATAAAAATCACTCCTCTCAGAACATCTGGTGGAGATTGCACTTAAATGTGTGTCCTTGCAAGGAGGAGAGATGATGTAAAAAAAGAAAAAATTGAGTAAAATGAGAAAAGATGGAGTAAAAGGAGGATATACGAAGATATGGAGTAAATGGAAGAGATAATGAAGATTTGTTTTCTTTTCCCTTTAGTAGCATGTAGTATCAAGTTAGGATATATTTTTGGTCACATTTTACCCCCTCAATAAATATCTTGCACGCTAATTTAGGAAAAGAAATAAAAACATTAACAGTCAAAAAATTTAAAATATCAGTAAAATTTATCGAGATAATACCCAATTACCCCCCTGAACTATACCCAAAAAGGCTATGACACACCTCAACTTAAAGGGGGTTCTATTACCCCCTGAACTAATTAAAAGTGTAATTTTGTCACCCTTAGTGCCTACGTGGCACAACACACTGAAGTGTCCACGTAGGTACATGTGTATGCCATGTAGGCATTAATGGTGTCAAAATTATACTTTTAATTAGTTCAGGGGTAATAGGACCCCCTTTAAGCTGAAGTGTGTCGTAACCTTTTTGGGTATAATTCAGGGGGTAATTGGGAATTTTCTCAAATTTATCAAAACTGCTTGTAATTAAAAATTGAATTTTATAATTATGAAAAGTACATTTACAACTTGCAATAATCTTAAAAGTAAACCTAAGATATTTTTTCCTAAATTTTATTAGAGTTGAAATGGTGTTGCTTTAGTGAGCCTAGTAGAAAAAAAATCTAAATATACAACATTAGATTATTTATTGCAAGTCATAGTAACAATTCTTATATTGTAATAAATAGCAAATCTTATAACAAAATAAGAAAAAAATCATTTTTTAAAAATTAAAAAACCATCTTAAAAAAAAAAGAAGTCAGTTGACAAAAAGATATCAATCACCTTCTAATTTCTCTCTTGAAACGATTTTTTTTTTCCTTTTTCAAACTGAAATAACATCTTTTTCATCAAATCTATTCTTATTTCTTCAACAAATCAACAAAAAGTATACTGATTGAAGCCCAAAATTTGTCAAATAATTTTGGTATTTAAGGGGAGGATTTCTATTAAAATACTGACTTAAGTATTTTGATTGAAATTGAAGTTATTTAAAAGGAAAGGATATAAAGATCCCTTATTATCTAGATTTTTTATCTTAATCATCGGAAAAATTTCATTAAAATATAGATCTACACCTTTCTTCTTCTTCCTCCAAAAATCAAAAATCAAATTTCGAGTAAACCCAATATATCCAAATTTTTATCTTTATCATTGAAAAAATTTCATCAAAATACAGATTTACATATTTTGTTTGCAACATCAGAAAAAGTATTATCTAGATTTTTGACATTTATTTTAATATCATTTTCATCCACTAAAAATATTAATGAGTATGCATCATTCCAGTATATCGTTTTACATACCAATTTTATAGATCAATTATCAAAAATCATTTTGTATATGATATTGGTATTTAACATGGTTGGAAAAACTAAATGAAATGTGCTACACATAAAGAGTTTGTGTGTGTAATGGGTATAAACATAGTTTTCAAATAAATTCTCATAAAAATAACAACATTTTTATTGTAGTTTTAATACGAATTATATACATTAAGACCTTGGTAAGAAATACCATTTAATAAATGAGATGAATATATAAACTGATTTCTATATAATTTTATATATCATTCCTCATTAGCAGATTTTGTATCATTTTCTTACGCTTAACTTTATAAGATTTTATATTATTTTCTTGTCTATTAAGACTAAATCATTTATACATAACATTTTCTCTTTCAATTTCATACATTTAACAATAAAAATACAGTGATACCATTTGGAGCGTGTCATTATTATATAAAATACTAGATCCAATACAAAATTCATTTACTAAAAAAAGTTATTGACAAGGAACACTGGCGGGGAGCAATTTCATCTCATACTTCAACCACACAAATAACATGATGAAATACTTTAAAATCAAACATTAATCTAATGGATTTCCACCCTAAACATATTCTGAAAAGTCACTTGCACACTTAAACTAATCAGACGACTTATTACATTCTTAATCTTATTTTTAGTGGAACTAGCACCACTTTCTTTGTCAATGTGGCATGTGCGTGCAATCCAAATATTTTGGACGCGTATACGAGTACGATGTAGAGAAAAAGTAAACTAAAAATGCTAAAAATAAATTTAATTCTACACGTCATTTTTCTAGCGGTTGTTATGAAGCCAATTACCATTAATTTACTAATCTTTGTGGGCCTCTTTTTCTTTTCACTTTTTGGTTAAGAGCCCATTTGGATAGGCTGAAAAAAAATGGCTTTTAAAAAGTTCTTTAAAAGTGCTTTTGAAAGTGCTGAACTTATTTTAAAAATAAGCAATTACGTGTTTGGGTAAAAGTGCTGAAACTGAAAAAAAGTTATTGATGTGTTTGGTAAATAAGTGCTTTTAAGCATTTTTTTGGGTCAATGTTTGAAATACCTTATAGCTGTTAATAATATATAGAGTTGATTATTATTAATTTTTATTGCTAAAATGATTCAAATTAAAATTAATATATATTAAAAATATTTTCATGAATGACTATTAATTTGTGCGCTAAAAAATTATTTTTTTTAAGAGTTTAAGTGTTGAATGTTTTAATGTGTTTGGAAAAGATAGTTATATATTAAAAGATTATTTGTTTTTTCATGGTTATGTTAAGATTTCGTATCATTAAGGTGCAATTTGTGACGGCACTTCATTTTCTTATTAAACTTGACTTGTTGCTTTTAACCTTCGAGGATAGTATTAATATATATGCCGATCTTATCAAATGAATCCATGTAGTGAGTGATGCTTAGTTAATGAATGCTGACCCCCCCCCCCCCCCCCCCTAAAAAAAAGGTAAGCAAAATATCCATCTGAACATCTAAATTACCAGTAGTAGCAAAACTAATTTCACATGCGGTAAGGTGTATTTTTTTCCGTCCCCACTACTTTGCAGCAAATTATGAAATAACGAAACCTTCAAAGGACAATTACAAGGACATATATGTCATTTGCTTGGTTAACTTAAGTTGGCTTATAAGCCCCCCCACCCCCCCAAAAAAAGCAAGAGTAGTTACTTATTACTTTGGCTTTTTTAAGCAATTTTGGAAATTACTAAACACTTCCAAAAGCTAAAAATTGCTTAAAAGCCATTATGACAAAAAAATAAGCTTATCCAAACACCCTCTAAGAAATTCTTTTTTCTTTTGCTTAATTTTCTGTCTTCCTCTTTCATTATTTTCACTGCACTTGGTGCTATTAATGACCACCAAAATGTCCACCACGTCCAACCACCAAAACGTTTACCAAGTCCAGCTTCCTCTTTTTCCTCCAGAATTCAATTAATGTACTTAAAATGGGAAGTGAATCACCAATGAAAGATTAGAAATTATTGATCCTAATAATTACCAGAAAGTCAAAAGCTCATCGGAGTTTTGTCTGAAAATCCTATTAGAAAGTTTACAGTGCTGTCGAAGTTTCTTTGACCTCCATCATTTCTTTTCCTTTTCCCCAAAGCACATAGAAAAGCACCTTTCTCAAATCTTTTTCCTTGTAATCCAATTCCAAGATCTAAAAGAATCGATTGAAAAGTTTCCACCTTTACCGGAGAACAAAATTTCGGTGACCTTTATTTTTGTCCTTGTCGCTATCTATCTCACGACTTATCCTTGTTGAGAAGCTTGGATCTTGGTTTGCTTGCTGCGATGTTGATCTATTTGTTTGTTGGAAAAGTTTTCTTTTGGAGACGGGAGAGATGAAGGGGATAAGGAAGATGGAGCTGGAAAATTTTGTTAAAAAATATTTTTTAAAATTGTTTTTGACGTGGAAAGTGATGTGGAGCGAGTGTATTTCACTGCTCAATTTATCATTGATTTTGGGCTTGACAAGGAGGTGTTAGTTCCAGTAAAAAGAAGAATAAGGGTGTAATGAATCACTTGATTAGTATAAGTGTGTAAGTGACTTTTCAAAATAATTTTAGGGTGGAACTGATGTCGTTTTCCTTAACCGAATTGATATTGCACTAAAAACAAAGATAAAATTAAATAGATTCAAATGTATAACCCCAAAAATCCCAAAATAATCTTTGAAGAAATCTGAATGATGTGAAGTATGAAACCCAAAACAAAAGGTAATTGATTAAGATGAAACGTGTATCAGTGACGAAAGTAAAACTTTGCCAGTAATAAAGAAAAGAAAAAGAATTGTGTATATGTCCGAAGGGTCGGGTATGGGCCAGCTCAATGGATCCGATACAAGCCCACTTTTTATTCACTATTTCGGATTGGGTTGGCCCAACAAATGTAAAATTATTTAATTTTTGGTATTGATTAATAAAAATCCTTATTAATTTAAAAAAAAAAGCATTAATGGAAAAGTAGAATATTTTAAATTTTTTAAAAGAAGGAAACGTGAGCAAATGGGTATAACTTTTTACCACAATTTACTCCAGCCATGCTTTAACTATACGATTATTTAGGGTGTTTGAATATGTGAGAAAATATAAAAGAAAATATTATTGAATTGTTGTAACTACATTATTACATCGGAAAAGGCTCAAAAATACCCTTGAACTATCTGAAATAGCTCAAAAATGCCCCTCATTAGATTTTTGGCTCAAAAATACCCCTCCGTTAAATATTTGGCTCAAAAATACCCCTCACACTAACGGAATTCGGAATAGGATCAAAAATACCCTTGAACTATCTGAAATGGCTCAAAAATACCCCTCTGTTAAATATTTGGCTAAAAACTACCTCTCCCCTTAACGAAATTCCACCAAGCATGTCACCTAGATAAAAAAAAACTACGTGACTATGCCATATTACCATCCACATGTAAAATGTTAGTATTTTTTAATTATATGACATTCCTTTCTTCTTTATTTTTATTTTAATTTAAAAACGTCAGTGAAACGGACAAAACTTACACGGCTTTTTAATTTTTAATCAAAGTAGACAAAGGGTGGTTACATAATATTTTTTTCGAAAAAATTTATTAAATGTAACATCGCTATTATCAAATTCCTTTGATCACCTAAAAAACAAGTTTTTTCCTGTTAATAGGTTTAAAAGTGTGAAACCCAACAAAAGAGTTTTATTAAACTGATAAACCCATTAATTATTAGGCCAGTATAAAATTTAAAATTAAGATTTACTCGTAAAAGTAACAAATTTCAAACTAAACTTCAAATTAGTTACTCAAAAGATGTGTTTGGCTTTGCTAGCTTTTACTCAAAATGTTTATGTTAAAATGATTTAATAAATACCTCCTCTAATCTAAAATTAATGAATCTTTGAATGTGACACACATAATTAAAGAATAATTTATCAATACTAAGTATCATTTTACTTCTTTTCAAACTTGTTCTAAAAATAATAAGATTATTCATCAAAACTGAATTTAGAAAAATGAATTCATTTCGAATGATTAAATAAGTGTTAAAAGGAATTCATTTATTTTGAAAAAGAATTTGCATGTAGTAAATTCAACTCAATTATTAGTATATCAACGTTTGCTAGCTTAAAAGTTAAAATTCTAGCTGCTCCTCCGAATCAACATCAGATCAAGATCAAGTTGTCCCTCATCCCAAACGACAATAACAAGATGAAATTTAGAACTTTTAAAACACTAATGAAAAGGTGAAATCTAGAACTTTTAAAACACTAATGAAGTAATTAGCAAAAGATGGGTTTTTTGATTTTTCCGTTTCACTGCTTTGCAAAAAAAATAAAAATAAAAATAAAGAAGAAAGGAATGTCATATAATTAAAAAATACTAACATTTTACATGTGGATGGTAATGTGGCATAGTCACGTGATTTTTTTTTTATCTAGGTGGCATGCTTGGTGGAATTTTGTTAAAGGAAGGGTATTTTTGAGCCAAATATTTAACAGAGAGATATTTTTGAGCCATTTCAGATAGTTCAGGGGCATTTTTGATCCTTTTTCGAATTCCGTTAGAGGGAGGTGTATTTTTGAGCTAAATATTTAATGGAGGGGTATTTTTGAGCCAAACATCTAACGAGGGGCATTTTTGAGCTATTTTAGATAGTTCAGGGGTATTTTTGAGCCTTTTCCGTTATTACATTGAGGCTCTATTTATAGACACTACATTCCAATCCTTTTCCTAATAGGATACTACGTTACAATCCTTTTACTAATAGGATACTACGTTACAATCCTTTTCCTAATAGGATTCTATATGCTATTCTTATTCCCACTCATATTCTAACACTCCCCCTCAAGCCGGTGCATAGAAACATATGTACCAAACTTGTTATGGATGTAATTAACACGAGGATGGGTGAGGGACTTGGTGAAGATATCTGTAAGAGAACTGATAAGGACTGCTCTGGACGTCTGGAAAACCTCAATTGAAAAGGAACAAACTAAAAAAGTGATCTGAAAAGTAGTAAACATCGCTAGAAAGTCGATTTGTCACTAGAAATTTATCGAAAACAGGTATAAATATATATGGATCATCTTGAAATCAAGAGACGAGTAGATCTTGAACAAGAAAGTCATCGGAAACTAGGCCGAAACATACTTATGCGCCGGATTATTAGATTTGATGGATGAAAAGAGACTACAATATGAGGAAAAAAAATTATATGAGTAGGGTCAGAATGATGACACGATCCCACCTGAAAAGAGAAATATGGGTAGGGTCGGAATGACGGCACGACCCTATTGAGAAATAGAAATTCTATGGGTAGATTCGGAATGACGACACGATCCTACTAGAAAAGAGAAATTATATGAGCAGGGTCGGAATGATGACACGACCCTACTGAAAAAGATAAATTATATGGGTAGGATCGGAATGATGGCATGACCCTACTGAAAAAGAGAAATTATATGGGTAGGGTCGGAATAATGGCACGACCCCACATAAATTAGATATGAGGAGTCACAAGAAAGACGTACGGAACTACGTAAATTAAATCGGAGGAGTCACTAGAAAGATGCACAGTGCTATGCAACTCAGATATGAGAAAGTAGTCCGGAAAGATGCACGGTGCTACACAAATCAGATATGAGAAAATAGTCACCGAAAAAAAGCACGGTGCTAGGAAAAATAGATATGAAAAAGTAGTCACCCGACGAATGCATGGTGCTATGCAAAGATATGAGAAAATAGCCACTAGAAAGATACACAATAAGTCAGTGACCCAACTTTTGGTAACATAATCATTGGCCAGGCGGGCGGCATATATGGATTATAGTCGCCCGCCGACTGCGGAAACTCTTTGATTCTTTACCAAGATCGTGGAAGCTTTGATACCATGTGAGAAAATATAAGAGAATATTATTGAATTGTTGTAACTACATTATTACATTGATGCCCTATTTATAGACACTACATTCTAATCCTTTTTCTAATAGGATACTACGTTACAATCTTTTTCTAATAGGATTCTATATGCTATTCCTATTCCTACTCATATTCTAACAGAATATTAAATATACAATTATTGAATATAAATAAATAATACACGTTTTAAAAAAATTAAAAACAATTTTTGTCAAATCTGCTATAACTTTCAATTAAATACTTAATTTAATAATTATTAAAAAGTAGGTTTATAACTTGCAATAAAAACTCTAAAAAGCATACCTAGGATAATTTTCAGGATTAAAATCAACAGAGATCATTGAAATGGGCTTTGCTTTGGTGAGCCTAGTAGAGTTAAAATCAACATAGATTAAATTGGGTAAATCTAACTCACTTTTGATGCCACACCCGTGTCAGATTTTTAAAGAGTTCGAGCAACATAGGGGTAAACTACATAAATGACCCTTATAATTGGTGGGTTGTCCCTCATAAGAATGGTCTCATAAAATTAGCCTTTTTTTTTATATAGCACAATTACATATTTGCCCCTTAATATCTCAAATATTTTTAAATAGCTCCATACTTATTTTATAACTTTTATTTTTAATTTTTATCTTTTCTCCTTTTTTTTTTTTTATAGTTTTTCTCAATTCTTACTTTTTTTCTTTTTCTCTTCCCAACTTCTATTTTTTGAATTTTTTTCTCTTTTTTTATTTTACTTTTTTTTTCCTCAACCCTTATCATCTCAACCTCTATTTATTTTTTAATTTTTTTCTCCTTTTTATTTTTCTTTGATTTTTTGTTTTTCTCTTTTTAATTTTTCTCAATCTTTATTTTAGTTTCGTCTTTTTTTTTGTTTTTTCTCAACTTTTATTTTTTTCTTTAATCCCCTCAACTTTTATATTTTCTTTATTTTTCTTTTTTCTTTTCTTTAATTTTTTTGAAAATATTTTTCTTCATTTACTTCTTTTTTCGCAATTTTTTTTTTCTTTTCTTCAATTTCTTCAAATCAAGTTATGCCTCATGAGCAAGAATTGACACTACCACATTGTAGAGGCAAGATTTATGACTTTCAAACAAGAAATTACGTTTCATGGGCAAGAATTGACACTATCACATTGTGTTTTGATTTATGAGATGTTTTATAACTCTTACTTTAGAGGCACTCAAGGACTTTCAAACAATAAATTATACTCCACAGGCTAGAGTTGACACTATCGCTATGTCTTCATTTATGAGATGTTTTACAACTCTTGCCTTAGAGGCAAAACTTAGCTTAAGGACTTTCAAACAATAAATTATGTCCTACGAGCAAGAGTTGATACTACCATGTTATGTCTTCATTTATGAGATGTTTTACAATCTTGCGTTAGAGGCAAGACTTAGCTCAAGAACTTTCAAATAATAAATTATGCCCCACGGGCAAGAGTTGACGCTATCACGGTATGTCAGATGTTCTACAACTCTTGCCTTAGGGGTATGACTTATCTTAAGAATTTTCAAACAAGTTACGTAGATTAGGCAAGAGTCAATACTAACACATTTTGTTTTTTACTTATGAAATGCTCTATAGCTCTTGTCTTAGAGGTACGACTCAACCCAAGGACCATCAAACAAGAAGTTATGCCCCATGGGCAAGAGTTAACACCACCACATTGTGTATTGATTTATGAGATGCCTTATAACTCTTCCCTTAGAGATAAGACTTAGACCAAGGGCTTTCAAGCAACAAGTTGTTATGCCCTATAAGCAAAATTTGATATTACCACATTGTGTTTTGATTTATGAGATATTCTATAACTTTGCTTTAGAGGTAAGACTTAACTCAATGACTTTTAAACAACAAGTTACGCCCCATGGGTAAGAGTTGACATTATCACATTATGTTTTGATTTATGAGATGTTGTATAACTCTTGCCTTAGAGGCAAGGCTTAGCCCAAGGACTTTTAAACAAGTTATGCTCCTTGGGCAAGATTTGACACTATGACATCATGTCTTGATTTATGAGATGTTTTATTAATCAAGGACTTTCAAACAACAAGTTATGTCCCATAAGTAAGTTGACACTACCACATTATGTCTTGATTTATAAGATGTTCTATAACTCTTGCCTTAGAGGCACGAATTAATCCAAGGTTTCAAACAACAAGTTACGCCACACATTCATCGCAACATTCTCATCTCTGCCACCTTCAATTTTTGAATGTGGGAGTTCTTAATTGACCGACACTCTGCTCCATACAACATAGCCGGTCGGATTGCCACTCTGTAGAACTTACCTTTAAGCTTAGGAGACGCCTTTTTATCACACAGGACTCTCGAAGTGAGCCTCCATTTCGACCACCCTGCACCAGTACGGTGCGTGACATCCTCGTCAATCTCACCATTCCCCTGCATCATAGATCCAAAATACTTGAAACTCTCTGTCTTCTGAATGACCTAAGAATCTAGCTTCACTACTACGTCAGCCTCATGCGATAAATCACTAAACTTACATTCCTAGTATTCTAACTTGGTCTTGCTCAACCTAAATGCCGTCTCCAAACCTCCAACTTATTATTAACTCCCTGAGTCTCGTCAATCAGCACAACATCATCAGCACCCTTTGAATATTCCGCATCAAAGCATTCATCACCAACACAAATAAAAACGGGCTAAGAGTCGATCCCTGGTGTAACTCTTTCTAGACAAAAAAGGTCTCTGAATCTCATCCAATCGTCCTCACACGTGTCTTCGCTCTGTTATACATATCCTCAATCGACCTTGTGTACTCCACAGGTACCCCTGTAGCCTCCAAGAACCTCCACAGAATCTCCTTGGGGACTTTGTCATATGCCTTCTCAAGATCAATGAACACCATGTGCAAATCCTTCTCTCCTTAAATTGCTCCACTAATCTCCTCACGAGGTGAATGGCCTCAGTAGTTGAATGACCTGGTATGAATATGAAACCGAACTGATTTTCGAAAATAAACACGATCCTCCTCAGCATCAACTCTACCACCCTTTCCCAAACTTCATAGTATGACTTAACAACTTGATGCCTCTATAGTTGTTGCAACTCTAAATGTCCTCATTGTCTTATTTAATGGAATCATCATACTTCATCTCCAAGCTTCAGACATCTTCGTGTCCTAAAAATGATGTTAAACAACCTTGTCAGCCATTGCAAACCTGCCCCACCAGTGCTCTTCCAAAAATCCACCAAAATCCCATCTGGCCCAGTCGCCTTACCTCTACATATCCTTCGAATAACCCCCTTGACGTCCTCAACCTTGATACACATACAATAACCATAACCGCGACACCTCTCTAAGTTCTCCAAGTCCCTCAGCACGAAACCTTTGTCTCCCTCATCATTCAAAAGTCTATGGAAATAGGATTGCCACCTCTTCCTAATGAGGGCATCCTTAACCAACACTTTGCCATTCTCCCCTTTATGCACTTCACTTGATCAAGGTCACGAGTCCTCCGATCTCTGGCCTTAGCAAGCCTATACAACCTCTTATCCCCACCTTTCTCCTCTGAAGCTGTATACAAGCTCTCGAAAGTTGCTGTCTTAGCCGTCGTAACCGCTAGCTTAGCCTCTCTCCTAGCTAACTTATACTCCTTCCTATTCTCCTGCTTCTCCTCATCATCCTTGCTCTCAACCAACTTAGCATAGGCCACCTTCTTAGTCTCCACCATCTTTTTAACTTCTTCATTCCACCACCAGCCCTCTCGGTGCTTGCCAGATCCACCTCTCGAGACACCCAACACCTCTTTAACGGTCTCCCTAATGCAACTGATCTCCCACATACTATCCACATTCCCTCTACTCTCCCAAGCTCCCATAGTCGTCAGCTTCTCCCTTATTTCCAAAGCACTGGCCAAAGTCGAGCTACCCCACCTAATCCTGGGCCGATCCTCCACAACCCTCTTTTTTTCTATCCATATCGGAGAAAGAAGGAGATGGAGAAGAGGAAATTATAATATAAAGGATCGACTCCGGTGGTGTAAGACTCAATCCCCCATTATACTATTTGGCTATATGAGCCCTTACTATAAATCAAAGTTTCATATCTACCCTACTTGACGGATTGGACATGAGGAGGCTCGAAAATGGAAGGCCTAACCCAAATTAAAATAGATCCGTTCGCCCCTGGATAACCTGCTTCCTGTCAATTTCTAATTAAAATTCCTAAAACCTAATGAACACAAATTGTCTCATTACACTTCTCCCTCCAATATCAACAAAAGTGAGGTAAACATCACTGCTTGAGTTCGACCCCCCTTCCATTTCAGTGAGAAAAAAATGCGATTAAAGGATTATGGAAAATGTAATTAAAAGATGTAATGTTTCACTAAATGCGATTAAAGGATTATGAAATATGTAAATAAAAGATGCCATGTTTCACGGAGTGTTTGATGTCTGTGTTGAAGTGTTTTTTTCAAGAATAAAGGGCTAAAGATATCTGTTGTTGCTTGTTAGAGTGGGCAGAGTCCCACATTCGTTGGGAAACAAACTGGTGGTTACTTATAAGGACTTGGACAATCCTCCCTCTGTGCTAGACTTTAGGGTTGAGTTAGGTCCAGTTGTCATATCTTCATGTGGTATTAGAGTTAAGTTTGTCCACATTTGTGCTCCCGGTTAGAGTTCCACATGAATTAGGGAATGGACTGGTGGTTTACTTATATGAACTTGGACAATCCTCTTCTCATGAGCTAGTTTTTGGGGTTGAGTTAGGACTATGTGTCATATCTTCACACTATTTATTGATGATTGAAATCAGTTGGTGGTGTGTGTTTGTGGAGCTTAAATTTTACAAATATCTGGAATAGAATTGCTGACGAACAACATTGCCTGGGTTGGTAAGGTTTAAAAACAATTTTTTTTTATAAAATAGCTAGGAGTTGTTTCTTGTAGGGGCTTGATTTGGAGCTAATGGGTAGCTTTAGAACATCTGAATTTAGCATCTTCAATTATAAAATTGTGATTAATTACTCAAAGGCGAACCCAGTATTCCAAGATAATGGGTGCCTCTGCTACATGTCGCACTAACCATGCATGGAATATGAAAGAAGTGTTATTTTATATGGTTCAGTTCAACTTGTTTTATTATGAGTTAATTCTATTCGATTTATAGGTTTTTGACATGTTCTATAGTGAAGTTACTTCCTTTTATCTATAGGTTGAGGCAAAAAAACATTTCCGATAAGGTAATTACATTGTTTTTTTAATTCAAAACAATTTTACACTAGTAAAACAACTGTGAGAAATATTGCAAATATGATTGAATTGTTTATCTACATTATTAGACTGCTGCTTTTTAATTGTTACTTGGGCCTGGGTCCATTTAGGCCCAATAGACTATTTGGTTTTTGGTTAATAATAAAGGCCCTTTGTGGCCTTGTTTGATTTAAAAAAAATACATTATTACACTGAGACCTTATACATAGACACTACATTACAAACTTTTTCCAAATAGGATTCGATATACTATTCCTATTCTAACACTCCCCCTCAAGCTGATGCATACAAGTCATATGTACCTAACTTGTTACATATGTAATTAATACGAGGATCGGTGAGGGACTTGGTGAAAGTATCTGCAAGTTGATCACTTGACTTCAAAAATTTTGTAACAATATCTGCTGATTATCTTTTCTCTAACAAAGTGACAATCAATCTCAATGTCCTTTGTCTAATGTGATGCGATATGAAGGGCCGCTTGATTAGCACACAAGTTTCATCTAACTGATTCGCCAAATTTTAGTTCTCCCAGCAACTATTTGATCCAAACTAGCTCACAAGTTGCTATAACCATTGCTCGATCTTCTGCTTTTGCACTAGATCGAGCAACCACAACCTATTTCTTTGTATTCCAGGATATCAAATTATGTTATATTAAAACATAATATCCGGATGTAGAACGTTTATTAGAGGCTGATCCTGCCCAATCAACGTCTGTATATCCAATGATATGCTCATGGCCTTGATTCGCGAAGAGTAGTCCTTTACTTGGAGCTGACTTTATGTATCCTAGAACGAGGGAGCTGGAGCACCACTATCAGCTTCAGTCTGGTCGAAATCATTAAAAAGCCATAGGTTGGAGTGCGCGAATAACTGCATCCAATGACTATGACAAGAGGAAGTCATAAACTGACTTACAACACTCACAACAAAAGAAATGTCGGGCCTAGTCACTATGAGATAATCAATTTTTCAACTAACCGCCTATACCTTCCAGGATCACTAAGTGGCTCCCCCCCGTTAAGAGTTTAGCATTCGGATTCGTAGGAGTATCAGTGGGTCTGCATCCCATCATTCCTATCCCCTCAAGAATGTCTAAGGTATACTTGCATTGAGAAATAACAATACTTGATTTAGACTGAGCAACCTTAATACCTAGAAAATCCTTTAGTTTGTTGAGGTCTTTAGTTGGGAAATGCGGGAAAAGATGTTGCTTCAAATTAGTGGTACCATCTTGATGATTGCAGGTAATAACGATATCGTCACAACCACCAAGTAAATACACAGATTTGGTGCAAAATGTTGATAAAACATAGGGTGATTAGCTCCATTATGAATCATGCCAAACTCCTGAATTATTGTGCTGAACTTCCCAAACCAGGCTCGGGGAGACTGTTTCGGACCATAAGGTGACCTGTACAATTGACATGCAAGGCTACTAGACCCCCCCTGAGCAACAAAACCGGTGGTTGCTCCATATAGATTTCTTCATCAAGATCACTGTGTAGAAAACCATTCTTAATGTCCAGTTGATGAAAAGGCCAATGACGAACGACAACACTATAGATAGAAAAAGACAGACAAATGTTATTTTAGACACGAGAGAGAAAGTATTAACATTAGCAACAAGGCAAGCCTTTAACCGATTAACCTGGCCATCGGGACCAATTTTGACTGCATAAACCAACTGGCAACCAATAGTAGATTTACTTGCAGGAAAGGAAACCACCTCCCAAGTGCCACTCGTCTGTAAAATAGACATTTCATCAATCATAGCCTGCCTCCAACTTGGATGAAAAAGTGCATCACTTATAGTTTTAGATGAAAAAATAGAGGACAAGATGATATAAAGGCATAGTGGGGTGATGATAGACAATGATAACTCAAGAAAGTATATAATGTGAGTTAGCATTGAGAATGGATCATATACCTTTTTGAAGTGCAGTCGGTTGGCTAGAAGGAGGCAAGGATGTATTACGAATAGGGTCTGGTGCATGACATGAATCATTTGGGACTAATGTTGGACGCGGATGATGAGGATAAGTTATGAGTGGTGGCACTGCTGCCGGAGATGTAGAAGTAACCGTAGAGTTCTCAAAAGATGGTACAAGTAAGACCTAAGGTATGTGCAAGACTTCAGAGATATAAAGATGATCAAAAGATGTACAGTAAGGTTGAGAATCAAAGTATGTGACATCGACAAACATGAGGTAGCGGCAAAGATGGGTGAATAGCAACGATACCTTTTTGAACTCGAGAGTAACCAAGAAAGAAACATTTGAGAGCATGAGGGGCTAATTTATCTTTGGGGCTAATTTATCTTTTCCTTTATGAACAAAACATGTGCTTGCACAGACATGATGGGGGATAGAGTATTGATGTGAATGAGGAAACAATATGGAATGGGAACCTTGAATGAGGAAACAATATAGAATGGGAACCTTATTTTGCTTAGAAGGTGAGGGCATTCTATTAATTAAATAGCAAGATGTGAGGGTTGCATCATCCAAAAAACGCAGCGGAACATGAGATTCAATAAGAAGAGTGTGAGCAGTCTCAATGAGATTCCTAGTCTTCCTTTTTGCTGAGGGGTGTATAGACAAGATGTTTGGTGAATAATTTCTTGGTGAGTCATTTAACTTTTAAAATTGAGAAGATAAGTATTCTAAGGCATTATCACTACGAAAATTACGAATAGAAACACTAAATTGATTTTATATTTCAGCACAAAAACTTTTGAATTTAGAAAATAACGAAAATAACTCAGAATGATCTCTCGTTAGGAAAACCTAAGTACATCTTGAAAAATCATCAATGAAACTAACAAAATTGAGAAATCTTAATGGTGAACTGACTCTAATAGGATCCCAAATATCGTAATGAACTTATGAGAAATTAGGGGTTTGTCCAACGCTCTTTGGTTTTGTTTGGATCTCATTGGCTAAAGTAATAGCAAGAAAAGATTATGAATAAACAATGTCGGACAAAAGTGATTTGCTGCTAGAGATATAATCAGAAGCGCCTGAGTCCACAACCCATAATCTAAGAGTGCTAAACTGTGAAACACAAGCAAAAGAATTAATAGCAACCGAAGCATCAAGCTGTGCTACCGAGGCCACTTGTGGAGACATATGCTTGCTTGCTCAATACTGAAGGAACTCATTATATTCTGTTTGGCTCTGAGCAATATGAGCATTATGGGATGATCGATCAAGCTAAGAAACATAGGCTACTTGCGGAGATGTTTGCTTACTTGCTCGATACTGAAAGAGCTCATTATATTCCTTTAGAGCAATAGGATTATAACTGCGTGGTGGTGCATGCAAAATATAACATGTCACGCGTGTGTCCAAGTCTATGACAATAATTACACTTGGGTCGAAGTTTTCCAAAGCGACTTCCTCCTCGTCAATTCTCTATAGATTGATATATTCGTTTTTCCATGGTTTGAGATACCAGAACAGTGGAGTCAATGTTAGGTGATGAAACTACTTCGTGACTTTTTTTAAATCAAAAGACCAATGTCCATATTTTATTCAAAATAAAACAAAGAAGCGCGTGGCCTAGTGGTTCAATGAAGTTGGATTGAGCACCATAAGGTTTCAGGTTCTATTCCCAATAGAGACGAACACTAAAGAGGGCAAAACCCAACTAAATTAAAGCAAGAAAAGTTCTAGATTTAATCCCAAGAATGGACCCAATCATCGAACAGGCAAAAGAATTTAAAAAAACGAAAGGACCGGGTATCAAATAGGAAAATTCCAAAGCCTTTTTAGCTGCCATTGACATTTGAGCATCGCCAGAGAAGGAAGTCTCTGCTCAGAAGTCAAAACTAAATGACAACTCGGTCGATAACAAAGAAGACGTTCTCGTAAATATTCTAGCCTAAAAGTTCTATTAAAACTACTTTGTTACTGGGAGGCGCGACAAGACGAAGTAGAAGAGAGAATGACTCATTAGTTGTAGGAACCGTAGGACTAGCTAAAATTTGGTCACATACTAAATCGTGGTCAATAAGAAGTCCAGCAAGTGTAAGAACTAGAAACGTCCGTCTCTGTGCTCTTGTTCTTTTTACACACTCGTAGTGACTGACATCAACATTTCAAATTCCTCCGACGCTTGTACTTGTTCCAAGTAAGTAGACATAATGGATTCTTATTTCTTTGAGTTGGTCATTCGAGATATCACATCATAAAAAGGAGATAATGTCATTACTGTATAAAGCATGAGCCTTTTCCCAAACTAAATAACATGTAGTCATGCCTAGAATGGTCGAAACAAGGACATCAACTTGGAATCAATTAATCACCATAAGAGATTATATAATTGAGTGTTAACTTTCTTCCATTGTTTTTTGACTTTCACATCTTCCTCTCTAGACTTTGTCTTTTCATCTACCACACCAACCTTGATCTTTAAGTGATCTTGGACACCTTGACCTTTGCACCATAGCTAAATTGAGGAAGCCCAAGCCGAATAATTTGAACTTCTCGTTAATAGTTTGGAAGTGATCACAGGGCTTGAATTGCCAATTCCGTATTTTTGGAGCCAAAAGTATCACATCCAAAAGACATCTTGTGAAATCAGAATTTTGTAGCCAAAAAATCTGGAAAAAATGTTTATGTCGCCAGAAATAAGATTTGCTAGCCGGAAGTTGCTCAGTATCAGAAAATTATTTATTGGCAACCTTGGAATGGAGAGGCAACACTACTGGAAAAAGGAACTGCCGGAAAAGTGGTCGAGAAACGTTGCATGCATTGGTGCATGGATCTAATACGCTCGTCAGAGAATTGCTTTTGGCGGCGTGTGAGGGCGCGTGTTTATTGTTTTTGGCGAGTCTGATTGAGGTTTTCTCGCTAGGAAATTCCGAACCTCATGGTGTGTTGGTTTTTTGAAAAAAGAACACTGACGAATCTCAGGTCACAGGAAAATTGAACAATGACGACTTATTTCGTTGGAATTATACACATCGATTCTTTTTATAAATACCATACAATACCGAAGACCATACTGAAGTATATGGTTACATGAGTAATTCATATATATATTATTAAAATACTAACAAATGTTCAATCTAGTATTAGTATATAACTAAATATTTAGACGTTGGAACTCTAACTGCTCTATTTTGATTGAAATGTCTTTTTTACGTAATTGATTAACAAAGGAGTTGTTTGCACTTTCTTTTTAATATATATTTTTATATGTGCAAGGTGTTATTAGTATTGTACAATTGAGACACTGTTTTTTGAAAACTCAAAGTCATAATACTCTATTATTATATATTGTCGAAGTTGAACAAACTATGATTATCGATTTAGCATAACGCAAAATACCAAAATCGAACTTCAAGATACCTAACCATACTGAATTAATTTGTTCTTGTAATGATATAGTATTTTTAAAAATTACAACAAACCCAGTATATTCCCACATCGTGGGGTCTGGGGAGGGTAGAGTGTACGCAGTCCATACCACTACCTCTACAGAAGTAAAGAGGCTGTTTTCGATAGACCCCCGACTCAAGACAGTATTTTTAAAAATTGAATATCGAAATTACTATACCAAAGTTTCAAATACCGTACAATACCATACTATTCTCTCCCCTAGTCTCAGGTTCAATTCCCAACAGAGACGGACACTAGGTGATTTCTTCCTATCTGTTCTAGCCTTGGTGGATAGAGTTTACCCGGTATTTGTTCGGTATTTGTTGCTGGTGGGAGGTGACAAGTATCCCGTGGAATTAGTCGAGGTGTGTGCAAGCACATTTTTCCATGTAGGATTCAATACTATTCCTCCTCGTACTCCTATTCTAACAACCACATTTTTCATTAGAGAAGTAGCAAAAATAATATTTTTCAACAAAAAAATTAAACCACTCAAGTATCAATATATTTTTCAGTAGGAAAATCACCCCACTAGTAATACAAGCAAAGCTAATCTTGTAGAAAGAAGAATTATTTACATTTTTATTAATGTAAATTTAAGCTACATACCTTGAATAAATTAATTGAAAAGAGACATAATGAGAACTAGGGGTGTACAAACCAAACCGTCAAGTCAAACCGAACCGACGAACCAAACCAAACCGAGAAAAAAAATCGACTTATGGTTTGGTTTGATTGGTTTGGCGTTAGAAAAAAAAAAACCGACCATTCTTGGTTTAGTTTGGTGTTAAAAAAAGCCAAACCTGAATCAAACCGACATAATATATATATATATATATATATATATATATATATATACACTCAAACTTTTTTATACATAAAATATTAATTATAATCTACTTTTTAAATACTTTTTCAACTAGTTTTAGTAATTTTCAATAATTTGAAAGTAGATGTAGATATATATTTAGATTTGGGCTTTTAAGGTGTAATATTTGTCTATTAATTGCTAATTAAATGATCGAAAACCCAAGATAAACTTAAAACCTAAACTTTTCACTCTTCATTTCACTTTTTAGTTTCAAGAGAGTTTTCCGCTCCTCATTTTTTCATAATTATGGTTTTTCATTAGCACATGAGTGAAAACATATTTGATCTACTCTTCGATCACAATATAATTGTAAAAATTAAAGAATATAAAAAAATCCAAAAAAATCAATTTTATGTTGGTTTGATTTGGTTTATAGTTTTAATAAACCGACATGATTGGTTTTTTTTTTTTTTTTAATAAAAACCGAACCAACCCGACCTATGTACACCCCTAATGAGAACAATGCATTTCATGTATCTTGATCTTAAAAGTTGTCAAAGCAATTTCTTATAATCCTCAAGAACATAACATGCTTGATTCAAATAAAATTTTAAAAATAGACAGAAAAGTTAAAAAGAATAACTAGAGTAGAACAAGTAAAGGGACAAAAATAAAAGAAGATATGGCATGAGCTAGAGTAGAGCAAGAGTAGAGCAAGAAGGGGGGAAAATAAAAGAAGATATGGCACGAGCTTTGGGTAGAGTAACCAGGGAAGGGCATCCTGGTGCAATAAAGCTCCTACTATGTGTGGATTGGGTTTAATTTTTAATTTTTTATTTTTTTAAAAAGGTGGTGGATGAGAAGGAGATCGGGATGAAACTAAAGCAAAAAAAGAGAGGGGTGGGGGTGGGGTGGGGTGGGGGGAAATGTGGTAGAGAACTCAATCAGCTAAAATTGAATAAATAACATGTTTGCTGGTATTAGGGCTCGAACTCGTGTCACAATAGTCAAATAGCAAAGCAAAGCAGCAGCTAAACCAGTGCTCCCAACCAAGCCTTGTATATGTGGGTGCCTAGTTATATATCTACCTTTTAAGGCATACACACATATATACACAAAACATCCGGAGCTCAATGGGTGCACATGGCCCCCCTATGTTCCACGTTGGTCCGCCTCTGTAGCTACTAGGGGATAGCTTGGAACTGGAAAGGGACCTAAAGACTCCATTAGAAGTTCTTTGAAGTTTCAAAATTGATGGTTATGATCTTCAAATGGCGACCAGATATTGCTTAAATCTGTAGGGAAATTGATATTTAGAGCTTGAAAAGTGAATATCAAACAATTTCAGAACTTGAGAAGAAAGTTAAAACTCCATTGAAGGTTTCTGGAAGTTTTGAGTCCAAATCGAGGATGGGGGAGGTCCGACTGGAGTATGGGTTATCCGAATGGACTGGGTTATTTGCTTTGTGGGTTGGGTCTTTTGATTGGAGATGTCACTCCTGTTAAATAGGGGTATATTTAGAACTTTGATGGACAGTAGGGGGGTCAGAAAGTATAACAGAGAATTGATTCAAACAGTAGAAAATAGTAGAGGAGTCAGGGGTATATCCAACCCTTTTCCGAAGTTCCAATCCATGTGAAAGCACGATCAGAAGGATAAAGTTACCATGGGCAGTGAGTGATATGCTGATCATTGATCAGTACATCACTGTCAGATTTTGTGAAGGATAAGTATGGCTAATACAGGAGCTGCATAATCTGACCCTTGAGCGTTAATGTTACTTGGTCTGCTTGTCCAGTAATTTGCATCTCCAAAAAAATTGTTTGACTGACATGATCCAATGGGGTGAGAAAGCTTAGCTATCAGTCTTTTCCCCTCGTTTCTTTGCGCAATAATAAGGATCTTCTGCCTCTATTCAGTCTGATTCCTGGATTTGTCGCAACCTCTTGATTTTCTTCCCCTTCTACCAGAAGTGAACCGTTGGCCTGGCAGCAAGAAAATACAGCCTCAGCCACTAGGACAATGAGCAGCTGGTGGATTTGCATGTCTCAACCTCGCATACAAAACCTTTCAATACAATTATTCTATACAAGTTATTTGTATGCGAACTTTGAACATGCGTGGTTTTTCTAGCAATTTCGGTAAGTTCTGTCATTCAGGATTCACCTGAAACTCTTTCTGTTGCTGTTCTTGTGGTTCTATATCTAGACTCTTTTCACAATTTATAGAAGTACTATTTCATCAAAGGCATGTGGATGGTTTTTAACCATTTTCTTTCTTTTGCCGAATAGGCACCTGTACTGGAGAACATGGTGTTGGTACTGGGAAAATGAAGGTACGATGTTCAAACACTATTTGGCTTTGATGTGTTACAAATAGAATGATATTAATTGTTCACATAAACATGATTAGTGATGAATGTCGGTTAACCTTACGTTGTCCACAAAGTACACTAGAAAAACACTGCATGTGTTTTAGGTTACAGGAGCAAATTCTGTTGATATTTGATGACAATGAAATTGTAGACATTATCGGACCTCAAAAAGGGGAAGAAAAGGGAGAAAGGCTAAATGAACACAAATTATGTTCAATGCAATAAGAGGGAACCTTTTCGCAAACAAGAAGAATTGATTTATTTTTTCGACATTCGATAGCTGAACAAAGGCTTAATTCTTGGATATTTAAAGTTTGTCTGACTTCATCTTTTGATTAAATTGGCATTAGATTCAATTTGTATGTCTTGTTTCTTGTTCACCTAAACTAATTTCCAGCATCCTAATATACTAAGACATGTTATTAACTGACTTTTATTTCATTATATTTTCAGTATCTTGAAAAAGAACTTGGGATCGAGAATTTGAGGACAATGAAAAGGATAAAGGATGCTTTAGATCCCAACAATATCATGAATCCCGGCAAGCTTATTCCCTCTAACGTTTGCTTCTAAGATAGCTGTGAAATGGTTTCCTTTTCTTTTTTCCCCCAATATCTGTTGTGATATTGTATTTTATGTTAGATAAAGCCTCCTCTATGCTAGAAGTGACATTGGTAATGCAAGATGTTAACAATGTAAGGTCTCAGATTAAATAAGCTTGCAACAGTTCATTTGTTCTCTTTCTTATGACAGCCTTTTGAGTTTTTATGCTCTTCCACGCAGTGGCGGAGCCAGAATTTTCAATAAGGGGGTTCATTAGTGAACATACGAACTAACCGAAAGGGGTTTAATATCTACTATATGTACATAAAAAATAATTTTAACTATGTATATATAACATAATTTTCCGACGAAGGGGGTTCAGATGAACCCCCTACTTGAAGGGTAGCTCCGCCGCTGCTTCCACGCACACTGGTAAATATTTTCCCACATTTGGTGTAAACATCAAACCAAACAATTTAGTGCAGGAGTTATAATTGAAGTGACATACTGAACAATTTAAATTAGTAGTTTACCTTTCAAATGGCTGTGGATGGTACTTCAGAATGATTGAAGGCATGACTAATTATAACTTACAAGAGAGGATACACACACAAGTAATTGATCACTCCCAAGACATTTTATTCTTTTAATGAAGACCACACAATCTGTTGTATTTGGAACATTTGAGTGAAGAGGAATTTGATTTTGTTTGAACTTTGTGCATACAACTCTTTTCCTCCTGGACTTGTTCCTTTTATTTAACATGACGTTTTTACCTTTCATTCATCCCTTATCCAACTCTTTGCAACTATTTCCTAGATATATTGCTCATTTGACGACAAATATGACCCCCATGTAATCTATACTAATTTTTTAATAAAAATTTAACTGGTAGTCAGTATTAGGTGATTTTAGACAAAATTGTCTTCTTCTTTATTCATTTTTTAATTAAAGAACAATTAACTAATATCCAGTATTAGGTAAGTTCAGATAAAACCGTCTGCTTCTTCCTCTTTTAACTGTTTATTTGTGCATGTTGCCAACTTTTTCCTATTGGGTAAGGTTGATGATCATCGGCATGCCTACGTGTGAAGTTTTGCTCTCGTCTTTAGTTTCTTTAATGGTTTAATAATGCATGTTTTACAACTTTTGCCCATCTGGCAAGAGTTTATAGCCAATCATTAATACAGTATGCTTGTTTTTTCCTTTGGGCGATCCAAACTTTGAACAATTGAACACATGCAAATTCTTGTTTATGCGACCATTTTTGGTCAGTTGAGGAAGATATTTAGGATGGAGATAGTTTGACATCTTACCCTACTATTATAGCTTGTAATAATTGAATAAACAACTTTTTTCTATCAAACTTATGACCAATTGAGTAGGATATGTAGGCGAGAGAGTATCAAATCTTGATCGTTCATCGTGTTAAGGGTCATTGCAAGGTTTAGGATTCTGGTTCTTCCTCCGTTGTATCAATGGTATCAGAGCCATTCTCTTTGTCGATTGTGGCATGGATGGGGCTCTCAAGGTCTAGCGTACAATCGTCGAGGATGATGGATGTGGATCGTAGTGGTTTGTTTTGGTCCATTGCAAGTTATGAAATGTGGGTCCCATATCGGTATAAAAATGTGTTTGTATAGAGTTAGGTTTTTCTACCTCAATAACTAATTTTTGGGATGTGATTCTTTCTAGGTTGTATCACGTCATAACTTACGTAGGGGTGGTGTGGATTGAACGATTATTTTTAAAACTTATACCCTACCAATTTTTAATTATTTTATTTCATGTAAACAAAATTAGACTTTTCAAAACTGTCCTGTCTTATTGGCTTCTCTTTAGTACGGTTCGGTTAATTTTTGATAGTTTTTTTTTTAAAAAATATGTAAGTTAGGACACACTACCAT
Organism: Capsicum pubescens; assembly: GCA_030864215.1. Taxonomy (NCBI): domain Eukaryota; kingdom Viridiplantae; phylum Streptophyta; class Magnoliopsida; order Solanales; family Solanaceae; genus Capsicum; species Capsicum pubescens. The sequence continues at coordinate 241,617,648 of CM061548.1, forward strand.
GTATACTTGTGTAAAAATTCTCTAGATATTTTCATTCTTTAAAAGGTGATCACTCAAGAAAACATGAATGGTTCGTTTGGAAAGCCATGGAAATTGAATTTGATGTAATTGCGTGTAATTACACTATTTGGCATGTTTGGTTGTCTAGATAAATACTTGGTCAACAGGTAATTGAGTGTAATTGAAAGGGAGTAATTACACTTTTCAATTCACAGGGAAAGTTGTGAATTGTTGGTAATATGCATGGGGTAATCACAAGCTAGTAACTTTTAATTTTTTTCTTTTTATTTCTATTTTATTTTTGTTTTTATTTATTTTTCATTTCTATTATTTTAAATTCTTTTTTATTTTTATAATAATAATAATATTTTTTAAAATATATTTTTTATTTTATATTCTTTATATTTTATTTCCTTATTATTTCTCAACCTTTACTTGTTACGTTTTCATGCAATTGTCCGTATTATCTATTTTTTTTAAAATTTATTTTATGTTTATTTTTTTCATTTAGTATAATTTTATTAATATTCTAATTCTTAAATTTAAAGTAAAATTTATTGTTGAATAAAGTTATAGATTTACGTTTTTCTTTTCTTTTGAATCATGTTTATGTACCTTATGTTGAAATTTGACATAAGCGTATTATGTTAACTTTTTTGTTTTGAATTTCGAACTTATGTTATATTTTTAGTTACAATTTATTTGTTTTACTAGTATTCGCTTATATTCACATTGTAGGCCATACCTTTTTTAGTTAGACTTGATAGATATATCTTTCTTTTCAAATGTTCTGATAATTTTATGACCTTCTATTTATAACATTAATTTCTTTGTCAAACATGCATTTCATGATGTTCTTAAAAACTATGTACTTTTAGTTGTTATGGTTAATTTAATTAAAATATATTAATTTGAAAAATATAAATTAACTATTTTTTGGTATTAGTTAAGAATACATGTTTATTAATTAATTTATTTTGAGAAAATTCATATTTCCCCCCTGAACTTGTCCTCCCAACTCACTTTAGCACTTAAACTTAGCTTCTGTTTATTTACCCCCTTAACATCTTTAAAGTGTATTTATTTTACCCCTCAAAATTAAATACCACTCTCACAACGGAGAGTGGGTTACACACGCGCCATGTCAGTGCCAAATCAGTGCCACATCAGTGCCAGGTCATTGCCACGTAAGAAATTAATTTTTTTTTTTAAAATCCCACACATACTATTTTTATGTATTTTTTTTAAATCAAAAAATATTATATATATATATATATATATATATATATATATATATATATATTGAATAAAAAATGCCCCCACCCCTACTCTATTTTCATTTAAATAATATATATCTTATATAATTATTTTTATGTATTTTTATTTTAAAAATAAAAATATACATGTACTATATATACCATTCCAGCCCCTTCCCCCCACCCCCTGCTCTTCTTTCCTTCCAGCCCCCCACCCCACCTCACCCCCGTTCTTTCTCCCCTTCCAGCGCCCCCCAGCCCCACCCGCTATCCTTTCTCCCTTTTAATCAAAGGAAAGTGTTGTTTTAGGTGGTGTTATTAATGGAAGAAAGTGAAAAAAATTAAAGAAAAATATTGGTCTTGAGTGGTGTTGTTAATGAAGGAAATAAAGAAAAGTGTTGTTCTTGAGTGGTGTTGTTAATGGAGGAAAGTGAGAAAAAATTAAAGAAAAGTGGTGTTCTTGGGTGGTGTTGTTAATGGAGGAAAGTGAAAAAAAATTAAAGGAAATTGTTGTTCTTGGGTGGTGGTGTTAATAGAGGAAATTGAAAAAAAATTGAGGTTGTTAATGGAGGTTTGAGTGTTGTTGTTGATGATGATTTGAAGAGGAAAGAAGAAAAAAGTCCATTTTTTATTTTATTTTTAATTTTTTATTATATTTTAAATATAATATTACTAAAATTATTTTTTTTAATAAATAAACACGCCCTTTTTTTTTTAAATGCCACGTCAGCTTTAGGGGTCAAACAAATACATTTTAAAGATGTTAAGGGGGGTAAATAAACAGAAGTTAAGTTTAAGTACTAAAGTGAGTTGGGAGGACAAGTTCAGGGGGGAAAATATATCTTTTCTCATTTATTTTTAAAAAACTCTCTCTCTCTCTCTCTCTCTATATATATATATATATATATATATATATATATAATTTAATATCATTTATAAAGACTTATTTGTCTAATATAAATTTTTTGTATTTGATAATTAACTTTTAATTTTAAAATTTACTATAACCATGTAATTAGACTTGTGCAATCAAACAGTACATTTGTAATTATATTGTGGCAAACAAACAGATCATCACAATTACTAGGCTGTAATTATTAGGCTGGTAATTATTACTCTAGTATTTACACCAATTTCATTTATCAGGTGACTTTTCAAACAGATCCAAAAGAAAATAAGAATAGAGACTTGTCCTATTATTTTACGGTAGCATATAACAATATTAAGCAAAGAAATAAGAATATAATTTTGATCTGACGAGCGGGACGAAATCAATCAAAATGAAACTCAAGAACGGAGTCTACTTAAAGTAAGTATTCAATAAGAGAAATTTAAATTCTATAAGAGGAAAATATCTTATAATTTGTTACCTTAAATCATCGGAATACCTCGTAACTTACTAGTTACTGACGGAGAGCTAGAACTAATTTAGTTTCAAACAGAATAGTATAATAGGTTTCGGTGTTAGGACTTTGAGTGTTAATTATGTTGTCGCTTATAATTGCTTCCACCACCTCAAGTCTAAACCAAAAATTATAATATTTTATTATTTTTAAATGTAATCTATAAAATATATTTTATACATTTATTATTTGGTATGATTTAGCATTTTTCGGTTAATTTTTATTAAATAAAAACCTACCTAATTATTTGCAACAGTTATAAATTTATATAAACAGTATCGATTCTGTTAAAAGAAATCTAAAAATCAGTTGGATACAATCAATTCGGCCGGTTATGCCGTTTTTTCATAAATCAGACACCCTTAACCTTATGAACAATTGGACGACACATGATAACTTTTGTAGTCAAAAGTATGTTCAAATAGAAACATACCTCAAATCTTTGCTAAAACGCCTTAAATGAGTTCAACACTCAGTGATGACTACAATCAATATGAATAATAAAGTTTAGAACTTTGATCAAATTTAATGAATTCTCACCCTTTTCAAAAAATTGAGATTCTAGGCTAAAATTCATGTTTACGACAAATTCAAGAATCACCCTTTGTTAGCAACGCCTTTCAATATCCTACATGAACTCCAATTAACCCTCCAATTATATAACTAATCAAGGAACTTACCTCATGAAGATTATCTGAAAATTTCTTTCAATTGTTCTTAAATTTCAATTCTTGAGATCAAAGGATTAGAAAGACGATTCCAGTGTTAATCTTTGTTAATTTGATATAATATTCACGGTAGTTGAGTAGGAACTGACCTAAGATGAATAGAGGAAACTCTATTGTGTTTTCTCTCTTAAAAGTCGGCTAAAAACGAAGTGGGATGAAAAATCGACTAAAACACCTATTTAAAGCTTTTTTGCAGGTTTTAACCTACGACTACCACATACGGTCTTTATATTGGATATATGGTTCATCTTTCAACATTGGAAGCCTACAAAGATGTATACATGGTGATATCTCTCAAATAAATGCATGATATACAATTTGTAGATCATGTACGACCAACATAGGACCTTTATATCCCAAGTACAACCTTATGTAGCCTCTGTGTATCAGCCCAACCAAATTCCAATATCTATAATCTTGGTAATTCCATCCACAGTCAGATATATGAAACGTATATCACATATATGACCTGTATATGAAATATATGGTCATCGTACCTAGGCGCTTTGTCATGACTCGATTTACGAGTTATGATGACACCTACTTTATTCCTCCATTAGGTAAGCCAAATTATATCCCGGAGCTATAAGCAATGGGCTAACTTGGTGGAAAATGGCCTAAAGGCCGAAAAACAACAATTAAAAACTTAAAATAGCAATAATACAGTCATAACAGTTTAATAGATAGATAAAAGAGCAAACACCATCCCAAGACTCAGTAATGTTGATGTAATTACTACAAATGAACCATGAGTACTGAATAGTCAATACAATCTATTTCGAAAATTAAAGACTAGACATAGATAAGTAAAGGAAAAAGAGTAACTCCGACTCCAAGAGCTCACCCAACGAAATCAACCCTGCATGAGCATAACGTCAATGACGACAACTAGTACTCGGATTTGCACCAAAACGGTACAAAAATATAGTATGAGTACCAAAACTATGGATACTCAATAGGCATCATCGGCCGACTGAGCTAAATCACAATATAAATACAATAAGATAAAAGATAAAGTAACTAAGTCAAGGTAAGGACAAACTTGAAAATAAACTCTAACACCACTGCATAACTAAATAAATAACTACAGGAAGGAACATAAAAATCACACCATTATAACTACTAAATTGGCCCCCATAAGCCAAATAAGTGCAGAAAAGTAAATACCCCAACGCAAGCCCCCATAAGTCTGGAGGGTACAATCAGGGAAAGTAAATAACTCAATAATCATACATTACTGAGTATCATGCCACAACCAAGAATCCATCCAAACCATATCATATCATAAATAACATCCAAAATGCCGGACTTAAACCAGAACTCAATAGTATCATCATCATTACCATCATTTACCAAACTTGAATCGGAACTCATATTATCAACATCATCATTAAATGGTGAACTTGAACCGAGACTCATATATCATTATCATCATCAATTGCCGAACTCGAACCAGAACTCATGTATCATCATCCTTCTTAGTGTGTCTTCGTGGGGTGCACTGGTTTTATTCGTGCGTAAGAAGGATGGTTCCCTTCGGATGTGTATTGATTACCTGCAGTTGAATAAGGTGATGGTAAAGAATAAGTACCCTCTTCCAAGGATAGATGATTTGTTTGATCAGCTTCTAGGTGCTAAGTTTTTCTCCAAGATTGATCCTTGGTCTGGGTATCATTAGTTAAATATTAGGGACGTGGATCTCCCTAAGACTGCTTTTCAGATCCGTTATGGGCATTTTGAGTTTTTGGTTATGTCTGTTGGGTTGACCAATGCCCCAACGACATTCATGGATTTGATGAATAGGGTCTTCCGTTAGTTGCTGGATCTGTTCGTTATTGTGTTCATAGATGATATTTTGGTGTACTCGAAGAGTGAGGTGGATCATGCTAATCACCTCCATATAGTGTTGCAGAACCTGAAAGAGCAATAGTTGTATGCCAAATTCTCAAAATGTAAGTTCTGGTTGAACGCTGTCACTTTTATGGGTCATGTAATTTCTAGTGAACGGATCATGGTGGATCCACAGAAAGTTGTAGTGGTTAGGAGGTGTCCTAGACCCACGACTCCAACCGATATTCGAAGCTTCTTGGGTTTAGCTGGTTACTATAGAAGGTTCTTGGAGAGTTTCTCTACTATAGCAGCCCCGTTGACTAAGTTGAGCATATGAGGCCCAACGGATTATATCAAGAAATTGAGATGCTTGTATGGAAATGGGAAATGATCAATATGGTTATCGTTACCGATCTTCCTCGATCTCAGAATTAGTTTGATTTGGTTTGGGTCATCGTGGATAGGATGACAAAGTCTGCTCACTTTTTGCTAGTAAGGACTAATTTCTTGGCTGGGGATTATACAAGGTTGTATCTCCTTGATATTGTGAAGTTGCATGGGTTTCACGACCCGAGCCGAGGACCTGGCCGCGACGAGCATCCCAAACCATAAAGGCCTGAGCGCCTTTTTCTATCTAGACATCATACACGTTCATACAATATAAAGAAATGAGAAATATTAACATATGGAAACATGGTCAATCTCATAACTCAACTGAACAAATACGAAAGGAAATTCTTAACATTCAAAACACACGACACCAGTCTGTGAAATCTCTAATAATACGAGAACCAATATATGTCTAAAAAAAGGGACAAGGCCCCTAGTTGGACCACAAATCAAATAAAATAACAATGACTTATAATTAGGCCTTCCGAAATAAAGAAGGCTCACCAACTGCAATTTTTGACCAAACAACTCTATTTCTTAACGGGACCCCAGGATTGTGCCTCAGATCCTAAAATATAAAGGGTCAATACAATTGTACTGGTATGTGAAACAATCCAAAAATAACATTTTTATTTCATAACATAGATAAGAGCATTTTAGAAAACAGTACACATAAAATGAGTAAAATGTATGGGCATAATTTAGAATTTTCGAATGCTTTCTTAAAATCAAGACTCACACTTTATTTTAACCCTGAGATAGATGGTACACCCTATATTTCTACAATTCCACAGGCTTTATGGAATCCGCCCTTGACTTGGCGACCAAGACCCCAATCCAAGTGTGTCGCAAGGATTGGAGTTCTAATAACTATTCTGGTATACCAATGTCTCAAAGACAAGTATACATTGGTATTAGCGAATCATATCACTCGAATCGGCAAACTCGGTTTCCAGCGATGAGACCTTACACTCAAATGCATTCTTTGGGTAACCATCTACCTCTCATTAGGCCCAATTTTAGTTCTTTAAACAGTATGCTTCATATATAAAATCATTCGATGCTTAAAAACATAGGGGCATATCATCGCCGGGTATCGCCATACCCATACTTGTAAGTCAGTCATATCTTATCAATTTCATAGCCCATCTCATTCAAAACATATAAATGACCACCAAAGGATTATAACATCACACGAGAGTCATCATTTTAAAACCTCATGAAATATTTACTCAAACATGTGGTGGCCATGTCAATTATTAATTAGCATGCAATTATTCTTTTAAATACAATGATGATAGTTATGATAAGAAAAATCCCCCTCATCATCTCTTAAAACACATCAACACCATGATGTTAGGAAACTCACTTTCAAACTTTAGTTCATGCATTCAAATCATTCACAAAGAAAATGGAACCCATAATTCATAACAAGAGAGGGAATTCACTGTTCATGCTCTCAATTAAACCTTCCAAATTATAAACGCATATACATGAGGGTTATAATTCTATTTACACTAAAGTATTTTAACACAATGCACACACTTTCATCAAAATGATCTTTATGACATACTTTTTGAAATAATGATCAATAACCTTCAATTTGTAACATTATTGTAAATCATTATACTTGATAAAATGATAAAATCCATGTCCATGGAGTTTAGGGATAGTCCCACATACCTTAGATAACTTAGTTCGAAGGATAGAACCCGAATCTTGATTTGTTTCTTAGAAATCTTGACTTAAAAGCTTGATTCTTGATCATTGGGGCTCTAGGGTTTTCTTCAAGAGGAAAGAGACTAATGATGTAACAATTTCCCTTTGAATGCTTAAATCTTGTGTTTTAGATGGTTTTGGGTGAGGTAAATGACCCTATTACCCTAAAATACGTGGAATCAAAAGCTGAAAAATAAGGGAGCGTGCTATGGAGCATGCATCGCATGCTCTGGAGCACCGAAATAGAGCGTGCGCCACATGCTCTATCGCGGGCTCCCTTAGGGGTGGAATGGAGCATGCACCGCATACAATAGGTTCTTTTTCATATGACAAGAATTCTTTCACATTGATCTCCTCTAGAGGCCACACTAAGGAATGACCTCTGATGCACTTTTTCAACATGGATACATGGAATACTGTATGTTCGGAAGCTAGACTTGAGGGCAAATCTAACTCGTAAGCAACCCCACCTATCCTTCTCACGATCTGATATGATCCTATATAATGAGGACTGAGCTTCCATTTCTTTCCAAATTGTATGACTTCCTTCATAGGGGAGACCTTTAAAAATACCCAATTATCAACCTTGAATTCTAAATCTCTCTTTCTAATATCAGTATAATACTTCTGGCGACTCTGAGCTGTCTTAAGTCACTCGTTAATGATCTTCACCTTATCCATTGCCTGATGAACAAGGTCAGACCAAAACAACCAAGTTTCACCCACTTTATACCACTCGATTGGTGATCTACATCTTCTGTCATAAAGCACTTCGAAATGATCCATTTGAATACTGGAATGGTAGCTATTGTTGTAGGTGAATTCTATCAACAAAAAATGATCCACCCAACTACCTTTGAAGTCAATTAAGTAGGCCCTCACAATATCCTCAAGGGTATGAATAGTGCGTTCAGCTTGTCCATCAGTCTGAGGGTGGAAGGCGATACTCAGGTTTACTTGGGTGCCTAAACCCTATTAGAAGGACCGCCAAAACTACAAAGAGAATTGCGTACCTTGATTGGATATACTAGACATAGGAGCCCCATGAAAATGGAATATATCTCTAATGTACAACTTAGCATAGTCATCTCCCAAATAATTCACCCATACTGGAAGAAAATGAGCGGACTTGGTCATTCGGTCTACAATTACCCAAATAGAGTCATATTGGTTTCGGGAATTTGGAAGCCCTGTAATGAAGTCCATATTAATCATCTCCCATTTCCACATAGGCAAAGCTATCTCTTGAGAAGTTCCACCTGGTCTCAAATGCTCTACCTTGGCTTGTTGACAGTTCAAACACTTTGAAACAAAATTAGCAACATCTCTTTTCATATTATTCCACCAATAAATAGTCTTAAGGTCATGATATATTTTTGCAGAGCCTGGGTGAACAACATACCTTGAAGTGTGAGCTTTATCAAGAATCCTTTCTCACAAACCATCCACGTTCGGTACACATAGCCTACTCAGTAGGCATCATTGGCGGACTGAGCTAAATCATAATATAAAGATGATATTAAGTAAGATAATAACTTAAAGTCAAGGTATAAAATCAAACCTGAATCTTCTTCGATACCACTGTATAGAATAACTAATCTACTAGGGTAATAGCATAACGTAGCATATCAATACATACCATGTTCGTCCTACAAATGAGTAATCATTTCGAAAGCATAAAGCCACATATATCCAATAACAACCATGAATTTACCATGATCAATACCAACCTTCACTAGAATATAAAGCACAAGAACTTACCATGACATCCCATACCGCTGGGAAGTACACGCAAAGAACACAATCAAGAAATTATTATGGCATCCAATACCACCGAAGAGTACACTAAAATAATACAATACAAAGAACCCATCACGACGTCCCATACCACCAGAGAGTCAACCAATAATACATTAAGGCAATACTACACCACAACTAACTGAAGCCGTAGGTAACATAACTCCGCCATGGCTCATTTCTGAGGTCCACAATCATCATCAATACTGCAATTTAATCACAACGAAACCAATACCGACATAACATAGTTATATAGTTACATATTCTCTAACTCATTAATAAACTCCAAGATTAGTCAATACTAGTTAACCTTCATTTCCATAAGCCACTAGATTAAGGGTCTTATAGTTACCAGCCATCACTTAAGGAAAAATCAACAAGTTAGCAATGCTATTATTTATTCACCCATTACAAGGCCATTCTTGAGTTAGCATTCTCATTATATAAATCATCAATAGAGACACATCGACATCACATACTAGATGTCAACTTAAATATCCATCGTATAATACCAAGTCTATTATTATTGAGCATGTGACAACCTTAAGGACTAGTTTCCATATTTTAACCAAGTAAGGTCCACCAACTAGTTCACTATTCTCTTAGCCTACAAGTCATAATCATTTATTAAAAATAACTAGTTATCACATAAGCCACTTTACTAGGCAAAATTTCATAACATAACCATTAATTCAAGACAAGTAGATTTACTAGGCGAGCCCTTGGTTCTACATAAGATTACACATACCAATTAGCCTTAACCCAATGATAGGCATAAATTACCTCTTGTTACCAATTAGAGTCAACAAGGGCCACACCTCTTATTTAGTGAAAACGAATAAGGAATGAATAACAATTTACCAAGGAAAATATCATATCCTACTTACATAAGAGGTTTGGCCCCTCAAAGCCTAACCTCACTATGTATTCAAGAATTTATGTAAATTTCCCCCACACAACATCATAACATCTTTACCTCTTGCAGAATTACTAGGCATTACCATAACATTGACATATCCTCCGAATTTACTGGGCATCATCATTACATCAATATATCCTTCGAATTCACCTGGCATCATCATAACATCAACATATCCTCTAGATTCATCGAGAATTAACATAACATCAACATATCCTCCAAAATTCACTGGGCATCATCATAACATCAATATATCCTCTGGATTCATTGGGTATCATCATACTATCAACATATCCTCTGGATTCACCAGGCATCATCATACCATTTACATATATAGTCAAAGAAATAAACTTATACAAACCACAATAATAGAGTAATACGGATCTAAGGTAATATATACTATCATACTTTACTATTAACCATCACCCCATAATATGAGTAGAAGCATGAGCATGAGTATCTAAATGATATACATAATCACCATTTTTCCAAGGCTATCTAATCACGATCAAAAGATATTCAATCAAGTATACACATTATCCAACCATTAACCACATGCATAAACCTACAATCGGGTTTTACCATAATAATATCACTAACGTAATTTAGATGTTCATTAAGTATCTAGGTCTCTAAAGGATTTCATAGTTGAAGCTTAAGGAGGGTCAAGTCCTATTCCTAAATCCTAAGAATGCCAAAGTTCCCTATCACAAGACTAACATCTACCCGAATTTAGGCTAAGTTATCTAAATCACACCATAAGGGGTTACGATTCCTTACTAAGCCTATAGGGGAAATCTTCTTCAAGTATTCTTTCTAAGTCAACCCAAACACCAAGGCCATTTCCTAACTAAGAAATACTAGGTCAACATAGCCTTAAGTTTAGGGAGAAACATCATTCTCATCTATTAAAGCAACTAAAGTGTTCTCCTACTATTCATGAAACTACTAGTAAAACTATCCAAGGTTCTAGGTTAAGGGTCAAGCATCACACTTTGCAAGTTCAATAACCTATAAGAATCACCTAATTCCAAATATCACCATTCAACCATTTATCATCTAAACCCCTCCCAATCTCACAAGATATCAACAATTATACTATAATCAATCTCAATCTAACTACAAATAAGACTAGCCTACCTTGAGTCCTAGCAACTCACGAACCAACAAGATTTTACTTTCCTCTTCTTGAAGCCTCATCTTCCACGAGCTAAGATATCATCAATAAAATCTAAGCAATACAAAAAGAATAATAATACCCATTATGGAACCATTATGCCATGGGTTCAAAATAACACCAAACCCCTTAGTGGGTTCTACCTTCGGAAAATGAGTTTTGAGACCAACCCATTACTAACATATTATTAAGGAGATATAACCCTCATTTAATTTGAGTAAATCAATCACATTTGGGGCTCAATTTAAGTCTCAAGGACTTAGGGATTTTGAGTCTAGAAATTAACAATTTACCATTAACTAGATAGAACTATACCTTAGATTTGTAGCAAGATTCGATTACACAAGTTGTTTAAGCTCCTAGTCAACCTATAAGACTCACTTAGAAGATTTTACACTCTATCAGGGTTTATTTGTTAAGGGGGAGGCACAAAATAGCCAAAATATCAAGCAAGACATCCCTTAAATAGGCATGCCCAACCCTCAGATCTCGCGGTCACGCCCTCCGCCTTGCCACGGTCGTACCCATATCACTGCAGTCACGGTATCTCCTCTTATGTCAGGAATAGATGAAGCTTGGAACTTGGTTCTAGGCTTTGGCCAATGCCTCGAGATGCATCCAGAGTTTGATTCAAGCAAATAAGATATATAACCACGTAGATTTCAATATTTTGAACGTGTTGGCAAAGTCGGATTTTGCATTTAAGGTCATTTTACTAAAGTATTTTCTTAGTAGTCAATTAGGACTAACGAAGACTTCAAATTGAAAAAATGGCTCTAAAAATCAAACAAACCGCTAGGTAACCAATTTTTTAGTTCTAGCAAGTCACAAATGACTTGGGGCGGCTATGGAGAAGCACTATCAATGAAATAAGATAAAATACAGACAATGACCTGAAGGGTTATTACAAGATAGGTATACATCAAGAGAGATAAAACAACACGGCTAAAGGTATAATGTAAAGTCAAGATCGGAATACAACCATAACATAAGAAAAAAAAAATATAAAATATAATGAAGATGATGATGATGATGATAATGATGATGATGATAATGATGATGATAATGATGAGGTGATGCACGAGGTCATCGCACAATCTCCGTATACACTTACGGAGATAAACCTTCCTGACGTAGTGAAACATCTTGGGTTTTGACCCTCAGAAAATTTCCTAGAATTTCTGTTCTCCAAACCTAATATGAATCATGGGTATGAACAATATGATGGGGTACAAGTGGTATGGTCCTATTTTATGATGACTAGTTATGGTTGGTGGGATAGTTTTGGTCACTGGAATAGGTACAACTTAGGGGTATGAGTCATAGGGCTTGGTACGAGTCAAACTAGGGACTCATATGGTGGGAAGTGTTTTGTCCTCCTGGTATTTCATTCTTCTAGGGGTACGAGTTATGGATACAAACTGTATATTATGGTTACGACTCAGTTGGATGAGACATATACTGGATAGTATTTGATTCAGGGGTTGAGGTTTGGATACGAGTGATGGGTACCTATCATATTGCGAGGATACGACTCATATGGTTCACACGTATCCCTATGATAGGATTTTCTACAACTTAAGTGGGGGTAATCTGGACATTTACCTACTTACTCTAATTAGGACCCACGACTTCTAATACACTTAGGGGGTTATTTACCCTATTATTCTATTCATTAACACTTAAAAACTATTCCAAAACACTCCATAATTCTCTCCAGAGCTTTTGGGGGAAAAAGGCTATGGTTTTATCTTGAGGATTTCTTTGGGGCTTGTCTTGGTGATTTCTTTCCATCAATTCTTTGGTATAAGGCATGATTCTCTTCCCTCATTGTAATTTCCACTAAAGGCATGGTTTATATAATTTATTTCATGGTTTTACTATTTCATGATTATGGTTTTCAACTATTATTTGGGGGTTTTGATATTAAATGCTTTGTTATGGTTTCCTATGGTTTTAATTATGCTTTATATGCATTAATGGTGGATTTGGACAATTTGATTATATGGTAATGGTTTAATGGTCTTTGGAATTGGTCTTTGTTATATTGTTCCCCCAATGTGTTTGATAAAATGCTTATAAAGATAAGTTCATTGCATTGACTTCTTTTAATGGAACTCTTGCATGTTTTAAACTTGGTAAAAGAATCATACATGGTTTAAACGGGTTGAAAAGGTTAAAGGATAAATAGTTATGCTTTTAGGGAACATGGAAGTCTCCCAAGTGGTTTAATATGGTATATGGAAGCGCACTTGAAAGTCCCCTTAACCTAAATGGTTGGCTATGGCTATTACTTGCAAGTTAGAGGTGGTATGACGATACTTCTAATATTGGACTTAGTTAATAAAATAGTATATAGATTGGTTGGTCATTTGGAGATGGTTTTAATTAGGCATTAATGGTGGGATGTGTAGCATAGTTGTGGAAGGTGGCAATCTCGGGGGAACCAAAATCGGAAACTCATATTTATCGATATGAGGATTGGTCTTAGTGGACCATGTATATGATGTCACACTTTTAGGGGATGCACTAGTCATCCCATGAGATAATTCCCTGGTCGTATGGCTACATGTACTGGGATCTTTCAGCAGGGGAGCTGAACCATATAACCCGTGGGTAATTTAGGATGACCAAGCTACACAACCCAAGTAAAGGTTTTAAATGCATGCTAAACCTGGATCCCCTTTACCGGCACTTATATATGTATGGTTGTTTGAATTGGATGGTTTTACTAGGTTTTATAACTAGAATTATTTTATCCTTATTATGAGATTCATGCTAGCGATCACTCGCTAACCCATCTCTTTACGGCTGTATACCCACACTAGCAGGAACAAGCCATTCGACTCCTCCTACATAGTGATTGATTCGGGAATAATATTTAGACTAAAGTGGTGAGCTTCCATCCCTTTAGGAGGCATTATTTAATGTTATGGATATTTTTAGACATTTTGATTTTATTTTGGATATTGCTTTTGTCCATGGTTAGGGGCATGTTCCAACCGAATTTATTTACTCTTTTGGATAGAGTCTTTGTGGTACTTCTGGGGGTTGGAATGGGCAGGATTGGTATTGGTGTTTGCCTTGGTATTAGTATTGGTGTTGGGGCTTACACCCTTGGACAATATTGTTGGTTGTTCTATCATATTGCATTTTGGGATAAATTATATTATGTTTTGATATTCTTTTGGTTATGGTCTATGGTTTGGTCGGTATGGTTGGGCGGTTGATTTGATACGGGTGGATTCGGTTAGGTCGGTCATGGTTGTGACCCTATCCAGAGTTTTCTTGAGAGCATTGATGCTATCTTGCTATATGCTCAAAATTCAGTTCGTCTAAGGCTGGATATAGGTGGTTGGGTTGGGTACCAAGGGGCAGTCCTCAATCCTGGTTGAACTTGGGATGTCCATTACAACAAGGCCCGGGGGCCGGGTCACGTCAAGTTGGTATCAGAGCCTAGGTTCATGGTCACTTAGGATTCCAAAAATCCATATCGAGTAGAGTCTCTTTGAGGGGTTTAAAGTGCGCCACACTCATAAGAAAAAGAATGCAAGACATTTAGGAATGTTTTACTTTCTTGGTATTCTATCTTCAACCTTGAGTTCTTAATCCTGGAATCTTCACTAATCTTTGTTTGCTCATCTTTCAGATCAAGCCTCCTAGATCTGGAACACAAGGTACTTTTTTTGACCCATCTGGGGATAATGTTGAAGGTGCACGTCCTATGTCTGGAGTACATCTTTGATCTCATGGTCCTATTCCTAATGGTGTTGTATTCCCTTCTATTCTGGCTAGTTCTCCTTAGGTCCCTCAGGGCAACCTGATGAATGTAGAACTTTATTAGTCTATTCATGTTATTGCCCAACTGGTTGCTGCTCATGCTGAGTGGAGTGTGGCTGGTGATTTATCTACTGAGGCCACAAGGGTTGGTCAATTTATAAAGACGGGTCCTTTTACTTTTACTGGAGTGAAGGTGAAGGAGGATCCATAGGGCTTTTTGGATAAGATAGAATAAATCTTTCGAGTGATGCAGGATACTAATGTAGAGAGGGTTAACCTTGCAACTTATCATCTCAAGGATGTTTCTTATCAGTGGGATAGGGATAGAGGTGATATGGAAGAGGAAGGGTTGTTAGAGGCCTTTTCTAATGCCTTTTTGGATTGGTTCTTTCCTCTGGAGTTGAAGAAAGCTAAGATGGAGGAGTTTGTGGACCTCAAGTAGGGGAGGATGTTAGTAAAGGAATATGCTTTGAATTTCTATCAGCTATCAAGGTATGCTCCTGACTTGGTGGCTGATATGAGGTCGAGAATGAGGAAGTTCTCTTCTGGGTTGACTAGAGATTTGATTCTGTAGAGCAAGACTTCTTTTCTAATTAAAGATATGGACATCACAAGGTTGACTGTTCATATGCAATAGGTTGAGGATGAGAAGAGGAGGCAGGCAGAGTTTGGGGATAGGCAGGAAAAGAGGAGCAAGTTTTCTTATCAGGGAGGTGCTCAGTCTCAGGGTGGTAGAGATAGTGGAAAGTGGTAGAAAAAAAAGTAGGGGAGTTCTGGCTCCTTTTCTGCTAGTGCTCTTTACCAGTCGGGAGACAGGCGTCATCAGGGTGGTGATGATTCTCGAGTACAGGTTGCCCAATCTCAAGCGAGCAGAGGTTAGTCAGTTTCTTTGTGTCATTTTTTTTATTCTATGGTCATCCCCATTGGGGTTATTGTGAAGAAGGGAGGGAAAAATGCTTCAAGTATGGACAGACGACTATCGGCTCAGGGATTATACGATTAATAAGGTTGCTACGAGGGAAAATAAGATTCTTGTGGCTTTATTTTCTGCTCCTACACCTGGTGGTGTGGCATCTGTTTCTATTACTACTCTTGGTTTTAGTGTTGGTCTGAACAGGTTGTATGCATTGGTGTCCCGACAAGAATCCTAGGCATCACTTGATGTCTTTATTGGTACATTATAACTTTTCTCTCGTGATGTGTATTATTTGCTTGATCCAGGGTCTATTTTGTCTTAGGTGACTCCATATATGGCTGTATCTTTTGGTTTTAATTTGAAAGTTATTACGGATCCTTTTTCTGTTTCTACCCCGGTAAGTGACTCAATCTAAGAGAGTCTATAGGGGGTGTGTGGTATCTGTTGGAAGCAAGTAGACCTTAGTGGATTTGTTTGAGTTGGTATGGTAGATTTTGATGTCATTTTAGGTATGGACTGGTTACACTGTTGTTACATATCCTTGGATTGTCGGACCCGTAGGGATATCTTTAGGTTCCCTGGTGAATCGGTTATAGAATGGGAGGGTGTTTATTTAGTTCCTAGGGGGAGGTATATTTCTTATCTTAGAGCTCAGAGGTTAATCTCCAAGGGTTGTCTTTATCACTTGGTCCGAGTTAAAGATTCTAACTCAAAAGGTCCTTCTTTGTCTTCAGTCCTTGTGGTTAATGAGTTTCCAGAGGTCTTTTCGGATGATCTTCCTGGTGTTCCTCCGAATAGGGAAATAGAGTTTGGTATTGATTTGCTTCCGGACACTCATCTAATTTCTATTCCGTTGTATAGAATGGCTCCGGATAAGTTGAGAGAACTTAAGGAGCAACTTAAGGATCTTCTGGATAAGGGGTTTATTTTTTCTAGTGTATCTCCTTGGGGTGCACCAGTGTTGTTTATGCACAAGAAGGATGGTTCCCTTCATATGTACATTAATTACTGGAATTTGAATAAGGTAACGATCAATAACAAGTATTCTCTTCCATGGATAAATGACTTTTTTGACCAGTTGCAAGGTGCCAAGTTCTTCTCTAAGATAGATCTTTGGTCTGGGTACCATTAGCTTTAGGTTAGGGAGGTGGATATCCTTAAGACATCTTTTCCTACTCGGTATGGGCATTTTGAGTTCTTACTAATGTCATTTGGGCACACCAATGCTGTAGCAATATTTATGGACTTGATGAACAGTGTGTTCAAGCAGTATTTAGATGTTTTTATCATTGTGTTTATTTATGACATTTTGATTTATTTCAAGAGCGAGGTGGATCATGGTAATCACCCCCGTTTGGTGTCGCAGGCCTTAAAAAAACAACAGATGTATGCCAAGTTCTCTAAGTGTGATTTTTGGTTGAACGCTGTGACTTTTTTGGGTCATATTATTTCTACTGAAAGGGTCATGGTAGATCCACAAATGGTGGCTGTGGTGAAGAGGTGGCCAAGGCTTTCAACTCTATTCGATATTCGGAGCTTCTTGGGTTTATCTAGGTATTATAGGAAGTTTGTGGAAAGCTTTTCTTCAATAGATGCTCCTTTGACTAAGTTGACTCAGAAGAAGGTTAAGTTTTCTTGGTCGGATTCTTGTGAAGGGAGTTTTGAGAAGTTGAAGGATAAGTTGACTTCAACTCCAATTCTAACTTTATCGGAGGGCAATGATGGATTCGTGGTTTATTGTGATGCATCTCAGGTAGGTCTTGGTTGTGTGTTGATACATCATGGGAAGGTGATTGCCTATGCTTCCAGTCATTTAAAGGTACGTGAGAGGAATTATCCTACTCATAATTTGGAGTTATTGGCAGTTGTGTTTACTTTAAAAATATGGTTACATTATTTGTATGGTGTTCACGTGGATATATTTTTTGATCACAAGAGTCTTCAATTGTTCACTCAGAAAGAGCTTAATCTCAGGCAGAGGAGATGGCTTAAGCTTCTCAAAGACTATGATATGAGTTTTCACTACCACCCAGGTAAGGATAATATGGTTGCTAATGCTCTTAGCAGGTTGTCTAAGGGAAGTTTGGCTCATGTGGAGGAAGGAAGCGAGAATTGATGGAGGATATTCATTGCTTGGTCAATATTAGAGTTCGTCTTTTGGACTCCAAGGATGGTAGTGTGATGGTACAAGAAGTGGTTCAATTGTCTCTTGGTGTGGAGATTAAGAAGAAGTAAGTGATGGATCCTGTCTTAATGAAAATCAAGAGTGACGTTGGTGGGCAAAAGGAAGTGGTGTTTGAGATCAGTGGTGATGGTACTTTATGGTACCAAGGGAGGTTGTGTGTTCCTGATGTCGATGGGGTTGTGGCAAAGGATTTTGGTTGTGGCGCATGAGTCACGCTATGTTGTTTATCCCATCTCGACTAAGATGTATCATGATCTCAAGGAGTTCTATTGGTGGAATGGAATGAAGAGAGATGTGGCAGTTTTTATGGCCAATTGTATGGTGTGTCAACAAGTCAAGGTTGAGCACATGAGGCCAGGAGGGTTGCATCAAGAAATTGATTTGCCCAAAGGAAAGTGGGAAGTAATCAATATAGACTTTATCACCATTCTTCCTCGGTCTCAAAATTAGTATGATTCGATTTGGCCCATCGTGGATAGGATGACTAAGTCTGCTCACTTCTTTCCAGTGTGGACTACCTTTTCAGCAGAGGATTATGCAAAGCTGTATCTTCAGGAGATCGTGAAGCTGCATGGGGTGCCTATTTCAATTATTTCTTATCCTGGTACACAGTTTCCATTACACTTCTGGTGGTCTTTCTAGAAAGGGTTGGGGACTAAGGTTAGTCTGAGTACTGCTTTTCATCCGTAGTCGGATAGGCAAGCGGAGAGAACTATTCAGACATTGGGGGATATGCTTTAAGCCTGTGTGATTGACTATGGTGGCAATTGGGTTAAGGATCTGCCTTTTGTGGAGTTCGCTTACAATAATAGCTATCATTCACGTATTGGTATGGCTCCTTTTGAGGCGTTGTAGGTGGAGGAATAGATCTCCTATTAGTTGGTTTGAGCTTGGAGAGGCGGACATTTTTGGCCCATATTTGGTTTATCAAGCGATAGAGAAGGTCAAGGTGATTCGGGATAGGCTTAAAGCTACCCAAAGTCGCCAAAAGTCCTATGCAGATGTTAGGCATAGAGACTTGGAGTTTGAGGTCGGGGATAGGGTATTCCTCAAGGTATCTACAATGAAAGGTGTGGTACGGTTTGGCAAAAAGGGGAAGATCAGTCCTCATATGTTGGTCCTTATGAGATTTTGTGAAAGGCAGGAAATATTTCTTATGAGTTGGAGTTTCCATCTAGCTTAAGTTTGGTTCATCCGATCTTTCATGTTTTTATTTTGAGAAAGTGCATTGGTGATCCTTCTTCGATTGTTCCTTTTGAAGGATTGGGTATTTCAGATTCTCTATCTTATGAAGAGGTCCTAGTCAAGATATTAGATAGGCAAGTTCGTCGGTTGCTTACCAAGGATGTGGCTTTGATTAAGGTTCTATGGAGGAACTATAAGGTGGAATAAGCTAATTGGGAAGCTAATTGGCGGAACTATATGGTATTTCATTCTGCCAGAGATATAAGTTATGGATATGGACTGTATGTTATGGTAACGGCTTGGTTGGATGAGTTGTATACTCGATAATGTTTGATACAGGGGTTAAGGGCTCGGATACGAGTGGTGGGTATCGATCGTATTGAGAGGATATGACCCATATGGGTCAGTAGAATCCCTGTGATGGAATTTTGTGCAACTTAAGTGGGGGATATTCTGGATATTTCCCTACTTACCCTAATTAGGATCCACGAGTTCTAATACACTTAGGAGGTTATTTACCCTATTATTATATTCATTAACACTTAGAAACTATTCCAAAACACTCCATAATTCTCTCAAGAGCTTTTGGGGAAAGAAGGCTACGGTTTTATCTTGAGGATTGCTTTGGGGCTTGTCTTGGTGATTTATTTCCATCAATTCTTTGGTATAAGGCATGATTCTCTTCCCTCATTGTAATTTCCACTAAAGGCATGGTTTATATAATTTATTTTATGGTTTTACTATTTCATGATTATGGTTTTCAACTATTATTTGGGGGTTTTGATATTAAATGCTTCGTTATGGTTTCCTATGGTTTTAATTATGCTTTTATATGCATCAATGGTGGATTTGGACCATTTGATTATATGGTAATGGTTTAATGGTCTTTGGAATTGGTTTTGGTTATATTGTGCCCCCAATGTGTTTGATAAAATGCTTATAAAGATATGTTCATTGCATTGACTTCTTTTAATGGAACTCTTGCATGTTTTAAACTTCGTAAAAGAATCATACATAGTTTAAACGGGTTGAAAAGGCTAAAAGCTAAATGGTTATGCTTATGGGGAACATGGAAGTCTCCCAAGTGGTTTAATATGGTATATGGAAGCGCACTTGAAAGTCCCCTTAACCTAAATGGTTGGCTATGGATATTACTTGCAAGTAAGGGGTGGTATGACGATACCATTAATATTGGCCTTGGTTAATAAAATGGTAAATAGATTGGTTGGTTTTTTGGAAACAATTTTAATTGGGCATTAATGGAGGGAAGTGTAGCAAAGTCGTGGAAGGTCGCGGTTTTGGGGGGGACCAAAACTGGAAACTCATATTTGCCGATATAAGGATTGGTCTTAGTGGACCGTTTGCATGATGTCACCCTATCGGGGGATGTACTAGTCATCCCATGGGATACTTCCTTAGTCATGCGGCTACACGCAGTGGGGCCCTTTCAGCAGGGGGAGCTGAACCCATATAACTCGTGGTTGGTTTAGGATGGCCAAGCTACACAACCCAGGTAAAGGTTTTGACTGCATGGTAAACCTAGATCCCCTTTCCCGGCACTTATATATGTATGTTTGTGTGCATTGGATGGTTTTACTTGGTTTTATAACTGGCATTATTTTATCCTTATCCTGAGATTCATGCTAGAAGACACTCGCTAACCCATCTTTTGGTGGCTGTACACCCACGCTATGCAGGAACCTACTGTTCGACTCTTCCTACATAGTGATTGATTCAGGGAAAACATCTGTACTAAAGTGGTGAGCTTCCATCCTTTCGGAAGGCATTATTTCATGTTATGGATATTGTTAGACGTTATGATTTTGTTTTTGATATTTGTTTTGGCCATGGTTGGGGGCATGTCCCAACCAGATTTATTTACTCTTTTGGATATAGGCTTTGTGGTACTTCTGGGGGTTAGAATGGGCAGGATTTGTATTGGTGTTTGTATTGGCATCGGTATTGGTGCTGGGGCTTACACCCTTAGACGATATTGTTGTTTGTTCTATCGTATTTCATTTTGGGATTAATTATATTATGTTTTGGTATTTCTTTGGTTATGGCCTGGTTTATGGCCTATGGTTTGGTCGGTATGGTTGGGCGGTTGATTTGGTACGGGTGGAATCGGTTGCGTCGGTCATGGTTGTGACCCTGTCCCAGAGTCTTCATGAAAGCATTTACACTATCTTGTTGTATGCTCGAAATTCAGTCCATCTAAGGTTGTATATAGGTGGTTGGGTTGGGTAACAGGGGGAAGTCCCCGATCCTGGTTGGACTTGGGATGCCCATTACAACAAGGCTCGGGGGTCGGGTCATGTCACGTAGGATCCATGGGGGGTTTGTTAACCTATATAAAACCAATATCCAATACCAATATCCATATCTTCTCTCCAGCATATCCTTAAGTAAAGGTTTTTTAAGATGTCATATTTTTTGTCAGAAAAATCGAGTATTTCTAGTATTTTCACGGTGGTACCAATGTTTCATGAGTATGTATGAGATGAGGATTTAATGCTCACAACCAACCAGGATGAGTATTTCCATATCCAATCAATATACCAACCAAGTAAGCCAATAATCCACTTAATATTTCCAACCATTCATGAATGCCAACATAAACCATATGCCAAGAGAGTAAATAGAACTAATTACACCATTGATACCATATTAGGCTTTTTTCATCAACAAAATACAACTAATTTCACATACACATGGCCAATAATGTCATATAGGACCCATACAGTCGACTTCACATAGAAAATAAAGTTCAAAAACCACCAAATAACATCAATATATAGTCCTCCACATGGGCACAACACAATCGATATCGTCATTTTCATGATTATTTCCCATACCCTTAATATGATTTTGTATCAACATTTGCGACCCACCTAGTTTAAAGAAAATTAAGCCATAACCTACCTTGAATGCCTAAAACCAATCTAAAAGCCTTAAACTCAAAGCCTCACTTCTCTCGAACTAATTCAAAATTAACTAAAATATAGAAATATAGAATCTATGCATTAAAAGAAAGCCAACGATACCTATATTGCCTATTTTTACGTCGACGTCAAATCGGACCCTCACAACGAATTTTCAAAAAAGAAGAGTAAAATCATAATTTTAGTTTTGAAACATGTTTGTCATATTTTTAGGAGTCTACAACTAAAAATCCAAGCGAAAATAAGTTGAAAATGAGGTCCACATTGAAGAAAACCATGTTTAAGCTTTACCGACAAAAATCCTCGAAATTTATTTCAAAATCAAGAATTGAAGTTGATAGTTGAAAGACAAGTAAAAATTATAAGATTATAAACTCACCCAAGTGAAAACGGGTTGAAATTGGGGTTTAAATAAGAGATTTACAATTTTTAGGCCTTACGGGCCAAAATCCTTTCTACCTTTTAATCCATGTTTAAACAAGAATTACATGATAATATTTGGAAAAAGTAGTTGAAATAGGTGTTATGGAGCTTACCCAAGCTTAAACGTGGAAGAAATGACTCAAAATCAAGAAACCCTAAGCTCTAAGTCTCAAAAAAGTGAAAAATGGTGAAACCAGTTATTTATAGGAACCCAGGCATTACATACGCAACCACGTGTCGCGTACGCGGTACCGGACGTGATGGAGGGTATCGAGATCATGCCATGGTCCTCGTGTATGTGAGACTCATGGTCACAGCTCAGATGCTGCATATGCGACACTCGTGCTTGAAGTTTCGAGTCACATATACGACCAGCCACTCATGGTTGCGATGGCACCAGCACCAGCAGGAGACTTGAAAAGTCTCAAGTCTTCGTGAACCCCTCAGGATTCATCTGAACTCCATGAATGCAAACGAATTATGACACCTATCAAATTCGATACTTCAAACTTAATGGTAATATCATATTTTTGAAAAGACGTCGCTTTGACAAAGTTGACCCCCTAAATTCAATTTCATAATTTTTTGAACCGAGGGTCAAAGTAAGATATAAAAGCCATAAAATCATACCATCCATGTTACCAATCTAAAGTCGACATTCCGGATCTACTGGAGCAGTTCATTTTTCCATCCGATGCACAAATCAGTAAATGTTGACTAAATGCAACTATAAGGCTTTTCAAGCCACCAAAAATCATAACTTCACATAAATTACATCAAAATGCATTGAAAATTGTGTCAAGCATTCTCACACCTTAAAAATACCACAATGCAACCATGGAAAGGGTTAAAATGATCAAATCACATAGAAATGAATACTTCACATAAATCATCAAAAATTAGGTTGTTATAATATCACCAATAAAATTTCCAAAAAAAACATGGAATACATTGCAAATTACACACGGCGTGACAGACAAGTTAGAAAGTCCAAAATTTCTTGTTAAATAAGAAATATGAAATATGCAAAATTAATGAAGTATAAATGCTTTAATAGATGTTCAATAGATTTACAAATATCACCACTGAACTAAACTCACATGGAGAGATTATTTTTCAAACGAAAGGATATTCTTGATGTATTACCCAACTCTTGGAAAACCAAAGTGAATGTTATTTTGGAGGAAAAAAATGTAGAGAAAATGACCATAAATGAACTTATGGAAATTTTGAAGACCTATGAGAGGAGGAAGCTCTAGAATCAAAATATCAATTTCCCAAGAAGAGATGTTAACCTATTCCTCATAGGTACCCAGTACTAGGTCCTCTTTGAAAATGATTTGGTATTACTCACCAAAATGTTTCAAAGAATAATTAAGAGAGGTGGATTCCTAAATAGAAGAGGCACTTCACAACCAAAACCTGATATCAATAAGTATGCTATAAATGTGGAGGATCATACAACTTTATTAGATGTTGAAGATGATCAGAGAAAGAATGATCCTGATATAAGAAGATAGGAATAAGTACATAGAAGCAAGATGACTACTAGGAAAGTAGACCAAATTGTAAGAAAGGCATTAGCTACTATAGAAAACTCATCAATCGATGACAAGGACAATGAAACAAAGGAAAGGAATCAACAACAAAAACAACAACAATAACAATAATAGCAATAGCAACAACAATAATAACATTAACAATAACAACAGAGTGTTACATGAAGAATAGGGTATTTCATACTGGGATTATAATAAATAGGGTGTTACATGAAGAATTAAATCAAGTATGAAATGAATATGAAAGAGAATATCATGGGAATTTTCTTATCTTTATCTCATATACTCATTCCCGTGCTAGACAACATAAAGACACATATGACTAGACCCAGAGTAATTCACAAAGTAAAGAAGACAAAGGAACCTGGTCCTTTATCAAAATAAGAAAAAATCAACTGTATTCATTAGAGGATTTCAAAATATTTTCCCTTTCAGATGTAGAGTGCTATAGAAATACAAAATAAGAAGTAGGTTCAAAGGCATTGTTAGACAAAAGAACCTATTTGACTGATGGCTTGGGCACAAACAAGTAAGAGCAGAGGAGCAAGATGGGCTGCTAAAGAAGAGCTTGTTCTGGTTTCAAATATAAGAATAAGATGAATGAAAGTATAAGAGGACAAGAAAGACAAAAGGTGAGTACAATTTTACTTGCTTGCTAACCTGTTTCCCGATCAGCTATCGAAAAGCATAGCTTGCAAGGGTGGAGAGTAAGTTAAACCATTTCACTAAAGTACTCTTTATTGATTGAGCTTTCTTAGTTTGAAAGCCCTTATAGTTCACTTCAAGTAGTTTGTAGGCTTTTTTAGAGGAACAAATTTGTATTACAAGGATTCATTAACTATAAATATGACAATTTCTACAAGGGTGTTAGGTCAATGCAAATTCCCTTTTTTTAGACATGAAGAAGACATTATCCTACCCCAAGAAGAAAAATTATACAACTGCATTACCTAGAGATATATAGTAGTATAGATATGTAGAAATTATGCCTATAACACTGAGTTATAGAAGAAAAAACTTAATCCTTATGCATAGAATAAAGAGATATCAAAAGAACAAGTCACATATTATAATCAAGTTCTCATATGTATACATACGTACATATATACACACATACATACATATATATACACATATATATACACACACAAACACACATATATATAGGCAAAATAGCCCGGTGGACCCTTGTATTTGTGTTGCTTTGTAAAGTGGTTACTTCTACTTATACGTTTGTCATCTGGACCCTTGAACCTATTTGAAATGATTTTTTAAACCCTTTTTCAGTCTATTAATCTGAACGTGTTACACAATTGCGGACACATCATTAAAATTTTTAAAAATAATTTTCACGTATGAAATTACATGTACAAGGTATAAAATCTTAAAGGGAACCTAATTTCTAGGTCATTTCAGACCCTTGTACACTTCATCCATTCTTCTTATTTCAATTTTTCACAAAATTCACTAATTTTGGTTGATTGTTGGTGATAGTTATTGCAACCAGTGTATGCTTTTAGACTTTTGTGCTAGTTATAGGATTTTGGAGTTTGTTTCAAGTTTCTGTTCGCGTTAATGGAGTTCATTTTTGAGGTTTTAGGGTTTTTCGCGATTCACAATTTTTTTCTTCAAATTTTTTATGGGTTTTGCTCAGTGTTTTGTCTAATGGTATTGTAGGTAGTATATGTAGTAGTGATATGCCTTCAATGGCTTATTTTATGATTTTGATTAGAAGTTAGGGTTTTTTCGTAAAATCATAATTGTGGTTGATTTTTTGGGGGCTTTTGTATTTTTTGTGTTTAATGCTCCTATTAGACCTATATATAATAGTTTTGTGCCTTCAATTGCATGTTTTGTTATTTTGATTAAATTTTATGGTTTTTTGTTAAAATCAAAATTGGGATCGAAAATTTAAGGACTTTTGCTTTTTTTGGTGTGTAATGCTCCTATTAGATGTATATATGTAGCAGTATTGTGCCTTCAATGGCATACTTTGTGATTTCGATTAGATTCTAGGTTTTTTTTGGTAAAATCTAAATTGTTTTTTTCATTTTTTTCTTTAAAAAATAGGGTTTTTTGCATAATTGACTAATTGTATATGTTATCTTATCATTGCACAGGTTTTGTAACTAAATAGATACAATGGTGAAACTTCAATTCACCTATGGGGGATGTTTTTAGTCGGACCCTATTCTAAGGTATACAAATAGAGTTTGAGATTCTGAAAAAATTAGAGTAGATGTAGATGAGCTTCATATAATATTTTTTTCATAACTTAACACTGGAATTAGGTGTGGAAAAAGTTGAAACCTTTGGGTGTAGATTTAACAAAAAGGGTTGTTATTACATGTTAAATAGTAATGCTGATGTTTTAAGATTTATCAATAGTTTAAAAGTTGGAGATTTTGTTGATGTATATGTGACACGACCCAAATCAGGGCCTTGTTGTAATAGGCATCCCAAGTCCAACCAGGACTAGGGACAACCCCCCATACCCAACCTAATTGACTTACGCACATCCTGAGTCAGATGAATTCCAAAGATAGAACAAGATAGCATTATTGTATTGCCCAAGATTCTGAGAGAGGTCTATATCCGTGACTACCCAAACGAGTCCAACCGTTCGATACCCAACCGATAACCATTACCAAACCATAACCATATGAGTTCCATAATAATTATATATAATCCCAAAATAAAAGAGGATGGAACAACCAACAATACAGTTAACCGGTGTCAGCCCCAATACCAATACCAATACCAATACCAATACTAAGGCTAACACCAATACCGATCCCGCCCATACCAACCCATAGTAGTTCCACAAAAACCTCTAACCAAGAGAATACCAAAATTTGGTTGTGATATGCCCCAACCATAGCCAAAACCAATATTCATAAATAAACCAAAGTATAAAATTACATCCGTGAAATGGAGCCTTCCATAAAGATAGAAGCTCATCATTTCAATCCAATAGCTGATCCAGAAGTTTGATCGCTAAGCAGGTTGAGTAGAACAGTTGATTCCTGCATCGTGTGTGTATACAACTACCCAAAGATAGGTTAGCGGGTGAACGCTAGCATGAACTCAGGATAAGAATAAAATAATGCCATTTAAGAAAACCAAGTAAGCCATCCATAAACATACGAACCATAAATATATATATAACCATGCCGGGAAAGGAAGCCGACTTTAGCGTGCATTTAAAATCATTAACCTGGGTATGTGTAGCTTAATTGTCCTTAACCACCCATGGGCTATATGGGTCCAGTGTAACCCCCTGAACGGGCCTCGATAAGTGTAGCCGCACAAACTGGAGATACCATAAGAGTAAAGGATTCCCAATTACCCTTTACTCCCCATGATACATATGTACAGTTTACTTAGAGGATTCTCGTGTACCTCGTAGTATCAAATAAGGTCACCATGACCTACCTCTCATGCCTGTAAACATGAGTTTACAGTGTTCATCCATTGGACTCCTACCTTCACGGTTAGCTATCACACCCCACCTCTATTGCCCTATTAAAACCATTTCCAACTAACCAAACCATTGTTATTAATCGAGGCTATACATAGTGGTATCGTCATATCAACTACAATTTGCAAGTATTGTCCCTAGCCAAACCTTTTTGAGATCAAGGGATTCTCATGTACCCATAAATCACATTATCCAATTAACTTGGGGAAGTCCCATGTACCCTACAAGTGTTCCATTATTATGACTACTTGGGGGATTCCATTTTGCCCCGTAAGAATGATTGTTAAACCCAAAACCATTCTATTTTGACTATTCCAAACCATTTAGCCATTTAGGGTTCCATTACCAAGTTTAAACCATGCATAAGTTCCACTAAAAATCCAATAATGTAGTGAAAAGATTCTCATAGACATTTTATCATACATATTGAGGGCATAGTATTTCCAAAACCAAAACCAATTACGAAATACCCATTTTGATGCAACCAATTATTCAAAACCACCATTAAAGCATATAAAAGCATGATTAAAACATGGGAAAACCATAACCAAGCATTTATAACCAAAATCCCCACATTATATTTGAAAACCCAAAGCCATACAATAATCAAACCATGAAAACATTGTATAAAACCATGCCTTTAGTTGGAACTAACAATGAGGGAAGAGAACACGCCTTAAACCAAGAAGATGATGGAGAGAAATCACCAACAGAAGCCCCAAATTATTCCTTAAGATGAAACCCTAGCTCCCTCTGCCCAATAACTTTGGAGAATATTAGAGAGTGTTTTATAAGTGTTAATGAATAGAATAATAGGGCAAATAACCTCCCAAGTGAGTTAAAAGTCGGCGAGCCTTATTTGGTTAAATAGGGATATGTCCAGATTACCCTCACTTAAATTACACCAAAATCCTATCAGAGGGATACGATTATCCATATCAGTCGTATCCTCCAATACGAGTGGTACCCACCACTCGTACCCAAGGCCATCTCCTTAGACCCAACACTGTCCAAGGTATGACTTACACTAAAACATGTCGTATCCAAGTATATGACTGTACCTATATCCGTACCCCTAGAAGAATAGAATCTAAAGAGGATTGAATACTACCCACCATACGAGTCTAGGGTATGACACGTACCCTGGCTTACGACTCATGGTAAGCCACTTACACTCAGATCCAACTTAGTCTACCAAGTCTAAGATTAAGTGAAGGAAATACCCAAACTAAATGACCCGTGTACACCGATGCAACTCATACAAAACAAATCATACACATTCTACCACTCGTATCCTAGTGTACAAGTCATTTCCCCTAGTCGTATACTGTCCAAAGACCAGAAATCCAAGAAATTTTCTAAGGTCTAGAAACCCATGGTGTTTTAGTCTTCCCCACTAGGAACATTCATCCCCAAATAACGAACAAGGTAGGCTAACCACAAGCATAATTCATTTGTACTATCAAATATCAATCCAACCTTTAACCGAGTTTGAAAACACAAATGCAAGGATATTAACATTTTGTTTAACAAAGTTTGAAAACAAAAGTATGTTGAAGAACAAATACCTTCTGTACAAATCCCGGGAGCAAAAAACAGATGTATGTACTTGGACTTTATGTTCTCATCCACTTCCTATGTAGTCTCTTCCAATTTGTGGTTCTGCCATAGAACCTTAACCGAGGCCACATCCTTGGTCTGTAACCAACGAACCTGCCTATCCAAGATCTCGACTGGGACCTCTTCATAAGATAGAGAATCTGAGATACCCAAGACCTCTAAAGAAATCACCAAAGAAGGATCACCAACACACTTCCTCAACATAGATACCTAAAATGCCAAATGAATGGAGCTCAAACTAGAAGGCAACTCTAATTCACAAGCCGCATTACCAACCCTCCGCAAAATTGCATAAGGACCAATAAACCGGGGAATGAGCTTCCCCTTTTTACCAAAACACATTACTCCCTTCATGGGAGATACCTTTAGGAATACCTTATCCAACCTCAAACTCCAAGTCTCTACATCTTATATCTGCATAGGACTTTTGGCAGATTTGGGAAGTATTAAACCTATCTGGAATCACCTTTACCTTTTCCATCGCCTGATAAACCAAATATAAACCAAACATATTCCTCTCACTAAGATCAAACCACCCGATAGGAGATCCACACCTTCTACCATACAATGCCTCAAAAGGGGCCATTCTAATACTACAATGATAGCTATTATTGTAAGCAAACTCTGTCAAAGGTAGATTCTCAACCAAATTGCCACCATAGTCAATCACACATGCCCGAAGCATATCCTCCAATGTTTAAATAGTTTTTTTCACTTGCCTATCCATCTGAGGATGAAAAGTAGTACTTAGACTCACCTTAGTACCCAACCCCTTCTAAAAAAACTTCCATAAATGAGATGAAAATTGCATACCACGATCAGAGATAATCAAAATAGGTACCCCATGTAGCTGTACTCTCTCATAAAGATACAACCTCATATAGTCCTCCTCTGAAAAGGTAGTCCTCACCAGCAAGAAGTGAGCAGACTTCATCATCCTATCCATGATGACCAAATCAAATCAAATTGGTTACGAGACCAAGGAAGACCGATAATAAAATCCATGTTGATTACCTCCCAATTCTATTTGGAAAAATCAATTTCTTGATGCAACCCACCAGGCCTCATGTGCTCAACTTTAACTTGTCGGCACACCATGCACTTGGCTACAACATTAGCCATATCCCTTTTCATACCATTCCACCAATATATCTCCTTGAGATCATGATATATTTTTGTCGAATCGGGATGAATAATATAGCACGATTCATGCACCTTAGCCAATACCTTTTGTCGTAAATCGTCCATATCAGAAACACACAACCTCTTTTAGTACCATAAAGTACCATTGCCATGGATCTTAAAGACCATCACCTTTTTTCTACCAACATCACTCTTGATTTTTATCAAGATAGGATCTAGCACTTGCTTCTCCTTGATCTATGCACCAAAAGATAATCTAACCATTTCCTGAACCATTACCCCACCATCCTTGGAGTCCAAGAGACGAGCTCTAAGATTGTCCAAGCGGTGAATATCCTTCTCCAATTCCCGCTTTCCTTTCTCCACACGAGCCAAACTTCCCATGGACAACCTGTTAAGAGCATCAGTAACCACGTTAGCTTTACCTGGGTGATAGTAAAGACTCATATCATAGTCCTTGAGAAGATCCAACCATCTTCTTTGCTTGACATTTATCTCTTTTTGAGTAAACACATACTGTAGAATCTTATGATCAGAAAAGATATCTATGTGCACTCCATATAAATAATGCAGCTAGATCTTCTAAGTAAAAACCACCGCCAACAGCTCCAAATCATGAGTAGGATAATTCATCTCATGCACCTTTAAATTCCTGGAAACATAGGAAATCACCTTCCCATGCTGCATCAAAACATAGTCAAGTCCCACCAGGGATGCATCACAATAAACCACAAACCCTTTTGTACTTTCTGGCAACGTCAAAACTGGAGCCGAAGTCAGCTTATCCTTAAGCATCTCAAAACTCCCTTCACATGCTTTTGACCAAGAAAACTTTACCTTCTTCTGAGTTAACTTAGTCAAAGGAGCAGCTATAGTAGAAAAGCTTTTCACAAACTACCCATAATACCCGACCAAACCCAAGAATCTCCGAATGTTGGTTAGAGTCGTGGGTCTAGGCCATTTTTTAACCACCGCAACCTTTAGAGGATCTACCATGTTCCCCTCACTAGAAATAATATGACCAAGAAAAGTCATAGAATTCAACCAGAACTCACACTTGGATAATTTGGCATATAACTGTTGCTCTTTTAAGGTCTGCAACACCATACAGAGGTGATTGGCATGATCCACCTCACTTTTAGAATACACCAAGATGTCATCAATAAACAAAATAACAAAAAGTTCCAAGAACTAACTGAAAACCTTTTTCATCAAATCCATAAATGTTGCTGGGGTATTAGTCAAGCCAAATGACATAACCAAGAACTCAAAGTGCCCATACCAAGTACGAAAAGTCATCTTAGGGATATCCTCCATCCTAATCTTAAGCGGATGATACCTAGACCAAAGATCTATCTTAGAATGGAACTTGGCACCTTGCAACTGATCAAAAAAGTCATCTATTCTTGGAAGAGGATACTTGTTCTTGACCGTTACCTTATTCAATTATCGATAGTTAATGCACATCCGAAGGGAACCATATTTCTTGTGCACGAACAACACTGGTGCACCCCATGTAGATACACTAGGACGAATAAACCCCTTATCTAGAAGGTCCTTAAGTTGCTTCTTGAGTTCCCTCAACTCAGCCAGAGCCATTCTATAAGGAGGAATAGATATTGGATGAGTGTCCGAAACCAAATTAATACCAAACTTAATCTTTCTATCCACAGGAACACCAGGAAGATCATCTGAAAGACCTTAGGAAATTCATTTACTATAGGAATTGAATGAAAAAAAGGATGCTCCGAGTTAGAATCTTTAACCCAAATTAAGTGATAAAGACACCCTTTGGAGATTAATCTCTGAACTCTAAGATAAGAAATAAACCTTCCCCTAGGAGCTAGGGTACCACTATCCCACTCTATAATTGGTTCACCAGGGAACTTAAAGACAACCTTACGAGTCCGAAAATCTAAGGATGCGCAACAAGAGTGTAACCAATTCATCCTTAGAATAATGTCAAAATCCAACATACCTAGCTCAAATAGATCTACTTAGGTCTGCTTGCTACCAATAGATACCACACACCCTCTATAGACTTTTTTAGCAATAACCAAGTCTTCTACCGAGGTAGAAATAGAAAAAAGACCCAAAACAACCTCAGAATCAAAACCAAAACATACAACCACATATGGGGTCACATAGAAAAAGTGAACCCCAAATCAAGTAGACAATACACATCACGAGAAAAGAGTTATAACATACCAGTACTGACACCTGCCTCAAATTCCTACCGAGATACAAGAGCATACAACTTATTTTGGCCAGTGTCGGTACCAGAAATAGGAGCATACACCGAAGCAACACCACTAGGCGCAGGAGCAGAAGATGAAAAAAATGGAGCTTTGACCGCTCCCAAAGCACCCTTAATAACCAGACAGTTTCTAAGCACATCGCCTAGCTGACCATATTTTAAACATTTGTCCCTCCCTTCATCACAAATGCCTCGATGAAGATGACCACAAAACCGGCAAAGAGGGCATGAAGAAGCTGACAGAGCCCCACTCGCCTGAGATTGGGCATCTTTTCCCCAAAAATTATCACCACTTTGCGGATGCCTGTCACCCGACTACTTCGAGTAAGGAGCGCTAGAAGTTGAGAAAGAACCAGAACTTTCCCACTTCTTCTTTAGCAATTTGTCGCCATCCCGACCACCCTGCTGTTGAGAACCACCCTGCTCATAGAACCTGCTTCTCTTACCCTGGCTTTCCCCAAACTTTGCCTATTTTCTTTTTTCATCCTCCACCTACTGTATGTGGACATCCAACCTTAAAATATCCATATCCTTAATCAGCAAAACAGTCTTTCTTTCAAGGATCAAATCCAATCCCGAGATAGCCTAGAAGTGAACTTTCTCATACTCGCTCTCATATCAGACACCATGTCTAGAGCATACCTTAACAACTGATGAAACTTCAAGGCATATTCCTTGACATGCATTTTTGCCTACTTAAGATTCACAAAGTTCTCCATCTTTGCTTCCCTCAGCTTCTGAGGAAAGTAGCAATCTAGGAAAGCATTAGAAAAATCTTCCCATAAGGAAAACTCCTTAACATCACCTCTATCCCTATCATACTCCTTGTACCATTGGTACGTAACACCCTTGAGCTAATAAGCTGCAAAGTTTACCCCTTCCATATTTGTGGCCTGTATTACCCTAAAGATTTTTTCCATTTCATCCAAGAAATCCTGAGGATTCTCCTCCACCTTTACTTTAGTAAAAGTAGGAGGATTCATCTTTATAAACTGGTCAACCCTTGTGGTCTCAGCAGATAAAACACCAGATGCATCCCGCTCAGTCTGAGCAGTAACCAACTGAGCAATAACATAAATTAATTGGCGAAATTCTGCATTAGTCACCTCATCTTGAGAAGGACTAGTAGCAACTGGAGGAACTCTAGAACAATTAGGGATAGGACCCTGATATCGAGTACGAACTCCAGACATAGGGTATACCCCATCAACATCATCCCCAGTTGGTATAGAAGATTTTTTTTGTGTTTTAGATTATCGAGGCATGATCTGGAAATCGAATAAACAAGGATAAGAGAAAATTACAAGACTTAGACTCCAAGCTTCAAATAGAATAACAAGAAAGTGAAACATTCCTAAATGCCTTGTAGCCTCTCTCTTATGAGTGTGGTGCGCTACACACCCCTAAAAAGACTCTAGTATACACGATTTTGTCGACTCCCAATTGGCCATGAACTTAAAGCTATGATACCAACTTGACACAACTCAAACTAGGGCCTTATCATAATGGGCATCCCAAGTCAAACCAGGAATGGAGACCACCCCCGTTACCCCACCCAACCGAACTACGTACATCCTGAGTCGGATGAGTTCCTAATAAATAATAAGATAGAATTATTGTATAATCCAAAACTCTGGGATAAGTCTATAACTGTGACTACCTAAATGATTCTGACCGTTCGATACCCAATTGATAACCATTACCAAACCATAACCATATGAGTTCCATAATAATTATATATAATCCTAAAATAAAAGAGGATAGAAAAACAAATAATACAATCAACCAGTGTTAGCCCCAATACCAATACTAATACAAAGGCTAACACCAATACCGATCCCGCCCATACCAACCCTTAGTAGTTCTACAAAAGCCTCTAACCAAAAAAATACCAAATCATAGACAAAACCAATATCCATAAATAAACCAAAGTATGAAAAAACATCCGTGAAATGGAGCCTTTCAAAAAGATGAAAGCTCACCACTTCAATGCAATAGCTGACCCCGAAGTTCGATTGCTAAGTAGGAGGAGTAAAATGGCCGATTCCTACAGCACATGGGGATATATCCGCCTGGAGATGGGTTAGTGGGTGAACGCTAGCATGATCTCAGGATAAGGATAAAATATTTACATTTAATAAAACCAAAAAAACCTTTTATATGCATACAAACTATATATATATAACCGTGCTGAGAAAGGAAATCGGGTTTAGTATGCATTTAAAACCATTAAACTGGGTATGTGTAGCTTAACCATCCTTAACCATCCATGGTCTATATGGGTATAGTGTAACCCCCTGAACGAGCCCCGATGCATGTAGCCAAATTAGAGATACCATTAGAGTTAGGGATTCGCAAGTACCCTTCACTCCCATGAGACATATGTATAGTATACTTAAAGAATTCTCGTGTACCTAATAGTATCATATAAGGTTGCCATGACCTACCCCTTTTATCGGCAAACCTAAGTTTCCAGTGTTCATCTATTAGACTCCCACATTCACAGTTAGCTATCACACCCCACTTTTATTGCCTAATTAAAACCATTTCTAGCCAACCAAACCATTGTTATTAATTGACGCTATACATAGTGGTATCGTCATACCGACTACAACTTACAAGTATTATACCTATCCAAACCTTTTTGAGATCAAGGGATTCCCATGTACCCATAGATCATATTATTCAATTAACTTGGGGAAGTCTCATGTGCCCCAGAAGTGTTCCATTATTATGACTACTCTGGGGATTCCGTTGTACCCCATAAAAATTATTGTTAAACCTAAAACCATTCCAATTTGACCATTATAAACCATTTATCCATTTAGGGTTTCAATACCAAGTTTAAACCATGCATAAGTTCCATTAAAAATCCAATAATATAGTGAAAACATTCTCATAGGCATTTTGTCAAACATATTGGGGGCATAGTATATCCAAAACCAAAGCCAATTACCAAATATCCATTCCCATGCAACCAATTATCTAAAACCACCATTAAAGAATATAAAAGCATAATTAAAACATGAGAAAACCATAAGCAAACATTTATAACCAAAACTCCCACATTATTTTTGAAAACCCAAAGCCATAGAATAATCAAACCATGAAAACATTGTATAAAACTATGCCTTTAGTTGGAACTAACAATGAGGGAAGAGAAAATACCTTAAACCAAGAAGATGATGGAGAGAAATCACCAACACAAGACCCAAATTAATCATTATGATAAAACCCTAACTTTCTTTGCCTAAGAACTTTAGAGAGGATTAAGAAGTTTTTTGCTAAGTGTTAATGAATAGAGTAATAGGGAAAATAACCTCCCAAGTGAGTTAAAAGTAGTAGGGCCTTATTAGGTTAAGTGGGGAAATATCCAAATTGCCCTTACTTAAACTGCACCAAAATCCCGTCAGAGGGATACGGCTATCCATACCAGTCGTACCCTTTGATATGGTACCACTTGTAACCAAGAATATCTAATTTAGACCCAACACTCTCCAAGGTATGACTCACCCTAAACCATGTCATATACATGCATACAACTGCTACCCATGATCCGTACCCCTGGCAAAATAGAATCTAATGAGGATTGAACTCTGCCTACTATACGCGTCCATGGTATGACTTGTACCTTGGCTTACAACTCATGGTGAGCCACTTGTACTCAGATCAGACTTCGTCTACCAAGTCTAAGATTAAGTGAAGGAAAGACCCAAACCAAATAACCCATGTCCATCGATACGACTCGTACCAAACAAATCATACCCATTATAAAAACAAAATCCATCCCACCAACCAACACTAGTCAGCATATGACTAACCCATACAACTCGTATTCCAGTGTATGAGTCATTTCCCTTAGTTGTATCTTATCCAGAGACACAAAATCCAAGAAATTTTCTAAGGGCTAGAAACCTAGGGTGTTTCAATATGTTGTTCACCAAATTAGTGAACCTTTACTTGTTAATGATGAAAATAAGATTGAAATTGCCAAAAAATTAGCCTTAGAAATAGGAAAATCTAGTATGTCTAGGGATGATGTGGCAGCCACTCCACTATTATTACTACTTTATAAAGGTAATATGACAACCCCTTTTGAAACTGATAGGGCTATTGTCTCTTCACCTCAGCCATTGGATGGGAAAGAAAATGAGTTTATAAATGAAAAGTTTCCTAGGGTAGACAATGAAAAAGCTAAGGTTTCTTTAGAAGAATTCCAGGAAGGTCAAGTTAATGACTTCTCTACATAACATCTTCAACCATCTGATTCTGAAGTAGATTTAGATGTAAATGACAGTGATGGTGATTCACTTTATAATGTTGATGAAAACATTGATGATTTGAGTGATTTGGATAAAGAGTTACTTCAAGCTAGACAATCTAACATTGAAAAAAAAGTTAAACAAAAGACTAATAGGGTGAATCTAGATGAGATACCATCTAGACAAGTAGGTATAGATGTTGGTTTTAAGGAAATTTGTAAGAACAAGTGGGCTAGATATGAAGGTAAACTAGGCAGGATAACCCTTATTTTGATAGTTTAGATCTGGATAGTGACATTAGTAAAGAGGAATGAGATCCTATTGATGATGATAAAGTGGTATATTGCAATACCCCGTATTCTTACCTAGCTTAAATTTGTCCCTAAAATATCAAAAACTTCCCTTCAAGATGAATCCATTTTTATACATATGGAATTTTTAAGATTTTTACTTTTCATTGTGTGGGAAATTAATTAACATTTCCATCGATACCAAATTCACCCAAATACGACTCCCGGGAGAAGATTTAGATCTATTTTAGTATGACAATGTACCATCTGAGCATTCAGCACATCGCGGAGCCATCCAAAATGGCAATCGTCAAATATAGTGAGGTACCAAAATATTGGCGAGTCACGCCAAGGCTTATTTTCACAATTGTCAATTTCCAGTGTACCAACGTGATTCCACGGCATTGCGGTGCCCTTCCAGTTCGTATCCAAGGTGGTAACGCGATACCACTGTATCGTGCCACCAATTAGTTTCCCAGTCGTCCACTTTCCAGTGAGCTGGCGTGATATCACCACGTTGCGCCCGTATGTAAAATCAAGATTTTTGTTTAGGTTCCGTTATTTAATTTCAGGGACCATTTGGTAATTTTCCAAAGCCCCTAATCAGCCCAAATACGAGATTTATACCCTTAATAGCCAAAATTAGTCTTTATGTTTACTATTTCTCAAGAACAAAAAAACCCTAGTTTATGTTTCAAAGATAATTTCAAGAAATCGCTCCAAGAGTATTCAAGAACTTCAAGAATTTAGATTTCCAAGTATGTTAGATATTTATTCATGGGTCCCTTCCACCCATAAAGCCCAAGAATCTCTTTTCAAAGTACAAGATTGTGTATTTATGAGTTTTTTTATGATTTACCAGAATTGAAGTTCATGTTTATGTTGTTGTTGGGTGTTGATTCATGTTTTAGATTACAAGTTTCAAGATTTGATCCTAGTATGTGATGACTTACAAAATATTAGTAATAAACCCTTAAATTTGCAAGTGGAATGATGTAGCCATGATAATTTAAATGTATTGATTGTTGTATGACCAAAGCATGCTCCCCATATGTTTGATAAAATGCCTATGTGAATGAAAAAGAGTCATTATAGCATGTTTACAAGAAATCCTCATTTATGTATAAGTTAATGCATGCCAAATTTTTGATGAAAGACCCTATTGAATAAATCATGAGACATTAGTATGCATCCCTATACACTTACAAGTTTATGACCTTTAAGTGCTTGATGAAATGCCTTTATATTCTGGCTTTTGATGAAATATTTTAGGCCTTTTTCTTAGGATAATTGTGTGTTTTCAAGTAACTGTTGTTGCATTTAACAGTGTACTTTAGTGTTTTAGGATAAGAACTAAGTGTAAAGTATAACTTGGATAAATTGGGTAAAACAAAGGAAAAAGATCATCGACGGCTCAGGTAACGAACCGTTGACCTTGCGACGAACCGTTGACCAAAAAAAGAAGACAACGACATTGGATAGCCTACGATGGTACAGGCGATAGACCGTCGACTCTGCGATAAACTGTCGGCCTAAACTATCACCAAGAAACAGAATGAAGAAACACTGGATGTCATGTGACGGTCTAGGCGACGGACCGCCAGCCCAGTGATGAACCATAGCCTTACCAGTCGATTAGAAATAGAACATAGACTCATTGGAGCTCCAACGATAGTCTATACAATGGACCATCGACCCTTCGATGAACCATCGCTTGACCCGTCAACCATGAAGCAGAAAATTCGAGTTTGAATTTTAAAAACCTAGTTCTGGAATCATATAAATACCAAGTATTAGGGTTTATTCCACATCTTTTGTCATTAGTTTCATACTTTTTCCTCTACTGAGAGTTGTGTAACGTTGTTCATTTCATTAGAATCTAGAGATTGAGATCTGATTAATATTTTTTATATTTTCCATTAAAGATTGAGAAGAGCACTATTGTGACATTTGTAAGTACTCTCATGAGGATATTTATAAACATCAATATATCTTTTATTTTGTATATGGATCCTTGATATAGAGAACTGTTTGGGGTTGTGAATCGATTTGATTTCTGACATCTATCAAAATTGCATGAATCTTTCTTCATTATAATGACATCTCTTGGTTTCAAACTTGAGAAGTGAGCCTACGAACACCACTTGTCTGAAAAGAAAGTGGATATTGGGAAAATAACTGATTCACATAAAATCTATAGGTTTTTCCTTTGGGTTAATGGGTTAATACCTTAAACAGGATTAACCCTCATACGAGTGTTATTGAATAATGCATGAATCCTTTAAGTTCAAGAGAAATAAAGGGTGAAACACCCATTAGGTTGAGAAACAATTGGGTAATTCTTAGAATTTAATAATTCTTGCAATTGAATGCATAAGTTAGAATTCGAGCAGATAATTCACAACCCTAACTGTTTGAACATCTTGGTGAGCATAACTCTAGTTAATTCATTCTTATTGAAATTACATCTACATTAACTCTTATTAGCTGGACCTTTGTGTGATACAAATAAGAAAGAATATTGTTAACATATCAAAACCCCCTTTTACTCAGGAACCTTAGAT
Organism: Capsicum pubescens; assembly: GCA_030864215.1. Classification (NCBI taxonomy): domain Eukaryota; kingdom Viridiplantae; phylum Streptophyta; class Magnoliopsida; order Solanales; family Solanaceae; genus Capsicum; species Capsicum pubescens. Next base: position 241,657,474 of record CM061548.1, read on the forward strand.
CAACAATCTAATAACAGTCACAATACTTAGTGAACACAGTATTCCCTGTGGGATTCGACACCCAACCCAGTTGGGTTCTATATTTGACAGCGACCACTTACTCTCTTGAAAGAGAGGTGTAATTTGAGCGTATCAAATTTTGGGGCCGTTGCTAGGGAATACGGTTATAAATTAAGTTTGTGTTTGTTAATATACCTTTGGTTAAGTTTCCTAAATTTTACTTTTGTTTGTTGTTTTTGTTCTGTGCAGGGTAGTTATTGTGTATGCCAAGTACACAGATATTGGGTGCACCATTATTACCAATACATCAGGAACCACAGTTAATTGGTAGAATGGTAGACCCCTAAGAGGCTGAAAGACTAGCTGCTCTAGATAGAGCTCAAGTAAATCAAAAGAATGATGGCCAGCAGGAATGTCATCCTAATCCTGATGATGATGATTTAAAGGATGATGATTTGTTAGATTCTATTAACCCAAGGTGTGCAGAGAATGTGGCTGTACCAGTGAATCAAAATATAAACAAAAATCGCCCCTTTAGGGCAAGAAAAGAGCATCAACCAGTGCAGTTTAATCTGAACAACGACGAAGATGGAATGGATGGAGTGGGAGAAATTGGAGCTATCATTCCTCCATCTCTAAAACCAGGGGCTAAATCCAATATTACCAGTATGATGATTCAACTCCTTTATCTTAAAGGGTTATTCGATGGTCTTTCGAGAGATGATCCAAACATGTATTTGGTGAATTTTGTCATGATTTGCAAGTTTTTTGATAATCCAGGAGTGGGTCAGAATGCTATCTGCCTGCGTTTGTTTCCATTGTCTTTGTTTGGAGAGGCGACACTATGGCTAAATAAACTAACTCCCGACTCTATAACCAACTGGAGGCAGTTGAAAGCAGCTTTCCTAGAAAAATTCTTTCCACCCTCCATAAGGGTACAGTTGAGGGATGAAAACAGTAACTTCCGATAGCTTTCCACTAAAGCTCTTCATGAGACCTGGGGGAGTTTTAAAAAGAAGCTGATGCAATGCCCAAACCATAACATGACGGATATTTATTTGATGGACACTCTTTATCAGGCTTTGAATTCTATTACGAAGTCAGTCATGGATAATGCTGCAGGGGGTCATTTGTTGACCTTACTTTTCCAGAGGCCTCGGAGATGCTTGATCCAATGACCTAACATAGTAGAACTTGGCATACCAGGGATTATGTAGTAGCAAGCCCTACTGTGTCTAGTAGTATGACTGCAGAGCAATGCAAGAAGGAGGAAGAATGTGACCAGGATATGGTACATTTAAAAACACAGATGGATTTGCTGACTAAGCATTTATTATCTGGAAAAATAGAGAAGGTGAAAGTTGTTACATCCAGAGGAAAGCTGATTCTGATTCGGAAGAAGAGGTGAACTATCTAAATAATCAGGGGGGTTTTCGAGGCAATATCCAAGGAAATCAAGGTCGAAACTATTACGATAAAGATGGTTACAAGGATAGAGATCAAGGGAACTGGAAGAGAAAAAATAATAGGAGTGGACTATATGTACCTCCTGGAAGCAGAGATAATGTTGCAACTAGTTCTGGCAAGATGTCCATGGAGGACATAATGGAGAAACTATTAAAGGGAGTTGAGACTACCAACTCTGGGGTGACCACTATGAAGAGTGACTTATCTTCCATGAGTCAGTTTGTAAACTCACAGTCTACTTCTATCAAGAATTTGGAGCAGCAAATAAGCAAACTCTCAGCAGCATTGAATCAGAGGAAGAGCAAAAGTTTGCCAAGTGATACAGTTCAGAATCCTCGAAATGATAGCTCCTGCATGACAATTACCACATAGAGTGGTAAGGTATTACCAGGCCCATCTGTTGGTAAAGTTTTGATTGCAGAGGATACTAAGCATGAAGAAACTTATCCAGTGGATTCTATAAAACTGGATGAAGTTACTACTAATACACCATCCAACCATCAATAGGTTGATGAGTTTGAGAAAAGCAAGGAAAAGGATACTAAAGTGGTGGTTACTGCGCTCCCAAAACCACCTCCTCTTTTCCCCCATTGGTTGAAAAAGAAGGTCGATGACACATAGTTTGGCAAATTTATGGCCATACTTAAGCAGTTGACAATCAACTTTCCATTGGTGGAAGCATTGAAGCAAATGCCCAGGTATGCAAAGTTTATGACAGACCTTGTTACAAAGAAACGGACAGTTAGTTATGAGAAGGTGGATGATCTCCAGCATTGTGGAGATATTTCCATAAGGTCATTGGTGTAGAAAAAGGAAAACCCAAGAGAATTTACTATCCCGTGCACTATTGGGCCTTTCGAGTTCGCAAAATCTCTTTGTGATTTGGGAGAAAGTATAAACTTAATGCCGCTTGCTGTGTATAAGAAACTGGGTTTGGGGGATCCTATTTCCATAAACATAAGAATAGTTATGGCAGACAGATCTGTGAAGTAGCCCGTGGGGATTTTATATGACGTATCAGTGAAAGTGGCCAGTTTCATATTTCCAGCTAATTTTGTTATTCTCGATTATGAGGTGGAATTTGAGGTGCCCATTATCTTGGGTAGATCTTTTCTCTCAATTGAAAGTGTACTTATTGATCTTAAGGCAAATGAGCTACTATTCAGGCTGAATGATGAAGTAGTTCGATTCGATGGATGCCAGTCCATGAAACAACATAAAGATATGAGTGTATTTTCTATTATGGATGTTTATTATGTGGAGGAGCAGGAAGTACCTATAGAAGAAAATTTGCTGCGGAGACTTTAGCTTTCGTATTAATGAATTTTAATCAAGACAATATTGAAGATTATGAGAAAACTATGCATGCCTTGACAGGCATGGGGTCTTATTCTTATGCACCCAAGAAGCTGGATTTAGACTTGAAAAATCATCCCATTCCACCAGTGAAGCCGTCTATTTAAGAGCCACCCACTTTGGAGCTAAAAGAGTTTCCTGGTCATTTGAGGTATATGTTCCTGGGCAGCGGGAATACATTACCTGTTATTATTGTGGCTGAATTAGGTAATAAATAGGTGGAAGCCCTTATTTCTATTCTTATGAGATATAAGAGGGTTATTGGTTGGACGATTGCAAATATTATTGGCATTCCTCCTGGTATATGCACATATAAAATCCAACTAAAGGAGGATTGTTTCCCGACTATTGAGCATCAACGTCATCTTAACCCACCTATGCAAGAGGTGGTGAAGAAAGAAATTATTAAGTTGCTAGATACAGGAGTGGTGTACCCTATCTCAGATAGTAAGTGGGTAAGTCCTGTTCAATTTGTTCCCAAGAAAGGGGGCATGACAGTGGTAGCTAACGAGAAGAATGAGTTGGTTCTACTAAGGCTAGTTACTGGATGGAGGGTGTGTATGGATTACAGAAAACTTAAATCATGGACATTGAAGAATCACTTCCCAATGACTTTCATAGATCAGATGCTTAATCGGGTAGTGGGAAGAGGTTCGTACTATTTCTTAGATGGGTATTATGGTTACAACCTAATTTCTATTACTCCTGAAGATCAGGAGAAGACAACATTCATGTGCCCATATAAAATATTTACTTTCAAGAGGATGCCTTTCGGGTTATGTAATGCACCTGCCACTTTTCAACGATGCATAATGTCAATATTCTTTGTTATGGTTGAAGACACCTTAGAGGTGTTTATGGATGATTTCTCAGTTATCGGTGATTCTTTTGAGATCTACTTGGTAAATCTGAGCAGGGCCTTGCAGCGGTGTGAGGAGTTTAATCTTGTGCTTAATTGGGAGAAATGCCACTTCATTGTGAAGAAGGGCATTGTTCTCAAACACAAAATTTCAGCAAAGGGGATTGAAGTTGATCGAGCTAAAGTTGAGGTTATAGAGAAGCTTCCACCTCTTATTTTAGTGAAAGGAGTGTGAAGTTTCCTTGGTCATGCTGGCTTCTATAGGAGGTTTATAAAGGACTTCTCAAATATTGCAAACCCCTTTGCAAACTTTTAGAGAAGGAAGTCAAATTCTCCTTTGATGATGATTACTTGAAGGCATTTGAATGCCTTAAAGGGAAGTTAGTTGATGGTCTTATTATATTTGCACCGGATTGGTCAAAACTGTTTGAGATAATGTGAGATGCAAGTGGTGTTGCTCTTGGAGTTGTACAGGGAAAAAAGAAAGAAAAAATGTTTCATCCAATCTATTATGCCAGGAAAGCACTGAATGGATCTCAAAAGAACTACGCCATTACAGAACAAGAACTTCTTGCAGTTGTTTATGCCTTTGAAAAGTTTTGGGCTTATTTGGTAGGAACCAAGGTAGTGGTCCACATAGATCACACAACCTGGAGATATTTGATGGCGAAAATAGATGTGAATCCAAGGTTGATTAGATGGGTGCTTCTACTTTAAGAATTTGATTTTGAAGTCAAAGATATAAATGGGTGCGAAAACCAAGTTGCAGATCATCTGTCTAGGTTAGAAAGTGAACAAGCAGTTAGAGATGAATTTGACATCAATGATGTATTTCCTGATGAGGAAATCTTGGTTGCTTTTATGGAGAAAATACCTTGGTATGCTAATTTAAAAAATTATGTAGTGAGCGAGGTGATACCAGAGAATCTTTCCTTTAATCAAAGGAAAAAGTTTCTCCATGATGTGAACCATTACTTCTGGGATGAGCCATACCTTCTTCGGTGATGTGCGGATGGTATTATTAGATGGTGCATCCTAGAAGTAGATATGTTAAGTATACTAGAAGTGAGTCATGCTTCCTATGTTTGAGGTCACCAGGCAGATTATCAGACTGTAAGGAAAGTGCTTCAGAGTGGCTGCTATTGGCCCTCTTTGTTCAAAGATGCCTACGAGTTCGTGAAGAGGTATGACCAATATCAAAGGTAAGGGTCCATTTCAAAGCACCATGAGATGCCAATGACTAAAATAATGGAGGTAGAATTATTTGAAGTCTGGGGCATTGATTTCATGGGGCCCTTTGTAAGCTCTTTTGGGATGAAATACATATTAGTAGCCATTGAGTACGTGTCAAAATGGGTTGAGGCAGTGGATAATGAAGAAAAGTGGGTTATTGCATTATTAAACAGAAATATCATCTCTCGCTTTGGGGTACCACGTACTATCATAAGCGATGGAGGATCACACTTTTGCAATAAGATATTCAGGGCCGCTTTGGCAAATTTTGGAGTCAAACAACATAAGGTGGCTACCCCATACCACCCACAGACCAGTGGGAAGGTAGAGATCTCTAATCAGGAAATTAAAGTTATCCTTGCCAAGACTGTAAATGCTAGCATGAAAGATTGGTGCTCCTCTTCAACTCCCGACTAAAACTTTTTCCAAGTAAGGTGAAATCCAAATGGTCTGGCCTATTTACAGTTAACCAAGTCTACTTATCTGGAGTAGTGGAACTCAAAAATAAAGATGGAAGTATCTTCAAAGTGAACGGGCAATGATTCAAACTATACATCGGTCCAATGGACTCTATAAGAAGTATTGATACTATCTATCTCGATGAAGTCTGAGTAATTGAGATAACTGAGTCGTGCCACGACGATAAATCAGGCGCTAGTAGGAGGCAACCCATGGTATGTTGTTGTAAAGCATTAGTTTTAGTTATTTCATTATTTTGTGCAAGCTGAAGGGTTTGTGTAACTGTGCAGGTCTGACAGTAATGGAAAATAGAAGATGAGAAAGTTTGGGGGTAACCGACGGGCTACCCGACGGATCGTCGATGACTCGACGGACCATCTTGGTAGCCGTCGTAGTATAGTCCAAAAATAAGGTTCCTCGAAGATTTTGATGGTTTGACAGATGGACCATCGTGTACTCGACGGATCGTCAACTCAACCATCGCCAATATGTCTCCAGTTATATTCACTGGAAAGGACCGATTGTTTTACCGACGGGCCATTGCTTGAACCGTCGCATGAACCCTATTTCAGTGGGTCGGATCAAATTAGTTTAAATATCCAGATTTTTCATTCTTATCCAACCCAAAAGTTTTAAATTAATAATTTAAGGCGGTTGAATAACGCCTCAACTGTTCAAGTACCTGAGGCTATTTAGTGTCCCTGCATTCAAAGAATCTGAGACTTTTCATTACCTCCTTAAACTTCTCATGTTCTCTTCCCCCATCTATTTAAACTTCATCTTTTTTTAGTCTTTCAAACATAAGCAATAAGAAATCTTCTCAAAAGCAAAAAGGGTGAACTTGTGTCCAGTATTTAGAGTGCAAGGGAGGATATTGTTCAAGCATTGCAATAGCTAGGTATGATCATTTTGTTGTCTACATTTTATTCATCTCTAAGAACAAAGAAAACCATATGAAGTCTGTGAATATTAAAATACTTCTCTTGATTTTGATTTGGTTCTGTAAGTGACCTAAATTTAGCAAACATTATCCTGGGTGAAGTCTGAGTAACCATGGACAAATTATAGAAAAATATGGTGATATACTATTGATAAAAATGCCATAAAAATCATCCTTAATGGAAGTCTATGCAAGGTGTTTGATAAAATGCTGAAATAAGGCCTGAAAGGGAAAATGGCAGGTGATGGTTATATCAACGGACCGTCGGTTACCCAACGACTAGTCACTTAAAACCATTGCCACTTTCCTAGAATCAGTGTTACTGGAATGACCCTGACGGGTTGGGTTGATAGACCGTTGCAGGCCCGACGGACCGTCGCTCTAACCGTCGCCCTAACCGTCGCTGGTCAATAATTTTTCCTATCTTTTGGTTTAAGTCTGCAAACTAATAAACGTTTTGCTTACAGGTATCATGGAAAACAAATTACTAACCACTAGAGGTAGAGGTAGAGGCCAAGGGGCAAGATAATGACTATCACAAGATGTAGATGCCCCGGCAAACAATACCCGACGTAATCGTCAAGTCATTTTTTCATCCTCTCAGTCTGAAGAGGAGGGTGAAAAAAGTAGAAGCAATAACTCAAGTTCATGTCTGGTTGAGGAAGGGGCTGAATTATCTAACCCTATCCAAGAGGAGAGTCCAAAACAATGGGACCCAAATTTGGTTCGACGCAAGGATTCACAAATGCAGAAAGCTATAAGATGGAAGATTGAGGGTGCTTGAGAGAATTTTAACAAAGGGTTGGAACTAATAGATAGGGTAACATAAAGAGGTCTATTTTTGAAGAACATCAGATTATGACAACAAACTTGCCCGAGTACCCAGAACTCCAACGCCGATTCAATGATTATGAGTTGGCATGGATGAGCAGACCACTTGGATCCTATCAACCAAACTTGGTATATGAGTTTTTTGCCAATTACTTGGCCTTGCTAGAGAAGAATTGTTCCCCAGGAAAGTTAGCTGCTGACATGAACAAGCTGGACACAGTTTCTGTTAATGGAGTTAGCTTAGACATCTTAAAGCGTACGTTGAACAAATTCTTGTTCGGGGCTAAATATTTGATATCAGGTGCACTATCGGATTTGGAGCATCAGTTGTTCACGCAGACTCAACAAAAGTCGTGGTTAGCCAGAATATTGATAGATGGAAAAGAGCCTGAATGTCTACATAATCCCCACGAAAAGATATCCAAGTCATCCCTAAGCTACAGGGCTAAGTTTTGGTGGGCAATTGTGAGCCTGAGGTAGAAGCCAACAGGTAAGGATGACTGCCAGAACTCACTAGAGCTATGATTATTGGTGCTTGGATTGAGGGGTTGAGAGTCGATTTTGACCATATCATTTCTGACGAGTTATTTTACCACGCTCACAAGACTCAGAATGCACTGCCATTTCTATGCCTTATCACAAAATTATGCAAGCAGGTGAAGGTACCTTTAATCAACGGAATAGATAATGCGATCCAGGTAATACACAAGTAGAATATCGAAAAGAGTAGGGATAACTCGAAGTTTGACATACGAGTCAACAGAGCCCAAGCTCAACAAACTCAGTCGGTGCTAATTCCTGAGTCATCAGAATCCTCTTCAAGTATGCCACTACCTCTTGCTATGTATGTGCCTCCAACCATATCTGCAGGTTCAACTTTGATGCCTATGGGTGGCACCAAAGATTCTGCATCAGTTCAACCCTAATATTCTGAGTATAGGCTGAACTAAGAGAACTTTGCAAAGATAGTTTGTGCATAGAAGAGGTTTGAAAAACAGTTGGCTATATAGGGGGACAAATTTTAAACCTTTCGTTGAAAGAATTATGGAGAAAGAAGTGAGGCCTTTCAGGAACATGCAACTAAGAATGGGCAACATAGAGGAGCGAATCAACAAGAAGCTGGATGCCATGTCCATTCTAGATTTTGCAAAATTTATTGAAGAAGTTAGACAAATCCGGGCTGACATCAACAAGATAAATTAGTAGCCACATAAGCCTATATTTGATCCAGTCCAGATCGAAAGTGATAAATACAAAGTTCTTGTTGACTTAATGGGGAAACCAATCAAGGATAAGGGTAAGAAAGCAACTGAAATAGATGAAAAGGCTGAGAAAGCTGCAAGGAAAGCTGCCAAAAGAAAGAGGTTTGAAGCCATGACACTAGAGGAACAAGAGTAACATAGTATGAAGAAGGCAAAAAAAATCATCAAGGAGAGATGAGGAGAGAAGAAGGAAAAGATCAATGGAAGAAGTAAATGGAGTTTCTACCAGTTCATTCCTATCTACGAGGTAACCTATAGATCCGGCTAGAGATATGGTACCTTCGATTTTGGAGGAAGAGATTGTGAGCACTTTCACAACTATGGGGGTCAACATTGCACCTGGTGAGGACACTGGATCCTCACCGCACATCACAGATGCCTCAGATTAATAAGAGGCACTATAAATATTTACCCTCCATTGTAATTCAATTATATGCATTGAGAACAAATCATTATTTTCTGTGGGGATGGGATATGTTTGTACCATGGGGGGTTGTGTTACCGATATTCTTTTCCTCCCATGTTCTATCTAGGAGAATCGAAATGTCTAGGTTGTTATTAAGTTGTTGCATTTTCATTTATTGTCTAGGATTAACTGTAGATTTGAAATTTCTATTTCCTAAGTTATGTTTTGTTGGTAATGCTATTCCATCAAATAAAAGTGATGTTTATGTTAGCATCAATTTATATATATGAATGATAAGTGACTGCGGTAAAGTGTTTGTGTATATTTGTTATATAATTAATTCTCCTTTTTCCTATTGGTAAAAGTGTTGTGTGACCATCTGTGACTCTGAAACTGGCATATGATTGTAAGTTATTTTAACCATATATTACGAATCCCAAGAGTTGGTAGAATAGGAATTAACTTAATGCTTGTGTGTGTGAGTGTTTTTATAGTTCTTACATAGATGCTACACCCAAAACTTGTCCGATTCATTTGTTGTTGTTCTGTTTTTGACTCAATAAGATGGGATAGTAGACCTCCTTGTTTGTTAGTCCGTTTAGCCAAAATAATGACCCACCAAAAATGTTTTATTTCTGTTGCAACCCTATTAAGCCTTATTAATGTTTGTTCTACCCAAATAAATAGTGATTCACTCTCTAGAAGGCGTTAGCATATAGCTTTGGCCCTGGTCTAATTTAGACATTGTGCACTTTAACTCAGGAAAATTACCTAAGTTGAGGGTGGCTACTGTTGGATTGTTGGCAGCCTGAGAGGTTGAGTTGAAATTTATTTGAGAGGTAGCATCCGACCCTGGTCTAGTTAGCTGTCTAAATAGATATTGTGCACCTCAACTTTCTGCATCAGCGTAAGTTGAGGGTGGCTGATGCTATTGTTTAAAAAAAATATGGGTTATGACAAGGGCGCGGATGGATAATATTGATTACGAATGAGTGAAAGGAACTTTAATTCTGGTGAGTAGCTACTGAAAAGGGTAAACAGAGTGGATTTTTGTACTTTAAGTCACTTATCCAAATGAATAACCCTCACTGAGCCTAAAACCTTATTACAACCCTTATCAAGTCCTACTTGATCTTAGCGAGTAAATTATGAGAGAATATTAGATGATATGGTCAAGCCTATGGGTGTGCACTATGTTTGCAACTTCTGTTATGAAAGCGAGAGTATTAATTTTGTCCACAAATTGATTATATATAAGGTGAGGTGAATTTTATTGGCTGTAAGAGCACAACGATTACCCGTAGACTGCTGATTCCTTTGGGATATTGTATATGTGTCTATTAATATACTGAGTATTAGTTGATGCCAGTTATAGATCCTTATTTGTTAGAGCACTTAGCCAAATGGGAAAGTGAATGATTGTATAGCTGTGTTGATATGACTTTTGAGTGCCCGTCATGATGTTGTTCGTATATGTATCTTGGTGTTGAGTTGATTGAGGAAAAGAAATTTCCTTAAGTTGAGGGTGTTGAAGTTCCATCTTTTGACGAAACATTTTAGGCCTTTTTCTTAGGATAATTGTGTGTTTTCAAGTAACTATTATTGCATTTAACTGTGTACTTTAGTGTTTTCAGGATAAGAACTGAGGGTAAAGGATAACTTGGATAAACTAGGAAAAACAAAGGAAAAAAATCATCGATGGCTCAGGCGATGGACCGTTGAAATTAAGATAGTGAAACTGGACAGCCTGCGATGGTCCCGATGATGCACCATCGACTCTGCGATGAACTGTCGGCCTAAAACCTCACCAAGAAATAGAATAAGGAAACACTAGATGTCATGTGATGGACCGTCGGCCCTGCGATGAACCATCGCTCTACCTATCGATCATAAATAGAACATAGACTTACTGGAGCTCCAGCGATGGTCTATATGATGGATCGTCAGCCCTACGACGAACCTTCGCTTGACCCGTCAACCATGAAGTGGAAAATCCGTGTTTGAATTTTAAAACTCCAGTTCTGGAATCATATAAATACCAAGTATTAAGGTTTATTCCGTATCTTTTTTCATTAGTTTCATACTTTCTCCTCTACGAAGAGTGTGTAACAATGTTCATTTAGATTGGAATCTAGAGATTGAGATCTGATTAATATTTTTTATATTTTCCATTGAAGATTGAAAAGAACAATATTGTGACATTTGTAAGTACACTCTTGAAGCTATTTATGAACATCAATATATCTTTGATTTCGTATATGGAAATGAGTAGCTAAACTCCCATAACTAAGGTTATGAGAGCCTTGATGTAGAGAACTTTTTGGGGTTGTGAATCGGTTTGATTTCTGACATCTATCAAAAATGCATGAATCGTTTTCATTTTAATGACATCACTTGGTTGCAAACTTGAGAAGTGAGCCCATGAACACCACTTGTCTGACAATAAAGTGGATGTTGGGAAAAGAACTGATTCATATGAAATCCGTAGGTTTTCCCTTTGGTTTAATGGGTTGATGCCTTAAACAAGATTAACCCTCATGAAAGTGCTATTGAATAATGCATGAATCCTTTAGGTCAAGAGAAATAATGGGTGAAATACCCATTAGGTTGAGAAACAAGTGGGTAATTCTTAGAATTCAATAATTCTTTCAATTGAATGCATAAGTTAGAATTCGAACACAAAATTCACAACCCTAACTGTTTGAACATCTTGGTGAGCATAACTCTAGTTAATTCATTCTTATTGAAATTACATCTACATTAACTCTCATTAGTTGGAACTTTGTGTGATACAAATAAGAAAGAATATTGTTAACATATCAAAACCCCATTTTACTCAGGAAACTTAGATCAACAGTCTAATAACAGTCACAATACTTAGTGAACACAGTATTCCCTATGGGATTCGACATCCAACTCAGTTGGATTCTATATTTGACAGAAACTTCTTACTCTCTCATAAGAGAGGTGTAATTTGGTCGTATCAAATTTTTGCGCCGTTGCCTGGGAATACGGTTATCAATTAAGTTTGTGTTTGTTAATCGACCTTTTGTTAAGTTTCCCAAATTTTACTTTTGTTTGTTGTTTTTGTTCTGTGTAGGGTAGTTATTATGTATTCCAAGTACACAGAGATAGGGTGCTCCATTATTACCAATACATTCAGAATCACAGTTAATTGGGAGAATGGTAGACCCCCTGAAAGACTAGCCGCTCTGGCTAGAGCTCAAGTAAATTAGCAGAATGATGGACATCAGGCACGTCATCATAATCCTGATGATGATGATTTGAGGGATAAAATTTTTTTAGATTCTGTTAACCCAAGACGTGCAGAGAATGGGACTACACCAGTGAATTGGAATGTAAACACAAATCGCCCCTTTCGGGCAAGGCAAGAGCGTCATCCAATGCAGTTTAATCTGAACAATGAAGAACATAGAATGGATGGAGTACGTGCGATTGGAGATATCATTCCTCCACCTCTAACACCAGGAGATAAATTCAATATTACCAGTATGATGATTCAACTCCTTCATCTTAAGGGGTTGTTCGGTGGTCTTCCAGGAGATGATCCAAATATGCATTTGGTGTATTTTTTCACTATTTGCAAGTCTTTTGATAATCCAGGAGTGGGTCAAAATGCTATCCGCCTGCGTTTACTTCCATTTTCTCTGTCTGGGGAGGCGATACTATGGCTAAGTGAACTGACTCCTGCCTCTACAACCAACTGAAGGCAGTTGAAAGAGGCTTTCCTAGAAATGTTCTTTCCATCCTCTAGAAGGGTACAGTTGATGTATGAAATTAGTAACTTTTGACAGCTTCCCAATGAATCTCTTCATGAGACCTGGAGGTGGTTTAAAAAGAAGCTGATACAATGCCTGAGCCATAACATGACAGATATTCATTTGATGGAGACTCTTTATTAGGCTTTGAATTCTACTACGAAGCCAGTCATGGATAATACTGCAGGGAGGTCATTTGTTGACCTTACTTTTACAGAGGCCTTGGAGATGTTTAATCGGATGACCAAACAGAGTAGAGCTTAGCATATCAGGGATTCTATGGTAGCAAGCCCTACTATGTCTGGTAGTATGACCGCGGAGCAATGCAAGAAGGAGGAAAAATATGACCAGGATATGGCACATATAAAAACACAGATGGATTTGCTGACTAAGCATCTATTATCTAGAAAAATAGAGAAGGTAAAAGCTGTTGAATCCTAGGGGAGAGCTAATTCTGATTCGAAAGAAGAGGTGAACTATCTAAATAATCAGGAGGGTTTTCGAGGCAATAGCCAAGGAAATCAAGGTCGAAACTAATACGATAAAGATGGTTATAAGGATAGAGATCAAGGGAACTGGAAGAGAAAAAATGATAGAAGTGGACTATATGTACCTTTTGGAAGTAGAGATAATGCTGCAACTAGCTCTGGCAAGATGTCCATGAAGGATATGATGGAGAAATTATTAAAGGAAGTTGAGAATACCAACTCTGGGATGACCACTATGAAGAGTGACTTATCTTCCATAAGTTAGTCGGTAAACTCACACTCTATTTCTATCAAGCAGTTGGAGCAGTAAATGAGCCAACTCTCAGCAGGATTGAATCAGAGGAAGAGCAGAACTTTGCCAAGTGATACAGTTCAGAATTCTCAAAATGATGGCTCCTGCATGGGAATTACCACACAGAGTGGTAAGGTATTACCAGGACCATCTGTGGGCAAAGCTGTGATTGCAGAGGATATTGAGCATGAAGAAACTTATCCAGTAGAGTTTGAAAAATTGGATGAATTTATTGCTAATACACCATCCAACCATCAGCAAGTTGATTGTTGTATAAAAACAGGGGAAAATATACTAAAGATGTGGTTACTGTGCTCTAAAAACCACCTTTTCCGTTTCCCCATCGGTTGAAAAAGAAGGATGACGACACAAAGTTTGGCAAGTTTATGGCCATGCTTAAGTAGTTAACAATCAACTTTCCATTGGTGGAAGCATTGAAGCAAATGCCCAGGTACGAAAAGTTTATGAAAGACCTTGTTACAATGAAGCGGACAGTTAGTTATGAGACGGTGGACAATCTCCAGCATTGTGGAGCTATTTCCATAAGGTCGTTAGTGCAGAAGAAGGTAGACCCAGGAGCATTTACTATCCCGTGCACTATTGGGCCTCTTGAGTTCGCAAAAGCTCTTTGTGATTTGGGAGCAAGTATAATCTTAATGCTGTTTGCTGTGTATAAGAAACTGGGTTTGGGGGATCCTACTCCCATAAACATGAGATTAGTTATGGCAGATAGATCTGTGAAGCGGCTGGTCGGGATTTTATATTACGTATTAGTGAAAGTGGTCAGTTTCATATTTCCAGCTGAATTTGTAATTCTCGATTGCGAGGTTGACTTCCAAGTGCCCATAATCTTGGGTAAACCTTTCCTTACAACCGTAAGTGTACTTATTGATCTTAAGGCAAATGAGCTACTATTCAGGCTGAATGATGAAGTAGTTCGATTTGATGTATGCTAGTCTATGAAACATCATAAAGATATGAGCATTTTTCTATTGTGTATGTTTATTATGAGGAGGAGCAGGAAATACCTATAGAAGAAAATTTGTTGGGGAGACTTTAGCTGCCGTATTAATGAATTTTGATAAAGACGATATTGAATATTCTGAGGAGACTGTGTGTGCCTTGACAGGAATGGGGTCTAATTCTTATGCACCCAAGAAGCTAGATTTGGACTTGAAAAATCATCCCAGTCTACCAGCCAAGCCGTTTATTGAAGAGCCACCCACTTTGGAGCTGAAAAAGTTACCTAGTCATTTGAGGTATGTGTTCCTGGGTAGAGGGAATACATTACCTATTATTATTGCGGTTGACTTAGGTAAATAATAGGTGGAAGCCCTCATTTCTGTTCTTAAAAGATATAAGAGGGCTATTGGTTGGACGATTGCAGACATTATTAGCATTCTTCCTAGTATATGCATACATAATATCCAGCTAGAGGAGGATTGTGTCCCAACTATTGATCACCAGCATCGCCTTAACCCACCTATGCAAGAGTAGGTAAAGAAAGAAATTATTAAGTGCCTAGATGTAGGACTGGTGTACCCCATCTCAGATAGTAAGTAGGTAAGTCTTGTTAAGTGCGTGCCCAAGAAAGGGAGCATGACAGTGGTGGCTAACAAGAAGAATAAGTTGATTCCACTCAGGACGGTTACTGGATAGAGGGTGTGTATGGATTACAAAAAACTCAATTCGTGGACATTGAAAGATCACATCTCAATGTCTTTCATGGACAAGATGCTTGATCGGCTAGAGGAAAGAGGATGGTACTGTTTCTTAGATGGGTATTCTGGTTAAAAATAGATTTATCTTTCTCCTGAAGATCAGTAAAAGACGACATTCATGTGCCCATATGGCATATTTGCTTTCAAGAGGATGCCTTTCAAGTTGTGTAATACACTTGCCACTTTTCAGCGGTGCATGATGTCAATATTCTCTGATATGGTTGAAGACACCTTAGAGGTGTTTATGGATGATTTCTCAGTTGTCGATGATTCTTTTGAGATTTTCTTGGTAAATCTTAGTAGGGCCTTGCAGCGGTGTGAGGAGTTCAATATTGTGCTTAATTGGGAGAAATGCCACTTCATGGTGAAGGAGGGCATTGTTCTCGAACACAAACTTTTAGCAAAGGGGATTGAAGTTGATTGAGCTAATGTTGAGGTTATAGAGAAGCTTCCACCTCTTATTTCAGTGAAAGGAGTGTAAAGTTTCCTTGGTCATGCTGGCTTCTATAGGAGGTTTATAAAGGACTTCTCAAAGATTGCAAACCCCCTTTGCAAACTTTTGGATAAGGAAGTCAAATTCTCCTTTAATGATGATTGCTTAAAGGCATTTGAATGACTTAAATGGAAGCTGGTTGATGCTCTTATTATATTTTCACCGGATTGGTCAAAACTATTTCAGATAATATGTGATACAAGCGGTGTTGCCCTTGGATCTGTGCTGGGACAAAAGAAAGACAAATTGTTTCATCCAATCTATTATGCCAGCAATGGGCTGAATGGAGCTCAAAAGAACTACACCATCACAGAACAGGAACTTCTTGCAGTTGTCTATACCTATAAAAAGTTTTGGGCTTATTTTCTAGGAACCAAGGTAGTGGTCCACACTGACCACGCAACCTTGAGATATTTGATGGCAAAAAAGAATGTGAAGCCAAGGTTGATTAGATGGGTGATGCTGTTTCAATAATTTGACTTTGAATTTATAGATAGAAAGGGGTACGAAAACCAAGTTGTAGAACATATGTCCAGGATTGAAAGGGAATAAGTAGTTAGAGATAAATTTAAGATCAATGATGCATTTCCAGATGAGGAAATCTTGGCTGCTGTTATGGAGAAAATACCTTGGTATGCTGATTCCTCAAATTATGTGGTGATCAAGGTGATACCAGAGAATCTTTCCTTTCATCAAAGGAAAAAGTTTCTCCATGATGTGACCCATTACTTCTGGGATAAACCGTATCTTTTTCGGCGATGTACGGATGGTATTATTAGACGGTGCATCCCAGAAGTAGATATGTTGAGTATACTGGAAGAGAGTCATGCTTCCCAAGTTGGAGGTCACCATGCAGGTTATCAGACTGCAAGGAAAGTGCTTCAGAGTGTCTACTATTGGCCTTCTTTGTTCAAAGATGTCTACGAGTTCGTGAAGAGGTGTGACCAATGTCAAAGAATAGGGTCCATTTCAAAGCACCATGAGATGCCAATGTCTAAAATGCTGGAGGTAGAATTATTTGATGTCGGGGGCATTGATTTCATGGGGCCTTTCGTGAGATTATTTGGGATGAAATACATATTAGTGGTTGTTGACTACATGTCAAAATAGGTTAAGGCAGTGGCTCTGGCGAATAATGAAAGAAAATGGGTTGTTGCATTCTTAAAGAGAAATATCTTCTCTCACTTTAGGGTACCACATACCATCATAAGCGATGGAGGATCACACTTTTGCAATAAGATATTCAGGGCCGCTTTGGCAAAATATGGAGTCAAACAGCATAAGGTGGATACCCCATACCACCTACAGACCAGTGGGCAGGTGGAGATATCTAATATGGAAATTAAATTTATACTTGGCAAGACTATAAATGCTAGCAGGAAAGATTGGTCTAGTAAGCTGGACGATGCCTTATGGGCATATCGAACTACTTTCAAGACACCAACTGGCATATCACCATACCAATTCGTTTATGGAAAGGTGTGTTATTTCAATATTGAACTGGAGCATAAATCACTGTGGGCATTGAAGAAGCTTAATTTGAACTTGAATGAGGCAGCGGATATGAGGCTGGGATATCTAAATGAGATGGATGAGATCCTTCTTGGAGTTTATGAAAGAGCTGGCTTGTACAAAGAAAGATTGAAGAAATTCCATGACCATAAAATTAAAAAGTGAGATTTTCAAAAAGGTGACTTAGTGCTCCTCTTCAAATCCCGACTCAAGATTTTTTCAGGTAAGCTCAAATCCAAATGGTCTAGCCCATTTAGAGTTAACCAAGTCTACTCATCTGGAGTAGTGGAACTTAAAAATGAAGATGGAAGTGTCTTCAAAGTCAACAGGAAATGAGTCAAACTATATATTGGTCCAATGGACTCAATAAGAAGTATTGATACTATTTATCTTGATGAAATCTTAGTAATCGAGATAACTGATTCGTGCCGTGATGATAAATCAGGCGCTAGTGGGAGGAAACCCATGGTGTGTTGTTGTAAAGCATTAGTTTTAGTTATTTTGTTGTTTTGTTCAAGCTGAAGGGTTTGTGTAAGTGTGTAGGTTTGACAATACAAGAAAATAGAAGTTGAGAAAGTTTGGGGGTGACCGACGGGCTACTCGAAGGATCATCGATGACTTAACGGACCGTTGTGGTAGCCATTGCAACATAGTCCAAAAACAAGGTTCCTGGAAGAGTTCGACGATCTGACCGATGGACCATCGCGTACTCGATGGATCGTCGACTTAACCATCGCTAATATGTCTCCAGGTATATTCACTGGAAAGGACCGACAGTTTTATCGATGGACCATGCATATACGAAGGACTGTCACTTGAACCGTCGCATGAACCCTATTTCAGCGAGTCAAGTTGAATTAGTTTAAATAGCCGGATTTTTTATTCTTATTCGACCCAAACAATTTTAAATTGATAATTTAAGGCGGTTGAATAATGCCTCAACTGTTCAAGTACCTGAGGCTATTTAGTGTTCCTGCATTCAAAGAATCTGAGACTTTTCATTACCTTCTTAAACTTCTTATGTTCCCTTCCCCCACCTATTTAAACTTCATCTCCTCTTTAGTCTTTCAAACATAAGCAACAAGAACTATTCTTAAAAGTAAAAAGGGTGAACTTATGTACAGTATTTAGAGTGCAAGGGAGGATATTATTCATGCATTTCAATACTCAGGTATGATCATTTTGTTGTCTACATTTTATTCATCTCTAAGAACAAAGAAAACCATGTGAAGTCCGTGAATATTGAAATACTTCTCTTGATTTTGATTTGGTTCTGTGAGTGGCTTGAATTTAGAAAACATTATCTTGGGTGAAGTCTGAGTAACCCATGGACAAATTATAGCAAAATATGGTGATATACTATTGATAAAATTTCCATAAAAATTGGCCTTAATGGAAGTGTATGCAAGGTGTTTGATAAAATGCCCAAATGAGGCCTGAAAGTAAAAATGGTAGGCGACGGTTAAATCGACGAACCATCGGATACCCGACTACCCATCACCTAAAACCTTTGCCACTTTCTCAGAATCAGTGTTACTGAAATGACCCCGCCGGGTTGGGTCGATGGATCATCGCAATCCCAATGGACCATCGCCATAACCGTCGCTGGTTAATAATTTTTCCTGTCTTCTGGTTTAAGTCTGCGAATTGATGAATGTTTTGCTTGTAGGTATCATGGAAAAAAAATTACCAACCACCAGAGGTAGAGTTAGAGGCCAAAGGTCCAGACAAGGGCTCTCACAAAATACAGATGCCTCGGCACACAACACCCGACATAATTATTAAGTCATTTCTTCATCCTCCCAATCTGAAGAGGAGGGTGCAAGCAGTAGCAGCAGCAACTTAATTTCAAGTACGGTTGAGGAAGGGGTTGAAGTATCTAACCCCATCCAAGAGGAGAGTCTAGAACAAGGGGGGACCCGAATTTAGTTCGACGCAAGGATTCACAAGTGCGGGAAGCTATAAGATGGCAGGCTAATGGTGCTCAAGAGAATTTGAACAAATGGTTGGAACCAATAGATATGTTATCCATAAAGAGGTCTATTTTTTAAGAACATCAGATTGTGACAACAAACTTGCCCAAGTACCCAGAACTTGAATGCTGAATCAATGAATATGAGTTGGCATGGATGAGCAGACCACTTGGATCCTATCAACCAAACTTGGTACGTGAGTTTTTTGCCAATTATTTGGCATTGCTAGAGAAGAATTTTCCCCCAGTCAAGTCAACTACTGACATGAACAAACTGGACACAGGTTCTGTTTGTGGAGTTAGCATAGGCATCTCAGAGCGTACGTTGAATAGATTATTATTCGGGGTCGAATATCAGATACTAGGTGCAATACCGAACTCGGAGCATTGGTTGTTCATGAGGACTCAATAAAATCCGTGTTTAGCCAGAATATTGACAGATGGAGGAGAGCCTGCAAGGAAACACAATCCTCGTGAAAAGATATCCAAGTCTTCCCTAAGCTTTAGCGCTAAGTTTTGGTGGGCAATTGTGAGGCTGAGGTTGATGCCAACAGGCGGGGATGACCACCTAGAACTCACTAGAGTTATGATTGTTGTTGCTTTGATTGAGGGGTTGATAGTGGATTTTGGCCATATCATTTTTGATGAGTTGTTTAACCATGCTCACAAGACTCAGACTGCACTTCCATTTCCATGCCTTATCGCAGAATTGTATAAGCAGGCGAAGGTACCTTTGATCAGCAGAATAGATAATGCAATCTAGCTAATACACAAGTAGAATATTGATAAGAGTAGGGATGACTCGATGTTTGACATGCGAGTCAACAAAACCCAAGCTCAACAAACTCAGTCGGCGCTAATTCCTGAGTCATCAAAATTCCTTTCAGCTATGCCACTACATCTTGCTATGTACGTGCCTCCGAACATATCTGAAGGTTCAAATTTGATGCCTGTAGGTGGGACCATATATTTTGCATCAGTTCCACCCCAATATTCTAAGTATAGGTTGAACCAAAAGAACTTTGCAAAGATAGTCCGAGCACAGAAGAGGTTTAAAAAGTAGTTGGCTATATGGGGGGAAGATTTCAAACCCTTTGTTGAAAGAATTATGGAGGAAGTAGTGAGGCCTTTTAGGAACATGCATCTAAGAGTGGACAACATGGAGGAGAGAATCAACAAGAAGCTGGATGTCATGTCCATTTCGGATTTTGCAAAATTGATTCAAGAAATTAGACAAATCCGGGCTGACATCACAAAGATAAATCAACATCCACAGCAGCCTATATTTGATCCAGTCTAGATCAAAAGTGATGAAAAAAGAGGTCTTGTTGACTTAATGGGGAGACCAATCAAGTATAAGGGTAAGAAATCAGCTGAAACAAATGAAAAAATTTAGAAAGCTGCAAGGAAAGTCGCCAAAAGAAAGAGGTTCAAAGACATGACACTGGAGGAATAAGAGTAACATAGTATGAATAAAGAAAAAAAAAGATCAAGGAGAGATGAGGAGATAAGAAGAAAAAGAGTAGAGGACAAAGCAGTTGGAGTGTTTACCAGTTCAGCCCTACCTAAGAGGCAACTAGTAGATCCAGCTAGAGATGTGGTACCTCGGATTCCGGAGGGAGAGATATCGAGAACTCCCACCACAATGGGCGTAAACATTTCACCTAGTAAGGACACTAGAGCCTCACCGCACTTCAAAAATGCCTCAGATGAATAAAAGACACTATAAGTATTTCCCCTCCTTTGTAATTCAATTATATGCGTTGAGGACAAATCATTATTTTCTGTGGGGGTGGGATGTGCTTGTACCATGGAGGGTTGTGTTGCTGATATTCTTTTTCTCCCATGTTCTATCTAGGAGAATTGACATGTCTAGTTGTTATTAAGTTATTGCATTTTCATTTTTTGTCTAGGATTAACTATAGATTTGAAATTTCTTTTTCCTAAGTTATGTTCTGTTGGTAATGCTATTCCATTAAATAAAAGTGATATTTATGTTAGCATCAGTTTATATATGTGAATGATAAGTGACTGCAGCAAAGTGTATGTGTATATTTGTTATATAATTAATTCTCCTTTTCCTATTGGTAAAAGTATTGTGTGACCATCTGTGAATCCGAAACTGGCATACGATTGTAAGTAATTATAGGCATATGTTACGAATTCTAAGAGTTGGTAGAATAGGAATTAACTTAATGCTTGTGTGTGTGAGGGTTTGTATAGTTCTTACATAGATGCTACACCCAAAACTTTCCCAGTTCATTTGTTGTTGTTTTGTTGACTCAATAAGATGGGATAGTAGGCCTCCTTGTTTGTTAGTTCGTTTAGCCAAAATAATGACCCACCAAAAATGTTTTGTTTTTGTTGTAACCCTGTTGAGCCTTGTTAATATTTGCTCTACCCAAATAAATAGTGATTCACTCTCTAGAAGGCGTTAGCATTTAGCTTTGGCCCTGGTCTAATTTAGACATTGTGCACTTTAACTCAGGAAAATTACCTAAGTTGAGGGTGGCTACTATTGGATTGTTGGCATCCTGGGAGGTTGAGTTGAAATTTATTTGAGAGGTAGCATCCGACCCTGGTCTAGTTAGCTGTCTAAATAGATATTGTGCACCTCAACTTTCTGCATCAGCATAAGTTGAGGGTGGCTGATGCTATTGTATAAAAAAAATATGGGTTATGACAAGGGAGCGGATGGATAATATTGACTGCGAATGAGTGAAAGGAACTTTAATTCTGGTGAGTAGCTACTGAAAAGGGTAAAGAGAGTAAATTTTTGTACTTTAAGTCACTTATCCAAATGAATAACCCTTACTGAGCCTAAAACCTCATTACAACCCTTAGGAAGTCCTACTTGATCTTGGCGAGTAAATTATGAGAGAACATTAGATGATATGGGCAAGCCTATGAGTGTGCACTATGTTTGCAACTTCTATTCTGAGAGAGCGAGTATTAGTTTTGTCCATAGATTGATTATATATAAGGAGAGGTAGATTTCATTGGTTGTAAGAGCACAACGGTTATCCATAGAATGTTGATTCTTTGGTATATTTTATTTATGGCTATAAATATGCTGAGTAGTAGTTTGTAAGACCCCCCAAAATTTCCTCGTAGTTTGAGCCTTAGAGTGTGTCGAATGAAGCATAACTCTAGCCCTAAAAGATGTAGGAGTGACTCCTAAGTGAGTATCGTGTTAACCATATAGAATTTCCCTAATTTCAACTTTTTATCACATGGAAAATTTGATAAGCTTTTCGCCGATATAAGATTCGCCCAAATCCGATACCCGGGTAAGAAGTTATGGCTAATTTAAGACCTAGTCGTAAAACTGTGTCATTTTAGTGCTTGGCGCGTCGCGGAGAGGGTCGATTTGACATTGTCAAATTCCAGTGGAACTCCACAATATTGGAGTATCATGCTAAGGTTCCAGGTCCCAACCAGTGGGAAAATGCGATAGCTCTACATCGCGGTGACTCCCATATTGCCATTTGTCAATTTCCAGTGAGCCACCGCGGTAAGTGGCGCATCGCGGTGACCCCTTAAATCGGGTTCCTAGTTCAATTTTTACAGCTTCGTACAGATGTTAAAAGGGGCATTTTGGACTTTTTCCAAGCCTATAAAACCGTGCAAACATCGAATCAAAGTCATTTGCAAGCATCCTATAAGGTTTTTCTCAAGTTTTCTCTCATAAAAAACTCTAAGTATCCAAAACCTCTTCCAAGAATCCACCATGGATTTTCTAAATTGAGTAAAGATTCAAGGTTCCCAAGTCAAGGGCCTCAAGAACCCTCATTCAAGAGTACGAATAGAGTTCCAAAAGTGAGAGTTCATCCAAAGCTTCTAATTCAAGGTATGTGGGGTTTTGAACAAGGGTAACCCTTTCACCTTTGTGCCTAAAAGGCTTATTTACATCATGAATTTCCTAAAATCTATGAGGTTTTTTTACATGAATTTGAATTGGGAGTTTTCACCCATTATTATTGAATGCATTATCTTGATATTTCCCATGAATTAAGAGTCAAATGGCATAATTTTTGCATGTTTTATTGAGAATTTACAGCTGGGTATAAACCCTATGATTTTACTCCTTGAGAAGCTAATATTTGCAATGTTGATATATTGATGCATATGACTATATTGAGATTTTGAGATAAATTTCTGAAATTCCCAGATTTCCACATGATTTATGAATCTATATGCTATATATTATGCTTTTGATGAGATTCAACTTGAGATTGAACTATGGGTTAGTAAGCCCTATTTGAGACTTGTGAAATTATGAACTCTTGTGCTATAAGAACCCATGATTTGAGTATTTTGAGATGATTGAGAAATGAATTGACCTAATGGTCCGAAAGCTTTGAAATCCACTTCATCGTATGAGATTATCGATTTGATTATTGGGTTCGTGGTGAACCATGAGATTATTCTAAAAGTGGATTTTTATGAGATGAGCACAGATAATCTAAAGGGAGTAGTACTTAGCACCGAGCGGGTAAGTCACTAAGGTTTCTTACCCCAAAACTATGTGCCATCGTAGGTTGGGCCTGAGGCTGAGTTTATGATGATTATGATTGGGCCCGAGGCCGAGTTTCATTTAGTGATCACTAGACCTAGGTTATACTCCCTGGTAAGAGTATGAAGCTCCTCCCCAATGTGGGGTCTCCTCCTTAGAGGACAAAACATTGGACTCCATGTAGCTCGCATGGTTTATGTCAGTTATGAGAACCTCCCTTGCCCTTTTAAACTTTGAAATTTGATACTTATTTTCCCTTTCTATGAGTTATTTTCTAAATGGTGGAATTGTAAAGTTGTTCCCTAATTAAAGTGCTTCCTTGAGGTGGGTTATTTCCCTAAATGAAAATATCTTCCCTTGATATAGTAATTTTCATAAAGCTTTGAGATAAGTTATTTCCTTGAGCTAGAATACTTTTCCATTTGAGATAGAATGATTTTCCTAAAGCTTGAAATGAGATATTTTCCTAAGGTGAATGAAATGCCTTCAAATATGTTTCCAAGTCATATGATTCCGAATTCCAAGTATATGATTCTAAATAATTATGAAATGTTGAGCATTGAAGAGGTTTTACTCTCCATGAGACATATGCATGAGTTGAAAGTATTGTTCAAAGTACCTTAGCCTTTGGGTATTGAGAATAAGAGAAGATTTCTGATTTTTAAGGTTAAAGAGCGATGACTCACGAGATTTGTGTTGCATGCCTCATTATACATGATTTATGAGCTTTATATTTTATACTTGTTCAAGACATGTGAGTCATCTCATTTTGCATACATGATTTAATTGAAGAAGTTTGGTACTATTTTTATACATATGCATTCATCCCCGCATACTCAGTACATTCCAAAGTACTGATTCACATATATGTCTATGTGCTACATTGTCTTATAATGTAGGTTCAGGTGCTTAGTCCCAGCCTCATCCGTGATTCTTTGAGTACCTTGCCTACGTTTTCTACAGTGGTGAGTCCTTATGGTTTGAGGACCGATCTTCAGATATTTTTTGTATTAGAGAGACTATGTTTTATCTTAAGTTCATTTCGAGTCAGTTGGGGACCTGTCCCAATGGCTCTCTAGTTTTCAATTAGTAGAGGTTTTTTCAAACTAGTATCATACTTGTGATGTGTCGAGGGTTCGGTATTATGGTTTTGGTGAGGTTTCTCTGTATTGTGGTCATATGGACCGAGTATCTTTCCCGTATTTCTTTTTATGTGATATGACTATGCGAGTGTTGAGTCTATTTCATCTAGAATAGAGTTTTATTGGTAGAAACCAGCTTTAAGGGTTAGCTTGGGAATACCTGTAGCCTTAATCACCGTGTGACGTCTCGGGAGATGATTTTGGGTCATTACATAGTTGATGCCATTTATAGATCCTTATGTGTTAGAGCACTTAGCCGAATGGGCAAGTGAATGATTGTATAGATGTGTTGATATGACTGTTAAGTGCACGTCATGATGTTGTTCGTATATGTATCTTGGTGTTGAGTTGCTTGAGGACTAGCAATTTCCTTAAGTTGAGGGTGTTCATGTCCCGAATTTTAACGGAACATTTTAGGCCTTTTTCTTGGGATAATTGTGTGTTTTCAAGTAACTATTGTTGTATTTAACTGTGTACTTTAATGTTTTCAGGAGAAAAACTAAGTGTAAAGGATAACTTGGATAAACTGGGCAAAATAAAGGAAAAAGATCATCGATGGTTCAGGCGACGGAACATTGACCTTGCGATAAGTCGTCGGTCTAAATCATCCCCCAAAAATAGAAGATAGTGACACTGGGCAGCCTGTGACGTTCCAGGCGATGGACCATCGACTCTGCGATGAACCGTCGGCCTAAACCAATGCCAAGAAATAAAATGATAAAACACTGGATCTCATGCGACGGACCGTCGGCCCTGCGATGAACCGTCGCCCTACCCGTCGATCAGAAACAGAACATAGACTCATTGAGGCTTCAGCGATAGTCTATACGATGGACCATCATCCCTGCGATGAACCGTCACTTGACTCGTCAACCATGAAGTGGAAAATCTGAGTTTGAATTTTAAAACCCCAGTTCTGGAATCACATAAATACCAAGTATTAGGGTTTATTCTGCATCTTTTGTCATTAGTTTCATACTTTCTCCTCTATTGAGAGTTGTGTAACACTGTTCATTTAGATTGGAATCTAGAGATTGAGATCTGATTAATAGTTTTTATATTTTCCATTGAAGATTGAGAAGTACAATATTTTGATATTTGTACGTACTCTCTTGAAGCTATTTATGAACATCAATATATCTTTGATTTCTTATATGGAAATGAGTAGCTAAACTCCCATAACTAGCCTTATGGGAGCCTTGATGTAGAGAACTATTTGGGCTTGTGAATCGGTTTGATTTCTGACATCTATCAAAATCGCATGAATCTTTCTTCATTATAGTGACATCTCTTGGTTGGAAACTTGAGAAGTGAGACCTTGAACACCAATAGTCTGACAAGAAAGTGGATGTTGGGAAAAGAACTGATTCACATGAAATCCATAGGTTTTCCCTTTGGGTTAATGGGTTGATGCCTTAAACAGGATTAACCCTCATGAGAGTGTTATTGAATAATTCATGAATCCTTTAGGTTCAAGAAAAATAAAGGGTGAAACACCCACTAGGTTGAGAAACAAGTGGGTAATTCTTAGAATTCAATAATTCTTGCAATTGAATGCATAAGTTAGAATTCAAGCACAAAATTCACAACCCTAACTGTTTGAACATCTTGGTGAGCATAACTCTAGTTAATTCATTCTCATTGAAATTACATCTACATTAACTCTCATTAGCTGGACCTTTGTGTGATACAAATAAGAAAGAATATTGTTAACATATCAAAACCCCCTTTTACTCAGAAACCTTAGATCAACAGTCTAATAACAGTCACAATATTAAGTGAACACAGTATTCCCTATGGGATTTGACACCCAACCCAGTTGGGTTCTATACTTGACAGTGAACACTTACTCTCTCGTAAGAGAGGTGTAACTTGGGTGTATCATGCCTCATTGATTATATTGCAAGTGATTGCCTATTTTCATGATATTCAAAAATTTGACATGTCTTACTAATTTTTGCTATCGAGTCCTGGAGGTATTCAACACCCAATAATTTAGTTGATTACCTAGAGCCAATATTAATTTCAAGATAATCTTAGTCATACCATGATCAGTGGAATCCTGTCAGTTATAGAACTTAGGAAAACTCAAAAATCTCAGTATCAGTCCAATCCAATTTCTGTAATCAGTTCAGAACTAAGTAATATTCAGTCAGTTAATAGAATTCAGTAATATTCCATCAGTCAATAAAACCCAGTGAGCTCAGTTAAATTAGTCAGGCAACATGATCAGTAAGAGATTCATTCAAGTATAGTACAGTCTAAGAATCATTTCAGTGTCTATTCAGTTGGGAGTAGGATTCAGCACCGAGCGAGAGCAGGGATGGCGGCTCCCCCGTCAGTTAGGATAAGTCATTAGTAGCAGTCCCTTTACTCTATAACTACATGGCCAGTGCAGTATGAGGAGTCACCCATCAGATTAAGGCTTGGCTACCTCCCAGGGGTCACTTGTCAGATTAGGCTTGACTTCCTATTCAGGGTCACCCATCAGATAGGCTTGACCACAGTAGTGTCTTTACCTATGTCCTGGTACTGATACCCTTCCAACTGGGGTTGAAGGTTGGACCCCAAATTAGCTAGAAGGGGTATGTCGATTAGATGATTACCTCCCACAGTCTCAGATTCAGTCTCAGTCTTCAGAATAGAACTAAGTTCAGTATTATAGAAATTAGTACTATCAGATACAGTCACTCAGCTCAGCAAAGAACTTAGATAGTTCTACAGATTTAGGACTGTTAGATACAGTTAATCGGTAGTAGTATCAGTAGATTTGGGGATCACTCGCTAGATAGGCCTGATCTCGGGGGTCACCCGTTAGATAAGATCGACCCCACAATAGTCAGCAGTAATCTAGTACTAGTAGATCCAGTTATGAGTATTATAGTATCAGTAAAATCATATAAGAGTTAGACAATATTCAAAACACGGTATCCAATGTTAGTACGACCTCAGTTACAGTTAACTTTTTCATGCATGCATCATCATTCAGTAGTCTTATGTTATTCAGTCAGTTTTATGTTCATCCATTGAACCCTTGCATTTAGCCTTACCTCATCTAGCATACCAGTATATTCTCAGGTACTGACGCATACTTTTATCTTGTGCTATGGTGTTTTATACCATAGGTTTAGAAGCACGGGATCCCGAAAACCCTTTGCAGTTCAGATTCAGCCAGCAGCAGTAGACTTGGTAGTGACTCCTCATCATTCGAGGATGTTTCTTATTTTATTATTGCATTAGATTTAGTATTTCAGTAGGTGGATTTAGTTGGGTTTTTGTCCCATCAACTCCACAGTTCAGACAGATTAGAGGCTTTTTAGACTAGAGTATTTTCAGACAGTTGTTTCAGTTTTGGTATTGTTATACCTTATACAATTGTATTTCAGTTTTGAACCTTATGGAAAGTTTCTGCCAAATTTCTGCATTATACAGTATTATTATTCAGTTATTGCAGCAGGTACCAATCATGGGTTAGCTTGTGGTCCTTTGGGATTATGAGTATCGTATAGCGTTCGAGGTTTAGAATTTGGGGCGTTACAAACTTGGTTTCAGAGCCTAAGGTTCAATAGAGTCCTAGGAAGTCTGAAAAGCCGCAATGCATATAGTCTTGTGCATGGGCGTGTAGCATTCCATACTTATGGACAGGAGGATATGAGATGTTTTAGGAATAGTTTCCCTTCTTTCAGTATTCATGTCGTGCGAGTGAGCATGAGATCTAGTAAAAACCTCAGTCTAATATGCTTCTTCCTTTTATTTACAGAATATGCCTCCTTGCAGAGCTAATGCTCAGAGAAATGATAACTAGCCACCTCAGCCCGCAGATACCTTGAATGAGAATGTGTCACATGCAGAGTTTCGGGCAACTTTTCAGGTGCTAGCCCAAGCTGTGACAGCTAATGTTCAGGGTAATAGTCAGGATGCAGCCCCACCTCAGTAAGATGGGGATTTAGCCACATCCAGAATAAAATTTTTTATGAGAATGAACCCGCTAGAATTCTTTGGGACAAAGGCAGGTGAGGACCTACATCTTTTTCTTGATGAGGTAAAGAAGATCACCTAAATCATGCATGTCTCTGAATAGGAGAGTGTAGAATTAGAATCCTATAGGCTGAAGGATGTTTCTTATTATTGGGTAGTGATGTGGAAGAAGAGTAGAGGAAGGATGCAATTCCTATGACTTGGCGGATATTTTAGGATACGTTCTTAGACAAGTTTTTCCCACTTGAGATGAGGGAAGCTAAGATATAAGAGTTCATGAACCTAAGGTGGGGCTCTATGATAGTGAAAGAGTATTGCCTCAAGTTCAACCAATTATCTAAGTATGCCCCTGATCAGATAGATGACCCTAGATCAAGCATGAGTAAGTTTGTGACCGGTGTGTCTGGGTTGGTGGTTAAGGAGTGTAGGACTGATATGCTCAATAGAGACATGGATATTTCTTTATTGATGATGCATGCTCAATATATTGAGGTAGATAAAGCTAAGAAAAGAGAGAGAGAGAGTAAATAAGTAAGCCAAAACAGGTAGTTTTAGTTTTTCTCAGCCAGGGTCACATGTTGGTAACCGTTCTGAGCATAGTCAGAAGTTTTCAGTCCCAGCTCTATCTTTAGCTAGTGCACTAATACCAAAGTTCAGGAATGACTGTCATGATAGGGTGCTAGGCTCCAAGACCTAAGGTAGTGTGAGAAATGATCGTACCTATCTGCTTTGTGAAGAGTATGGTAAAAATTACCTAGGTATGTGTAGAGTAAGCAGTGAGGTATGTTTTGGATGTGGTAAGCCAAGACATAGGTTGCAAAAGTGTAGAATAATGGCTTAGGGGGGTAGAGATTTGCATCCGTAGGGTGCTACTTCCAGTACCACTGGTGGTGAGCGCCATAATAGATTTTATGCACTTCATACTCGCCATGATCAGGGAAGTTCCCCTAACATAGATTCAGGTACGTTATGAGTCTTTGATCTTCATGATATGCTTTGTTAGATCCTTTTCTCCCAGTTGAGCTTAAGTTTTCAACATGAGTCAGTCAGTAAAGCCAGCAATTCAGTTTAGCAGTCAAGCAGTTAAATTCGTATGGTTTGTTTTCCCATCTTTCCATCTAGTCATATTATCAGAAATCTCAGGGATGTAACTATTCCTAGATAGAACATCCTAGTATTTATGAGTTCACTTTAGTTCATAAATCATGCATTAGTTTCAGATCCTAGATATTCAGTCACGATTCAGTTCGTAGGTGTCCTGTTCATCGCCCCAGTATCTCAGTGAAGTAACATTGTTAGAGGGACATAGTGTCCCAAGGGGGAGATGGTAAAATAAGTAACCAAGTCAGGCTTTCATATTTTAGTAGTGATGTCGGTAATGTCAGTACTCATGCCCTACATATAAGTTCTATAATCACAAATCATATTTGTGTATCGTCTCATGCTTTTCCTCAGTATCTCAGTTATGTCAATACTCTTTGAGGGACACAGTGTCCTAAGGGAGAGATGCACTATAAACCCCAAGCTATCATAATCTAAACCTTTCAGTTTCTTTTGGCGTAAAAAATTCAGTTTGAGGTAGTGGGTACTCATAGTTGACCCTCTAGTTCCAATCTCAGTTGTAAGTTATGTACTCAAGGGCTCAGTTGAGTTCATGATATTTAGTTAGTGTATCACATTTTAGACTCATTTATGCCCTCATGTTCCCGTTCATGCATATTTAGTAAATCATTCAGGTTAAGTCAGATTCAGCTTAAGGTAACAGTTCTCCTTAGATGTACTCAGTTCCATGTTCAGTTGTAGCTATAATCTTAGTATCAGTTACCGTTGCATATTTAATCATACGTTCATGAATCAGTTCAGACTTGTACTTGTACATCAGATATGCATATTCAGTATGAAAACTCAACTTATCCATATCTTCAGTTATGTAATCATGCATCAGATATATATGTTCAGAATGTAAGTTTAGTCTGTCAGACCAGTCACGTAATCATGATTAAGTGGTGCATGTCTAGTTCAGTACGTAAGCTCAGTATGTCAGTACTCTCTCAGCTTAACTAGCCATATTCGAGGATAAATGTTCCCAAGGGGGAGATATTATAATACACCATATTTTTACCTAGCTTAAATTTATCCCTAAAATGTCAAAGACTTTCCTTAAAGATGAATCCACTTTTATAAATATGGAATTTTCAAGATTTTTACTTTTCATTATGTGGTAAATTGAATAATCTTTCCATCGATATCAAATTCGCCCAAATGCGACTCCCGGATGAAGAGTTAGAGCCATTTTAGTATTCCAGTGTACCACCTGAGCCATCAGCGCGTCACGGAGCCAGTCAAAATGGCAATCGTCAAATCCAGTTAGGTATCGCGATATTGGTGCGTCATGCCAAGGCTCATTTTTACAATTGACGATTTTCAGTATACCAACGTAATTCAACTGCATCGCGGTGCCCTTCTAGTTCGCATCCAAGGTGGCAACGCGATACCACCGCATCGCGCCACCAACCAGTTTCCCAGTCGTCCACTTTCTAGTGAGCTGGCGCGATATCACTACATCACACCAGTATATAAAATTGGGATTTTTATTTAGGTTCCGTTATTTAATTTCAGGGACCATTTGGTAATTTTTCAAAGCCCCTAATCAGCCTAAATACGGGATTTATACCCTTAATAGCCAAAATTTCTCATTATGTTCACTATTCCTCAAGAACAAAAAAAACCTAGTTTAAGTTTCAAAGACAATCTCAATAAATCACTCCAAAAGTCTTCAAAAACTTTAAGAATTTAGATTTCCAGGTATGTTAGTTGTTTATTCACGGGTACCTTCCACCCATGAAGCCTAAGAATCTCTTTTCAAAGTACAAGATTATGTATCTATGAGTTTTTTATGATTTACCTGAATTGAAGTTCATGTTTATGTTGTTGTTAGGTTTTGACTTATGTTTTAGATTACAAGTTCCAAGATTTGATCCTAGTATGTGATGACTTACAAAATATTCATGATAAACCCTTAAATTTGCAAGTGGATTGTTGTATCCATGATAGTTTAGATGTATTGATTGTTGTATGACCAAAGCATGCTCCCCATATGTTTGATAAAATGCCTATGTGAATGAAAAATAGTCATTATAGCACGTTGACAAGAAATCCTCATTTATGTATAAGTTAATGCATGCCAAGTTTTTGATGAAAGACCTTATTGAATAAATCATGAGACATTAGTATGCATCCCTATACATTTACAAGTTTATGACCTTCAAGTTCTTGATGAAATGCCTCATTGATTATATTGTGAGTGATTGACTATTGTCTGTTATTCAAAAATTTGCCATGTCTTACTAACTTTTGCTATCGAGTCCTGGGGGTATTCAACACCCGACAATTTAGATGATTACTTAAAGCCAGTGTCAATTTTAAGATAATCTCAGTCATACTATGATCAGTAGAATTCCATCAGTTACATAACTTAGAAAAACTTAGAAATCTCAGTATCAGTACAATCCAATTTCTGTAATCAGTTCGGAACTCAATAACATTCAGTCAGTTAACAAAATTCAGTAGTATTTTTTCAGTCAACGGAACCCAGTGAGCTCAGTTAGATCATTCAGGCAACATGATCAGTAACAGATTCATCCCAGTCTAGTACAGTATAAGAATCAGTTCAGTATCTATTCAGTTGGGAGTAGGATTCAGCACCGAGCAAGAGTAGGGATGACGGATCCCCCATCAGTTAGGCTAAGTCATTAGTAGGAGTCTCTTTACTCCAGAACTATGTAGACAACATAGGATGAGGAATCACCCGTCATATTAAGGTTTGGCTACCTCCAAGGGGTCACCCGTCAGATTAGGCTTGACTTCTTATTTAGGGTCACCCATCAGATAGGCTTGACCACAGTAGTGTATTTACCCTGGCACGGTACTGACACCCTTCCAATTGGGGTTATAGGTTGGACCCCAAATTAACAAGAAGGGGTATGTCAGTTAGATGATTACCTCCCACAGTCTCAGTTTCAGTCTCATTCTTCAGAATAGAAATCAGTTCAGTATTACAGAAATCAGGACTGTCAGATACAGTCACTCAACTCAGTAAAGAACTTAGATAGTTCTACAGATTTAGGACTATTAGATACAGTCAATCAGTATCAGTATAAGCAGATCCAGAGATCACTCGCTAGATATGCCTGATCTTGGGGGTCACCTGTTAGATAGGATTGACCCTACAACAGTCATCAGTAATCCAGTACTAGTAGATCCAGTTATCAGTATTACAGTATCAGTAAACTTAGATAATAGTTAGACAGTATTCAGAACTCGGTATCCAGTGTTAGTACGACCTCAGTTACAGTTTACGTTTTCATACATGCATCCTCATTCAGTAGTCTCATGTTATTCAGTCAGTTTTATGTTCATGCATATGAACCCTTGTATTTAGCCTTACCTCATCTAGCATACCAATACATTTTCATGTACTGATACATACTTTTCTCCTGCGCTATGATATTTTATACCTTAGGTTCAGAAACACGGGATCCCGAGCACCGTTAGTAGTTCAGATTCAGCTAGCAACAGTAGGCTTGGCAGTGAGTCCTCATCATTCGAGGATGTTCCTTATTTTATTATTACATTAGATTTAGTATTTCAGTAGATGGAGTTAGTTGGGGGTTTGTCCCATTAACTCTACAGTTCAGATAGATTAGAGGCTTTTCAGACTAGAGTATTTTCAGATAGTTATTTCAGTTTTGGTATTGTTATACCTTATACAATTGTATTTTATTTTTGAACCTTATGGCAAGTTTTTGCCAAATTTCCGCATTATACAATATTATTATTCAGTTATTGCAGCAGGTACCATTCATGGGTTAGTTTGTGATCCT
Source organism: Capsicum pubescens (assembly GCA_030864215.1). NCBI lineage: Eukaryota > Viridiplantae > Streptophyta > Magnoliopsida > Solanales > Solanaceae > Capsicum > Capsicum pubescens. The sequence goes on from CM061548.1 coordinate 241,691,063, forward strand.
TTGGGATTATGAGCACCGTGTAGCATTCGGGGTTCAGAATTCGGGGCGTTACGTATATCCACTACCTAGAACTTCATCTACTAAGATCTACTTTGATAAAACTGCAAAGAAGGTATTTTTCAATTGTATATGGTCTTTTTGAATTATATTGATTTTAGAGAGGCACTGCAGACTTACTCTATTAAAAATGATGTGAACCTTTGGTTAAAACCTAATAAGAAGGAAAGGGTAAGGGCAAAGTGTAACCATACGGGTTATCCTTGGGTTATTCTTAGAAGTCTTGATAACATAGGAAATTTTAGTGTGAAGACTTACTTTCCTATCCACAACTGTTCTAAAAGGACAAAAAATAAGTTGTGTAACCCTTGGTGGATTAGTAAGCATTACAATGATAGGATTATGAGTGATTCTTTAATAAAATTGCATCAGATTCAAGATCATTTAAGGGTAGACCATGGGTTGTATGTTAGTAAAACAACATGTAGAATGGCAAAAATTAGAGTTATGAATGAATATTTTGGTGATTTCATGGAAGAGTTTGCTAGGTTGTATGATTATGCTGAACAATTGAGGACCACCAATCCTGTTACCATTGTATCTATTAGGATATTCACGAATTCAATTCCAGGAAAAAAGGTGTTTATGGGTATTTACATTTGTCTTGGAGCCTTAAAAAGTGGATGGAAAAAGGGTTGTAGAAGAATAATTGGTTTAGATGGTGCTTTTCTCAAGGGTGTATGTAAAGGTACCTTGTTATCTTGCATTTTCAAAGATGGTAATAATCAAATGTACCCTGTAGCATAGGAAGTAGTTGATGAAAAAACCAAGGACACATGGTCTTAGTTTCTTAGGTACATCACCCATGATTTGGAACTTAAAGAAAATGGAGGTGAAAGATTGACAGTGATGTCTGATATGTAGAAGGTTGATGTTTCATATGTTTAAGTTATATTTTTTTTAGTTTTCTGCAATAATTAATGTTTAACTACTATTTTACATGGTTTGATAGCATCTTCATTTGGCACTTACTAATTTACTGCCAAATGCTGAGCATAGTTGGTGTGCTAGACATATATGGGCCAACTGAAAACAGGTTTGGAGAGATGATAAAAGGAGGGAAATTTTTTTGAAAGTTTCAAGGGCATCATTTGAAGTATATTTACAACAAAAACTTAATGAAATGAGTGAGTTGGATGATGAAATTGTGAAAGATTTTCTCAAGTACAACAAAGAGGCATAGTGTAGGGCTTTTCTTAAAAACCATAACAGGTGTGATGTGGATGAGAACAACATGTGTGAGACTTTCAATAGTTTGATTCTAGGTGCTAGGTTCAAAATAATTATCACTATGTTAGAGAAAATAAGAGGCAAATTCATGGAACGGATGAATCAAATAAGAGAGTTTCCAGAAAGATGGATCAGGATGTATCACCAATGGCCATGGAAGTTTTTGCAGAGAACGGTGAATATTCAGCTAAGTGTGAGGTGAGGTTTAATGGTGATATTGTCTTTGAGATTGGTGATCCATCTTATACACATGTTGTTAATGTGAAGAGGAAACAATGTAGTTGTAGGTCATGGCAACTAAAGGGAATTCCTTGTGCATATGCAATTGTTGCAATTCATTAGAAGGAACAAAATATGGAGTCATTTGTTTATCACTGGTATAAAAGGGAAATATACCTAAAGGCATATCACAAGTATATTCAACCAATGATAAACATGGAGATGTGGCCAAGAAGCACAAGGCCAATGATTAAGCCACCTGCTATTACTCCCATGCTAGGAAGACCAAGTAAAAATTGAAAGAAAGATAGGGATGAGCCTGTTAAGAAAAAGTTTAAGAAGGCTACAAGAAAGGAAATAAAAATGACATGTTCTGTGTGCAAGTCTATTGGACACAACAAGAAAGGATGTCCAACTTTGGTAAGATAAATATCTTCTTATTGATGAATTTTACTGTTTTTGAATGTGTTTTTGACCTTAACATTTTTTTTGTAGAAAAAAGTTTTAACTTGTAGCTGTGGCAATGCTACAACATCTGCAAATGATAGTCAACCAAGTGTGCAACCTAGCACTAGTACTTTAACTGCTACTGAGAGACTTGCAAATGCTTCAGCAGGTGTTGACAGGCCTGCAAATGCTACATCAAGAAGAAAAAAGCCTTATAGTGCAAAAATAGATGTACGAAGGCCTCATAGTGCAATAATAGTTGTAAGAAGGCCTGCAAATGCTACATCAGTTGGTGGTGTGAGGCCTGCAATTGCCTCAACAACTGATATAACGCCTGCAGCTGTTGTGATGCCTGCAACCACTTCTGCAATATGTGATAATGCTACATAATCTATAACTCAACAGTTTACTACTAGTGTTGGTGTCAAAAACAGAAAGACTAGTACAACTTTGAGAGGTGGTGCAAATCTAGCATATAAAAGACCAAGACAAAAGCAGTTGGTTTTGGTGGGCTGTTTGGACCAAATAGCAGTGTAAAGCAGAGGGTATGTTTTTATCATCTAAATACATTTAACTGGTATTAATTAGTTCATCTTTAACTGATTTTATTATTTTTTAGTATGGAAATACTGATAGAGTGTTACATAGTCCAACACTTAATAGTTAAGTTCCAACTAATATTGACTTGAGTTGCAAACCAAATGCACTAAGGTGGAAAGGTAGAGCTGCAGTAACTCAAAGAAAGCTACAAGAACAGAGTTACAAAAGATCAAAGGAAAAATATTCTACAACCACTCAATCCACATCAAGCACTCAATCCTGCCTGAATCAGTCCATACCAAGCACTCAAGCCGCATAATATTTGAATTCTCTCTTTTTATTGCTCATTTTTTATTTCAATTGATCCCAAGTGTTGCTAAGACAAGTATTTTATGACTTATGGTGCATTTATAATTAATGTTGTTGTTAAGAAAAGCTTTTTGAGTTGTTAAGACAAGCTTTTTGATATCAACTCTTGTTAAGACATTATTTGAAGATTTTCGTGTTGGAAAAATGGTGTTCGTCATTAAATTTTGATTTCATTATCATTGTATATTGCACATTACAACTACAAATATCAAGCCATCTTAAATACAATAGATAGAAATCAAATGACAACAATGATGATAACAGTGATATCAATGTCAGTGTTTGATCTCTCATGCCTTCCATTTCTATCCAGCCTTTCTTGTCTTCGTTGCCTTCTATGTCTGCCTTTACTTCCTTGCTCTGAAATTGTTGATGGATTATTTATGTTGTATTGTTCATTTGTATTTGTCCATCGAAAGAATCCACAACCATTACTAGCTTTATATTTTTGACAACCCCAAAATATTTTTTAGGGATTAGTTGGTATTCTTGACATCTTAAGTTCAGCATAAAGCCCACAATAACAAACTCGAATTGTTATGGTGTTACGAAAAATTAAAAAAAAATTTAAGATACTACAAAAAAACACAATAGGAAAAAAATTAAGGTACAAGAAATTAGAGAGAAAATGGAAGACAAAAGCTCAAATTGCTCCAACAATGGTGTTGGAAGCAAATGAGGAGGAAGACCTTATAAATGCCCCTTTTGGACCGTTGGAGCCCTTTTTTTGGGTGGGAAGCGCCTTTGGCGTTTTAATTACACACTCCTATGTGGTCCCAGCCACATAGGATGCCATTTCAAAAAAAGTATTTTAAAAAATCGTTTAAATGGGTTCAAGGATCCAGATGAGTGTTCTATAATCTTTTATGACATCCATTATTTATATATATATATATATATATATATATATATATATATATATATATTAGTTTCTGGACATGTGCATTGCATGTTTGTTTCAAATATTTTTTTTTATAGATCAATTAGAACGATTAAAACTATAAAAACATGCGTGTAATAAGTAATAAAATACAACAATTACAATTAAATCTTTAAAATTAAGACAAAGAACATCAAACGGGGGGGTATTATTAGTTAACAAACTTCACATGAAGTTACAAATGGCTAATGAGCCCAAATAAAAATACAAACATACGGCAGTTAAAAATTCATAGAAAATTAAAGTAAAGAAATCTAATAAAGAGAAAATACAAAAAGGAAAATGACAAGAGAAGAACAAAATTACCACATACACATCTTTCTTAAGACTTTAACCATAGCAATGTAAATGAAAAAAAATACATAATTTTCTGAGTTCTTGTCGATATCTTCTCTCATAATAATTCGAAATTCAAGAGTCTTTTTCACCACGTCTAACTAAAGCATGCATCAAGTAGTACTATAATAATATAAGCAATTCACTACTTTAACAATAGCATGAAATGGAAAACCTTGGGTAGAGTCATGAAACCAAAAAAGATAAATTTATATAGATAGAAATGAAGGAATACCAAGAGATATCTTAAAGTTTTACATTGAATATTTAGAGGTATAAATATGAAAAATATGAGAGTCAGGGATATTAAGAGTAGCAATTAAATACTTCCTCCGTTTGATTTTACTTGTCATATTTTGACTTGACATATTCATTAAGAAAAACAATTAATAACATAGTTATTTTATCATAGTACCCCTATTAAATAATATTTACATTGTATTTTGAAATTAATTTTGGAAAAGACAATTAATACTAAGGGTAAAATAGAAGAAAAGAAGTTGTCTTTTCTTGATATGTTAAAAATGACAAGTAAATATAGAAACACAATTAGGAAATTAGTGACAAGCAAAAGCGAACAGAGGGAATATATGGGTTATGAAGATGAAACTTAAGGCAATTAAAGGAAAAAAGTAATAAATAAATAAAGAAGAAAAAAATTAGAGCAAATGATATTTAAGTATTACAGTAAAAAAAAAATATTTTTTTTTTCACTTGATCATTAGTATATATACACTTACCAAATTTAACGGTTGCAAAAGAATTATCATTTGCTGATGGAGTAATATATGAGACTGATACAGAAAAATCATATGCAGAAATGTATGGAACAAATAGATTGATTTATTATTTCTAACCGTTGGAAGCTGAAAAATTACTGCATTTATTATGGACAATAGCATGTGAACTTTTTCATATAAAAGTAGATCTCAAACATTTGAACATGGAAGAAGATATACGGAAAAGATATAAATATACCTCCGAATTTTAATAAATGGTACAAATATATCCTCTGTCATATTTTGGATACAAATATACCATTATCGTTAATGAAAAGATGCAAATATACCCTCGAACTTTAATAAATGGTACAAATATATCCTCTGTCATATTTTGGGTACAAATATATCCTTGTCGTTAATGAAAATTTACAACTATACACTTCTCATTAACGGCGAGACACGTGTCAGCATCATATTGGTTGACCCTTTTTAATTTATTTTATTTGTGAATAATTTAATCTATCTTAAATTACAACTAATACCCGATCCAAATAACCTGACCCGACCCGTGTAATAGAGAAGCTTCAAGAGACACATCACATGTCTCTATTCACGGATGTTTCTTTCCTCCACTCTGTCACATTCACACTCTCTCACTAACTCAAAAAATTCTAACAAATGTGTCGATTCGATTCATGTTTTGATCTATCTTCCATCTAGAATCGAGTTGAGATTTGTTTAATATTGTGATATTGTTTAATGTTCTGATGTTGGGTTAATATTCTGATGTTGTTTAATGTTCCTCATGAACGACTGCTGTTTGTTTTTTCTAATTCATGAGCATCGTTGAATCAGAAATTGTTTCTGATTCATGGTTGTTGTTATCTGCTCTAAATTCACTGTTACACCATTGTTTACCAACTTCAAAGAGTGAACAAGAACACAACATTTTAAGAACAGAAACATGAGAAAAACTTGCAAAGTTTGAACATTCCTCGGCCAAACCAAGGTCCTCGTTGTATCACAAGCCGGGTCGGGTTATTTGGACCGGATATGGGTTATAATTTAGAATGGACTAAATTATTCATATATATAATAATTTAAAAAGGGTCAACCAATACGATGCTGAAACGTGTCTCGCCATTAATGAGAAACGTATATTTGTACCTTTTCATTAACGACGAGGATATATTTGTACCCAAAATATATATGATGGAGGGTATATTTGTATCATTTATTAAAGTTCGGGAATATATTTGTCCCTTTTCATTAACGGCAAGGGTATATTTATACCCAAAATATGATGGAGGATATATTTGTACCATTTATTAAAGTTAAGGGATATATTTAAACATGTATACTACTTATTTTTATAATGAATATTATTGATTGGAATAATTTTCATTTTTATCTTCTTGACTTAAGATGTTTTATTAATTCATATTCTAAATTAGATAATATCGTGATTAAATTATCTAGTGTTTTAGGATCCTCGTTAGTAATATGTAATCTTTTGTATTCTAGGTATAAACTATATAGTTGAGTTTCTATTTCTTTTAATGATTTATTCTTTTCGTGAGATGTATTCATTAATTTATTTGGTTTATTATTTTATCCTGTAGTAACTGCAGAGTTACAAATTTTTGTATAATAATTTATCCTATCTGTACTGTAGTATATATCTAATTCTAGATTTTCTATGTCATTTATTATCTTGTGTTGTTCTTCTCGTAGTGAGTTTTTTAAATTATGTAAACTATCACATGTACTTTTTTTAAAATTTTCTAAGGTTTTTTCTATCCATATTAACTTTTCTTTTAGATCTTCCATTATTTTTTTAATTCGGCTTCTGTAATTAATTTCATTATTTAGATTATCTTGGTTTTCCCTAGTTTTTCTAATATATTCTAACATCCACAGTCTTGATCTGAATAATATCCTTCTGGGTAAATGTCTTCGTATATCTGTTCTAACGCATTTATTATTTCAATTTCGTAGTTTATTACTTCTTCTAATATTATTTTCTTAATATCTATAATTTCTATATCTTTAAGTATATATAAGATTAAAACTTTAAGGTAGTCTAAACGATCTATTTTCTAAAATTGATATTTTATAATTGTTTGTTTTAGCCTTAGTAGTTCTTGCATATTTTTATTAAGAGATTTTATATAATTTTTTTTATTTTCCATGTATTTGTCTATATTTATTTTCATCTGTTTTTCTAGTAACTGTATATTTCGCATATCTTTAAAAATTCTACGTAATTTTAACATGCTAAGTATTTATAGGAGTAGTTAGGTAGGTATGGTATATAATTTACTCTATTCATGTAATATTTTCCAAATGCTTTTTCTAATATAATTTTTCTTATATCTGCAACATCTATATTTCTAAGTGCATACAAAATAAGTATCTTAAATTTATCTACCATCACATCAGATAAATAATTATTCATTTTCATAAAATTATTTTTTTCAAAATATTTCCTTCAACCATGTTCATAACAAAATATGGTCATCTTAGTTTACTATATACTAGATTATTCTTAAATAACATGTTCTTCGGTCACTATTAGCATGGTAATCTGGATATTTTCCCTTAAACAACGCCTCTACTCTGGTTGCTCCCCACCACGGCTTCTTGCCTTATTGGTTTCACCTTTAGGATGGCATAGTTCTTAGGGATTTTTCTCCGTTTTCACTTTGCTAATAAACTTCTTAACATATTATTCTTCGAATAATTCTACTATAAAGTAACTAACATGAATTTATTTTATCATACCATGATTGTTGGGAATTATGAATTTAGCTATTCATAATCATAAATAAATATACCTGTTCGGGTAGGTTTGATATTTCTGAGCTTTGTTCCTCCATAGATTTTTCCATTGAAATAAATCTATTTTTTTTAATTAACTGAGCAAAATATCTGTTGTGGATTTGAGAGAGTATGTGCTTTAACGCATGAAGGCTTGCTTTGCAATGCCTTCTGTCTTCTTTATTTATAGAATGAAAGAAAGAACTTTACATTTGTTTACACGTTTTTTAAATTTCTAGTAAATGCTTAAAAAAGAACTAAAAAAGTCAAAAAGCCTATAAGGCTAAAAAGCTACCTAGGGCCTAAAAAGTCTACAAAGTCCAAACTACATTTAATGCTTAACAATAATTTTAAAGAATTCTACGTAAATAAAATCTATACAATAGATATCTTGTCTCCGTTGATTTTGTCGTATCTGCTATATCTCTATTATTGCTTCTTATCTTATCTTCCAGCTGTCGCTTTTATATCCTTCTATTCAAGTTGAACTTCCGGTACAATATTATCTTCTCCATTACATTTTGAACATTGATGGTCTGGATATTTATGTCCAATTAACTTGCAATATCTGGTTAATAGTTCTTCCGAAATAAATTTTTCTTTAATGTCTCTGGCGATAGGTTTTTTCTCTGGATTGAGTAAGGTCAAAATCCATTGCCTTATGTCTTCCATATCTGCTTCTCGTAGCTCCTTTGAATTCGAGTATATTATTACATTACCTCTTGAATAATAACTCCATATGGGATTTTTGTTGCGATAATTATTTGCTAATTCTTGAAGAATCGTAGATAGTCCAATAATTCTTTTATTTGCATAAAAATCTGATATCTCAATTCTAGGTATTTCTGGTTGTTGAGTAATATCTTTTGGTATAATCATATCTCGGGTCATTCCTATCTTTACAACTTGTATAGGTGATTTAACTTCATCATACAATATCTCTGCTGGTGCCATATAAAATTTTATAAAAAATAGGTTACCTTTGTTACTCTTTTAAAAATGTTAAATGAATCATATATTTCTGGTATAGTGGATATTTCATATATGTCTTGGGTATATATGGTGCTAAGTAGTCCATATTCGTAACATGTTTTAACTAGACCAGGTTTGGTTTTGGGCAAAACAATTAGCTTATTGTATCCGGTTAGCTTTTGGGTTATGTAATTTGTATGTGGTTCTTGGACGTTTATAGCTCTGGGGTTGGTATTTAAGAGGGTTTGTATTTTGTAAATATTTTCTATGTATGTTCGGGCTGTATAGTTGTAGGTTTTTTTGTCTTGGTTTAGACTTTCTCGGTATGTGGTAATTTGTGGGGGTATAAACATAGGATCTTTTAGTGTATTTGGAATAAATGGTTTATCAAATAGCTTGTTTAGGTTCATATTTGTAGTATTTCTCCTAACTCCTTTGCTTGTACCTGCAGAAGTAGATTGATAAATGTTATGGGTTTTATGGAGTATCCCAACGTCTCCTTCTAGCTCTGGAATTTTAATGTCTTCCGATCGACATAGCTCTGCACACTGCTGAGTTAGCTGATTTGTGGCTATAGACTTCAGTTTATCTTCATTAGTCTTTAGCTTTTCTATCTCATTACCCATACTGTCCACTTTCATTGAAAGCGTAGTTAGGGTGTTAAGTATCTTTTCTAGAGTATCTTCTTCTATTATATCAGTCTGTGTAGCTTTGTCTTGATATGTAATCTGCAATAACATTTTTGTTAGTGCTGATCACTTCTATTGTAAATGTGAAATTTAATATATTTAAAACTAGTCTCCGAATCTCTTTCGTTGTAACTGAATTTTGTATTTTCTTTGTTAGCCACCAGCGTACTTGTGTATTATCTGTTCGCACAATAAATTTGTTATATACAATATATGGCTCAAACGCTAACAAACATTTATATAATGAACATAATTCTTTCCTATTTATTTCCCATTTTATTTCTGTCTCGTTGAACGTACCTGAGTAGTATCTACAATGGTGTTCTATTTTTTCTGTTTCATATCTATATTTAAGTACTCCTCCGTAACTATATTCACTAGCATCTGCTTCTACTATATATATAAATTTTCTATTTTCATCTGGAAATTGTAATTTTGGTAATTCTTTACAAAGTATTTTTATTTTTTGAACTTGTTTTTTATCTTCTTCGTTATAATTATATTCTACATCCTTTTTTAATTTTTTCTGTAGTGGTTTTAAGTTTTCTGCTAATTTTGGAATATATTCTCTTACTTGGTTTACTAATCCTAAAAATGATGGTAATTTTTTTTCGTATCTAATTCTTCTTTCGAATTTATTATTTTTTGTACTATATGTTGTTGCATTTTTACTCCACTTTTATCTATTTGTATTCCTAAAAATTCTATCTGATTTTTCATAATTTCAGCTTTCTTTTTACTTAAACTTATTCCCGATTTTTCTATTATATCCGTAAATTGTTCCAATAATTTTAAATGTTCTTCTTTGGTCTTTGTATATAATAGTATATCGTCTATGTATACTATACAATTAGGTAGTTGTTTAAAATAACTATCCATAAAATGTTGATATCTACCTGGTGTATTTTTATATCCAAATGGTAATACATTCCATTCATAAAATCCTTGTGGTACCGTAAATGCGGTTAATTCCTTAGATTCTTCTTCTAACTTTAGATGGTAAAATCCTGATTTACAATTAAATTTACTAAAATAATTATATCCTTGTATCTGTCTTATTTTTAATATCTTATTTGGTATTGGGTAATTATAAGTTATTGTTTTTGCATTTAAATTTCTATAATCAATAACCATTCTACTTTTTCCTCTTTTTTGTTCACTATGTTTATTTACTATAAATGCTGGGCTATTATGTTTACTATTACTTTTTTGTATATATTGTTTTTCTAATAATTCTTCTATATGCATTTTAAATTCTTTTAAATCATCAAAATTATATGTTAATGGTTTCTGGGTTATTATGCTATTTTTATCTATTAATTCAATTTTTATAGTAGTTTTATGTCTTTCCCATCCTTTTAATGGATCTTCACTATATAATTGTTCTAATTTTTTCTTAATTATTTCTACCTTATTTATTGAAAATATAGTTATTTCTGTTTTATTTATCGAAAATACGACTAGTTCTATTGTATCTTCAGTATTTTTTATATTTTCTAACTTTTGTGTAATTTTTTCATTCCCTTTTATCCAATCAGTTTTCTTTCTTATTTTATTATTAACTCTTTTTGCTCTTACTTTTTGTTTACATGGTGTTGTAAACCACCAGTCTGTTCTAGTTATTATATGTGGGTATAATTTATCTAAAAACGGCATTCCTAAAAGTATATCTTTTGATATTAGTTCATAATTATAAATTTCTTCTATTGTTAATATTTTATCCCATACTTGTGTTTTTACATTCTTAGCTTTATAAGTAATTAAGCTTCCTTCGTTATTAAATCCTTTAACTATTATTGGTGTTTTTAATTTATCCCATTTACTTTCTGGTAAGCAATTATATCTACATAAATTAGCTTCTGCTCCTGTATCTATCATAGGCGTAAAATATCTACTGTAATATCCTTCTACTACTATCTTCATTAATACATATATTTTCATTTTATGTTAAAGCTCTTCTTAAGAATAATTTCTCTCTGTTATATGTTATAGTTAATTGTGTATGTTCTATATTATATGGTTTTACTTGTTCTAGCCATTTTATTCCTAATATTATGTCTGTTTTTTGCATTTCTTCTTTTACTTTAAATTCTATTTTTATTTTTCTTATTCCTATTATTATTTCTTTTTCTGCTATATTTTTAGTATTTATTAAACTTCTTGGTAGATCTGGGCATATATTATTGACGGTTTTTATTTCCTCATTTTTTACTAGATATTTTGCTATATAATTTTCTTCTTGTCCTGTATTTAAGAGTATTAAATATTCTTTTTCATTTACCTTTCCTGTTATGTAATATTGGTTTGAATTATCCATTGAACTTGTTTCATAACTTATTTTTTTTGATGAGCTTGATGATTCCGGTTTATCATAAGCTGTTCTTTTTGTTGTACTTATTCTGTCATTTATTATTTCTAGATTTTCTTCTACATCTATGTCTCTATAGCTATAATCATTATAATCTATTGTTTTTACAAATTGTTCGAATGGGCTATTTATTTGTATCTTGTTAATCTTATTTTTTCCTGTTATTTTATGTTTTGTTGTTAATACATATAAATTTTTGCATCTTGCTGTAAATATTTTACTTCCTGGGGTTAATTCTATTCCTGATATCTTCCAATATAATACTAGTGATTTATCTATATTTCTATCCGTTACTGCTACTGAATAATTCGCACTTATTATAAATTTAAATTTTTGATATATTAAATTTCCTTTTATGGCAGTTATTATACTTTTTTCTATAGGTTTTATAATTCTATCATCTGCTAAATATAATTCTATTGGTGTATCTATTCCTTCTCTAAAACATGCTTTTATTAATATTTCTATACCTCCAAGGTGTACATATTTTATTGGGTCTCTACTTTTTATATCGTTTATCTCTTTATTAATTATTCTTTTTGTTACTAGTGGTATACTAGCTTTACCTTTTGCATATCTACAGTCTATTACATGTTCTTTTTGGCTTACTACATAATATTCTTCCTTTTTTCTAGTAAATATATTTTTTATTGTTGGTATTTTAAATATTTTTTCTACACTTAAGTCTAACTCTTTTCCTTTTATTTCATCAAATACATTGTTATCAAATATTATTTTTTGATCTGTTCCTTCGTCATTTAAATATTCTTCTTTTGTTAATATTTTTATATCTTCTTCAGTAATTTTAATTCGTCTAATTCACTATCTATTTCGTTATCTGTTTCATTCTCTGAAATTTCATATATACTGTCTTCACTTTCTAATTCGTAATCTATGTAATCTATTTGCATATATTCTGTGTTTTCTATTTTTATTTCTGATATTTGTTTATTTTTTGGGTTTTTAGGTAATTTACAATCTCTAGTTAAATGTCCTATTTTTCCGCAATTATAACAAGTACATTCCTTTATAGATTTCTTTTTCCTATATGGTCTTTTATGTTTATAATTTTTTACATAATATCTTTTTCTTGGTTTCTTATACTTATATTTTGATTTTTTGTATTTCTTATATTTCTTATGTCTTTTTCTTTTCTTAAAATAGCTTTTTTCGCATCCAAATTGAGGTGCTATCTTGTCTTTGCAACATGCTAAATTTCTTATTAATGTTTTTTCTATTTTTATTTTTTCTCTGTATTTTTCACATAGGTTTCTATACCATTGTTGTAAAAATTTTATTCTTGCTCCTAGAGTATCTACTATTTTTGTTTCATCCCAACTTTTTATTATTTTTGAACTAAATGGTTCAGGTAATTTATCAAAATATAATTTTCTTATTTCTTTACTTTCTTCTATATTATATGCTCCTTTATAATAATATTCTTTAAATGCGCAAGTATATTCATCTATGTAGCACATATTACATATTGCTAATTTTAACATTAAATTCCTATTTATATCTTTCTCTTCATTTTGTTCTTCTTCTGTTGTTGTCATGCTACTAAATTCGTCTTTTATAGTTGTTTCATATTTTTTTAATAATTCTATAGGTGTTGATTTTGTTAATATTGTTCCTTCTGTGGGTTTGTCAGTTCTTAATATTCTTTTACTATTTTCAGTTAGATATAAAAACCATAATTTCACTGTTCCTATTAGTGTTCTTTCTATATATTCTGGTGCATCTGTTACACTTATATTATTATCTAATAATTGTTTTGTCATATATCCTATCCATAATTGTATCGTTTTTTCTGTATCTATTACACAATCTAAGTCTAAAAAGTTATAATTTTTATTAACTATTTGTTTTGGTGTCCATTTGTCATATTCATTCTTTAGATTATATCTTTTAAACTTATTCTTATAATATGTAGGTTTCTTTATTTCTGATGTACTAGGTATTATATTTTGATCTCCTTTTTTATCAAGAGTATTTATTTTTGTGTTGATATTTTCTAAGTTTTCTTCATTAATTACTTCTTGTTTTTCATTGATTTCTAAATTTTTTGTATTTGTTAATATTTCTGTATATGTTTCACTATCTTCTGAATCATAATTATCTGTTTCTTCAACATCTATATTATTTATTTCTAATTCCTTGTTTTTTATTTCTTTATTGTCTATTTCTAGTTTTTCTTTAAATTGATTTATCTCGTTTAATAATTTTTGTTCTTTATCTTTTTCTTCTTTTTCTTTCTGTTTTTTTATATACAGATCTTTTAACATTTGTAATTCTTTTTCTAATTCAGCAATCCTACTATTTTTAGTTTCTTCTATTTTTCGTATTTCTTCTGTAGTTTGTTGTTTTATTTTTTCTATTTCCTTTTTTCTATCTATTTCTTCGTTTTCTCTTTCTATTCTTACCATAACTGTCAATTTATCTTCTAATTTTAATTCTTCTTTTTCTAACATTAAATATAAATGTTCGCCTATTTTCTTATATCTTCTTCCTAGATTAGAAAATACTATTCTTATTTTTAATCCTTCGTGATTTTCATATATTTTTTCGTATATTATAAATTCTTCTTTGTTCATTTAATTGTAAATAGTTCATGTTGATATATATATATTCTAAACTATCTATTTGTGATTCTAAATTTGATATTTCATCTTTTTGTGCATTTATTGAGTTTTTACTAACTCCGGCAAATATATTATAATTTAATCTTTCTATTCTTATTCTTAATTCTTTACGTTTTTCAGAAATAGTTTATTTTAGTTCTTTGTATTTTTGTATTTTATTTATTTTAACCGTATTTATAGTATTTTGGCGGATATCTAAATCTAATTTTATCATAATTAGGTGGTATATGTCTCATTCTTCTAGATTTTAAATGGATTATTAATTTTGCTTCAATACTAGATATTAAGGTAATTAGGTAACCTAATCTTTGTGGGTTTTCTTTTGTTTTATTTAGACTTATATATTCTGAATAATTACTAATTAAAGATTCTTTTATTTTTCTAAAAGATTCTCTGTTTTTAAATGGTCTTCTCATAATTAATATTGATTAATTATTGTCAAGTAAATCCAATCTAAATTCATAAACACGTAAATTTAAATATGTAGTGGAGTGCGGATTAGGTGCGTAGATTCAACTAGATAATAAATACGTAGGTATTTATTTTTATAATGAATATTATTGATTGGAATAATTTTCATTTTTATCTTCTTGACTTAAGATGTTTTATTAATTCATATTCTAAATTAGATATTATTGTGATTAAATTATCTAGTGTTTTAGGATCCTCGTTAGTAATATGTAATCTTTTGTATTCTAGGTATAAACTATATAGTTGAGTTTCTATTTCTTTTAATGATTTATTCTTTTCGTGAGATATATTCATTAATTTATTTGGTTTATTATTTTATCCTGTAGTAACTGCAGAGTTACAAATTTTTGTATAATAATTTATCCTATCTGTACTGTAGTATATATCTAATTCTAGATTTTCTATGTAATTTATTATCTTGTGTTGTTCTTCTCGTAGTGAGTTTTTTAAATTATGTAAACTATCACATGTACTTTTTTCTAAATTTTCTAAGGTTTTTTCTATCCATATTAACTTTTCTTTTAGATCTTCCATTATTTTATTAATTCGGTTTCTGTAATTAATTTTATTATTTAGATTATCTTGGTTTTCCCTAGTTTTTCTAATATATTCTAACATCCACAGTCTTGATCTGAATAATATCCTTCTGGGTAAATGTCTTCGTATATCTGTTCTAACGCATTTATTATTTCAATTTCGTAGTTTATTACTTCTTCTAATATTATTTTCTTAATATCTATAATTTCTATATCTTTAAGTATATATAAGATTAAAACTTTAAGGTAGTCTAAACGATCTATTTTCTAAAATTGATATTTTATAATTGTTTGTTTTAGCCTTAGTAGTTCTTGCATATTTTTATTAAGAGATTTTATATAATTTTTTTTATTTTCCATGTATTTGTCTATATTTATTTTCATCTGTTTTTCTAGTAACTGTATATTTCGCATATCTTTAAAAATTCTACGTAATTTTAACATGCTAAGTATTTATAGGAGTAGTTAGGTAGGTATGGTATATAATTTACTCTATTCATGTAATATTTTCCAAATGCTTTTTCTAATATAATTTTTCTTATATCTGCAACATCTATATTTCTAAGTGCATACAAAATAAGTATCTTAAATTTATCTACCATCACATCAGATAAATAATTATTCATTTTCATAAAATTGCTTTTTTCAAAATATTCCCTTCAACCATGTTCATAACAAAATATGGTCATCTTAGTTTACTATATACTAGATTATTCTTAAATAACATGTTCTTCGGTCACTATTAGCATGGTAATCTGGATATTTTCCCTTAAACAGCGCCTCTACTCTGGTTACTCCCCACCACGGCTTCTTGCCTTATTGGTTTCACCTTTAGGATGGCATAGTTCTTAGGGATTTTTCTCCGTTTTCACTTTGCTAATAAACTTCTTAACATATTATTCTTCGAATAATTCTACTATAAAGTAACTAACATGAATTTATTTTATCATACCATGATTGTTGGGAATTATGAATTTAGCTATTCATAATCCTAAATAAATATACCTGTTCGGGTAGGTTTGATATTTCTGAGCTTTGTTCCTCCATAGATTTTTCCATTGAAATATACCTGTTTTTAATAACTAAGCAAAAATATTTGTTGTGGACTTGAGAGAGTAATTGCTTCAACGCATGAAGGCTTGCTTTGCAATGCCTTCTGCCTTCTCTATTTATAAAACGAAAGAAAGAACTTTACATTTGTTTACACGTTTTTTAAATGTCTACTGAAAGAAAAAGAAAAGTCAAAAAGCCTATAAGGCCTAAAAAGTCTACAAAGGCCTAAAAAGTCTACACTACATTTAATGTTTTACAATAATTTTAAAGACTTATACGTAAATGAAATCTGTACAATATCTTGTCTCCGCTGATTTTGTCGTATCTGCTATATCTCCATTATTGCTTCTTATCTTATCTTCCAGCTGTCGCTCTTATGTTCTGCTTTATTCAAGTTGAACTTCTGGTACAATATTATCTTCTCCATTACATTTTGAACATTGATGGTCTGGATATTTATGTCCGATTAACTTGCAATATCTGGTTAATAGTTCTTCCGAAATAATTTTTTCTTTAATGGCTCTGGCGATAGTTTTTTTCTATGGATTGAGTAAGGTCAAAATCCATTGCCTTACGTCTTCCATATCTGTTTCTCGTAGCTCCTTTGAATTCGAGTATATTATTACATTACCTCTTGAATAATAACTCCATATGGGATTTCTGTTGCGGTAATTGTTTGCTAATTCTTGAAGAATTGTAGATAGTCCAATAATTCTTTTATTTGCATAAAAATTTGGTATCTCAATTCTAGGTATTTCTGGTTGTTGAGTAATATCTTCTGGTATAATCATATCTCGGGTCATTCCTATTTTTACAACTTGTATAGGTGATTTAACTTCATCATACAATATCTCTGCTGGTGCCGTATAAAATTTTATAAAAAATAGGTTACCTTTGGTTATTCTTTTAAAAATGTTAAATGAATCATATATTTCTGGTATAGTGGATATTTCATTTCCGTCTTGGGTATATATGGTGCTAAGTAGTCCATATTCGTAACATGTTTTAACTAGACCAGGTTTGGTTTTGGGCAAAGCAATTAGCTTATTGTATCCGGTTAGCTTTTGGGTTATGTAATTTGTATGTGGTTCTTGGATGTTTATAGCTCTGGGGTTGGTATTTAAGAGGGTTTGTATTTTGTAAATATTTTTTATGTATGTTCGGGATGTATAGTTGTAGGTCTTTTTGTCTTGGTTTAGACTTTCTCGGTATGTGGTAATTTGTGGGGGTATAAACATAGGATCTTTTGGTGTATTTGGAATAAATGGTTTATCAAATAGCTTGTTTAGGTTCATATTTGTAGTATTTCTCCTAACTCCTTTGCTTGTACCTGCAGAAGTAGATTGATAAATGTTATGGGTTTTATGGAGTATCCCAACGTCTCCTTCTAGCTCTGGAATTTTAATGTCTTCCGATCGACATAGCTCTGCACACTGCTGAGTTAGCTGATTTGTAGCTATAGACTTCAGTTTATCTTCATTAGTCTTTAGCTTTTCTATCTCATTACCCATACTGTCCACTTTCATTGAAAGCGTAGTTAGGGTGTTGAGTATTTTTTCTAGAGTATCTTCTTCTATTATGTCAGTCTGTGTAGCTTTGTCTTGATATGTAATCTTCAATAACATTTTTGTTAGTACTAATTACTTCAATTGTAAATGTAAAATTTAATATATTCAATACTAGTCTCTGAATTTCTTTTGTTGTAACTGAATTTTGTATTTTCTTTGTTAGCCACCAACGTACCTGTGTATTATCTGTTCGTACAATAAACTTGTTATATACAATATATGGCTCAAATGCTAATAAACATTTATATAATGAGCATAATTCTTTTCTATTTATTTCCCATTTTATTTCTGTTTCATTAAATGTACCTGAGTAGTATCTACAGTGGTATTCTAATTTTTCTTCTTAATATTTATATTTAAGTATTCCTCCATAACTACATTCACTAGCATCTGCTTCTACTATATATATAAATTTTCTATTTTCATCTGGAAATTGTAACTTTGGTAATTCTTTACAAAGTAATTTTATTTTTTGAAATTATTTTTTATCTTCTTCATTATAGTTATATTCTATGTCCTTTTTTAATTTTTTCTGTAGTGGTTTTAAGTTTTCTGCTAATTTTGGAATAGATTCTCTTACTTGGTTTACTAATCCTAAAAATGATTGTAATTTCTTTTTCGTATCTAATTCTTCTTTCGAATTTATTATTTTTTGTACTATATGTTGTTGCATTTTTACTCCACTTTTATCTATTTGTATTCCTAAAAATTCTATCTGATTTTTCATATTTTCAGCTTTCTTTTTACTTAAACTTATTCCCGATTTTTCTATTATATCCGTAAATTGTTCCAATAATTTTAAATGTTCTTCTTTGTCTTTGTATATAATAGTATATCATCTATATATACTATACAATTAGGTAGTTGTTTAAAATAACTATCCATAAAATGTTGATATCTACCTGGTGCATTTTTATATCCAAATGGTAATACATTCCATTCATAAAATCCTTGTGGTACCGTAAATGCGGTTAATTCCTTAGATTCTTCTTCTAACTTTAGATGGTAAAATCCTGATTTACAATCAAATTTACTAAAATAATTATATCCTTGTATCTGTCTTATTTTTAATATCTTATTTGGTATTGGGTAATTATAAGTTATTGTTTTTGCATTTAAATTTCTATAATCAATAACCATTCTACTTTTTCCTCTTTTTTGTTCACTATGTTTATTTACTATAAATGCTGGGCTATTATGTTTACTATTACTTTTTTGTATATATTGTTTTTCTAATAATTCTTCTATATGCATTTTAAATTCTTTTAAATCATCAAAATTATATGTTAATGGTTTCTGGGTTATTATGCTATTTTTATCTATTAATTCAATTTTTATAATGGTTTTATGTTTTTCCCATCCTTTTAATGGATCTTCACTATATAATTGTTCTAATTTTTTTTCTTAATTATTTCTACCTTATTTATTGAAAATATAGTTATTTCTGTTTTATTTATCGAAAATACGACTAGTTCTATTGTATCTTCAGTATTTTTTATATTTTCTAACTTTTGTGTAATTTTTTCATTCCCTTTTATCCAATCAGTTTTATTTCTTATTTTATTATTAACTCTTTTTGCTCTTACTTTCTGTTTACATGGTGTTGTAAACCACCAATCTGTTCTAGTTATTATATGTGGGTATAATTTATCTAAAAACGGCATTCCTAAAAGTATATCTTTTAATGTTAGTTCATAATTATAAATTTCTTCTATTATTAATATTTTATCCCATACTTGTGTTTTTACATTCTTAGCTTTATAAGTAATTAAGCTTCCTTCGTTATTAAATCCTTTAACTATTATTGGTGTTTTTAATTTATCCCATTTACTTTCTGGTAAGCAATTATATCTATATAAATTAGCTTCTGCTCCTGTATCTATCATAGGCGTATAATATCTACTTTAATATCCTTCTACTACTATCTTCATTAATACATATATTTTCATTTTATGTTAAAGCTCTTCTTAAGAATAATTTCTCTCTGTTATATGTTATAGTTAATTGTGTACGTTCTATATTATATGGTTTTACTTGTTCTAGCCATTTTATTCCTGATATTATGTCTGTTTTTTGCATTTCTTCTTTTACTTCAAATTCTATTTTTATTTTTCTTATTCCTTTGTTGAAAATACCACATACCTTAATTGATGAAATTGATAAAGAATCTTGAACTTTGAGTTCCTAGTTGTGCTCTTGAAGATTGATTCTTGAAGATTTTGAATTGGGAATCTTAAATTTTAGGTTATCTTGGAAAAAAGAATGGTGGTATTTGGATTTCATGAAGTTTATGTTTTGAGATTCTAGGGTTTCTTGGAGAGAAATTTGTTGAAAAGTGAGCATATAATGCCTAGCATTGGTTAAATCTTGTGTTTTACACGAATTGGGGCTTGGGAAAATGACTAGATTGTGCTTCGTAAAAATTACTCAGAACTGGAAAAATCCTGATTTGGCACACCACCGCGATGCGCCACTATTGCGGTGGCTCACTGAAAAATAGACGAACACTATTTTAGGCTCTGGCGCAATGCGGTGTAATCGCGTTGCGTCACTGGAAAAGGATGAGTGTCATTTTGCAATCCACCACGATGCGGTGTCTGTCCAATTGCGTTGAGCTACCGGAATGGGACGAATGAGAACTTGAACTTCTCCACGACGTGGGTTAATTTTGGTGCTCTACCAAAAATTGGACAATTGCAAATTTGTCCTTCACCGCGATGCGGTGCTTATCGCGATGTCCTACTGCTTTCACTAAAATCACCATAACTTCGTAATCGAGTATCGAATTGAGGCAAAATTGGTATTATTGGAAAGCTGATTCAATTATCTACACATTAGTGGGTCTAGATCTGGAAAATTCTACTCGTACCTAGAGTTATACACTTTTGAAGTTAATCCTTGATGCACTAAGAGCTAAACTGACCTAAGAAAAATATGGGGTATTATAGACGTGCTTTAACAACTATCAAATTTTACCTCACAATTGACATTAAATTGATATGGAAGTAGCCAAAAGAGTTTGTGAGTTATAAACTAAAATTAAAGTACACAATGCAATAAAGTAAATTTCTTGGACAATCAATAAGGAGAAGCCCAGGGTTAAGGATCTTAGAACAATCATACTAACATATTTTACTTTATTTATTAGATTACTTATCTTAGTTGTTGATTTACGGGGTTGATATTCTGATCATGGTCTCTCGAGCATCAAATCACCTATCTAACTTAGTCCCATAACTACATCGTTGAGCGAGGATGTGAGAACTAAGATAAACACATTTATATTTTATCTCGTAGTGAAGAAAATAGGTCATGTAGGTATATCTCTATCCTACATGAAAATTACAATCTCCATTCTATAGAAGCTTATAATCCTACTTTATTTACCCCCACGTTTTATCCTCTTATTCCTCTTCTCGAGCTCACGAAGATGACAATGGATGTATTTTTAGGGCTTTGAATCATTAAAATTGTTATATAAAGGGTAAATAAATAACCAAATATTATAATAACACAAAATCTAATCAATTCAAAGCAACAGTACTCATGTTCTGGGCCTTAACCCCGAAAAGGGGGCGTTTATCCACTTATGGACATAGTCATAATCACCATAGATAAATACAAGATAAAATCCATAAATAAACTAAAGTAAAATAATAAAAAACCCTATTTGAATTTTTTTCCATCCCCTACCCAAGTTTCAAAGCCGTCCCAGGTCTATAACATCAAGTTCAAGTGTCCTATTTATAGGAGGATAATTTATCCGTTTTGGGATTAGGGTCCGCATCGCCCCTCTTATTCCATGAACTAGGGTGTGCGAAGCAGACCCATCAAGGTGACACACTTGAAATTCATATTTAAATCCATATCCATGTCCTCGATTCCCTTTCATAGCATAGAACAAGGTTCATGATGCCCCATGCATTTACGACCTCAATTTGACTTCTAAACTTGTTTCACGCACTTGTCTTTCCATCCCAAGCCTTGTGGTGTTTTTTTACCTTGATTTTTAGCTTGTGTATCGCCCATATCTCATCATAATAAACTCAAAAAGTATCCTATAACATTAAAAACCATGTATTAGAGCTCAAGAAAACATAATATCAAGGACAACGAAATAGAAACATAAGCTAAGAACTAGTTTTGCCCCTTTTGATCTTTAACTTATTGTTTGATGCTAGGATTGATTCAGCTTAACCTTAAACCTTGTGAATAATTAATTTAACACTAATATTCTCAATTATATCATTATTAAAACGTTAAGCACATAAGTCATCCTGCACATAAGTTATCCTCAAAATAAGGCAAAATAAGCCCAGATAATAACACTGATATGCATAAATCCACCTCAGATCATCACCCCACACATAAAGACTTGTTTGTCCTCAAACAACTCTTTACTTTGAGTATAATACTCTGAGATGAATCCACACTTATCTTACAAGAAATACACTCAAGCTAGTACTACAATGACTACACAGAATGCAAGTCCTTACGCTAAGCATTTTACATACACAATTTGAAGTTCAAGAATACTACTTCAAAACATCCTAGCCTTAAGAACTGACTCACCAAGTTGGAAAACTCATGCATATTACTTAATCAAATACTTCAAATAAATCATCCAACTATCATCAAACATGTTCCCTCACCACAAGAGAGTTACATATAATCAATTACAAAAATGCAATTTATAACAGAATGAGTACAAGAATCAAGTTACGTTCACTCTCACAAGGAATTCACAAGTAACACAAGATGAACCATAGGTTTTCCCTTAGTGTAGTACTCCACTAATATCAGAATGTTAAGGCTTAAGATCAAATAGGTATTTTTGGGTTGTAATGTAGGCTAGGGATGGGTACGAACTATACTGGCCAGTAATAGTGACTATCTTCCCTAAGCGCTTTAATACATCACACTTCTCATTTAATTCACCTCTAACAACCTATTTACACCACTTTTATCTACCCACATCTTTTTGTTTTGCCCCATCTCATTAAGCTCATTCACACACACTATGGTGGGAGTATTCTATGTACATATTATTTAATTTTTAGCATATATTATCTTTTCACTCCCAACCACAACACATCAATTGTACATACAAATAACTATTACTTTGGGGCTTTAATTTCACCTTTCTCCTACTTGAATTTCAAACTCCTTAACTTAATTAATTTTACCCAAAAGTGCTTAGGAGTTTTGGATCAAATTACACACAATTAAAGAAATGGATTAGGCTATATATAAGGCTTCTAAATAAAATTAGCTAAAGGCTTAATGGGGCTAACTAGGATTATGAAAAAGGGTATGTAAAAGAGGGTATGAAATAAGGTTATCAAAGGATTGCCTATATCATCTCCTAAACCCACACTCTTTTTTTCTCTTTGTATACACACCGGGAAAGTTCTAGACATCACATGCAACAAGGAATATATAATAACCTCACATACATGGAACATGCTCAACTCAAGTAGGATCATTATAGAATCTCAACCTAACACTTGTATAAATTCAACACTAAGCCAACAAGTACACAAGTCATAATCATGAGCCTAAGAGTCTCAAAAGTAGTAATTCACACAATCAACATACTCTTTACAACCAAAATACTTGCATCATGCAATAAAATAGAGCACCAACAAGAATATCCCACATAATTTTTTTAAAAACATTACTCCTAAAAATGGGAATTTCCCCACCCTATACTTTAAAATCTACTTTTTTCCCAAAGTATACTCAAAAGTACGGATATAAATACTCCCTGAGTCCTTTAGGCCTATATAGTAGCATTTTTTATCATTAAGAGGGTCCAGGGAACCTACAGTTAGTCTCCGCTATGCTTCTTAGCTTGAGTTTTTTGGTACTTAGACTTCCCATCAACCTGTGATTCAACAAAAATAAAAACTATATGAATTAAAAACTAAAAATACTGAAAATAAAACCTACCTTATCTTGGGTTGCCTCTCAAGAAGCACCTGATTTTGTGTCGCAGCATGACCCACATCAACTTTTTCCTCCACCTTGAGGATATAAATTTTACCCCCAACCTTGCATCTATCTTTTTTCTTCTCTCATAGGGTGGTGGTACAAAGATTAAGGATCCAAGTAATGTATGGTGCATGGTAAATGTGATGCCCCGGAAAAAAATTTCCATTAAGATCTCGGACGAAAATATGTTGAATTCTGTTCTTTATCGTGATTAATAATTTTTTGGTATGGAATTTATGGATATGCGACCCTTCATCGCGTAGAGAATCGAATAATATTTCCAACAATATATGGATCATCCAAAACAGACACTCGAGCAATGAGTTATGATCATTCCGATCTAACCGTGAATAGTGGTGAACAGTAAATGTGCAGGAAAAAAATACTGAGGCCAGGCGAATTTTAGGGTCAACTTCAAACGATCATAATTACTTGTACATAATGATATTGGTGAGCTACTATATATCAATAGAAATATCTGAAAGTCCTCTTTCCAATGAAATTGGTTTCATCCAATTTGGCCATCGGAGCAAAACGTTATGGTCGATCTACTTCAGCCTATCAAAATAGTCCACCAAAGGACAGATTTGACATTATTTGATTTTTAATGGTATTTTGGTCATTTTCACTCCAATCCATCTGGGTAAGCCATGGATTTAAGTCCATTAAGAGCATTCAATAGCTCATTTTTCTCCAAAATTTCCTAAGGCTCAAACCCCAACCCTACTACTCCAAATTTCATCCTTCTATGTCTCTTGATTGAACCGTAGAAATTTTAAATTGATTTGGGATTCGAGTTGATCATGTTAAGGGCTTTGAGAAGAACCCTTTATTTTCGTGAATAAAGTTCCGGAGTCGGAAGTTCATATTCATCTTCCATTTTTAGGTATGTAGGGCTTTGAACAAGATTATCCTTTCGATCTTGTGCCCCGTATTTTTGTTGAATTACATTGACATGAGATTTTTCATGTTTTATCATGAATTGTAAATATGGTTTTATATCTTATATTATTGTCCATGAGCTATGTGATTATGTTATCCGATATGTGTATGATGTTGAGATGGAATTATGTCCAAAAAGTATTTGATTATGAGAGTATGATGATTTAATTTGTTAAGCCTTGATTTATACTATCATTCCACTATTTTATTATTATGAATTAATAATTGATATTGGAAATTCTATATCCCTACTATGGGTTGATGTATTAAGTACGTTTAAATGAGAGTTGGATGGCAAATTGAGAAATATTGATATTGAAGTTGCAATGAGTCTTGGTATTTTCCGGATGGTTTTGATGAGTTAAATTATTGAAAATATTATGTATTAAGTCTTCATATCCTTGTCCAAATGTCGAGTCGGTTATCGTTCAATGCATTAACACCTTGTTGATGTCGAGGAAGATTAAAATGTTTTGAACTAAAATGTGTTGAGTTAGGAATCCACAAATTGATATGATTTGATAAATGAAAAAGAGATTTGATTTGGACTTTATGATAGACCCTTGTGATGTTGTGCTTGATTTCCTAACGCATTCTGAGCTTGTCAGGGAGTAGTACTTAGAACCGAGAGAGAAATTTGGTATTTCCCCAAACCTATGTGCCACCGTAGGGTTGTTTGATGATGATATTATTGGCCAGAGAGCCCGATTGTGATTATTGTAGTTTTAAGGTCGTACTCCCTGGCAAAGAGTATGACGCTCCCTCCAATGAGGGTTTCAAATGTTGGTATTCCATGTAGCTCCTGTGGGGTTGTCGGTTATAGGAAACTCCCCTTTCCATAAGAGTCATGTTTATTGAAATACCGAGTCACTCTGAGTTTTGATGTGGTAAGTCAAGTTTCCTATGATGATCTATAATAATTTATGAGTTTTTTCTCCTACATTTCCTATCTAAGATGTTATGAGTTGCATGATACAATGTCACTCAAGCCAGGTGTGTCATTATGGTCCGTATGTACGTTTTTACAAAATTTATGATATTATTTATATTTTACATGCGCCCCCACATACACAGTACGTATCTTGTGCTGACCCACATATTTATCTATGGGCTACATTCTTACCATGATGTAGGTTTAGGTACTCAGTCGCAACCGCGACAGTGATATCCGAGTGTCGCATCTACGTTCCTTCAGTGGTGAGTCCTCATGGTTCAAGGACCAAGTTGCTAGTTTTGGTGCTGTTGTTTTTTGGTCCCTTTGTTCTATTGAGTCAGTTGGGGGTTTGTCCCAATGGCTCGTTGATTTTGCTGTATAGAGACTATGTAAGACTAGTGTATTGTTGGGTTGGTTTGTGTATAGACATTCCATATATGTATAGTTTAACGATATTCTGTACCATGTGTGATATGATATGATATGTACTTATGTATATATATCCTTAGCATAGCGTGTATGTTGTTGTGTTGAAACCCAAGGGTAGTGTTTTGGCTTAAAGGGTTAGCTTGAGGCTACGTGTAGCCTTGGGCACCATGTGGCATCTCGAAATAATATTTTGGAGCGTTACAATCTTGGTATCAGAGCCTTAGGTTGTGAAGAGTCCTAGGGAGTCTTACAAGTCGCGTTACGTAGAGTCTTGAGCATCGGTGTGTAGCGTGCTACACCTATGATCAAGAGGCTGTGGGGCGTTCTAGGAAAAGTCATTTCTTTCTTTCTACAAGAGTCTATCATGCTTACAACTATTTCCTTCTGCTGTTAATTCGTGCATTCTTATGACAGAAAATGCCTCCACGATGAGCTCGCGGAAACAACAACCAACCTCAACCCGTTGATCCGTTATATGAGACGGTATCCCATGCCGAATTTCGGGCAGCTTTTCAGATGCTAGACCAGGCAGTTATCGCCAATACTCAGGCCAACGCTCCACCTCCGCAGGAAAATAATTCGGCAGCAGCACAAATTCGTGATTTTATGCAGATGAATCCACCAGAGTTTCATGGGTCGAGAGCAGGTGAGGACCCGCAGATGCATGTTGATAAAATG
This sequence comes from Capsicum pubescens, assembly GCA_030864215.1. NCBI lineage: Eukaryota > Viridiplantae > Streptophyta > Magnoliopsida > Solanales > Solanaceae > Capsicum > Capsicum pubescens. The sequence continues at coordinate 241,718,019 of CM061548.1, forward strand.
AAGAAAATTACACAGATTATGCATGTGACCGAGGAAGAAAGTGTGGAGATGTCTTCTTATCAGTTGAAGGATGTTGCTTATGACTGGGTGCAGATATGGAATAAGGGTAGAAAAGAAGATACCGCTCCGGTGACTTGGCAATTGTTCCAAGATGCTTTCTTGGATAGATTCTTTCCTATTGAGTTATGAGAAGCTAAGATAAAGGAGTTTATGAATTTGAGACAAGGATCCATGTTGGTTAAGGAGTATTGTCTTAAGTTTAATCAGCTATCGAAGTACGCTCCTAATATGATGGCTGACTCGAGGACTAGTACGAGCAAGTTTCTAACTAGGGTGTCGAGTTATGTGGTAAAAGAATGTAGACCTGCTATGATCAACAGGGAGATTGATCTTCCTAGGTTAATGATTCACGCCCAAAAGATTGAGTCAGACAAGATAAAAGAAAGAGAAGGAGTAAGAGGGATTAAGAGAGTCAGATTGGAGCAACAGGGGTCTAGTCAGACTAGATTCTCTGGAGGAAGTCGTCCTCAGTTTCAGAGACATCCATTTATACCTGCACCTTCCTCAGCTAGTGCTCCCGTATATCGGGGTAGGCAGGAGCTCGGGAATAATTCGGTACCTTCCAGGTCTCAGGACAATGTAAGCAATCGACCTCATCCTCCTTCGTGTGATAAGTGTGGTAAAGACCATTTTGGGGAGTGTTATTTGGGGCAACAGGGCTGTTTTGGTTGTGGAAAGTTGGGCCACATACTTAGAGACTGCCTGTATGCCAGACAGTGGAGTCGTGATGCCCGTCCCCAGAGTCAGGCTACCAGTGCCCTACCTTCTGTAGCCCGTCCAGTTCCTCCTCAGGGTGCTTCATCTAGTACTACTGGCGGTCAACGCCAGAATTATTTCTATGCTATACCACCTTGTCAGAAGCAGGACGACTCTCCCAAAATTATCACTGGTATGCTACGTGTTTTCTATTTCGATGTCTATGTGTTGATGGACCCCGGTTTGAGTTTTTCTTATGTGACACCTCTGGTTGCTGTAAATTTTAAAACGGATCCTGAACTAATTTTTGAGCCTATTTTGGTTTTTATTCCGGTAGGAGAGTCTGTCATTGCTAAGCGGATGTCTAAGAAATGTCCCATTACTGTCTTTCATCGGGTTATGTATGATGATTTGATTAAGCTAGATATGGTTGACTTTGATATCATTCTTGGTATGGATTGGTTTCACTCATGCTATGCGTCTATTGATTGTCGTGCCCATGTGGTCAAGTTTCAGTTTCCTAATGAACCTATCCTCGAATAGTTTGGGAGTTCTGTGATTCCTAAGGGTCGTTTCATATCCTATATCAAAGCTAGGAAGTTGATTTCCAAGGGTTGCATCCACCATTTGGTTCGGGTTAAAGAAACTAAGTCTGAAACCCTGACCATTCAGTCAATTAATGTTGTTAATGAGTTTCTTGATATATTTCCGGAAGATCTCCTTGGAATACCTCTTAATAGAGAGATAGAGTTTGGGATTGACATTCTTCCCGATACTCAACCTATTTCCATTCCTCTGTATTGCATGGCTCCCATGGAACTTAAAGAGTTAAAGGAGCAATTGAAAGATCTTTTAGACAAAAGCTTTATCAGACCTAGTGTGTCCCCGTAGGGTGCACCTGTCCTGTTTGTGCGTAAGAAAAATAGTTCTTTGTGGATGTGTATTAATTACCAGCAGCTTAATAGGGTTACTATCAAGAATAAATATCCGCTTCCTAGAATTGATGATTTATTTGATCAATTGCAAGGTGCGAGCTACTTTTCAAAGATATACCTCAGATTCGGTTATCACCAACTTAAGGTTAGGGAATGTGATATCCCCAAGACAGCCTTCCGAACCCGTTACGGTCATTTTGATTTTCTAGTGATGTCTTTCGGGTTAACTAATGCTCCAGTGGCTTTCATGGATCTTATGAACCGTGTATTTCAGCCATATCTGGATTTATTTGTAATAGTGTTCCTTGATGAAATTCTTATTTACTCCCGAAGTGAGGGTGATCATACGGATCTTCTCCGAATTGTGTTGGAAACTCTTCGAACTCATCGGTTGTATGCTAAATTCAGTAAGTGTGAGTTCTTGCTGAACTCTGTAGACTTCTTGGGTCATGTTGTTTCTTCCGAAGGTATTAGAGTTGATCCTCAAAAGATAAAGGCTATAAAGAGTTGGCCTAGACCTATTTATCCTTCTGATAACTGAAGTTTCTTGGGTCTAGATGGTTATTATAGTCGTTTAGTTGAAGGGTTTTCATCTATTGCGTCTCCTATGACCCGTTTGACCCAAAAGAAAGTGAAGTTCCTGTGGTCCAAATCTTGCGAAAAGAGTTTTCAGGAGTTGAAGACTCGACTTACTTCAGCCCCTGTGTTGACTTTGCCTGACTGTGTTGATGGTTTTATAGTGTATTACGATGCTTCCAGATTTGGTTTGGGTTATGTATGGATACAAAAGGTCAAGGTTATAGCTTATGCTTCAAGGCAGCTAAAGCCTTATGAGAAGAATTATCCTACCCATGACCTTGAATTAGCTGCCATAGTTTTTGCTTTGAAAATCTGGAGACATTATTTGTATAGTGTCTATGTCGACGTCTTCATGGACCATAAGAGCTTGCAGTATGTATTCACCCAAAAGAAGTTGAATCTTAGGTAGAGACGATGGTTAGAACTGTTGAAAGATTATGATATGAGCATGCTATATCATCCGAGCAAGGCCAATGTAGTAGCAGATTCCCTTAGTCGGAAGTCCATGAGTAGCGTAGCACATGTGGAGATTGGTAAGAAGGAGTTGACCCGTGAGGTACATCATTTGGCTAGATTGGGGGTTAGGTTGTTTGGTGATGCTGAGGGTAGTATAGGAGTGCAAAGCAGTTCCGAATCCTCTTTAGTTTTGGAAGTGAAAGAGAAGCAAGACAGGGATCCTACCTTGGTCAGGTTAAAAGAGTCAGTTAAAGACCAAAAGGTGGAGGTTTTCTCCTAAGGGGGAGATGGCATTTTGAGACTCTGAGAAAGATTATGTGTTCCTGATGTTGATAACTTGAAGCAGAGGATTATGGCGGAAGCACATGGTACGCGATACTCCATCCATCCTAGTGCTACCAAGATGTACCATGATTTGCGGGAAATCTATTGGTGGAACGGTATGAAGAGAAACATAGCAGAATTTGTGGTAAAGTGTTCCACGTATCAACAGGTTAAAATAGAGCATCAAAGGACCAGTGGCGTAATGCAAGAGTTTAGCATTCCTACTTAGAAGTGGGAAGAAGTGAATATGGACTTCATAGTTGGTTTGCCTCCTTCTCGTCACCATCATGATTCGATTTGAGTTGTCGTAGATCGGCTGACGAAATCAGCTCATTTCTTGCCTGTGCATTCATCGTATACAGTTGAAGATTATGCTAGAATATATATTCGGGAACTCGTTAAACTTTATGGAATCCCTTTGGCTATTATTTCTGACAGCGGTACTCAGTTTACCTCTCAGTTTTGGAAATCTTTCGAGAAGGGTCTCGGTACCCAAATTCATTTAAGTTCTACTTTCCATCCGCAAATAGATAGTCAGGCCGAGCGGACCATTCAGACTTTAGAAGATATGTTGAGGGCTTGTGTGCTTGATTTTAAAGGTAGTTGGGATGAGCACTTGCATTAATCGAGTTTGCTTACAATAACAGTTTTTATGCTACTATTGGAATGGACCCATTTGAAGCTTTGAATGGTAGAAGGTGTAGATCACCCATTGGTTGGTTTGAAGTTAGTAAGGATACCGCGACTGGAACGGATGCGGTGTTCAGGGCCATGGAGAAGGTTAAGTTAATTCAGGAAAGGTTGAAAACCGCCCAAAGTCGTCAAAAATCATACGCAGATGTAAGAAGGGAAGACCTTAAATTTAATGTTGGTGATTTAGTGTACTAGAAAGTTTCACCCATGAAAAGGGTGAAGAGATTTGGGAAGAAAGGGAAACTAAGTCCCCGTTACATTGGTCCCTATAAGATTGTGGATCACATTGGGAAGGTAGCGTATAAGGTTGAATTACCCGCGGAGTTATCTAATGTCCATCCGGTTTTCCATGTTTCTATGATTAAGAAGTCTATTGGTGATTCTGTTGTGATTGATCCTTCCGAAAGCTCGGGTATTCAAGATAGTCTTTCATATGAAGAGATTCCGGTTGAGGTTTTTGACTTTCAAGTTCGTAGGCTAAGAAACAAGGAAGTTCCTTTGGTTAAAGTGCTTTGGCGAAATCAATCTGTGGAGACTGCTACTTGGGAAGCCGAAGAGGTTATGCGCGCCAAGTATCCCCACCTCTTTCCTAAGAATCTTGAGCATGTCAAAGGTATCGTTCTTTTTTGATTTAATCCTTATTGCTATGTTTATCTTGGCTTGTGTGTTTTCTACGATTCCCGAAAAAATCTAGAATGGAGTATATGCTTGGGCAAGATGATTTTTCTCTATATACTTATTTTCATAGTATTCTTGACCTACCTATCAACATTCGAGGACGAATGTTTCCAAGGTAGAGATTAAGTGATGCCCCAGAAAAAAAATTTCGTTAAGATCTCGGACGAAAATGTGTTGAATTATGTTCTTTATCATGATTAATAATTTTTCTGTGTGGAATTTCTGGATATGTGACCCTTCACGCGTAAAGCATCGAATAAGCTTTCCAACGATATGTGGATCATCCAAAACGGACACTCGAGCGATGATTTATGATCATTACGATCTAACCGTGAATAGTGGTGAACAGTAAATGTGCAGGAAAAAAATACTGAGGCCAGGCGAATTTTAGGGTCAACTTAAAATGATCATAACTCCTTGTACATAATGATCTGGGTGAGATACTATATATCAACAGAAATCTCTGAAAGTCCTCTTTCCAATGAAATTGGTTTCATCCAATTTGGCCATCGGAGCAAAACGTTATGGTCGATCTACTTCAGCCTATCAAAACAGTCCACCAAAGGACAGATTTGATATTATTTGATTTTTAAGGGTATTTTGGTCATTCCCACTCCAATCCATCTGGGTAAGCCATGGATTTAAGTCCATTAAGAGCATTCAATAGCTCATTTTTCCTCAAAATTTCCTAAGGCTCAAACCCCAACCCTACTACTCCGAATTTCATCCTTCTATGTCTCTTGATTGAACCGTAGAAATTTCAAATTGATTTGGGATTCGAGTTGATCATGTTAAGGGCTTCGAGAAGCACCCTTTATTTTCGCGAATAAAGTTCCGGAGTCGGAAGTTCATAGTCATCTTCCATTTTTAGGTATGTGGGGCTTTGAACAAGATTATCCTTTCGATCTTGTGCCCCGTATTTTTGTTGAATTACATTGACATGAGACTTTACATGTTTTACCATGAATTGGAAATATGGTTTTATATCTTATATTATTATCCATGAGCTATGGGATTATGCCATCCGATATGTGTATGATGTTGAGATGGAATTATGTCCAAAAAGTATTTGATTATGAGAGTATGATGATTTAATTTGTTAAGCCTTGATTTATACTATCATTCTACTATTTCCTTATTATGAATTTATAATTGATATTGGAAATTCTATATCCCTACTATGGGTTGATGTCTCAAGTACCTTTAAATAAGAGTTGGATGGCAAATTGAGAAATGTTGATATTGAAGTTGCAATGAGTCTTGGTATTTTCCGGATGGTTTGGATGAGTTAAATTGTTGAAAATATTATGTATTGAGTCTTCATATCATTTTCCAAATGTCGATTCGGTTATGGTTCAATGCATTGATACCTTGTTGATGTTGAGGAAGATTAAAATATTTTGAGCTAAAATGTGTTGAGTTAGGAATCCACAAATTGATATGATTTGATAAATGAGAAAGAGATTTGATTTGGTCTTTATGATAGACCCTTGTGATGTTGTGGTGGATTTCCTCACGCATTCTAAGCTTGCCGAGGAGTAGTACTTAGCACCGAGAGGGAAATTTGGTATTTTCCCAAACCTATGTGCCACCGTAGGGTTGTTTGATGATGATATTATTGGCCAGAGAGACCGATTATGATTATTACAGTTTTAAGGTCGTCCTCCCTGGCAAAAAGTATGATGCTTCCGCCAACGGGGGTTTCAAACGTTGGTATTCCATGTAGCTCTCGTGGGGTTGTCGGTTATAGGAAATTCCCCTGTCCATAAGAGTCATGTTTATTGAAATACCGAGTCACTCCGAGTTTTGATGTGGTAAGTCAAGTTGCCTATGATGATCTATAATGATTTATGAGGTTTTTCTCCTACATTTCCTATCTAAGATGTTATGAGTTGCATGATTCAATGTCACTCAAGCCAGGTGTGTCATTATGGTCCGTATGTATGTTTTTACAAAATTTATGATATTATTTATATTTTGCATGCGCCCCCACATACTCAGTACGTATCTTGTACCGACCCACATATTTCTCTATGGGCTACATTCTTACCATGATGTAGGTTCAGGTACTCAGCCGCAGCCGCGACAGTGATATCCAAGTGTCGCATCTACGTTCCTTCAGTGATGAGTCCTCATGGTTCAAGGACCAAGTTGCTAGTTTTGGTGCTGTTGTTTTGTGATCCCTTTGGTCTGTTGAGTCAGTTGGGGGTTTGTCCCAATGGCTCGTTGATTTTGCTGTATAGAGGCTATGTCAGACTAGTGTATTGTTGGGTTGGTTTGTGTCTAGACATTCCATATATGTACAGTCTAACGATATTCCATGCCATGTGCGATGTGATATGATATGTACTTATGTATATATATCCTTAGCATAGCGTGTATGTTGTTGCGTTGGAACCCAAGGGTAGTGTTTTGGCTTAAAGGGTTAGATTGAGGCTACGTGTAGCCTTGGGCACCGTGTGGCATCTCAGAATGATATTTTGGGGCGTTACAGTAATCCACTCGGCCTTAAAGTTAGGTATGTTTTTTGAGTTTCTTGTCTTGTGAAAAATTAAGAATATAGGATTCTTGTTCCTAATCTTCACATTCTTCCACTATTTCAGATGATTCCACCAACATGTCATTATCTAAACATAATGTAGAAAAGTGCTTTGAATGAGGCCCAACCAATACTACTTCAAAACTTATACCATCCACAACACCCTCACTCTTATTCACCATCTCAATTTTAGTCTCAAGAGAAAGATGACAGTTGAATGACTGAAATTCTTATGTTTGCTCCAAAAATTGGCTGTTATCATCATTTTCTTTTCTCAGCCTCTGCGGAAATAGTGGTGGTGCTTTCTCCTTAACCTGCTTAGCAATATTATTTTTTGAGTACTCAGACTTCCTCGAGTTATCGACAACTTTGTCTGTAATTGGTTGAATATCCAACTCTGTATCTACCTCCTTAGCTGTCTTTAGAAGCTCTTCATTGAGCTTTTTACCATTCCTCTAAGTGATTTCCATTACTTGTTTATGAGGTTCAGTGTCACTTGACAAACCACCTTGAGGCCTGGTATTTTGTACCTGCAGTATTTTCTTGAACTGATACTCAAACTACTTCTAAAGTACTTGCCAATTTTATGTTCAACAACCATCTGTTCTTGGGTGGCCAGGATTTTTTTTAACATCTCCTCTATGTTACTGGCCTGTGTGTTTTTCTGCTACTGCTGAAACTGCTGTTGTTGATTATTGTTCCACGAATTGTTTTGGGCCCTAGTCTGCCATTTTGGGTTGTAGGTATTACCATAAATTGACCTTTGAGCATTGACTACGAACATGACTAACTCAAGATTAGTTCCACACATATCTGCAGAGTGATCACTATTGCCACACACCAACTTATGGTCTTCTCCACAGAGAGGATAGTATCCACCTCATCTTATAAAGGTCTCATCCACGTGTTTCCATTAAAATCATGAAAAAAATCCTCTCAGCGAGGTCCACTACAAAAATAACAAGAATTATCACCCCTCAAAAACCATATATCCCAGCTATCATATCAAGAAGTGTGACAAAACAAGTAAAAGAAACTAAATAGAAAAAAACTAAACAAGATACAACTAAATATAGGTAAATTAAAAATAAGAAATTTTCCTATTTACAAGTCCCTGACAATGGCACCAAAAACTTATTGTGCCCAAGCGCACACGTAAGTGTACGTGGTCTCACCAAGTAGTAAAGTGGCTCTGTAGAAGCTAATATCGATCCCATAGGGAATTAATTTAGAAACTATCAAATTTTAGTTCACAATTGAGATTAAATTGATGTGGAAGCAACCAAAAGAGTTTGTGAGTTGTAAACAGAAATTAAAGTAAATAATGCAAAAAGTAAATTTCTTGGACAATCAATAAGGAGAGTCCCAGGGTTAAGGCTCTGGAAACAATCATACTAAGCTATTGAGATTTATTGGTTAGATTACTTATCTTGGTTATTGATTCACGTGGTTGATATTATGATCATGGTCTCTCGAGCATTTAATCACCTATCTAACTTAGCCCCACAACTACATAATTGAGCGAAAATGTGAGAACTAGGCTAAACACATTTATATTTCATCCTTAGTGAACTAAATAGGTCACGTAGGTATATATCTATGCTACATGCAAATTACAATCTTCATTATATAGAATCTTATAATCCTACTCTATTTACCCCCATGTTCTATCCTCTTATTCCCCTTCTTGAGCTCACAAAGACGACAATGGATGTATTCTCAGGGTCGAAAATCCTTAAAAAAGTTATAACAAGGGTAAATAAAAAACCAAATATGATAAAAAACCAAAACCTAATCAATTCAAAGCAATAGTAATCATGTTCTTGGCCTTAACCCCGGAAAAAGGGGCTTTTAGTCACTCATGGACATAATCATAATCACAATAGATGAATACAAGATAAAATCCATAAAAAAACTAAAGTAAAATAATAAAAAACCTATTGGAAGTGTTTTCCATCCCCTCTTCAAGTTTCAAAGCCATCCCAGGTCTATAACATCAAGTTCAAGTGTCCTATTTATAGGAGGACAATTTGGCCATTTTTTTATTAGGGTTCGCGTCGCCCCTCTTTTTCCATGAACTAGGGTGTGAGAATTATACCCATCATGGTGACACATTATAAAGTCATATTTTAATACATATCCATGTCCAAGACTCCCCTTGCATAGCATGGACCAAGGTCTATGATTCCCCATGCATTCAGGACCTCAATTTGACTTCTAAACTTGTTTTATGCACGTGTACTTCCTTCCCAAGCCTTGTGGTGTTGTTTCACCTTGATTTCAATCTTGTATATCATCCATATATCATTATAATCAACAAACCAAGCATCCTACAACATCAATCACCACGTATTAGAGCTCAATACAAATAATATCAAGGACAACGAAGTAGAAACTTAAGCTAAGAACTAGTTTTACCCTTTTTGTTCTTTAACTTATTTTTTGACTCTAGGTTTGATTCAATTTAGTATTAAACATTGTGAATAATTAATTTAACACAAATATGCTCAATTATACCCGTATTAACACATTAAGAACATAAGTAGTCCTTACAACAAGGCAAAATAAGCCCGTATCATAACACTGAGATGCATAAATCCACCTCAGATTAATAGACTTGCTGTCAGGGGTTGGTATGTTTTCTTGAAGGGTACTCGGGTTAAAATCCAATAATGATTTCTCCTAAGGACTAAGAAAAGACTACTTTCACTTGCCTTATGGGATTTTTGTGTTTAAAAAAATTTCGTTTGGGTTTTGCAACACACATGCCACTTTTTAGAGATACGTGATGTCTATATTCTCTAATATATTAAAGGAAAAGATCAATGTATTCATGAATGACTTATCAGTGGTTGGGGACTCATTTAATGATTTTTTGACCTATTTGGCTAGTGCACTACAGAGATGTGAAGAGTGGAAATTGGTGCTGAATTGGGAAAAATGCCACTTCATCGTGAAAGAATGTATAGTTCTGGGGCACAAGATCTCCAAACATGGTATTGATGCGGACAAAGATAAGATTGAGGTAATTGAAAAATTGCCACCTCTAATATCAGTTAGAGGCGTACGAAGCTTTCTGGGTTATGTAGGATTTTATAGGGGGTTCATTAAGGACTTATCTAAAAATGCAAATACTCTATGCAAATTTTTAGAGAAAAAGGTGAAATTTTTGTATGATGATGCATGTCTGAAGTCTTTCAAATACCTAAGAGAGAGGTTAATTTCAGAACCTATTATTATGTCTCCTGACTGATCTGCACCTTTTGAGGTCATATATGATGCAGGTGGAGTGGCCTTGGGGGGATCTCCTTGGACAAATAAGAGAAAAGATCCTGAATCCCATCTACTATGCCAGTAAAGCCTTAAACCCCACTTTTAAAAATTATACAGTTATAGAGTAAGAGTTACTTGCGATTATTTTGCGTTTGAAATATTTCAGTCTTATTTCATAGGTACTAAGGTCATAGTTCACACTAACCATGCCGCTTTGAGATTCTTAATGTTTTAAAAAGATGCCAAACCAATATTGATTTATTGGGTGCTCTTGCTGCAAGAGTTTAATTTTGAAGTAAAAGGCGGAAAAGTGTTAGAAAATCAGGTTGCAGATCACTTTTCCAAACTTGAGGATGAGGCAAGGAATAAACTTAGGGATAATCATTAGATATATGATACTTTTCTAGATAAGAAGGTCTTAGCGGCATATTATGACCTAATTTCCTGGTTTTCTAATTTTGTTAATTATTTGGCAAGCGATCTAGTCCCAGAAGATCTATCCTTCCAGCAACAAAAGAAAATTATGCATGAGGTGAGAAATTTCTTCTGAGATGAGCCATACCTATTTATGGTTTGTGTTGATGGTGTGATTTGGAGGCGTATCCCAGAGGTGGAGATGATGAGCATTTTTGGAAACTTGTTATTCATCACCAATTAGGGTTACCATAGTGGTACTTTCATAGTCCGTAAAATCCTACGGTGTGGGTTTTACTGGCCTACAATCAACAAGGATGCTTAGGAATTTGTACAAGCCTATAACCGATGTCAGTGTTAAGGCAATGTTTCGTTGTACTATAAACTCCCCGCGATATCTATTCTGGAGTTGGAGTTGTTTGATGTATCAGGGGTGATTTCATGGGCCCATTTTTTAGATCCTATGGCATGAGATATATTATGGTAGAAGTTGACTATGAGTCAAAATGGCTGGAGGCAGTTACACTTCCAGACAATGAAGGAAGAACTGTCACCATTTTTTAAGAGAAATATCTTTTATTAATTTGGCACTCCACTGGAATTATCAGTGATGGTAGATCTCACTTTTGCAACCATCTATTTAAATCCCTTCTTGATAGATATGGTGTAAGTCATAAGGTGGCAACATCTTAACATCCTCAGAAAAGTGGGCAAGTTGAGGTCTCTAATAGATAAATAAAGTCCATCTTGATAAAAACTGTGATTGCCAACAGAACTAACTAGTATAGAAAATTAGATGATGCACTATGGGCCTATCTAATATCCTATAAGACCCCATATCTACCTCTTCATATCAGCTTATATATGGCAAGGCATTCTATTTACCGGTTGAGCTTGAGCATAAGGCACTATGGATATTGAAAAGGCTAAATTTTAAGTGGCGTGATGCAACAAACTTGAGGATGAGCAAGGTGAATAAGTTGGATGAATTTTGACTCCGTTCTTATGAGAGCTCGGTCATATACAAAGAAAGAATAAAACTGTATCATGACAGAAAAATCAAGAAAAGAGTATTTGAAACTAGTGATTTGGTCTTGTTGTATAATTCAAGACTCCGCTTATATCTTGGCAATATGAAATCTAGGTGGGCTGGACCATTCACGGTGGTTAATGTATTCCCATATGGTGCTATAGAAATAAAGTACGATAGTGAAATCTCATTCAAGGTAAATGGGCAGTGAGTGAAGCACTACACAGGAAATATGGAGGAAGTAAAAGTCTTTGTTGATATAGACCTTGGCAAAGTCTGAGTAGCCAAGCGGATTGACTCGTGCTGCGATAGTAAATCAGGCGCTGCTTGGGAGTCAACCCAAGGTACACGGATGCTTAGTAAATCCCAGATATATCCTTATTTTCTTTGTTTTATATTATTTTAGCGCATTAGGGATAGTTCCCAGTTTTTAGTTGGGGTGGGGTATACAATAGGCAGCGTGGTTTTTGTTTTCATGCTTCTTTTCCTGTTGATCATGATATGGTTGTAGAACTAGCATGTCTAGGTTAAAATTTATGTCTATTGTGTTGTGTTTTTTGTGTAATTAGGAGATATATAAGTATTTAATGCAGTTGTCATGTTCTTGATTGATTTTTATATCCCTCCAAAATTATGTTTTAGAACTGTGTGAATATATATATGTGTGAACACTATTGATCTTGTTATGGCATTAGGATTGGGGACATGATAATCATTTTCTCACAATTGCATGAATCGGACAAGGAGTAGCTTGTAATATTGACTCAGTGCCATGTGTGTGTGAGATTCTACTTAGTTCCCTTTGTGTGTTAAATTCAGAACTTTCCTGATTAGTCTTGCCTAGGTTGTAGGATAGTCGATTAGGAAAGGATCATAGACCGTTTTTATTTTCATCCACTTTTAGCCTAAATGACCTTCCCTATGTGAAATAGTATCCCTTGATCCCTGTTTTGAGTCTTATATCTTATTTTATTTGTTTCACCTATCACTTTCCTATTTGTGTAACAATAATCTATTTTTTTTGTTCCTCCTTTGATATTATGTTCCTTAACTCTGGAAAATTACCTAAGTTGATAGTGGCTATCATAGGGGTGTTTGATGTAAAGTGAAAATGTAGAAAGGTAAAATAAGAAAAAAAGTTAGTAGGGCTGGGTGTGGTAGCAAAAGAAAAGAAAATAAAAAATTATGAAAAAGTAAAAAAGAAAAAATAAAAGACCACACCCAATCTGAATGTACAATAAAGAATAAAAGAGAGAAATAAGAGTGGAACAAAAAGAAAGATGGTAAATGAGTGAACCCTAGAGTTAGTGTAGTGCTAAGGATGCTTACTCACTTGATATAGATATGTACCATACCAGACCCCCAATCCTACATTACAAGTCAATAAAAGTCCTATAGTGATCCTAGTTTTACTTTCTAGAAACTAATGTATAGAAAATAATGGCAAGCTTATGGTATTTGATGCACATTGTTTGGAACTTGTCTTTTGAGTGTAAGTGTCTCTTGACTTCCCCTGCATTGACATGCATTATTTCATATTAGTAAGTGGGACTTCTTTGTTATGAGGACACACGAGTCATATTACTAACTACTTATATGTTTGGGTAGTGTAACTTGTACATATGCATGGTTGTCTGTTGCTAATTTAATTCCATACCTTTATTCCATTGTATCATATTTTTGTGGTTCATGTTTATGCACAGTTGGTTTTAAAAAAGTTGAGATCGGAGGAGGCATTGTGGTTTGAACTTAAAGTGTTAATTGACTGCCTTGAATAGCTTAGATTCTTCTAGTTAAGCATCATGTTTCATTTTATTTTGTTTTTTTGTGTTGTGTTACCTGAGGATATGAAAAGTTCTAAGTTGAGAGTGTTGATGTGCTATAGAAATATAGGACTTTCGATGCTTAAAACAATGAAAAAATGCAAACTTCGTAGGTTGTTTTGTTAGATATGATGTATTTTGGGTATATTTTGCAGGAAACTAGGTTTTGGATGCTAAGTTCATGAAAAAAGATTAAAAAATGGAGTTTTTGGCTACTTACTTGATAAATTTTTGGTATTCATGAAACTTTCCAGATGTACTTGACCAAGACATGCGATGAAAGTTGAATATTTGAAGTTTTGTTGCATGTATTAGAAGACCTGGCACTTTCGTATAGCTACATATGGACCACATGTACCACATGTGGTCTATATGAGAATAAGGTAAGTACCAAAATTGAATATCCAGAGAGTGAAAGGGCTGAAAAGATACTTCCGGCACTTTTTATGTCAACATTCGGACCACATATAGTACATGACTGCTTGTGGGTAGGGTAAGTGTCAAAAGTCCAAAATCTTGAGAGATAAAGGTGCAAGAAATTTTTTTGCTACTTATATCTGTCTACATGAGCCCAGGTTCAGGCTGCATATGGCACATGCATCCAAGGCCAGGTCGCATGTAGACACAGGTAAGTGGCCACCGACCCTTTTTTGTCCTTTTTCATTCGGGCTTTGATTTTAGGGATTCCTCATGTACTATATATATATGTGTGTTTTTAGTAGAAGTTACTCACTCTAGATACTTAAAAACAATTTTTGATTCCAAGATTCAATTTTGGTTTTGAAATTCTCTTGTATTGATTTCGGTTGATTAATTCAGTTAAATTTTTTAGTTTTTACTTGTGATTATTGTGATTTCATCTTATGCTTTCAATTATGAATATTGTTGATTACTTCACAAGCATGAGCGGCTAAAAACCCATAGCTAGGGTTGTGGAAACCTTGGAAGATTGATGAAGTAGGGGAAGTTTTATAGTTGTTCTAAACTGATACACATGCATGCATTGTATTATCTTCACTTTCATAGTTATCTTCACGGTTACAAAAATCACAGATTAATTATTGCGAAGAATATTAAGATACATGCATAAACCCTTGAATAGATGGATGTCACACTTCCTCTATGTAGCTAATCTGCCAGGGTTCCCATAACCTTAGTCAAGGAGATTAGCCTCTCATGTTCATAAAAAAATCTATGATTATCAATGAAGAAGACATGTAATTAATTGCACAAGAATAAGAAGATTAAACTCCAAAGTCTTGAATTGAATAATAACCCAAAATCTCAAGAATAATTGTAAAAGTATAGTCAGAATGTGTAACCTAATAAAAGATAAATCCTAGGGTATTTATAGTATCTCAAAATAACATAGAAATCCTAATAAAAATGGGATAGGTAAAGTTATGTCATCACTTGGTACCACTCAGTCTTTAACTCATACGACATCATACGAGTCATACCATGCCTTCTTGTATCCATTCCAGTGTCTGAGCTCCTCAAGCTTCAACTTTGTGTCCTTCATACGACTTTAATTTATGAGTCGTACACGATTATACAACTCGTGTCTTGTTCTAGTATCCACCTGGGACTTTCTTCCTTCAAAGCTTGGACATTGGTGTTCTTACGATTTAACTATACGAGTCGTACTCAAACTTCTGACTCATATATTTCTAGGAATTTAACTCTTGATTGTAGTTTTGTACATTGTTATGCTTACAACTCGTGTTCACAAACCATATCCTCAGTATATGACTCGTAGGTCTGAGTCATATCTTTCCTTCCCTTAGTCTTTTGTTTGAGCCTTTGGTTCTGTTGTACTTACGAGTCCTCACACGAGTTGTATAGTGAGTTGATGAATCATTAGGTGACTTATGTCTTGGTCTTTCTAGGTCTTTTTCTTCTATTTTCATCCCAACTCCCAACTCTACTGTAGACCTGTTTTTACTTGAAATAAACACAGAAGTGCATCATATCCACTAAAATAACCTAAGTATCTACATAAATTCATGGTTTTAAACATCAAAAGTGTCGTGTTTCCATGACACATCAACACCCTCAACTTAGAATTTTGTGTGTCCATAGGAAAAAAACAATTAAGATCTATAATTCAACACGATGATTAAACAAAAATATCATAAGCTACCCATGGCAGTGTTTTTGAATTCAATTTTCTCATACATTGTTTCCCTTTCCCGATCTCACTTTTCAAAAATCAAATAGTGTATATCACTTCAGTATACGATGAAACACGAGGGAATTGATGATAGCATTACATTAGTTATAGGAAACCAGGCATTAATACACCAACCAAACAGATTACTAACCTAACAACATAACCCCCATGTTCTCACAATCAAAGAAATACCTTTCACTCTGCTAAGATTAATTTATTGATTCAGAGACATATCAAGCAACACCTCTCGCTCACAAAGAACTATAGCCGGTGTATATAGAATACCATAGGCTTGCCCATATGATCTCTTCCTAAGTTTTTAGATAGTCAAACTAGGATCTCTAAAGGACTTTATTCGGCTTGTAATGTAGGTTAAGGGCTAGTATGGTATCCTTTTGGGATTTATTTTATGACTATGCCTCCTTGACACTATGCTAACTTTAAGGGTTCACACTGACCCAATTTTTTTCACTTTATTTATGCCCTTATTTCTCCCTTTTTTTCCTCTTCTGCTTCAAGCTTCTCCTCTTTTTGTTTTTATTTATTCTTACCACACATGTACTCTTTCATTTGTCTTTCTACACTTCTTTCTTCATTCTCGTTTTCTCCTACATATGCCTATAATAGCCACCCTCAACTTAGGAAATTTGCTTGAGTTCAGGTGCATAGTGTCCAAGGAAGACCAGGGACAAATAGGTTCATTGTACAAATGGGAAGGTGAAATCAGTGTATTAATAAAAAAAAGTCACTTAAATCTCAAATATTTGGATCAAATAGATTCATACGTATTTTGTTGGAAATTTAGGATCGAGTGGACTCATAATAAAAAGGAAGTATGATCATCTCTTACTTGACTCACCTATACTTACGTGAAAGAAACTGGGAAAGTTTTAGATTCCTCTCTACCGAGACTCAGTAATACCTCATGCATACTCACACCGGGTTGTATACCTAAGTCCTACTTATCCAGTTATGCAACTATTTACCCTAATTGTTCTATCCCTAACCCTAATGCCATTATCAGAGTCACAACAGCTTCACTCATACATATATGGCACAACACAATATCATAGGAGGTGTCCCAATTTTTTCAACACAATTTCATTAAACACAAAACTTAGCATAATCATTTTGAATCAACAAAAATCATTTAAAATCAAAAAATGCTTCCAAACTCCTTAATCAATTCAACAACCATAATTCATTTCAAATACTTTTTTCAAAATCTCTTAAAAATCAATAAAAACAATCAAAAACAATCTTCTTCCATAGGTGTCAATTTTCTACCTATCTCAGCACATTGTTAGCACCAAACCTACAAGTCATAACTGACTTTTAGTTACTAAAATTTTCCAGCTACTCCAAGAAATTCGGATATACCCCCACCCCCAACTGAAGATCCCTACACTGTCCTCAATGCTAAGAAAATGTGAAGCAAGGGTGAAAGGTCATACCTGGGCGCTCAGGGCACCGTCTTAAAAGCATCAACCTTTGGGCCCTCAGGTTAGGTCCTATTGTCATCAGAAACAATCCCATAAGCTGGGACAAAATCAACAACAATAGGTAGGGTCACTACACTGTCCCCCTTAGTATCAACAACTGGTGGCCTTGAACTATCTTATGCAAATTCCATCTCACAGACCCACATCTCCCAGTCCTGCTAACTCAATAAGCTCTCTGCTTCCACTTTTTTCAAGTCCTCTTTATCCTCATGCCTTCTTTTCTTCTTTTATCTTGTTTCATCTCAGGTCTCCTCAACTCCCGTTTTTTGAACGACCCAAATATTAGGGACATGGACAATGGGCACCACTTTCTATATCACAGGATCTAGAATCACCGGTCTATTATACAACTTATGCACCATTCTTTTGATTTTTGCAAATTCAAATTTTATCCCAGTAATATCAAGTGTCTTCCTGCCACTTAAATATCAAGTGATCATTGACTCAAATGTATCTAGCCTTCCCTAAACCTCTCTATCCTGGGACACAAACTGTGTATTAATCCATGGCTTGAAACACCCTTCAATGTGTCCCACACTGGCCTCCAATATGTCTATCCTATTCATAACCTCTGTCCACATAGCTTGTGAAATCATAACAAGTCCAGAAGGCATACCTCATGGCCTAGGTGGCACAAACTGGACTGGAGGAGGGGCACTAAAAGTACCTGCTGTATAAGTTTATGTAGTCTCTGTCTGCTCACCCATCTTAGCTACCCTAGTAGTCTCATCCTGTTCTCTCTGCCGGAATATATCTTCTATCAAATCCGCTGCTTACCGTGCTTTCTGGGCTAAAGGGTTGGTTGCATCTTGAATCAGTCCTAAGTCAGTGATGTTTGTGGCCTCAAATATCTCATTGATACCTGGGAGTTCTTGTACTCACGCAGTGAAGCTATATGATCATGCAAGGATAAGCCAATAAAGACTTCTCACCACCTACCACTCTATCTCTTAACTCTCGAGCTAAAAATTCACCAACATTGAACTCGTACCTAACTATGAATGTAACTACTATAACTTCCCGAACTGGGCTCAGAACATTATCACTAGTAGTTGGACATAGCCTATGTTGGTCCAGTGTCCACCATTCTTTACCCTTGAAGTTGAGGGTATTCTTCTCAATTTTCTGCGAGGTGATTCCCAAGACACCTACTACCCACACTGGATTTTATCCGTTTAAAGTTATTCGCTCCGTAATCCATCTAAAGAACCCCATCTTTTCCTCAAAACCCAGAAACCTACGAGTTATCTCCTTATTTCTTCCATCTGATAGTCAATCTCCTCAGTGTTAACCAGAGGTTGATACTCCATTCTGTCTAAGAACCAATCAATGGTACGTGGTAAAATGTCCATCTGTACTCCCTGAATAGTAAGAGAAGTAATAGGGTCTCTCTCCTTCCATAACTGAAGTTGTGGATTTTGTCGCTGAAGTTCTCCATTGTATGCAACATAAAATTCTTGCACCAATACTTTACTATATTTCCCAGGTGCTCTCGTTATCCATTCAAATCCATACTGCCTGAAGTGTTCCTCGAATTGGGGTATCTCCGATATCCCAGTTGTCGTTAATCTTCACTCCAGATATAACATTCTTTTTATTTTTCTACCCCGAGGTCTAGTCAACCCACTATTGAAAGTCTATTGCATACTGAGATACCCCCATCATTCAATAATGGGCACCGGGGTAGTGGTTAGTACAAATGGGGGATCTTCTTTATCGATCATGGTGGCATCAACCTTTTTTATACTATGGTCATTCTCCGAACTAGATTCCTCCGAGTTTGATTCAACATCATCGTAAGCGTCAGAGGGTGGTGGTGTATGTAAAGGTGAGATAGTTAGGTTTGTTCTCCTTGGGCCCTTTGGAGATGGTGATTCCTCCGGGGGTGCAACCTTCTTCCCATTTATTTTTTTAGTTACTTTATCTTTTTAGACAGCTTTTCCCATTGTTTTGTCGTTATATAGATCACCACTTCTAGTGGATAACAAAGAGTACTCTAAGCTAGTAGCCTCAGGGCTAGCAAATTGTGCCTTCTTGTTGCTCTTTTTCACCGCTTGCTTAGAGGAAGATGTGTTATTAGGAGGAATGGTTCCTGCAAGTACACCATCATTAGTAATGAAGTAAAGAAAGGAAAATAAAAATTTGAAACTAAAGTTCAGTGTGAATGATCTAGTAAGGGTACGAGTGAGGGGTACTGGTCGTATCGACTGGGTATGACTCATATGAACGAGTCATATGTTACACAGTACATGAATAGTTGTTCAAGGGTTAGCTTACAACTCCTCTTAACCAGCCATACCAGGAGGGTACGACTCATTACCAATAGTCGTAAGCTGATCAGAATCATTTTATAAACTATTATTACTCCCAAGTAGATACGACTTTACGTGTATGAGTCTTATGGTCTAGATATGACTTTCTCAGGAAAGTCTTATCCATTCCAGTACCTTAAATTTTTTAGTTTTCTATGTTGTCAGTTGGTATGAATCCCATTGACACTCGTTACAAATGTGTACGAGTTATAAGGAGTCTCGTATCCACTGCAACATAGAAGTCCAACTTTAAAGCTTGACTCCAAATTGAATTACCCAATATACTTATCTACTGTATGCATCAATATACCATATTTCTAGAAAACTAAAACACAAAATCAACCCTAATAACCACATTCATCCCCAATTTCTATTTCTAACCTAAAATAAATGGATTAGGGTATCAAAATCCTAGACAAGTGTAAATTCAACTCTATCCCAGTGTAAAGGGTCCCACATTTGCCATTCTTACTTAAAATGTGAAGAGATTAAGTGCAAAAATTACTTGGTTGAAGTTGAAGACTAAATTTCTCAATTTCACTTCCTTTTCTCCCAAATTCATGCTTAAGTCAAGAAAAGTTAGAATTTCAAGCACGTTGGTGGTTAAATTAAGTTGTTCAAAAGTGAATTAATGAGTTGAAAGCTCGAAATTAGGGCAAAAATGGAGGTGGGTGTGATTTCTTTGTTATTGGGTGCTCGTCAGGTGTCCCTTTTTTATTTTAATTCAATTTTTAGGCTGGGTTAACCCGCGACCCTAACCTGGCAAGCTTGGGTATGAGTTTTCTATATTACTCGTACCTAGTCTTACAGGTCTTTTCTTTAACTCGTACCCACTACACAAGCATCCAACCACTTAACTATCTGTTTTTTCACCACCTCCTTCATAGAAGGATTTAGTCAGCAGTGATGCTTTTTACTCAAAATACAATCCAACTTAAGTTGAATTTTATGAGTACACAACCCAAGCGGAATACCCACAATATCTGCAATGGACAAACCTATGGCCCTCTTGAATATCTGCAATACTGACAATAATACTTATACTTTTGGATGTATCAAATCAGCTGCAATAATGATATGCAAAGTATTGTTGGCCCCCAAAAATGGATATCGCAAATGAGAAGGAAGAGTCTTCAACTCTAAGACAGGTGGCTCATCAATGCATGGGCGAGCAGGTGGAGTAGTTCTATTTTTCAAATCCAAATCTAGATTCTTTGGTGCATATGTATAAGAACATACCATCTCTTCATACTCCTCAATGCCATCACCATCAAAATTCATGATCACAGTTGCCAGTGCTTCAATACCAATATTTCTTTAATAGGAACAACGACATCTGAACCATCATCCTAAAGAGTAACTGCATCAATATCATGGAATAAATCTATCTCATCATCATATAGATAAATTACTAATATAACTCTTAACTCATCCGGCTGCTTCATAGGTTTGCATACACTGAATATTACCTATTCATCATTGAGCTTCAGCATCAGATATCATCTTTCCAAATCAATCAATGTCATACCTATTGCCAAGAATGGTCTTCCCAAATTATTAGGACTTGAAAGTCTACTTCGTTGTCCAAGATCAAAAAATTAGTAGGGAAAATGAAAGAAGCCACCTTTAACAGTACATCATATAGAATACCAACTAGCTTCTTATATCCACCATTACTAGTCTCATGGTAGTTGGTTTGGGAGTTCCCAACCCCAAGTATTTGAATATTATAAAGGGAATGAGGTTGATACTAGCACCCAAATCCCATAATGCTTTAGTGAAGTTGAAAGATCCAATGGTGCAAGAAATGGTGAAAGTGTCAAGATCCTCCTTCTTCTCTACCAATGATCTACAAACTACAACACTGCAATGATGAATATTGGGTACTGGCTCATAACTCGCTGACCTTTTCTTGGTGATCAAATAGTTCATGAATTTTGCATATCTTGGCATTTGCTCTAATTCCTCTACAAGTGGTATGTTGATTGACAACTCCTTTAACATAGACAAAAACTTCTGATACTTACCCTCTTTTTGTTTCTTTTTCATCCTTTAGGGAAATGGAGGATAAGGTCTTGGAATAGGCTTCTTAACCTTGTTTTTCTTATTCTCCTCTTTTATATTGCTCTCTACATCAATAGGATCATCATCAATTTTATACTTATCTATAATGGGAACAGGTGGGTTTGTGGTGGTTTAACTACTCCGAGTGGTAATGGCGTGGTAATGAGCCATATTATTTGGATTCTAAACTATATTACTAAGCAGAGTGCCTGAATGCCTTTGATTTACTATGGATGACATCTGACCGAATTGTTACTCCAATAATTTAATTGCTATAACATATGATTCAACTTTCTAATTTAACCTGACAGATCTGCCTTAATATCCTTAAGACATCTTTCTCGACTTTCTTGTCCTTTGACTAACTTTGATGAAAGTGTCTCCATTCTAGATTCTAAATCACAACCCCCAAGTGGAACATACTTATCACTCTTCTCTTTGTAGTCATCTTTTCATCACCAATCAACATCTTTCTCTACTCTTATCTCTGTATCTGTTATTATAATAGTTTCAACCTTGATTCCCTTGCCCTTCAGCTAAAAAATCTTCCAATATAAGATCAAGATACTTTGATTTCTCTTTAGATTTAATTTCAAAAGTTTTCAAAGTAGATTCCTGAGTCCCTACTTTATTTACTTTCTCAACACCCATTACTACAAATTGCTTAGTAAGAAGCCCAATATCTATCCTAAGTTGAGCAACCTCTTGTGCGACTAAGTAATTATTCATTCCATAATCATCAACTACTCAAATAGCATATGCACTTGCACTACGATCAACATCTCTAGTATGTCATCCTCTATTGGTCACTGAAATATCATCTAGCATCTCATATGCATAATCCCACCAAAGTCGTATAAATGCACCTCCTAAAATAGTATTTGCCATTGCTCTTAAACTGACATTTAGTGATTTGTATAATATTTCTAGCAGATTTGACCCTCTGATTTGGTGATTAGGTACCATGCTCAGTTTTTTCTTAAATCTAAACCACACCTCATTCAAGGATTCTGCAAGTAACTGTCTGAAATTATAAATTTTATCTTTTAACTGTAACAACCTTGCAGGAGGGAAAAACCTGATAAGAAACTATTTTTGCAACTCATTCCAAGAAGTGATTGAACCTCTCGTAAGTTCAACCATAGTGATGCTTCTTCAGTAAGTAAAAATGGGAACAACCTCAACCTCAAAGCTTCTTAGTCTAACCTCGGAATGGTATACGTTGTGTAGATCCCAGTATAGTTAGCAAGATATAGATTTGCATCATCTGTAGCTGGCCCTAAAAACACACCCTTTAAGTTCAACGGCTTGATCATAGCACTAGTAATGTCAAACATCACATTGGGAGGTAGCGGTGGAGGAATGATTGTTTCTATCTCAGCTGGTTCAACATATCCCATGTCCTCGTCATCTTTCTCAAATGGATGTAGAGGATGATATGCAGGGATCACTGGAACTCTACCTCCTACTTATCTCATCCTGATGAGTTCTCTATTATGAGCTCTCTGAGCCTCTTCAGCTAACCTAACCTCTATATCTTTTTATCTTTCTTGCTCTAGAATTTGTTCTGTATGTATATCTGCAATATTCTACAAATCAAGTGGATTAAGAGGGATTTTCGTATTTGTATCAATAGGTGGAGGGTCTTGACCCCTAGAAGGAGCATCATCACAAACTTGTTCTGCTATTCTCCATAGTGTTTGAAGAATTCTTTCTAGATCTTAATTAAATAGGAGGAAGGGAATTCCTCTTCTCCTCATGTTTGACATACACCGATGTATGCCAAATCAAAAATAGAAAATAAAAATTGCAAACTTCACCAAATTCAATCAACAACAACACCATTTTCCCCGGCAATTGCGCCAAAATTTGATGTCACCCAAAACTAACCCCAATTAAAGTATGTTGCGGTCGATGCCAAATATAGTAACACAACTAGATTGGGGTAGAACCCACAAGGAAGATGCTGAATAGTTTCTTGATTTGATGTAATTCACGAGCAGTGTAGAAAAGAAAAAAAGGGGAATTTGGTATCAACCACAAGTAGTAACCAAAACTTGAGTGCTTTTGAGTTGTAAACAATAGAAGCCGAATACTATGCTTGTGTTCCCCCTGTCTTCTTAAATTCATAAATTTCTCGTGTTCACCCAACCTAATCTATTTTTTTGCATGTAAAGTCTATAAAATATGTATTATTAGCCTTCTTGTGAATGTGAAGATAAATCTCACCCTTTACAGATTCAGTATCAGGTCCTCGCCTTGTTGATCCTTGCTAGGAACTCAGTTCACTGTCACCTTTTGAGTTTAAGTGATTAGATAAGATGGTGGGGACTATAAGATGGAGGTGAATCCAAAAGCATAGTCCTAGTCTTCTTTTCCCAATCAAAAGATCCCTTGTAAGGATGAATGCAAATACATGCTATCTCAAGCTTCTTCAACAACTCAGAGATTAATTATTGTAAAGAAGACTAAGATACATGCATAAACCCTAGAACAGATGGCTATCATACTTCCTCAATGTAGCAAATCTGCCAAGGTTCTCAAAACCCTAGTCAAGGAGATTAGCCTCTCATGTTCATGCAAAAATCCATGATTATTAATGAAGAAGGCATTTAATTAATTTCACAAGAAAAAGATGATTAAACTCTAAAGTATTGAATTGAATAATAACCCAAAATCTCAAGAATATTTGTAAAAGTAAGTAAAAGTATAGTCAGAATGTGTAACCTAATAAAACATAATCCCTAGGTTGTTTTTAGTATCTCAAAATAACATAGAAATTCTAATAAAAATGGGAAAGGTAAAGTTATGGCGGCACTCGGTACGACTTGGTATTCAACTCGTACCGATATTATACAAGTCCTACCATGCCTTCTCGTATCCATTCTAGTGTCTGAGGTCCTCAGTCTTCAACTTTCTATCCCTCATAAGACTTTAGTTTATGAGTCGTACATGAGTATATGACTCATGTCTTATTCTCATATCCACTTGGGACATTCTTCCTTCAGAGATTGGACATTGGTCTTCTTATGATTTAACTATACAAGTCATACGAAAACTTCCAACTCGTATATTTCTGGGACTTTAACTCTTGATAGCATTTTTGGACACTATTATGCTTAGGACTCTTATTCACGACACATATCCTCAGTTTACAACTCATATGGTTGAGTCGTATCTTTTCTTTACTAAGTCTTTTGTTTGAGACTTTGGTTATGTTGTGCTTATGAGTCAGCACACAAGTCGTATAGTGAGTTAACGACTCATTAGGTGACTTGTATCTTGGTAAGAATTGGTCTTTCCAGGTCTTTTTCTTCTATTTTCATCCCAACTCTACCGTAGACCTATTTTTTCCTAAAATAAACACAGAAGTGCATTATATAAACTAAAATAACATAAGTATCAGCATAAATTCATGGTTTTAAGCATTGAAAGTGTCATGTTTCCATGACATAACAACACTCTCAACTTACACTTTTACGTGTCCTAAGGCAAACAAAAGTTAAGCTCAATAATTCAACACGTGCTTAAACAAGAAGATCATAAGATACTGATGGAAGTGTTTTTGAGTTTAATTTTCTCATACATTATTTCCATCTCCTAATCTCATTTTTCAAAAATCAAACAGTGTATAATAATTCAGCACACGACGAAACACGAAGGAATTCAATGATGGCATTACATTAGTTACAAACAACTGGGCATCAACACAAGCTACATCAGTCAAATAGTTTAGTAACCTAAAACACAACCTTCATGTGCTCATAGTCAAAGAAATCCTTTTCACTCTGTTAGGATTAATCAATTGATTCAGGGGAATATCAAGCAATGCTCTTGCTCACAATGAAGTATCACTGGTGTATATAGAATACCACAGGCTTTCCTATATGCTCTCTTCCTAAGTATTTGGATAGTCAAAGTAAGATCACTAAAGGACTTTATTTGGCTTGTAATGTCGGTTAAGGGATGGCGTGGTATCTTCTTGGGGTTTATTTAGTTACTATGCCTCCTTGGCATTACGCTAACTTTTAGGGTTCACACTTAATCAATTTTTTTCACTTTATTTCTTCCTATGTTTTTCCTTTTCTGCTTCAAGCTTCTTCTCTTTTTGTTTCTATTTATTCTTACCACACCTAGCCTTTTTTATTTTTCCTTCTACACTTTATTTTTTCATTCTCATTTCCTCTTATGCACCCCTATAATAGCCACCCTGAACTTAGGTAATTTTTCTGAGTTGAGGTGTACCATTTCCAAGGAGTTCCAGGGCCAAATAGGTTCATTGTATAAACGATAAGGTAAAATCAGTGTATTAATAAAAAAATGGCCACTTAAAGATCAAATATTTGGATCAAAGGGATTCATACTTATTTGGTTGTACATAAAGGTTTAATTGGACTTATAACAAAAAAGGCCTATGATCATCTCCTATTTGACTCACCTAGACCTAGGTGAAAGCAACTGGGTAAGTTCTAGATTTCTCTACATTAGGAACTCAGTAATACCTTACGCATACTCGCACCGGGTTGTATTGCTAAGTCGTACTTATCCAATTATACAACTGTTTACCCTAATTGTTATATCCCTAATCATAATTCCATTATCAGAGTGACTACAATTTCATTCATACATATATGACACAACATAAAATATCATAGAAGGGCTCTCAAATTTTTCAACACAATTTCCTTAAACATACAAACTCAACATAATCATTTCGAATAAACAAAAATCATTACAAATTAACAAATGCTTTCAAAATCCTGAATCAATTCAACAAACACAATTCATTACAAATATTTTTTTTCAAAATCTCTTAAAAATCATCAAAAACAATCAAAAAACAATCTTCTACCATAGTTTCCAATTTTCTTCCTATCTCAGCAACTTCTCAGCACCGAACCTGTAACTTATAACAAAATTTTAGCTACTAAAATTTCTTATCTACTCTAATAAATTTAGATATAACCCTACCCCCAACTAAAGATCCCTGCTCTATCGCTAGTGCTAAAAATATGAAGCAAGGGTAAAAGGTCATACCTGGACGCTCAAGGCGCCAACTTAGTAATATCAGCATGTGGGCCCTCAGGTCGGTTCCCACTGTCATCAACAATCATCTCATTATCTGAGACTAAATCAACAACAATAGGTAGGGGCACTACACCATCCCCCTCAGTATCAAAAACTGGTGGCCTTGAACCACCGACTCCAGGTTTTGGGAATTGTGAGTTTTCTTTTATCATGGTCAGAAGTATGTCCCAACCTAGTTTGGTATTCTGGTTTTAGAGGATTTTGTGGAAAAGTATGGTATAGATGTTTGTTTTGACTCTTAGTTTATATTTAGTTTATCTATTCTTCTTATCATCATTTTTGGGTTGCTTCCACTAATACATTATTGTGTTCAGGATGTTAAGCAAGGGGTGGTCTTCGATATATGGTGGACTTGAGATAACTATCACGACTAGGCCTGGTTCTGGTCATGACAAGATTTGTATCAAAGCATGGTTTAGCGTTATTGGGTGTACATAAAGTCATTGAGTAGAGTCACTTTTATGGTTATATAGCGCACCACACTTACAAGGGGTGAGAGGGGGGGCTACAAGGAATTTAAGAATATTTCTCTTTCTTGTGTTCTACCTCAGGACATAGTGCCTAGTTACCTGGAATCTTTTCTAACTCCTGGCTTTACTTCTCCTCATGGGGTTCCACCAGTTCCTACTAGTCCCCCTTGAGCTTCTTGGACTATTGATACATATGTTCAGTTACCTCAGGGAAATATTTCTTATGTGGAGTTCTATTAGTCTATTCATATCCTTTCCCAACTGGTGGCATCCCAATCTTGTCAGTCGTATCATGTTGGTCTTACTGTTAGTTTATCTGAGGTTACTCGGGTTGGCTAATTCATGAGATTGAATCCTCCAACCTTTATAGGCTCTAATGTTGAGGAGGAATCCTCAGGGGTTGATTGTTGTGATGTAGAAAATATTTAGGGTGATATATGCTACTGATTTTGAAAGTGCAGAGTTTGCTGCATATGAATTGAACGATGTGTCTTATCAATGGTATGGGGAGTGGGAAGCGATGAGGGGTAATGATGCTGAGTCAGCAGTGTGGGATAAGATTTTAGGTGCCTTACTTAATCAATTCTTTCCTTAGGAGTTGAGGAAAGCTATTACCGAAGAGTTTATGAACTTGAGGCAGGTAAGATGAGTGTTGAGGAGTACGCTCTGAAGTTCTACCAGCTGTCCCATTATTCTCCAAAGTTAGTGTCTAATATGTGGTCACAAATAAAAGTTTGCTTTTGGTTTGTCTCATGACTTGGTATTGGAATGAAAGGTTGTGACGTTGGACAATGCTATGGACTTTTCTAGGCTGGTGCTTTATATGTAGCAGGTAAAAGATCAGAAAAAGAATAAGGTGGAGATGGGAGAGAGGTAGACTAAAAAGTTTAGAAATTTAGAGCAGGGTGCAAGCCAGCAGAACAGTGAGAGGGACGGTAGGTAGTGGACTAAGAAGAAGAATTGGGGAAGTTTTTTTTCGACGACTAGTTCTCCTTATCCTAAGCCTTAAGGTGATTATTTTTTTTAGGCCAATAGTGGTCCTAAGGCATAGGTTGTTCAGTCTTAGGCTAGTGGAGGTCAGTTAGCCCCATCATACCCTCCTTGCTATTTTTATGGGCAACTTCACCGTGGTTATTATGAGGAGGAAAGGAACTTGTGTTTTAACTGTGGTCAGCATGGTCATAATCAACAAATTTTCCTGTAGATAAATTTTCCACTAGAGCTAACAAGGTTTTGGTTGCCACTTCTTTAGCCCCTGCACCTAAAAGAGCCACTTCAGGTATGGCACTAGCCTGAATCATCTCTATTCGCTTATGATGCGCCATGGAAATATGGCACTTTTGATGCTTAAAACAAATAATTTATGCTTGGACATAGGATATTTTGGTAGATATAATGTGGTTTTCTGATTGTTGCAGGTGAAACAGGTAAATACTAGTCTCAGAATGAAATTGGAAGAAAAAAATCCAAAAAAGATAAAGTTTGTGCATCATACGAGTCACCTTACTAGTCATCAATAAATTATACGACCTGTAGGTTGACTCGTAAGGACAACAGTAACAAAAGCTAAGAAGAAAAGCTATGTAAAGAAGATACGACTGGAGCATACGAATGGTAAGATGAGGCTACGAGTCTGGAGAAGAAGTCATCAAGAGAACAAAACCCAATGTTAGATTCAGAGTTCAAGCCATAGAATAAAATGAGTCATAAGATTTGAGTATGACTCGTTAGGATAAATCGTAAAGATACCAGTGTCCAAAGCTTTGAAAGATAGTCCCATTTGGTAACGAGTAACGACCATAAGTCGTATGGTCAAGGTACGACTCGAGAGGATGAGTCGTTAAGATAATAGAAACCTAGAGCCCTGGAAGATCAGACACTAGAGAATATACAATGAGCACAATACGATTCATAAGAATACCTTACGAGTGGATGACGCGAGTCATACCTTGTGCCGATATTACTTTTTCTATGTCATTATAATTAAGATTTCTGGGTTACTTTGAGATACTAAAATACCTTAGGGTTATTCTTTTATTAGGTAATGCAGTTTTACAATACTTTTCTACTTTTTACATACTTTGATCATTACGATTATGTTCTTGAGATTTTTGGGTTTTTATTTAATTGAAAACTTTCGATTTTATTCATCTTATTATTGTGAAATTAATTACATGTTGTCTCTATTGATTATCATGGTTTGTTGTATAAACATGGTCAACTAATTTCCCTTACTAGGGTTGTGGGAACCCTGGTGGTTTAACTATGTAAAGGAAGTGGTATTTTTATCTATTCTCTATTGTGATTGCACATATCTTAATCGTCTTCATATTAATTGACTCAGAGCTACTGTAGAAACTTGAGGATTGCCTATATTTGATAGCGTCCTCACAAAGGAGTTTGAGATTAGGAAAAGGGGATTAAGACAATAATTTGCAATTCATATCTATCTTATTATTCCTCCATCTCGTCTAATCAACTCGAGAATCAAATGGTAAGAGTTGAATTAAATTCATAAACAAGGAGCAATAAGGAGACATCCTGAGACTCACAAGGTAAAGGGTGAGATTTATCATCACGTTTAGAAGACAGTTAATAATATAAAGCTTGTTGACTTTACATGTAAAGCAACAAAATAGGTGGTTGAACACGAGAAATTTATGGAGTTGAGAAGTTAGGGGGAACATGGTCCTAGTGTTTTTCTTCTACTATTTACAATCTCAAAGAATTCAATTTTGGTTACTACTTACTATTTAATTTAATTTACCCCATTTAATTTTCAGCATTGCTCGTGGATTTTTTCAAGTTTAAAGGACTGTTCAGCATTTTCCCTGTGGGTTCGACCCCAACCTAGTTTGAGTAACTATATTTGATATTTACCGCAACATTCTTCTTTGGAGGTTAGTTTTTGGGATACATCAAATTTTGGCACCATTGCCAGGGAAGATGGTGTGATTTTTCGATTGAAGTTAGTAAAGTTTGTGGGTTTTATTTCTTGTTCTTGATTTGACATATGTCGGTGTATGTCAAATCCTAGGAGAAGAGGCAATCCCTTACTCCCTTTTGATACATATCTAGAAAGAATCCTTCAAATACCGTGAAAAATGGCAGAACAAGTTCATGATGGTGTTCCTATAGAGGTTAGAGGCCCTCAGCTTATGCCTCCTCCCCTGCCTAATGATCAACAAAATATTGCTGACAGACAAACTAAACAATTACTAGTAGCAGTATCGGAAGAAGCTATAGTAGCTGAAGAAGTAAGGTTAGCTGAAGAGGCTAGGGTATCCCAACAAACAATGCTATCCAGGCTAAGACATGTGGCCGAGCATCGAGATAGAGTTCAAAGAGGTAGAGCTCTGATGATTCTTGCATATCAGCAATTTCAGCGATTTGATAAAGATAAGGACATGGGATATGTTGAACCTGCTGAGAAAGGAGCCATCCTTCCTCATGATTTATCCCAAATATTAAATTTTACATTACTAGTGCAATTATCCAATTGCTAAACTTAAAGGGTGCATTTTTGGGATCAGCAACTGATGATGCGAATATGCATCTTGCTAATTTTATTGGGATCTGTATGTCGTATGGTATTTTAGGGGTTGACTAGAAAGCTTTGAGATTAAGTTTGTTTCCATTTTCATTAAATGCAGAGCATGCTATGGTTAGGGGAGCTTCTGAGAGGTTCAATCACTACTTAGAATGAGTTGTATAGACAATTTTTAAACAGATTCTTCCCTCCTGCAAGGATGCTATAGTTGAAAGATGAAATCTACTATTTTAGCTGTATTTACACGCCTAAAGAACCTTAATTTACCCATATTTTAGCTAAGTTTTGAGGACAAAATATATAATTCATGCACTTTTAGTCCTTTTTCCTGTAAGTGAGCAAACAAACGTGATTAGCAAGTTTTCAGGTATAAATGATGAAGATTCCAGCACTTTATGGATAACTTAACGCCAAAGGAAGCTTCACTAAAGAAGGAAAGCAGCGTTTGGACGCCTATGGACTGAAAGTGATGCATGGATAACTTGTCCCGGGCAAAAACAGCATTTCTAAAGACTTTGGGGATCAGCAGTAACTTAGTAGGATTAGGATAAGGATGCAGTAGCCTCGTAGGATTAGGATAAGTACGTAGTAGCCTAGTAGGAATAGGATATGGGTGTTATAAATACCCTATTTTGCTGAAGCTTTTTATTATTCTCACCCATTCTCTTTCAATTCATTCAACTCACTCATTCATTAATTCAAGTCCTTTCCATTCGACTTTTACTATTATTCAAGTTACAGATTCTGTAAGTTTTAACAGAGAAACACGATTCTCTTGAGAAGAACGGCTAGGGCATAAACGTGTGAGAGTTTTTGACGCCAAAAATCATCCAAATCGTCAAGCTTGTTCTAGATTTTGGTATGATGATGATGTCTATTGTGATTTCCGTTGCACTCATGAGTAGCTAAACTTATCTGTTAGGATTATTGAAGCCTTATGAGATACTATCTATTGCTATGAGTTTATGAATTCTTGATACGTATGCTGCTTATATCATTACTCTCTTCATCTTAATTAAATTCTTGTGGTTGTAAACATATCGAATACGCCAGTATAGCATTAACTTGTTCGAAAGAAAAGTTACATGTCTGGAAAAGAGAGAATGACAAGGAAATAGGGCTACCAACCCCTGTTTAAAAGTTAGTGCCATAACTGGATTAACCTCTTGGAGAATTCGTACCATTAGTATACGCTTTAAGCTCGAAAGAGTTAAAGTGATATAATTCTTGATGGTCGAAAGATGCTAGGATTTACCATAGAATACGAATCTCTATAAGCGCATGCATGTATGAATTCCGCATAACTCATAGCCAATAGATAAGTAGAACTCATAAGGTGGACATAACCCTAACTTACAATTCTCATTGATTAACTCCTACTACATTACTCGTTTCATTATTTATTTTGGTAAACATTATTATACGCATAAAATCCCCCCTTTATCCACAGAACTTTCGACCAAAAGTCTACTAATAGTTGCAACACTTAGTGACCAAGTATTCCCTGTGGGATTCGACACCCAACCCAGTTGGGTTCTATATTTGACAACGACCGCTTACATTCTTACGAGAGCTGTAGTTTGAGCGTTATCAAATTTTAGCGCCGCTGCCGGGGAATATGGTTGTCAACTAAGTTTGTGAAAGTTACTAGACCCTTTGGTCAAAGATTCTCGTATTTTACTTTTAGTTGTTGTTTTTGTTTTATTCAGGTTTGTTTGAGTGCATGCCAAACACTCGAAGTTCAGGTCAACCGTTATTACCTATCAATCCTGAACCTCAACTTATTGGCAGAATGGATGCACAACGTGACATTGACACAAGGGCAGCTCAACAGGAGCAGGCTAGATTAGCTGCACTGGCAGCTGCTCAAGTGCATCAACAGAATATTGATAACCCAGGTCAGGCAACAAATCCTGATGATGAGGACCAAGGTGATGAAGAGTTACTTAATCCACGGCGTGCAGATGAGGTGGCAGCACCTGTGAACAGAAGAGATCGTCAAGCTAGAATGAGACCTGACCGCCGAGCTGTGCAGGATCCTTTTGATGATGATGATGACGATCTCGATGGAGCTGGTGCCACAGGGGCTATTATTCCTCCACCCTTGGCACCCGGAGCTAAGTTCAATATCACTAGCACCATGATTCAGTTATTGCAGCTCAAGGG
This sequence comes from Capsicum pubescens, assembly GCA_030864215.1. Classification (NCBI taxonomy): domain Eukaryota; kingdom Viridiplantae; phylum Streptophyta; class Magnoliopsida; order Solanales; family Solanaceae; genus Capsicum; species Capsicum pubescens. The sequence goes on from CM061548.1 coordinate 241,750,844, forward strand.
GTTATTTGGTGGACTCGCAGGAGATAATCCGAATATGCATCTGATCAATTTTATTTCAACATGCAAGTCGTTTGACAATCCAGGAGTTAGGCAGAATGCAATTCGGCTGCGCTTATTTCCATTGTCTCTGTCTGGGGAGGCAACTCTATGGTTGAACGGGCTAACTCCTGATTCTATTACTAATTGGAGGAAACTGAAAGACGCTTTCCTAGAAAGATTCTTTCCACCATCCAAGAGAGCCTAATTACGAGATGAGATCAACAATTTTCGACAGCTTCCAACTGAAGCTCTCTACGAAACATGGGAGAGGTTCAAGAAGAAGGTTATGAGGTGCCCAAACCATCAGATGATGAATATCCACTTGATGGAAATATTATATAGGGCTTTGAACTCGGTGACAAAGCCAGTGGTTGACAATGCTGCAGGTGGGTCATTCATGGACCTTACTTTTCTTGAGGTAAGTGATATGCTTGATCGTATGAAAAAGCAGAGTAGAGCTTGGCATACCAGGGATTCTGAGGTAGCAAGCTCTACCGTATCTGTTGGCATAATTGCAGAGAAGAGGCGTAGACAAGAGAAACGTGATCAAGATATGGCACATATGAAAACACAGATGGATCTTCTTACCAAGCATTTATTATCAGGAAAGACCGAAAAAGTCAAAGCAGTTGCGTCAAAAGGAAGAGACGAATCCGATTCAGAGAAAGAAGCCAACTACTTGAATAATCAGGGGGGTTTCCGAGGTAATGCCCAAGGAAACCAAGGTCAGATCTATTATGATAAATCTGGATACAAGGACCGCGATCAAGGTAGTTGGAAAAACAATACCGACAGGAGTGGTTTGTATGTTTCTCCTGGAAGACGTGACGCCGCTGCATCTGGTTCTGGAAATATATCCATGGAAGATATGATGGCTAAGCTGATGAAAGGTGTAGAGGAAACCAACACAGGAGTAACTGAGGTAATAAATGATCTGTCCTCAATAAAGCAATTCGTTGACTCACATTCCACTTCAATAAAACAGCTGGAGCAACAATTGAGTCAATTATCTGCGGCATTCAACCAAAGAAAGGCTAGAACACTACCCAGCGATATGGTACAAAACCCAAGGAACAACGGATCATGCATGGCCATTACTACCCGGAGTGGTAAAGTGTTGGAAAATCCATCCAAGGACAAGCAGGTGGTTGATGATATAGCGGATAATGTTATTGATGCAGAATGTGAAGAGGCCAAAGAAGCTGAAGAGTGTGTTCATGAAGTCACCCCTAGACGTTTGCAGCCTGAAAAGTTTGATAGTTAGAAGCAAGGTAAAAAGAAAGTGGTGGATAAAACTATTCCCCTTCCACCACCACCTTTTCCGTAGAGACTAAAGAAGAAAGCTGATGATACCAGGTTCAGTAAATTCATGACAATGTTGAAGCAGCTGACTAATGTTCCTTTGGTGGAAGTGCTAGAGCAGATGCCCGAATACGCTAAATTCATGAAAGACATTTTAACAAAAAAGTGGGCTGTAAGCTATGAGCTGGAAGATAATGTTCATCATTGCAGTGCAATTTCCACGAGGTCTTTAGTACAGAAAAAGGAAGATCCTGGTGCTTTCACTATTCCTTGCACAATTGGATCATTGGATTTTGCTAAGGCGTTGTGCGATCTGGGGGATAGCATCAATTTGATGCCGTTATCCGTTTACAGAAAGTTGGGGTTGGGCGATCCTACACCAACCAATATGCGTCTTGTGATGGAAGATTGGTCGGTAAAACGGCCTGTTGGTATCTTATATGATGTGTTGGTGAAGGTTTCCACTTTCATCTTTCCTGCAGACTTTGTGATTTTGGATTGCGAGGTGGATTCTGAAGTTCCCATAATCATGGGACGTCCTTTCCTTACAATAGTAAGTGTGCTTATTGACATGAGAGCTAATGAGCTTTTATTTCGGTTGAATGACGAAGTGGTCCGCTTTGATATATGCAAATAAATGAAGCAGCCCAGCGATATGAATGTGTTTTCCGTAGCTGATGTTCATTATGAGGATAAGAAAGCATTATCTGTAGAGAAACAGCTTACTGTTGAGCCATTGTCTGCTGCGCTGCTGAATGTTGAGCATGATAACGATGAAGATTATAAAGAAACTATGTGTGCTCTATCAAAAATAGGGTCCTATTCTCATACTCCTAAGCAGCCGGACCTTGATCTTAAGAATCAACCGTCACCAACAGTGAAGACTTCCATTGAAGAGTCCCCAGTGCTAGAATCGAAAGAGCTCCCCAATTATCTAAGGTATGCATTCTTGGGAAGTGAAAATACACTTCCAGTGAGTGTAGCGGATGATTTAAGTGAACAGAACGTAGAGGCTCTCATCTCTGCTCTGAAGAGATACAAGAGAGCCATGGGTTGGACTATTGATGATATAATTGGTATCCCTCCTGGGATATGTATGCATAAGAGTTATATCGAAGAAGATTACATGTCTACAAGTAAGCATCAACGTCGTCTGAATCCATTCAGAAAATGATGCCCCATCTATCTCGATGAAGTCTAAGTAATCGAGATAGCTATGTCGTGCCACGATAATAAATCAAGCGCTTGGTGGGAGGCAACCCATCATTTTTAATTGTTTTGTTTTTTTAATATTTTGTCGAGCCACGACGAAAACTAAGGCGCTTGATGGGAGGCAACCCATCATTCTAATCGTTTTTGTTATTTTTGAGTAAATGTAGGTGCAAGAGGTGTAAAGGAGGAGATTGGTTTAAAATTTTGATTTGGAAGTATTGCATGTTGAAGTTGGTAAGTTAGGAATGAAGAAGCAAAAGGCTATGGGTTAGGCATTGCCTATGAAAATATAGGCAAAGAACAAGGCAAGGCCTATGTAAATCTAGGCCACGAACAAGGCAAGGCCTATGCTATGGCCTAAGCTCTCGGATTCTACAATGCCATGGAATAGGCGCCGCCTATGCTCAACAATGCCATAGCATAGGCGCCGCCTATGAAAATGCCTTTCTTCTCTGAATCTAGTATGCCATGGCATAGGCGCCGCCTATGCCTAACAATGCCATAGCATAGGCGCCGCCTATGCTCAACAAGGCTTTGCAAAAGGCGCCGCCTATGCCAAGCATAGGCAAAGCATTAGGCGCCGCCTATGGTCACTTTTGGTCTCCAAATCCGATTCTAAATGGGTCAAAACCCGACCCAAGCTTGTCCTATAAATAGAACCTTAGTCTTAGAACAAAAATGCATTGCAAATTCAACCTAGGCGCCGCCTACCTCTCCAAAATCTCTCAAAAATTTTCCTTTTGCTCTTTTACTTTGCAAGAACATCTTCCGAGGCCATCAACCAAGTAAGTACTTATTTGTTCTTCCTTTATATTTTGTAAGTACTACACTACTACGCCTATAATGAATTGATAAATCTTGAAGTAGTATTGGTGATTTGAATGTGGTTGATTTGTTGTGATACAACTAAGTGAGTGAAAGAATACGTAAGGATGATCTTGACTTGTTTCCAACTTGTATTTGATTTTGATGCACTGTCATATTTTTGCAGAATTGAAATGGTGAAGTTAATTGCATACTCTTCAAAGTTGAATGCTTGGATGTTTGAATGACTCGTTCATCGAGATAAAGATCATGATTGAATACAAGCATGAGATGTTGTGATTATTTCTATGCCATAACTTGATACGATCTCTATGTAGTAGTCTTGTGCAAAAAATACATCAATCCAAACATGAAACTATTGCCAAGATTTCATGAAATAGAATAAAAAAGGATAGTTAAGATGACAAGAAAAGTATGACTGCACTGATTATATTGTTGGAACATAACACCTAAACGTATACCGATGAAGTCTGAGTAATCGACATCGTTTACTTCACTAGTTTATGCCAACAAATTAAGTGTGGGGTGGTGCCACTACTTCTTGTTTGTTGATTGTATCCACCGAGATGAAGCTAACATGACTATTATTTTAATCTCAGGTACAATGGCACCAAAAGCAAGACAAGGAAAAGAAAAAGCAACCACTTCACAAAAAGGCCAGAAAAGGGGAAGAAAAGAGCAAGCTGAATCCTCCTCGCTGCAAATACCTCGACGCATGTATGGGATAAAATGGGTCCTAGAGGAGGAAGTAAAGGAGTGGTACAAGAACAATAAAGTAAAAAAATATGTTCATGTGGAGTTGATACAAAAGGAGAGCCTAGCAAAGAAAGAACCCTACATTTTGGCTAAAATCATGGCGCTACATCTTGATTTCATTTTCCAAGATATGGGAGAATGCAATCTTGATCTAACGCGAGAATTCTATGCCAATTGGTCCCCAAAGACTACCGGAAGTGAAGTGAAGATTCGGGGCCAAGTCTTGCAACTGAATGCGGAGTTCTTCAACTCCTTTCTAGGTTTGCCATCTGTGGATCCATCACCACTCAAGGAGCTTTATCGCAAACCTCCATACAGGGAAATCAGACACACACTATGTGGAACAAGATCAATGGAACGGTGGAGTCGTCACAAGGATACCGGTCGGCACAATACCTTCCCGTATGCCTCCTTGAACAGAGAAGCTCGGATATGGTTGCGAATAGTCAATTATTGCCTGATTCCAGGGTCACAGTACACAAAGATCACACGTGATAGAGTGTTCTTGGTGTACGCTTTGATGATGAACATCCCCATCAATATTGGGGCGATTATTCTATCTTCAATGCGTAATGCCAGGCTGCACAAGAGGTCCCACTTCAGCTTTGGCAATCTGTTGACTGCGATATTGAGGAAGGAGGACATCAAAGAGGAACCTGCAGATCATAAGCTCCCACACAACCCGAAGAAGGTTGACCTCAAAAAGGTTAAAGATGCTGAATCCATGCATGGCGTCAACCTAACCACTGCAGAAAGACATGCTCGCGATGAAAGCTTCTCCCGCCATTTATATGGCATGATGAAGTTTACCATGATGAGCGGGGGTCGTGTTCCAACTGCTGCAGAGCTACAACAGTTGGATTATGACTACCCAATGAATGAGCATGCGAGGGCGATGTGTGGAGTAGGTGTATATTTTGAGGAACCTCTTGATGACGACATGCCAATCGATGATGATCGACGAATGCCAGACTCCGACGTGGAGGAGAACTCTGATGACGATGACTCTGATGATGATTCCGATGCAGGGGGTATGACCCCAGATATAGAGGATGAGTCCGACTAATCAGGTTCTTCTTATTTATTTTCCACTGAGGGCAGTGTGTCCCATCTAAGTGTGGGGTGCTGGTATTTTTATGCTATACTTCTTTGTCTGCATTTGCATTTATTCTAGTTCTTGTTTATTTTAATTAGTCGTAATTAGTTAGTTTAATTTTAAATTTTAGATTTTGCATGAAATTATTCTGATAGACGGCATGGTAGTATAACAAGAGTTTGTGCTAAATCATTACTATTTAGACATTTAGGCTCTACATGTGACTCACTGTGTGATAATTGTGTGGTTTAATTCATTAATCTGTTGGGTCAAGAGTCTATACTTCTCCCAATAAAGTTAACCATGTGCCTTGTGTGTGTGAGATGAATAGTATATTCTATGTTTGTGACTGATGCTAGAACTTACCTGGTGTGTGTGTAAAGCAAAATAAAGAGTGTGAGTTTAGGAGATGATTTAGGCATTTCTTTGGCAGCCTGTGATTGTTTACCTTCTATTTACCTACCCGTGGACATTATCCTAGTCAACCCTTTTGAGCCTTTAAGCCATTTTCTTTGACAGCCTCATATGTAAGCCTAATCCATTTTTTTCAAGACCATAATTTGATCCAAATTCCTAAGTGCTTTAAATTGTGAAGTCATGTGACAAAATAAGAGGAAATTGGGTGAGAGTGATGCCTTAGAGTGTATTGGTACTTGAATTTGTTATGAAAAAGAGTGGCTATCATGGAGGTGAGTTATAAAAAAAAGGAAAGAGAAAAGAAAAAGAAATAGAAAAACAAAAAGATAAATTATGTTTATGATTAAATAAAAAGATAGTTATGCTTGAATGGAAAAATAGGTGAAAAGGGGTGATAGATGAAAGAAAGGTAGAAGGGTTGATTAAAAGAGAGTGTTAATGGCATAATGTGATGTATTAAAGCTCTTAGGAACATAGTCACTATTTCTGGCCAAAATAGTCCTACCCGTCCCTTAGCCTACATTACAACCTATAAAGACCTATTTGATCCTAAGCTTAACATTCTGATATTAGTAGAGCATTACACTAAAGGCAATCTTATGGTCATCAGTTGCAACATATGAATTCTTTGTGAGAGTGAGAGCAAGGATAATCTTATACCCATGTTCTGAAAAATGCAATACTTGTGAGTGATTATGGGTAATATCTTATGTGAGACACACATGGTTGATGAGTTTTGGGTAGTCTTGTATGATTCTTTGTGCCTTAACTTTTGAACACGAATTAACCATCATCACGAGTCTATGTTGGAGGTTGAATTGTTTCTAGTAGTGATTAGAGAACTTCCCTTTGTTAATAATTGTCGTGCCTGTCTTGATGAATATTTTGTGTTGTTACTGTGAAACCCTAAGTAGATGTTTATATGGACATGATATATTGTTCGAGGACGAACAAAGCTTCAAGTGTGGGGTGTTGATGATAGGCGTATTTACACGCCTAAAGCACCTTAATTTACCCATATTTTAGCTAAGTTTTGAGGACAAAATATATAATTCATGCACTTTTAGTCCTTTTTCCTGTAAGTGAGCTAACAAACGTGATTAGCAAGTTTTCAGGTATAAATGATGAAGATTCCAGCACTTTATGGATAACTTGACGCCAAAGGAAGCTTCACGAAAGAAGAAAAGCAGCGTTTGGACGCCTATGGACTGAAAGTGATGCATGGATAACTTGTCCCAGGAAAAAACAACATTTCTAAAGACTTTGGGGATCAGCAGTAACTTAGTAGGATTGGGATAAGGATGCAGTAACCTAGTAGGATTAGGATAAGTACGCAGTAGCCTAGTAGGAATAGGATATGGGTGTTATAAATACCCTATTTTGCTGAAGCTTTTTATTATTCTCACCCATTCTCTTTCAATTCATTCAACTCACTCATTCATTAATTCAAGTCCTTTCCATTCGACTTTTACTATTATTCAAGTTATAGATTCTGTAAGTTTTAAAAGAGAAACACGACTCTCTTGAGAAGAACGGCTAGGGCAAAAATGTGTGAGAGTTTTTGACGCCAAAAATCATCCAAATCGTCAAGCTTGTTCTAGATTTTGGTATGATGATGATGTCTATTGTGATTTTCGTTGCACTCATGAGTAGCTAAACTTCTCTGTTAGGGTTATGGAAGCCTTATGAGATACTATCTATTGCTATGAGTTTATGAATTCTTGATACGTATGCTGCTTATATCATTACTCTCTTCATATTAATTAAATTCTTGTGGTTGCAAACATATAGAATACGCCAGTATAGCATTAACTTGTTCGAAAGAAAAGTTACATGTCTGGAAAAGAGAGAATGACAAGGAAATAGGGCTACCAACCCCTGTTTAAAAGTTAGTGTCGTAACTGGATTAACCTCTTGGAGAATTCGTACCATTAGTATACGCTTTAAGCTCGAAAGAGTTAAGGTGATATAATCCTTGATGGTCGAAAGACGCTAGGATTTACCATAGAATACGAATCTCTATAAGAGCATGCATGTCTGAATTCTGCATAACTCATAGCCAATAGATAAGTAGAACTCATAAGGTGGACATAACCCTAACTTACAATTCTCATTGATTAACTCCTACTACATTACTCGTTTCATTATTTATTTTGGTAAACATTATTATACGCATAAAATCCCCCCTTTGTCCACAGAACTTTCGACCAAAAGTCTACTAATAGTTGCAACACTTAGTGACCAAGTATTCCCTGTGGGATTCGACACCCAACCCAGTTGGGTTCTATATTTGACAACGACCGCTTACACTCTTACGAGAGCTGTAGTTTGAGCGTTATCAGGCGTGGTTTAGATTCAAGAAGAAGTTGAGCATGGTACCTAATCACAAAATCACAGGATCCATTTTGTTGGAAATCTTTTATAAGTCATTGAATGTCAGTTCAAGAGTAATAAAAGATACTATTTTGGGAGGTGCATTTATGCATCTTCGATGGGACACTACGCATGAGATGCTAGATGATGTTTTGGTGACCAATCAAGGTTGGCATACTAGAGACGCTAGGTTCAAGTACATATTCTATTAGAGAAGCTAATGATTATGGAGATGGTCATGATTCGGTAATACAAGAGGTTGCACAGCTTTGGACAAATATTGGGCTGCTTATAAAACATTTCACAATAATGAGTGCTGACAAAATGAATGCAGTTGGGGCACAAGGATTGACTTCTAGGAAATTTGAGATTGAATATGAAGAAGAAGTAAAGTATTTGATCGTCAATTGGAAAATTTCCGAGCCAAAGGGCACGGGTATCAAGGTTGGAACTATTACAATGATAGAAATAGAGACATGAGCTGATATCAAGAGGGTGATTAGAGACACAAAGGTGATTACTAAGAGAAGAGTGACAGATATGAACCACCAGGTAGCCGGGATACTGAGTCTAGAATGGAAGAAATGTTGTTGAAACTAGTCAAAGGCCAAGAAAGTCAAGAGAGTGTCTTAAGGAGATTAAGGAAGACCTGTCAGGGCTGAATTAAAAAGATGAGTCACATGGTGCCTCAATCAAACAACTGGAGCAATAATATGGCAAGATGTCGTCCATATTAAATCAAAGGCAACCTATCACTCTTCCTAGTAATATAGTGGTAAATCAAAAGAATGATGGTTATTTCCATGTCATTACCACTAGGAGTGGTAAAATTAATATAGATCCACCTATACCCACTGTAGATGAACAAAAAAATGAAGATGATTCTATTGATGTGGAGAGTAGCAGCAAGCTAGACAAAGGAAAATACAGGGTTGAGGAACCTATTTTGAAGCCCAACCCAAGACCTCGCCCTCTTTTTCCTCAAAGGCTGAAAAAGAAGCAAAAAGAGGGTAAGTATCAGAATTTTTTATCTATGTTAAAGGATCTATCAGTTAATGTTACACTCGTAGAGGCATTAGAGAAAATGCCAGGATATACAAAATTCATGAAGAATCTAATTACCAATAAGAGGTCAGTCCTTTATTAGTAGTTGATAATATTCATCACTACAATGTTGTAGCTACTAGAACATTAGTAGAAAGAAGGAGGATCCTAGTGTTTTCACTATAGCTTGCACTATTAGATCTTTCAACTTAACTCATGCATTATGTGATCTAGGAGCAAGTATCCACCTCATGCCATTCACATTTTTTAAGTAGTTAGGGTTGGGAGCTCCCACACCAACCACTATAAGACTAGTGATGGTAGATCAGACTGTGAAAAAGCCAATTCATATTCTATATGATGTATTGGTGAAGGTGTCTTTACTCATCTTTCCTGCTGATTTTGTGATATGAGACTGTGAAGTGGAATTTTAAGTCCCAATTATTTTTGGAAGATCGTTCTTGGCTACAGGGAGGACGTTGATTAATTTGGAGTTAGGACATTTAATGCTGAGACTTAATGATAGGCAGGTGATATTCAACGTATGCAAATCTATGAAGCAACTAGATGATTTGAGGGTGATATCTTTAATTGATGAGTTTGTTGAAGAGAAAGACCCATTCCATGATATTGATGCAGACCCACTTGGGAATTCCATTCCATGATATTGATGAGTTTGGGTGTCGAAACCTTAGTAGTTATGATTATGAACTTCAACAATGATGGTATTGATGGCTATGATGAGATGGTATGTGCACTCTATGGGAGTTTTTCTTATACTTATGCACCAAAGAAACTTGATTTGGATCTAAAAAATAAAACCACTCTACCTGCAAGCCTATCTATTGAGGAGTGACTCATCTTAGAGTTAAAGGCCCTCCCACCTCATCTATGATATGTATCTTTGGGGGCCAACAACACTTTGATGGTAATCATTGAAACTGACTTGATGTAGACAGAAGTGAAAGCTTTGTAATTAGTGCTATAAAAATTTAAGAGGGCCATAGGTTGGTCCATTGCAGATATAGGGGTATCTAGACAGGTCTGTGTACTCATAAAATCCAACTTGAGCCAGCTTATATTCCAAGTATAGAACATCAACATCAAATTTATCCTCCTATGCAGGAGGTGGTGAAGAAATACATAATCAAGTGGCTAGATGCTGGTGTAGTATACCCTATTTTTGATAGTAAGTGGGTAAGTCTGGTACAATATGTTTCGAAGAAAGGTGGTATTACTGTTGTGCCTAATGAGAAGAATGAGCTAGTGCCAATCCTAGTGCCAATGAAGCCAGTCACAGCATAGAGAGTATGTATGGATTATAGAAAATTCAATGCATGGACTTAGAAGGACCACTTTCCTATGCCCTTCATAGACCAGATACTGGATAGACTTGCGGGTAGAGGATGATACTATTTCTGGATGGGTATTCGGGTTACAACCAAATCACTATTTTTCTCGAAGTCCAAGAGAAGACAACCTTCACTTGTCCTCATGGGACCTTTGTATTCATACGTATGCCATTCGAGTTATGTAACTCTCCAGCCATATTTCAGAGATATAAGATGTTGATCTTCTTTAACATATTAGAAGACATCATAGAAGTCTTTATGGATGATTTCTCAGTAGTTGGTGATTCTTTTGATGACTGCCTAGTTCACTTGGCAAATGCTCTACGAAGATGTGAGGCATACAACTTGGTACTTAACTGGGAAAAGTTATATTTCATGGTTAAAGAAGTATTGTTCTTGGGCACAAGATTTAGAAAAGGGGTGTAGAGGTAGATAGACCTAAGATTGAAGTGATCAATAAATTACCTCCACCAATTTATGTGAAGGGTATTCAGAGTTTTTTAGGACATGCTGGGTTCTAAAGGAAATTCATCAAGGATTTCTTGAAGATAGCCAATCCTCTTTGTAGTCTTCTTGAGAAAGAGATGAAGTTTGATTTTTATGAATCATGCTTGAAGGCTTTTGAATGTCTGAAAGAGAAGTTGATGATAACTCCTATCATCGTGTACCCCCAATTGGTCTTTTCCATTTGAGATTATGTGCGATGCAAGTTGAGTGTCCTTAGGAGTAGTACTAGGACAACAAAAAGGAAAGATTCTGCATCCTATATATTATGCCAGCAAAGCACTAAACCCTGTTGAAAAGAACTACACAGTTACTAAACAAGAGTTATTTAGCAGTGGCTTTTGCCTTTGAGAAATTTTGGTCTTATTTGATTGGGACAAAGGTAGTTGTTCATATTGATCATGCAGCATTGAGGTACTTAATGTCAAAAAAGATCAAATCCTAGACTTATTAGGTGGGTCCTCTTGTTCCAAGAGTTTGATTTTGTGGTCAAGGACATAAAAGGCACTAAAAATCAAGTTGCAGATCATTTGTCTAGACTTGAAGAAAAAGCTATGGAGAGAGTTGAAGATTGACTCGAGATTGATGATAGTTTTCCAAACGAGCAGATATTGGTAGCTTCTCAAGATCTAATTCCATGGTTTACTGACTATGCAAATTACCCAGCAAGTGATCTAGTCCCAAAAGATCTTTCCTTCCAACAGAGAAAAAAATCTATGATTGAGGTAAGGAAATTTTCTAGGATGAGCCTTATTTATTCAAAATTTATACAGATGGGATTATTCGTAGATGTATACCTAAGGTGGAGATGATGAGCATACTTGAGGCTTGTCATTCTTCACCAGTTGGGGGTCATCATGGAGGAACCCACACAACTCATAAAATCTTGCAATGTGGGTAATATTGGCCAACAATTTCAAAGATGCACATAATTTTTCTTCAACTTATGGTCAATATCAAGGTAACATATCTAGGCGCCAAGAACTTTCTATGACTCATATTTTAGAATTTGAATTATTTGATGTATGGGGTGTGGTTTTCATAGGACCTTTTGTGTGTTCTTTTTGTATGAAGTACATCCTTGTAGCGGTGAACTATGTCTCTAAATAGGTGAAAGAGGTTATACTCCCCAATGATGAAGGAAGAAGTTTTACAACTTTCTTGAAAAATATATCTTTTCTAGATTTGGCACGCCACATGCAATCATTAGTGATGGTGGGTCACATTTTTCTAATCGTTTATTCAAGAGTCTTGAATCGTTTATTCAAGACTAGTGGATATGTTGAGGTGTATAATAGAGAAACCAATTCCATCTTTGTGAAGCAAATGAAAGCCAATAGAACTGGTTGGTCACGAAAGTTAGACAATGTATTTTGGGCTTACCTAACAGCTTTCAAGACCCCCATTGGTGCTTCTACTTGTCATTTGGTTTGTGGAAAGACATGTCACTTTCCTGTGGAACTTGAACATAAATAACTATAGGCATTGAAGAAGCTTAATTTTGAGTGGCAGGATACAACAAAGTCAAAGATGAATAAGGTGAATGAGTTAGATGAATTCTGACTCCAGGCGTATGAAAGTTTTGCACTTTACCAAGAAAAAATGAAGTTGTATCATGATTTCAAAATTGAGAAGAGGATATTTGAGGAAGGTGACCATGTATTTCTCTACAACTCAAGGTTTTGTTTGTTTCTAGGTAAGTTGAAATCAAGACGGTATGGTTCATTTATTGTAAAAAGAGTGTTTCCATATGGTGCTTTAGAATTGAAGCACAATGGTGAAGACCCATTCAAAGTGAATGGGAAAAGGGTAAAGCACTACATGGGTAACACTAAGGAAATTAATTTGATTTTTGAGATGTACCTTGGTGAAGTCTAAGCAACAAAGGCCATTCTGTCGTGCCGTGAAGTTAAATCAAGCACAGCATGGGAGGCAACCCATGAGGCTAGTTGGTAAAATCTAGTATCTAACGTAGCCATATCGTGCCATGATGTTAAATCAAGAGTTGCATGGGTGGCAACCCATGTTTTCATACCTAATAATTTATAGGTTAATATGTTTGTTCAGTGTGCAGGAGTAAAGCTTGCAGAAAAGAGCCAAAAATTCTAGAAAACCAAGTCATACGAACTCTTCATGAATTGTACCTTAATTTTATGACTCGTGATTAAGAGTCATATGGACCTGAGAGTTTATTTAGATCTAGGTAAGTGGTCACTGGAATTCTTATGAATCTGATAACGTGTCGTAAGCTCTTGTTATGGTTTGTCACATTGAGTCGTAATGACTCCAGAACCTAGATAAGGCCTGGGTCTTTACAAAAGGAGAAAAAGACCCATAAACATTGGGTACTAGTCATACAAATGACTCGTAACCAAGCTTACCAGTTCGAGGGTCGCGGATCAACCCAACCTAATTCTCTAGTTTTAAATAAAAGAAGGCACCCGATTCGGGAACCTGATATCATAAAGCTCCATTGCTGACTGATTCTTGTGCTCTAAATACATGATTTCACTTCAAAACACACACAAATTCATTGGGTTCCCTCACATGTCATGAATTTTGCAAGAATTTGGGGAAAAAGTGATAAACTCAAGAAATCTAACTTCTCAACTACTCAAGTAAGTCTTTGAACTCAAATTCTTTATATTTCATGTTAAAGTAGAGAATGAATTTAGATTTGAGCATTTGTTCAAGTTGAATATCTATACTTATGAAAAACTAGAATCCTAGTTCTTAGAAATTGAGTTTTCTATGACAAATAACGGTAAACATGAAATTTATCACCGAGAATATGTGTTTTGGAATGATATGGGATGTTATTATTGTACATTAAAGGGTAAATTAGGGATTGTATGTTGGAATCAACTCCTAAGCTAAACCTTTATGTTGCAGTGGATATGAGAATCCTTACGACTCGTACTTACAAGTAACGAGTCATGACGAGATTCATAACTAATGAAAACATAAAAGTCTAGTTGTTTAGGTTCTGATATGGGTACGACTTACCTATGAGAATCATATCCAAACCCTATGACTCATAAACATAAGTCATAATGACCTAGGAAGTTAGCAGATATTAAGAGTTTTTTTCTAGTTTTCTTACAAGTGTTGGTAACGATCCATACACTATTTGTACGACTGGTTAGGAGAACCCGTAAGCTAACCAGTGAACATTCACATACACACTGTCTATCTTACACTTAGTTAAACGAGTCATACCCAGTCTATACGACTCAGACCCCCATCGTAACCTAAACAAAATATGCACATTATTAATTAATTTTCTTATTTTTCATTCCTTTCCTCAGTAATAACTAATAATTGTGCGTACACAGGTACTCATGGCTCTCAAAGGAGATTTATCTTTGAAACAAGCATCAAAGAAGGGAAATCAAAAGAAATCACCTCTGAAATCTGATTATAAGTTGGTGACCAAAGACGCAGAACCATCCAACAGTAGTGATGACCTCATTGAGTATCCCATGAAAAATAAATCTAACCCAAGGGAAAGATGACCTCAGAGAAAGAAGGTTTCCAAACAAGAGGACACACCTCTAAGTGGGACCAAAAAGAATATCCCTCATACCTTACCACCCCGAACACTGCCCCAATATAAAGAGGATAATGGTGATGATAATAAAGAAATTGAATCAAGTTCTACGGGTGATATAGGAGAAGAAGAGTTGAGCTCCCACAAAGTAGAGTCTGAAAATGCAAGCGAGGTTGAGGAGAATGTGACTCCTATTGATGTACAGGATCCACCTCTGCCTATCGACCATTCTTTGGTGCCCACTGATGTATTGGGCGGTACCCTGATATGCAGGAAACATACAATGATGGGTTAAGCATACTCTCGGATAATGGAAGAATCAAACGGAGTATCTATGTGCAAAAAAGTCTAATCACCACAGGCATGTCTGAGTTGCCTAGATTTAAGGTAAGATTTCGATAATATGGTTTCCAATGGATGACTACAACACCAGTGAAGTACTGTCCTGCACTAATGCAAGAATTTTATATTATGTATAAGAGAGAGTTTAAGAGGCAGTATTCATAAGGAAACTTATGGAGAGGTGGTGATCCTATTACATCATTGACGATTCGGAGAGTGCCAGTGAACATCTCCCTATTGACTATTTCATAGTTTTTAAATGGTCTATGTTTCTAGCCACCAATAAATACCAACGAGATGGATTACCACATGGATAAAATGTAGAAGATTACCCGAAAGCAACTGGGGTCGAAAGACAAGATGAGAGATTTTTGGTGGATCACCAATTTGATTGCTTTAAATAAAGAAGAAGTCGTTTAGGTAGTAAGTGGCAAAGGAGTGGCCTCGTATAAGATTAAAAAGCATATAATGATCTTTGGGGACAAGACATGGTGGATAATGGACCGACACAGACTGTGTCCACTACTAGGGACAACAAGCTAAGTTTGGTTCGTGCAGCACTGATAGCTAGATTTATGGAAGGGTATGAGTTCGATGTGGGTAAATTTGTAGCAAGAGAAATACGAGACCAAGTTATGGGTAGAGAAAAGATGCTTCTAGCATATCCGAGTATGATCACCCAGATTTGTTTAGTTTCAGGAGTGCCGAAACTTCCAGGAATCAACTAGTTCATTGAGCCTACAAAATGACAAATTTAGGGTTGTTTTGGGATGTTGCAAACCCTATGGATAGGCAAGTAGGCAAGGAGCTGACATGATAGCTGAAATTTATAGAAGTCAGGGTGGACATTCTGAGGCTGTAGGGTAGGATGCGACAAATGATACCACAGGTGGGGGTGTGCAGACTGAGTAACAAAAAGATGATATAGTGGGCACATCCAGTGCCCCTCTACATATATTGTCTACACTACCTCACCCAGATTCCTCTAAATCTGCACCATCAGGTTACATGATTATTTACCAGTCCAATTTAAATGAGATTATGAGCAAGTTGGGAATACTAAAAGTAAAGGTATAACTGATGGAGGGTAGAGTGAAACTGTTGGTTGAAAACTAGATAGCAAAAAAAAATCAATGGTTGCAGGGTAGGTTACATACATTTGAGCAGCGGATGACTTGACAATTGGGAGCCGGCCAAATTCCATAAATTGCAAAAGTAAAAGATAAGGTTGCCCTGATAAAAAAAATAGTGAATGAGCTATTTGATAGGCCTTTTATCCCAGCACCAGTGATTACAGAGATTGAGCCGAAATAGAAGTAGAAAGTATCTGGATTATTCTATAGAAAGGAAAGCACTGAGAAAAAAAGAAAATAAAGTACTAGAGTACAGGAAAAAATCTAACTAAGGAAAAAACAAGACAACATATTGTGTAAGAGGATTTATAGGTGAGGGTCTAAAAGCTGTTAGCTGGTGCCGGTAGTGCAAAATTGGCAAGTGATAATGCTTAGAGAGGGCTATTATACTGAGCGCACCATCTACAACCAGTGTCACAATTGAGGTTACAATCCCGACAGCTGATGGGATAACTGTTGAGGATGATGGGACCTGATCTGAGGGCCCACGTGATAATGCAACATGAGTTGGTACCTTGAACGACCCAGATTTATCCATCATCCTTTGTATTACATTATTAGATACACTAGGGATAGTGCATAGGATTTATGTTGGGGGTTGGGGTGTACCAAGGTCGCCATGAGTTATAGTTGTCATGTTTTGAAACCCATTGTCATAATCTAAAATAGTCTGAGAATCAAAATGTTTTTGTTTTTTATGTTGTTGTTTTGTGTGTTGTGGGATGCTGACATAGGAGGAGAAGTTTCACTTATGTCAACAGATTTGGTTTTGAATGAGTATGCTGAATTAGTCTAATTTTTATTAAATGTACTGAAAAATTGATGCCTTTCTTAAAATTTTACTGACTATATAATGTTTGTGTATGTGTGAGAGACAACTAAGAATATGATAATGGCATTAGAATTAGGGATAGAATAATTGTGGTAAGCAATTGCATAACTGGATAAGTAGTACCTAGCAATATAACCCTGTGTGAGTGTATGTGAGGCGCTACTTAGTTCCCGGTGTGTTGAAATATAGAACTTGCCTGGTTTCTCGTACTTAGGGTTTAGGATAGTCGAATAGGATATGATCATAGGCCATTCTTATTTTAAGTGCACTCGATCCTAAATGTCCAACCAAATGATATGAATCCCTTGATCCTGTTGCTTGAGCCTTAGTTGACCTAGTTTTGTTAATTATACCAATTTCACCTTCCCTTTTCACTTATAATGAATCTGTATTGGCCCTGGTTCTCTTTGGACATTGTGAACCTCTACTCAGAAAAAATTGCCTTAGTTGAGGTGTCTATTATAGGGGTGCGTAGGAAAAAATGAGTATGAAGAAAGGTGTGTAGAAGGAAAAATAAAGAAGGATACGTGCGGTGAAAATAGAAGATCGTAAAAGAAAAATGGAAAAAAATTTAAAAGAAAAGGAAAAGAAAGTGAGAAAAGAAAACCGCACCTGGTCCAATATGAATGTGTTTTAAAATAAAAAGGAAGACATAAGGGCGAAAATAAAATGAAGAAAAAGTGGAAAATAAAGTGGACCCCAGATAAAGCATAGTGTCAAGGAGGTGTAGTCACTAAAACTCCCTAAAAGATATCATACCTTCCCCACACTTGTGTTACAATCCTAATAAAGTCCTTTAGTGATCCTATCCCGACTATTCGAGAACCCATGAAAAGAGCATATGGGAAAGCCTAGGGTATTCTGTATACACCGGCTGGTACTTCTTTGTTAGAGTGAGCATCTAGCTGAGATATCCTGAAATATCATTATTGATCTAAACTGAGTGAATGGGATTTCTTTAGATTGTGATCATACAAAGGTTATGTTCTTAGATTGCTAGACTATTTGATTAATGTGATTTGTTTCTATGCCTAGTTGTTTATTTCTAATGTAATTCCATCATGGGATTTCTTTATGTTTCTCCGTGTACCAAATATATATACACAGTTGGATTCTTGAAAATTTAAAACTAGGAGGGGAAATTAAAATGTGGAACACTGAACTGAAAAGTCACTATCATAGGTATTGTAGGATCTTCCAATTTAAGCATCATTATTATGTTAGAGTTTTTTATTGTGGTTTTGCTTGAGGACATGCAAACTTTCTA
Organism: Capsicum pubescens; assembly: GCA_030864215.1. Taxonomy (NCBI): domain Eukaryota; kingdom Viridiplantae; phylum Streptophyta; class Magnoliopsida; order Solanales; family Solanaceae; genus Capsicum; species Capsicum pubescens. The sequence continues at coordinate 241,768,888 of CM061548.1, forward strand.
AGTTCAGGGTGTTGATGCACCATGGAAACATCATACTTTCGATGCTTAAAACTAAGAATTTATGCTTGAACTTAGGATATTTTGGTAGATATGATGTGGTTTTGTGATTGTTACAGGAGAAACAGGTATATAATAGTCTTGGAATGAGATTAGAAGAAAAAGATCTCACAAAGATAAAGTTTGTGCTTCATATGAGACACCTTATTAGTCGTCAACATATCATACAACCCGTAGGTTGACTCATAAGTACAATAGTAACAAAAGCCAAGAAAAAAAGCTAAGTGAAGGGTAGGTACAACTGTAGCATGTGATTTTTAAGATGAGGCTACGAGTCTGGAGAAACAGTCATCAAGACAACAAAACCTAGAGTTAGATTTAGAGTTAAAGTCATAGAAGTTGATGATTCAGAAGATCTAAGTACGACTCATAAGGATAAATCGTAAATATACCAGTATCCAAAGCTTTGAAAGATCAAGTCCCAAGTGGTGACGAGTAAAGACCACGAGTCATATGTTCAAGGTACAACTCGTGAGCATGAGTTGTAAAGATAACAGAAACCTGGACCCCTTGAAGATCAAACACTGGAGAACATACGACAAGTATAATACAACACATTAGAATACCTTACCAGCAGACAACGCGAGCGTAACTTCTACTACATTACTTTTCTTATTCCATTTTAATTAGGATTTCTGGATTATTTTGAGATGCTATAAATAACTTAGGGTTATTTATTTATAAGGTTATGCACTTTTACAATACTTTTACTACTTTTTACATACTTTGATTATTACGATTGTGTTCTTGAGATTTTTGGAGTTTTATTCAATTGAAGACTTAAGATTTTATTCATCTTATTCTTATGCATTTAATTACATTTTGTCTCTATATATTATCATGGTTTTTTTCATGAACATGAGCGGTTAATCTCCCTGACTAGGTTTATAGGAACCCTAGTAGATTAACTATGCAAAAAAATTTAAAGATTTATCTATTCTCTATTGTGATTGCAAGTATGTTAATCATCTCTATATTAATTGACCTTAGAGCTACTACAAAAGCTTGAGGATTACCTATATTCGATAACTTCCTTAGAAAGGAATTTGAGATTAGGAAAAGAGGATTGAGACAGTAATTTGAGATTTGCATCCATCTTATTATTCTACCATCTCATCTAATCAACTCGAGACTCAAAAGGTAAGAGTTGAGCTGAATTCATAGACAAGGAGAAATAAGGTGACGTCTTGAGACTCACAATGTAAAGGGTGAAATTTGTACTCACATCCAAAATATGGTTGATAATACAAAGCTTGTCGACTTTACATGTAGAGAAACAAAATAGGTTGTTGAACATGAGAAATTTACGGAGTTGAGAAGCCAGGGGAAACATAGTCCTTATGTTCGTCTTCTATTTCTTACAAACTCAAAGCATTCAAGTTCGGTTACTACTTACTGTTTACTTCAATTTCCCCCATTTACTTTTTCGTAATGCTTGTATATTTTTTCAAGTTTAAGAGTCTGTTCAACGTTTTTCCTGAGGGTTCAGCCACAACCTTTCTTGGTTTACTATATTTGACATCGACCGCAACATACTTATTTGGAGGTTAAGTTTTGGGCGACATCATCTTTCTACTCATCATGAATCTAAGGCATCCCCAGATGTTGTCACTAGTATGTTACAACCCTTTTCTCATGATATTTATTACTTTCTTGATCCGTGTTCTACCCAATCTTATGTGATTCTTGATGTGGTTGTACACTTTGGGTTTGTTCTTGAAAATATTTTTTCCCTCTTCTTTGTGTCAACTTCAATGGGTCATTCCTTTATTGCTAGAAAAATCTATAGGGGTTGTGTGGTGTCAATCTTTCCTAGGGAAACATTGGTGGATATGATAAAATTGAGTATGGTGGATTTTGATGTAATATTAGGTATTGATTGGCTTTATTCGTGCTATGCTTCTATGGATTTTAGGACCCTAAAGGCCAATTTCCATATTCCTAATGAATCGGGGATTGTATTATAAGAGAGTTCTGTATTACCCAAAGGGAGATTTATCTCTTATATTAGAGCTCAAAATTTGATTTCTGAGGGATGCCTGTATCATCTTGTTTGGGTTAATTATTCTTACTCTAAAATTCCTTCATTGCAATCTGTCCTTGTGTTTAATGAATTTCCTGAAGCTTTTCTCGATGATCTTCTTGGAATTCCTCTCATAGGGAAATAGATTTTGGAATTGATCTTCTACTGAATACCTGTCCCATTTCCATTTTGTCGTATAGAGTGGCTCTGGATTAACTAAAGGAACTAAAAGAGCAATTGAAATCTCATCTTGATAAGAGTTCATTTGTTCTATTTCTCTGTGGGGTGCTTCTTTGCTTTTCGTGCAAAACAAAGATGGGTCTTTTCAAATATGTATAGACTATCATTAGTTGAGCAAGTTTACAATAAATAATAAGTATCCCCTTCCTAGGATTGATGACCTATTTGATTAGCTTTAGGGTTCTAGGTGTTTCTCTAAGATTGATCTCCATTCGGGATCATCAATTAAAAATTAGGGAGGTTAATATTCCCAAGACTGCTTTATGAACCCGTTATGGCATTTATGAGTTTTTCGTTATGTCATTCGAGTTGACTAATGCTCCGACTACATTCATGGATCTTATGAATTAGGTGTTCAAGTAGTTTCTAGATTCTTTTGTTATAGTCTTCATTGATGATATCTTGGTGTATTCTAAAAGTTAGGAGGATCATGCCAGTCACCTTTGAATTGTGTTGCAGACTCTTAAGGTCCAGAAATTGTACGCAAAAAATTTTATGTGTGAATTTTGGCTAAATATTGTGACTTTTCTTGGGAATATTGTTTCTAGTGAGGGGATCAAGGTGGATCAGTAAAAATTTAAGGTAGTTGAGAAATGGCCTAGAACCACAACTCCAACAGACATTAGCAGCTTCTTGGGCTTGGCTGGGTAATATAGGAGGTTTTTGGAAAGTTTCTCGTTCATTATTTCACTGCTAATAAGGTTGACTTAGAAAAAAGTTAAGATTTTGTGGTCCGATGATTGTGAAGGTAGTTTTGAGAAGTTGAAGGATAAGTTGACTTTTGCTCTGATTTTGACCTTTCCCGAGGGTATTGATGGGTTTTTTGTGTATTGTGATACATATTATATGGTAATGGAGTATGTGTTAATGCAGCATGGTAGGGTAATAGCCTATGCTTCTAGGCAGTTTAAGGTTTAGGAGAAGAATTACCTGTCTTACGATCTAGAGTTGCGGCTGTGGTTTTTGCTTTGAAAATCTGGGGCTATTATCTGTCTAGAGTGAATGTGGGATATTTATTTAGACCATAAGAACTTGCAGTATGTATTTTTGTAGAAGGAGTTCAATGTTAAAAAGACGTGGTGGCTTGAATTTCTTAAGGATTACGACATGAGTTTGCACTACCACCCAGGTAAAGTTAATGTTCTTGTTGATGCTTTTAGTAGGTTGTTTATGGGGATCCTATCTCATGTTGATGAGGATAAGAGATTATTAATGAAGAATATTCACAGGTTGCCTAACTAGGGAGTTCATATTTTGGACTCTAAGGATGGAGGAGTGGCTGTTCAAGAATTGGTGAAATCATCTCTTGGTGCAAAGGTAAAAGAGAAACAAGCCTTAGATTCTATTCTTGGTGCTGAGGTGAAAAGGAAATAGGCTTTGGACTCCATACTTATGTAGATTGAAGAGGATGTAGGTCAACATAATGTTATGCCTTTCGAGATTAGAGAAGATAGCATCTTGAGGCATTAAGGAAGGTTGTGTGTTCCTCATGTAGATGGGCTGCAAAAAGGATTTTGACTGAAGCTCATGAGTCCAAATATACAAGTCATTCGAGTTCGACTAAAATGTACCATTACTTAAAGGAAATCTACTGGTGGAATAATATGAAGAAGGATTTGGCAAATTTTGTGGCTAAGTGTATGGTTTTTCAACAAGTCAAGGTTGAATATTGGAGGCCTAGTGGCAAGTCTCAAGATAATGAGTTGCCTGTATGAAAGTGGGAGATGATTAATATGGACTTTGTTACTAGTCTTTCACGGTCTCGCAATCAGTACGATTCTATTTGGGTCAGTATTTATAGAATGATCAAGTTTGTGCACTTCTTTCTTTTGAGGACTACCTACTGGGGAGAGGATTATTCTAAGTTGTTCATTCAAGAGATAGTAAAGTTTCATAGAACGCCTGTGTCCATTATGTCAAATTGAGGTATGCAGTTTTCTTCTCACTTCTAGCATTCATTTCAGAAATGTTTGGATACTCAGGTGAACCTTAGAACTTCCACCCTTAAATGGATGGACAAACAAAATAGACTATTCAAACTTTAGAGGATATGCTAAGGGCCTGTGATTGATTTCTGAGGTAGTTGGGTTGAAAATTTGCCTCTCATTGAGTTTGCTTACTATAATAGTTATCATTCAACAACAACAACAACAACAAACCTAATGTATTCCCACATAATAAGGTCTGGGGAGGGTAAGATGTACGCAACCCATACCACTACCTTCGGAGAAGTAGCAAGGTTGTTTTCGATAGACCCCCGGCTCAAGATAATATAAGTCATCAAAAACGTACACAAAGCATGAAACAATATGGCATGACATAAATACGCCACCTATAAGGAGTAGTAAACAAAGAATAGTAAGCAATCGTAATGCAGCATAACAAGAATACTGCACCGGCCAAGTAAAGCCCTATCCTACCTGCCGAAATAGTCACTAGCCTTCTATCCTAATACGCTTCCTCCAGATCTTCCTATCTAGGGTCATGTCCTCAGTAACCTGTAACTGCTCTATGTCCCGCCTAATCACCTCTCTCCAGTATTTCTTCAGCCTACCCCTGCCCCTCCTGAAACCATCCAAAGCAAGCCTCTCATACCTACGAACCAGAGCATCCATGCCCCTCCTTATCACATGTCCGAACCATCTCAAACGGAACTCCCGTATCTTGTCCTCCACCGAAGCCACACTAATCTTATCTCGAATAGTCTCATTTCGAACCGTATCCCCCTAGTAAGCCCATATATCCAGCGCAACATCCGTATTCCTGCCACCTTCAATTTTTGAATGTGAGAGTTCTTTACAGGTCAACACTTCGCTCCATACAACATGGCCGGACGGACTTCCACCCTATAAAATTTGCCTTTAAGCTTGGGTGGCACCTTCTTATCACACAACACCCCCGAGGTGAGCTTCCAATTTTATCCATCCCGCCTCGATCTGGTGAGAGACATCCTCGTCAATCTCACCATTCCCGTGAATCATGGCCCCTAGGTACTTAAAACTATCCCTCTTACATACCACCTAAGAATCCAACCTTACTACCACCTCGTCCACCTCCCTCGAGACATTAAACTTATATTCCAAATATTCGGTTTTGCTCCTACTTAACCTGAACCCTTTAGATTCAAGGGTCTGTCTCCACACCTCTAATTTATCATTCACACACCCCCAAGTCTTGTCAATCAAAACCACATCATCTGCAAAAAGTATACACCAGGGCACCTCGCCTTGGATACGCCGTGTCAACACATCCATTACCAAAGCAAACAAAAATGGTCTAAGAGTAGATCCCTGATGCAACCCTGTCAAGATCAAGAAATATTCTGAATCGCCTCCTGCTGCCCTCACCTGGGTCTTAGATCCATCATACATGTCCTTGATCTCTCTGGTATACGCCACCGGGACCCCACTCACCTCCAAGCATCTCCAAAGGACTTCCCTAGGGACTTTGTCATATGCCTTCTCCAAGTCGATAAACACCATGTGCAGGTCCTTCTTCCTTTCCCCGTACTGTTCCACTAGTCTCCGCACTAGGTGAATTTCCTCCGTCGTCGAGCACCCAGGTATAAATCCAAACTAGTTTTCTGAAATAGATACAATCCTCCTCAACCTCCACTCTACCATTCTCTCCTAAATCTTCATCGTGTGGCTCAATAACTTAATACCTATATAGTTGTTGCAACTCTGAATGTCACCCTTATTCTTATACAAAGGGATTATAGTACTCTATCTCCAGGCCTCAGGCATTTTCTCCGACTTGAAAATATCATTGAATAAATCCGTCAACCACCTCAAACCAGCTTCGCCAGAAAACTTCCAAAAATCTACGGGGATCTCAACAGGCCCTATCGCCCTACCCCTTCGCATCCTACGAGCGGCCTCTCTGACCTCCTCCACCTTAAAATATCTACAATAACTAAAATCATGACACTCCTCTGAATTCTCTAGATCACCCAATTCAATAACTCTTTCCCCTTCATCATTCAAAAGCATATGAAAATATGACTGCCACATTTCTTAATATGACCATCATCCACCAAAATTCTACCATCCTCCCCCATAATGCACTTCACCTGGTCTAGGTCACGGCTATTTCTCTCCCCAGCCTTAGCCAGTCTAATCAACATTTTTTCCCCTCCTTTCTCTTCTAACCCCGCATACAAGCTCTCAAATACTGCCGTCTTAGTTGTCGTTACAGCAAGCTTAGTCTCCTTCCTTGATAGCTTGTACTTCTCCCTAAAAACCCACTTCTCTTCATCATCCTTACTCTCAACCAACTTTGCATACGCCCCCTTCTTAGTCTCCACTTTTTTTTACTTCATCATTACACCACCAATCCCTCCTATGGTGCCCTGCCCAGCCCCTAGACACACCCAAAACCTCACTAACAGTCTCCTTGATGCACCCAGCTACCCTATCCCACCTACCATCTATGTATCCCCTATTCTACCACACCCACATACTAGTCAACTTCTCTCATATCTCCCGTACATTCACCGACGTCAAGCCGCCCCACCTAATTCTCGGTCAGCCCTCCTCACCCCTACTCTTCTTACCTTTCTTTATTCCCAAGTCCATCACCAAGAGCCTATGCTGAGTCAAAAAATTCTCACTCAGAATGACCTTACAGTCCTTACAAAAACCCCTATCCCCTTTCCTAAGAAGAAAAAAGTCAATTTGGGTCTTAGCTATCGCACTTCGGAAGGTGATCAGGTGATCGTCCTTCTTTGGAAAGCTCGAATTCACCACCACCAGCCTAAAGGACCTCGCAAATTCCAACAGAATAGCTCCCTCTTTATTTCTCTCCCCAAAACCAAAACCACTATGCACATCACCAAAGCCTCCCAGAAACGCCCCGATATGTCCATTAAAATCCCCTGCTACAATAATCTTCTCAGAGCTAAGCATGCCTCTAACCATCTCATCCAAGTCCTCCCAAAACTGCATTTTCTCCTCCCCACCTAAGCCTACCTGCGGCGCATACACACTACACACGTTTAGGGTAAACCCCTCAAAAACTAACTTAATAGACATCAGCCTATCACTAATCCTCTTCACCTTCACTACCCTCCCTCTAAGTTCTTCACCTACTAAGATGCCAACTTCATTCCTACGCCTCTCACTTCCAGGGTACCAAAGCTTATAACCATCCACATCCCTAGCCTTAGACCCTACCCACTTAGTCTCCTGAACACACGTCATATTGATCCTCCTCTTTCTAAGAATCTTTACCAACTCTATGGACTTTCCCTGGAAAGTCCCTATATTTCAAAACCCAACCCTCATCCTATCAACTCTAGAGACACGCCCTCCTCCACCGCCCTTAATGCCAGACCTAGACCCTACTCCCCCACCTTCCCTACTCTCATCCCCTACCCCCAACACCATCCCCCACCCCAACCCCAGCCCCTTCGAACATGACCCTATTCTACCATCATAAACCACAGCCACTACACCAAGAAAATAAAAACCATGATATTAATAGAAACAACAGGGAATACAAAGCAATGACAGGAAAAACAAGGCACACGCGATGTAGATTTAATGAAAAAGCAACAGTCAATTGCACAAATTAGAAGCATTTAGGAGATGAAATATTCAGGGAAAGTAGACGAGCAGGATAATGCACAGAAATTAAGTCATCATAAGTAGCTAAAGTACAAAACACCAGAAGGAAAATACAATGCAACAATAGGAAACAAGGCACACGCAAAGCAGATAGGATAAGCAAGAAAAAGTTAATCCCATAAATTACAAATTCAAGAGAATTTAATAGATGTAAAGAAATGAAATAAGCAGTAAAGGTAGAAATAACGAGACAAAAACAATACAACGTAACTAAATGAAGTAACTAAAAGAAATCAGTGGTTTAGATGTCACCAGTATAGTCCCATGTGCTGTTGGTTAGGTTTCTGGTAAAGAGGTCACCGAAAAAAGCCCGCCAGTGCATCGCCGGAGTGACCTTGCCGGAACTGGGTGCTGGCTCATCTACTTACCAACTTGCTCCACCAATACTGCCACTCTTACCCTTCTTCAGAAATGAGTCAAGCCGGTGGAACCCTAAGGTCGTCGACAATAGCCGTGTCTAAGAGGCAGAGGGGGAAAGAGAGAAAAGAGAGTAAAGATGGGGATGGAGAGATCTGGGAGAGAGAGAGAGGATCGTGGGAGAGAGAGATACCTTACCTATTACCGGCATAGCTACGTCGTCGCTGGAGACAGCGCCAACCATTGGAGGTCAGTGACGTAGGGGTAGGGGTGGCTGGGGTCAGTGAATGTTATGATAGAGAGAGAGAAATATAGTTTGCAATTGGATATTCTAAGTACTCTAATAGTTATCATTCAAGTATTCAGATGTCTTCTTTTGAGGCTCTTTATGGTAAAAGGTGTAGGTCTTCTTTTGGGTGGTTCGAGGTAGGTGAGACTAGGTTGTTTGGTCCTGACTTTGTTCACCAATCCATAGAGTAGGTAAAGGTGATTAGAGAAAGTCTTAAGACTGCTCAGAGTCACCAAAAGTCTTACATGGATGTGACTTAGAGGGAGTTGGAGTTTGAGGTTAGTGTTTAGATATTCTTGAAGGTTTTTCAAATGAAAGGAGTTATAAGATTTGGGAATAATGGGGAGCTCATTTCCTGTAATGTTGGTCCACATCAGATTGTGTGGAGAATTGGGAATTCCTCTTATGAATTGGATTTGCCAATGAGTTTAGCTTCTGTTATCATATTTTTTATGTGTTTATGTTGAAGAAGTGTGCGGGTGATCCTTCTTTGACAGTTCCCGTTGATAATGTTGAGGTTTTAGACTCTTTGTATTATGAGAAGGTCCAGTTTATATATTATATGGGCAAGTTCATAGGTTGAGGAAAAAGAATGTAGCTTCGGTAAAAGTGCTTTGGAGAAATTAAAAGGTAGAAGAAACTACATGGGAAGATGAAAAAGATATGAAAGATAAGTAACCTTTCTTGTTCCTCGTGATGGATGGAAATGGGTAAGGTATGAGCTTCACTTACCATCTTATTGATTTTCAAATTTATATTTGGATTTTGTTTGCTAAAGGTATGACTAATGGTTTTTGGGGATGAATGGGTGCATTATTATGGTGATTGGAATTGCGAACATGGGTTTCCCCAACTTGATTGACTTTTTTGCTTGTTAAGGACATTGACCTCAACCAACTTTCATAACTTTGGTTTAAATATGGAATTTGCATAACATAATTTTATTTTAGAATCTTGCATTGCTATAATGGATAATGGATAATGAAAAATGGTTTTGGAATGATTTGGATTTTAAATGGAAATTAGGAGTCAAACGGTTAATTAGATTCTTTGGGCATAACTACATAAGCTTCAAAGCATACTGGTATGACGATACCTTGTTGGTAAATTCCTTAAAGAATGAATCTTGGTTTAATGGTTTGGTTTATGTGTAAACTATTTTAATTTGAGCTTAAAGGGAATTGTGTAGCTCACCGTGAAGGTGTAGTCTGGGGAGGCTAACACAAGAAACCACTTTTGCCATCGTGGGGGTCTATATGACTGCATGTTTGGTGTACAGATCATATTTTTTATGGCTATCACCTTGGTGTTTTTTGCCTTTCCTCGGTTTCTCGATTTGTACAAATAACATGCACTGGGACCCTTTCATCAGGGGGAGATGAATCCATATAGTCCATTGGTGCCTTTAAGATGGAGCGAGCTACCCAGTTCAGGTTAATGGTTTAAAATCTCATGTTTATGACCTTTGTCCTTACCTCGATATCCTATATATATAATTGACGTGCATGTGGTTTTGACTGGTATTAGCAATGGCATTATTTTATAACTTTCCCCGATTCATATACCAGTTCTTACCTAACTAACCGTACATGGATGCTACATCATTTCATGGTGTAGGGTCTGAGGGTTTTTCTATTACTCCTATGCAACGTTAGGTGGTGTGGTTCATCGGTTGATTTGCTGTGAATTAGTTAGACTCCATATTTTGAAAAGCCCTACCTTTTCATTATGTTTCTTATAAGATTTTGGGAATTGTGAGTTTTCTTTTATCATGGTCGGGGGCATGTACCAACCTAGTTTGGTATTCTTGTTTAAGAGGCTTTGATGGACAAGTGTGGGATGGTTGTTTTATTTGAATATTAGTTTACATTTGGTTTATCTATTCTTCTTATCATCATGTTTGGTTGGCTTCCATTGTATTCATTTATTGTGTTCTTTTTGCGATCCGAACTGAGGCCTAGGTGTGATGGGTATCTCAAGTCCACTGAGGACCGGAGACCACCCCCTTCGCCTAACAAAATAGAACGCAATATCTAAGGCAGTGGATGAATTCTGAAAATATAAAAAGATGAGATGAGTTTCGGAAATATAGCAAGATAGGAAACTCAGGAAGGAAATTAAAATTTTCAATAACATCCCAATCCACAGTAATCCATAAAGCCTCTAACAAAACCAAAATCCACCTAAGTCGAGACATGCTCCTAACGATAGATAAAAAGGTAAAAAACTGAACAGTCTAAGACATAAACTAAACCACGGAGTGACAATATTTCCAGAAGAAGGAGTCTCACCACTTCAGGCTAACATACGAACAATCGCATGGATCACCTAACACAATGTAAGAAAAGCAACAACATCTCTGTTCCCTATATCGCATGGGGATCCAGCATCCGAAAACGGTTAGTGGAATGAGCACTAGCATATGAGTCAAAGGTAAGGGGATAAAAAATGCCATTTAAAAATATCCAAAATAGTACCAATGCTCATGTCCATAAACATGCATGTATATAGATATATAAATATATATAAAATGTCGAGATAGGGAACAAGGTTTAGTATGAACTTTAAAACACTATCTTGGGTTGTATACCATAACCATCATAATTGTACCCATGGGCTATATGGGCCCCAAATCTCACCCCCTGATCAGGCCCCAGTGCGTGTAGCCAAATGAATCAGAGAATAATCATAACATGTATATTCAGGGCACTCAAACCTCCTGATCATGTATCAAGGGTGACTCGAACACTCGGTCATTTAGACCCCCACGTGGAAAAAAAATTCCTATATTAGTCCTCTCAGGACCTCCACTTTCACGGAGAAATACACAATGCCCTATAATCCCAATTAAATCATTTAGCACATATCCCATTTATTTAATCAAGGAGCTATTTATTAAGGCAATATCAAGTGGTATCATCATACTGATTATAACTTGCAAGCAAATGTCATAACGCCATCACTTGGGGGAATCCTTGTACTCCCAAACTCCATTATTCATCAACTTGGGGGAATCCTTGTACCATACAAGGTTTTCAAAAATCATTCTTATCCATTTAGCCATTTATGCAATGCATTATTTTTAAAAAAGTAGGCCAAGCCTATCGATTAATCATATTCTTAAACCAATTATGCAAGTAGGTTGAGGTTCTTATAAATTTCAATACCAAAATGCAATTGTTAGGGGGAATCCTTGTACCCCTATTTCCATTGTTTGCAAATTTGGGGAATCCTTGTACCCCTATTTCATTCACCATCCCCCTACACCCCAATGGGTTTAAAAACCGTTAATTCAAATCATAATTAATCCATAAAAACCATGAGAAAAATATTTAAATAATCATTATACAAAAGCCTCAAACCATCATTCAAAACCCATATCAAAATCATGTGAATACAAAATCAAATCATGCCATAGTTAAAATAAAAGGTTAAGGAGAGTGATACATGCCTTAATCACCAAAAAATTTAAACAAATCAACCTTAGAGTCCAAAATGACCAATTTCTTAAAACCCTAGCCTTGTCTTTGAGTGGGGAATTTGAGAGAGGAGAGTTGTGTATTTGATTACTAAAGTGTTGAATATAGGGTCCAATGTGCTTTAAGTAGTGGGTCTTAAGTGGGGAAAGAGGGAAATGTTCCAAGTGCCCTTAATAAAAACATTGAAAATTATTGACAATGACCATGGGTGACCTTATGACTCATAGGGTCTCCTTACGAGTCGTCACCACGACTCGTAATCAAAGCAATACCTCAGGGTCATCCTCACTAGTTAGGTCATAAGTCTCACCCTATGAATCATGACCAAACAATACGAATCGTATAGTCGTAATCGTGGCCACAACAAAAAATATGGGCAATCACACTGGTGAGACAACAGGTCACACCTTACGACTCACAATGTCTCACCATGACTCATCAAGTCTTAATCATAGTCAGGATAAAAAGTTAGGACAGAAACTTAGGGAAATCCTTGACGACCTACTAGCTAGGATCCAATTGTGCCCTACAAATCAAAAGGAGTCATCATGAATCGTTAGGTCCAGTCGCTGTCTTAGCAGTAAGTTCAAAATCAAGGAATTTTCCAAGGAAAAAAAATTGGGGTGTTATATTCTCCCCCAGGATCTTTCGTCCCCAAATGACGAGTCAACCCATTCATTAGCATTATTTAACACAAAAATGAAACCACAATTTCATTTAACAAAGACAAAAAACAAAGATGTTAAGGAATACACATACCTTAAGCACGATTATCCATAGCGGGAAACATGATTGGATACTTGGACCTCACGTCCTATTCAGCTTCCTAAATATCTTCTTCAATCTTATGGTTCCTCCATAGAAACTTCATCAAAGAGAGATCCTTAGTCCTCAAACAACGGACTTTTCTATCCAAAATATCAACCAGGACTTCCTCATAAAACAAAGAATCTAAAACACCAACACTCTTCAAGGGAACAACCAAGAAAGGATCACCCATACACTTTTTCAACATAGAAACATGGAACACCGGATGGATATAACTCAAATTTGAAGGCAACTCTAACTCATAAGCCACAATGCCTATTCTTCTAAAAATCATGTATCAGCTAAAATAGTGGGGACATAGCTTCCCGTTCTTTCTGAACCTTTAAGAACACCATGTGACCGACATTAAACTCTAACACCCTTCCCCTTACATCCGCAGAGAACTTTTGGTGATGATGGGTGGTCTTAAGCCTATCCTGAATCACCTTCACCTTCTCCATATCTTGGTGAAACAAATTACGGCCAAACAATCGAATCTCACCAGCTTCAAACCACCCAACAGGATACCAACACCTCCTACCATACAAAGCCTTAAACGAGGTCATCTGAATACTCGAGTGATAGATGTTACTATACATAAACTCTATTCGAAGTAAATGATAAATCCAACTACCACCAAATTCAATCACACAGGCCCTTAGAATATCCTCCAAAGTCTTAATAGTCCTCTCTACTCTTCCACCCATCTGCAGGAGAAAAGTGGTGCTAAGGTTTACCTTAGTCCCCAAACTTCTCTGAAATAAGTACCAAAAGTGAGATGAGAACTATGTAGCCCAATCAAATATAATGAAAATAGGCACACTATGTAACTTGATGATCTCCTGAATGAAAAACTTTGCATAGTCCTCCCTTGAATAGTTAGTCCTTACTGGCAAGAAATGAGCGGACATAGTCATACTATCCACGATGACCCAAATAAAACTGGTTATTAGACTGCAGAAGACCGATAATGAAATCCATATTAATTACCTCCCACTTCCACACAAGAAACTCAATCTCTTGAGACATACCACTAGGCCTCAAGTGCTCACCCTTCACTTGCTAACAAACCTTGTATTTTGCTACAAAATTGGTCACATCTCTCTTTATATTTTTCCACCATAAATATCCTTCAAATCATGATACATCTTTATCGAACCAGGATAAACCATGTACCTTTACTCATGAGCCTCAACAAAGATCCTTTCCGGTAGCCCATCAACATCGGGAACACACAGTCTATCTTGGTACTTTAAGATACAATCGCCACCAATCTCAAAATCCATAACTTTCTGTTGACCCATATCATCCTTAATCAGAATTAAGATGGGATCTAAAACATTTTTCTCCTTCACCTAAACACTAAGAGATGACTTCACCACCTCTTAAACCATCACATCTTCATCTTCGAAGGCTAAATGATGAACTCCAACATTAGCCAACCGGTGAATATCCTTCACCAAGCCTAGCTTCTCCCCATCCATATGAGATAAGCTTCCCATGGATAACCTGCTAAGAGTATCAACAACAGCATTAGCTTTTCTGGGTGATAGTGAAGACTCATATCATAATCCTTGAGCATCTCAGGCCATCTTCTTTGACTGAGATTCAACTCTTTTTGGGTGAACACGTACTACAAGCTCTTGTGATTTGAATAGATGTCAACATGGACTCCATACAAATTATGAAACTAAATTTTCAAAGCAAACACCACAACTAACAATTCCAAGTCATGAGCCGAATATTTCTTCTCATGCATCTTTATCTTCCTAGAAGCGTAGGCCACAATCCTACCATGCTACATAAACACACAACCCAATCCTACATGGGACACATCATAATAAACAACAAAGCCATCAGTACCATCAGGTAGAGTCAAAATATGAGCTGAAGTTAACTTATCCTTCAACTACAAGAATCAGACCATACAAACTTCACCTTCTTATAAGCCAACATAGTTAATGGGGCAGAAAACAAAGAGAAACTCTCCACAAACCTCTTATAATACCCGGCTAAACCTAAGAAACTCTGAATATTGATTCGATTCGTGGGTCTAGGACACTTCTTTACTGCCTTAACCTTCTTTGGATCTATCATGATCCCTTCACTAGAAACATTATGATCAAAGAAGGTCACATCATATGGTCAGAACTCACACTTCGAGAACTTAGCATACAACTGTTGATCCTTAAGAGTCTGCAACACTATACAGAGGTGATTGGCATGATCTGCCTCACTCTTAAAATATACCAATATGTCATCAATAAATACAATGACGAATAATTTAAGAAACTAATAAAATACCCGATTCATAAGAACCATAACTACTGATGGGGCATTATTCAATCCAAAAGAAATAACCAAGAGCTCATAGTGGCCATACTGGGTATGGAAAATAGTCTCAGGGACATCCATCTCCCTAATATTTAACTGATGATACCCCAATCAAAGATCAATCTTAGAAAAGTACTTAGCACCCTGAAGCTAGTCAAACAGGCCATAACCCTAGGAAGAGGATACTTATTCTTCACCGTTAGCTTATTCAACTATTGATAGTCTATACACATTCGAAGGGAATCATCTATTTCACTCATGAAAAACACAGGATCATCCCATAGGGAAATTCTAGGGAGAATAAAACCCTTAACAAGAAGATGTTTTAACTACTCCTTAAGTTCTTTCAACTCGGCTGGAGTCATTCTATAGGGAGGGATAGAGATAGTATGGGTGTTCGAAAGAAGGTCAATTC
Organism: Capsicum pubescens; assembly: GCA_030864215.1. Lineage (NCBI taxonomy): Eukaryota > Viridiplantae > Streptophyta > Magnoliopsida > Solanales > Solanaceae > Capsicum > Capsicum pubescens. The sequence continues at coordinate 241,784,516 of CM061548.1, forward strand.
CAAAGTTTATTTTCCTATTTGGAGAAATACCAGGAAGATTGTTAAGAAAGACCTCAGAAAACTCACTAACCCTTGGTACAGATTGCAAGGAAGGGCTTTCAACATTAGCATCTTTAGCATGAACTAGATGGTATAAACACTTTTTGGAAATTAATTTTTGGGCTCTAAGATATGAAACAAACCTTCCCTTAGGTATTAGAGAACTCCATTCCCACTCAACCACTGGTTCATTTAGGGATTGGAAACTAACCCTTAGGGTTCGACAATCTAGAGACGCATAGCACGAATGGAGCCAATCCATCCCCAAAATAACATCAAAGTCTTATATATCAAACTCCATCAGATCCACCAATATCTCCCTGCCATAGATATATACCACACAACCCCTATAGACTTTTCTAGCCACAATAGCCCATCGGGGTGGACACAAAAATAAGATCATAAATACACTTAGGATCAAAAACAAAATGAATAGCTACATAAGGGGTCACATAAGAAAGTGCAAACCCCAAATTAAATAAGAAATACACATCATGAGAGAAGAGTTATAGAGTACCTGTACCAAAATTAGGAGATGCATGTGACTCCTGATAGGTGGAAAGAGCATAGAGACGATTTTGACCATGGCCAAAACCAAAAGAAGTACCCTTCGGTGCAGGAGTTAGAGAAGTGGAAATTAAAACCTTATTAACCTAGTGGCTACCTTACCCATGGGACAATTAATATGCATATATCCAGGTTGACCATAATTGAAACACCAGTTCCTCTCTATACCACAGAAGCCATGATGCAACTGACCATAAAACTGATAAGGAGGATGGGGTAGGGTTGGCTGAGCTCTACTAGCCTGAGACTGGGCACCTTGTTCCCTTGGACCATCACTGCTCTAGAAATAATGATCACCGAACGACTTCGGATATGGAGCACTAGCCATCAAATAAGAGTTAGAACTTTTTCAATTCTTCTTCTTAGTCAACTTTCTGCCATCTCTACTACTATTTTGTTGATCTCCACCCTACTCTGAATATCGAAACTTCTTACTCTACCTTTCCCATATTTTATCTTGCTTCTTTTTCTTATCCTTCACTTATTATATGTACACCACCACCCTTGAGATATCTATATCACTGTTCAACATAGCATCCTTTCACTCTAACTCTAAGTCTCGTGACAATCCCGAAGCAAACTTCCTCATCCTAGCCCTCATATAAGACAACAACTTTGGAGTATAATGAGACAACTAATAAAATTTCAAGGAAAACTCCTTAACCATTATTCTTCCTTATTTCAAGTTCACGAATGCCTCCACTTTTGCCTGACTCAACCCCTAAGGAAAGAAATAATCAAGAAAAGAACCTAAGAATTCATCCTATAAAGCCGAATCAATATCATCTCCTCTCAGATGTTCCTACTCTTCATACCACTGATATGCCACATTCTTCAATTGATATGTGGCAAACGCTACACCCTCAGAGTCAGAAGTATGCATCGCTCAAAAAATCTTTTCCATCTCATCTATGAACGCTTGAGAATCCTCATTAACCTTGGAACCAGTAAATGTCAAGGGATTCAGCCTTATGAATTGGACAACCTTAGTTTCCTCAGAAGATGGAGCAACAAAACCAGTACAATCAGGTCGGTGATACTAAGAAGTCACTAATTGAGTAAGTAGAAAAATAGACTGATGAAACTCAGCATTAGAGATGTCTCCTTTGGGAAATGTGGCATGATCATCATTGGCTCGAGAATACAAATAAGGACTGGTAGGGACAGATAGAACTCTATGAAGGCAATAAGAAGCAGGGACCCTAGACCAATTTTGTACCCTATAGGTAGGGCTAGTTTCATCCATATTGTCCTTAAGTAGGACAGAAGAAGTTCCATGAGCATCAGATCTTCGAGGAGACATGATCTGAAATACCAACAAACAAAATTAGAGGAGATTTCAACATTGTAGACTTTACATTCCGAAAGTAGAACATAAGAAAGGGAAATATTCCTAAATGCCTCATAGCATCTCCCTTGTAAGTGTGGTACACTACACACCCATAAAAGAGACTCTACTTGATACAGATTTGTGAACACCTAATTGACCATGAACCTAGGCTCTAATACCAACTTGTCATGACTCGAATTGGGGATGGTCATGATGGGTATCTCAAGTCCATTCACTAGACACCTTACGACTAGGGTCACATGTTTCGTCAAGACACTGTCTGACTCATATGGTGAGTCATAGTTAAGACAGTGAGGATTTAATTTTAGAAAATTTTCAAGGACCAAAAACCCAAGGCTTTACATACTCCCCCCTTAGGATCATTCGTCCTTGAATGATAAGACGAGGCACTTATCAGCATGATTTGACTTTACACATAGTAACACTTACCTTTAACAAAGACAGAAAATAAAGAGGTCAAGAAATATACATACCTCAAGCATGATTATCCAGAACGGGGAAAGAATGAATATTTGGACTTCATGTCCTCCTCGGCTTCCTAAGTAGCTTCCTAAACCTTTTGGTTCTTCCAAAGAAACTTTACCGAAGCCACATCCTTTGTCAGCAGCCGACGGAGTTTCCGATCCAAAATCTCAATCGAGACTTCTTTGTAGGAAAGGAACCCAAAATACTCACCTCCTCTAAAGGAACAACCGTTGAAGGATTACCCATGCCCGTTCAAGAACACCCAATCACAAATACTGAAATCCAACTCCCTTCGCCTTTTATTCGCATAAAACTTTTGGCAACTTTGGACGGCCTTAAGACTATCCCGAATCACCTTCACCTTCTCCATGGCTTGGTGAACCAAATCAGGTCCAAACAACTTATTCTAACCAACCTCAAATCACCCAATAGGAGACCTACACCTCCTACCATAAAAGGCCTCAAATGGAGCAATACCAATGCTAGAGTGATAACTGTTGTTGTAAGAAAATTTTATGAGAGGCAAGTGTTCAACCCAACTACCACCATACTCAAACACATAAGCCCAAATCATATCTTCCAGGACTTGAATTATCCTTTCCTCTTGCCCATTCGTCTGCGGGTGGAAAGCGGTATTAAGGGCTACCTTAGTCCTCAAACCTAGTTAGAATGATCTCCAAAAGTGAGAGAGAACTGGGTACCCTAATAAGATATGATGGAAACTGGAGTACCATACAACTTTATGATCTCTTTGATGAATATCTTGGCATAATCCTCAGAAGAAAAATTAGTCCTCATTGAAAGAAGTGAGCAGAATTAGTCAACCTATCCATAATGACCCAAATCGAATCAAACTACCGACAAGACCTCAAAAGACCCATAACAAAATCTATTTTAATTATCTTTCATTTCCTCATCGGCAGCTCAATTTCTTGATTTAATCGTCTAGGCATCAAGTGATCTACCTTCATTTGCTGACACACCATGCACTTTGCCACAAAATTGACCACATCTCGCTTTATATTGTTCAACCAATAAATTTTCTTAAGATCATGTACATTTTCATCGAACCAGGATGAATAGTATAATATTACTCATGAGTTTTGGCCAAAATGCTTCATCGCAACTCATCTACATAGGGAACATATAATCTACCTTAGTACCTTAAGATACCATCGCCACCATCGCCACCAATCTTGAACATCATCACTTTCTATCTACCTACATCATTCTTGATTTGTATCAGAATAGGATCCAATATTTGATTCTCCTTCACTTCAGCACCTAGAAATGACCTTGCCACCTCTTGAACAATCACACCACCATCCTCGAAATCTAATAAACGAACTCTGAGATTAGCTAAATGGTGAATATCCTTCACCAAATCCTGTTTCTCTTCAGCTATATGAGAAAAGCTTTCTATGGACAACCTTCTAAAAGCATCAGCAACCATGCTAGCTTTACCTGGATGATGTTTAAGACATATTTTATAGTCCTTGAGCAACTCAAGCCACCTCTTTTGCCTGAGATTTAGCTCTTTCTAAGTGAATACCTATTGCAAGCTCTTATGATCAGAATATATATCAATATGGACCCTATATAAATAACGCTGTCAGATCTTTAGTACTAACACCACAGCTAATAATTCTAAATCATGAGTTGGATAATTCTACTCATGAACTTTCAACTCTCTAGAAGCTTAAGAAACCACCTTGCTATACTGCATTATCATACCACCCAATCCCATTCGAGATGCATCACATTAGATAACAAAACCATTACTGCCTCAGGCAGAGTCAAGACTAGAGCCGAAGTCAACTTTTTCTTTAACTTCTCAAAATTACCCTTGCAATTATCAGACCACGAGAACTTTACTTTCTTCTAAGTCAACTTAGTTATTGGGACAGCGAGAGAAGAGAAACTTTCACAAACCTTCTATAGTAATAGACTAAACCCACAAAGCTCCAAATATCGGTTGGAGTCATGGGTCTAGGCCACTTCTTAACCACCGCAACCTTCTGTGGATCTACCACGATCCCTTCACTAAAAACAACATGTCTCATATTAGTCAAAATATTTAGCTAAAACTCACACTTAGAAAATTTTGTATTCAACTGCTGATCTTTTACGATTTGCAACACAAGGCAGAAATGATCGGCAGGATCTACCTCACACTTATAATATACCAAAATATCATCGATAAAGACAATCACGAACAAATCCATGAACTGATAGAAAACCCAATTCATAAGATCCATAAATGTTGTCGGGGGATTGGTCAAACCAAAGGACATCACCAAAAACTCAAAATAACCATACCGGGTTCAAAAAGTAGTTTTAGGGATATCCACCTCCCAAATCTTCAACTGATAGTAACTCGACCAAAGATTAATCTTAGAAACAACTCAGCACCCTAAAGTTGATCGAACGAATCATCAATCCTAGGAAGCAGATACTTATTTTTCATGGTTACCTTATTCAATTAGTGGTAATCAATACACATCCAAAGGGAACCATCACAGAGACACAGTAGTGCAGATAAAACCCTGGTCAAGAAGATCTTTCAACTGCTCCTTAAGTTCTTTCAACTCAAATAGAGCTATTATGTAAGGAGCGATAGAAATAGGATGAGTGTCCGAAAGAAGATCAATTCCAAAATCAATTTCTCTATCAGGAGAAACACCTGGGATATCATCAAGGAACACCTCAAGAAATTAACAGACCATAGGGACAGTTTGGAAAAAAGGACCTTCGGATATAGAATACTTAACATCCACTAAGTTATAGATGCACCTTTTAAGAATCCTCTAAACTCACTGTTATACTAAGAATTACGATCACCCAAAGGCTTTGGTAAAGGAGAACTAACCCTAGAGTAGGAACCAAAATTTCCCCACTTCTTCTTAGACTATTTTTCACTATCTCTACCACCTTGCTACTGACCTCCACCCTGATCTAAATAGCAAACATTCTTACTCTTCCTTGCACTCATTTCTTCTTGTTTCTTCTTTTTTTTTCCACTTGTTGCATATACACCACAAGTCTAGTGATGTCCATATCTTTATTCAACAAGGTAGCCTTTCTCTCTAAGATCAATTCACCGTACAACCCAGAGGCAAACTTCTTTATCCTAGACACTAACTCTAGGGTATAACATATAGCTGATGAAACTTTAAGACATACTCCTTCACTGAAATCCTACCTTGCTTTAGATTTAAGAACTCCTCATTTTTTACCTCCCACAACTTTTGAGGAAAGAAGAGACCAAGAAAAGCACTGGAGAAGTTATCCCACAAAGCAAACTCAACATCATCTCCCTATTACTCTCACTCTTCATAACATTGGTATGCTACTCCTTTAACTGATAAGCAGCGAACTCTACACCTTCCACATCTGTAGCATGCATCACACAGAAGATTTTTTCCATCTCATCAATAAAGATTTAAGGATCTTCCTCAACTTTAGAACCAGTGAAAGTAGGAGGACTCAACCTCATAAATTTGCCAACCCTAGTGACCTCAGATGATAAAGAAATAAAAACAACACGATCAATTTAAGAGGCCATAAAATGGGTAAGAAAATGAATCGAATGGGAAAAACTCAACATTGGACAAGCTAGCATGAGAAAAGAGAGAGGGAACCGGTAGAGTTCCATCAGGACAATCAGAAAAAGCGACCCTAGATTGAGTTTGAACTCTTGGAGTTGGATGAGATCCATCCACATTGTCCTCAAATGGGGTAGAAGGTTTTCCACAAATATTAGATCTTCTGAGAGGCATGATCTAAGAAGTGAACATACGAGAATTATATGAGATTCAAGACCTTAGACTCTATAGCCACCAAAAAACAACAAGAAAGGGAAATATTCCTAAATGTCTCGTAGCCTCTCACTTATAAGTGTGGCACGCTACACATCCATAAACTAGACTCTACTTGACACAGCTTAGTTAGATACCCAATGACACCAAACCTAGGCATTGATACCATCTTTGTCAGGACCTAAACTAGGGCCTGGACATGATGAGCATCTCAAGTCCCATGTGGACTGGAAATCACCCTCGACACCTAACCAAACAAAATACAATATCCCCTCAATGTCGGATGAATTCCGAACTTATAACAAGATAGCATGCAATAATAATAAAATTCCAAACATATCTATAATCGATGACATGTGACCTTCCAAGCAACCGACCAACATCGCCCAATATCCACAGTAATCCAAAAACAGCATCTATCTAAATTGAATATCAATAAAGCATCAAGACATGCCCCCGACTATAGCCTAAAACAAGTCTAAATAGTTTGATACATAATAGACCAAAACATAAAATATATACTTTTGAAGTATAAAAGCTCACCACTTCAATGCCAACTCACGAATCGATCTTGGATCCTAATCACTGATCAAGAGGAGTAGAAGTATGGCCAATTCCTGCATTGCATTGGAATACAGCATCTGAAGACGGTTAGTGGGGTGAACTCTAGCATGTAATTCAGGGATAAGGATAACATAATTCCATGATCAATAGTTTGAAATCATTCAAATCCAATGCTCATAATCAAATCATATACATATATATATATATATCACATACCGGGATAAGGAAAAAGCCTTAACATGTACTTTAAAACTTTAGACTGGATTATGTAGCTCAACTATCATAACATATAAAAGCACCCACGAGCTATATGGGCCCAGCTGGTAGAGCCCCAGTGTGTATGGATGAACAAACCAAGGGGTATACATATGCATAATGGGGACTCGAACCTCTAGACATATCAAGATAACACAAGCACCAAATCATGTAATAAGATGTGGAGCACTCAAACATCCTAATCATATGACAATAATAACAATAATAATAAGAAGAAGAAGAAGAAGAGGGACTCAAACCACCCAGTTATCTAGACCCCAGCTTTGGCAATTGTAGTTTCCAGTGCGGGTCCCTCAGGACCACCACTTTTATGACTCGGCTACACAGCCCTCATTAAAGCCCAATTTTAAAAAATTATCACATATTTCTATTTATTGAAATATGCTTCACATTAAGGCATACATTATTGGTATTATCATACCAACTCCACTTGCAAGGTAACAACAGCATACCAAAACAATAACACCACTTTGGGGAAATTACAATCCCCTTGGTTCAATTATGCAGTAGCTTGTGAAAATACCAAACCAACAAGGTTCAATCCGAAATCATAATGCAATAGTTCAAGGATAATTCAATTCCCATATTTCTCATAATTAAAACCAATTTCACAGCATGGGGTTGAGGTAATAACCACTTCAAAAGTCACAAGTTTGGGGAAAACCCCTATTCCCTAGTTCATTCACCATACCCATGCACCCATAAGTTCAAAACCATAATTAAAGCATGATTAATCATATGTAAACCATGAGAAATATTTTTCAATACCTAAACAATCAAAACCCTCAACCCTTGTTCCAAAACCAACATAAATATCTCATGAACAATAATTTAAAACATATGCTTTTAAAAAATTAACAATGAAAAAAGAGTAACATGCCTGAAATACCAAGTGTCACAAAATAAATTCAACCCATAAGTCCTTGGATGATCTACTTCTTGGAAACACTAAGTATGGTTGCTTGAGAAAATTTAAGAGAGTGTTAGAAGTGTTTAAGTATGTTAAGGATGAAATATAACCCCCGTAAGTTTTATATGGATATGCGGTTTTATTTGGGTAAGGAGGGAATTGTCTAAAGTGCCCTTGAATTAAAAGCTTAAATTTAGTTGTCAATGATATGGGTCACCATACAACTCGTATAGTCTCATTACGACTCTTCAGCATGCGTCATGGCCAAGGCAGTCTCCAAGGCACTCACAATTTGTTGACCCTACGACTCAACCAATAGGACTCATAATGGGACCCTAAGACTCATAAGGTCCAATCGTAGTCAACACAGAACCCATTTGGGTAAACACTGGACACCCTACGATTTGCACACAATGACTCATTAAAAGTTCTTATGACTCATAGTGAGCCACTCATACTCAGAGAAAAACTAGCCACTTACTTTCTAATTTGGTAATAATTGGGTTCCTAGAACCCATCAAGACTCACTATGACTTGTATTCCTACATCGTACTCAGGATAACAACTCAAGCACTATTCACTTGACACCTTATGACTAGGGTCACATAACCTATCAAGACACCCTATAACTTGTAGGGTGAGTCATAATCATGACAGTGAGGATAAAATTTTAGAAAATTTTCAAGGACCAAAAACTCAAGGTATTATAGCTAGATCCTATTATTGTTCCTAAGCCAAAGATTTTTTCACCCTAGCTATTAATGGGCCAGAGGGTAGCCCAGGATCCACCAGAGTTTATTTCTTCTATATTTTTTAGAGATACCCTGGTTTGGTTGTTGTTTCATCATTAAATGATGCTTAATCTGTAGATCAGAATGGTATGGATGAAAAGGCACAATCTACAGTTGTAGTTCCCAAACTTTAGGTTTATTTAGTTCTAGTAGTTGCCCAGCCAGCTATGTCTATTGAGTAGCAAAATATTTTGGGTAAATTTTTAAGATTGACTCCACCATGATTTGCAAGGCTTCGAGTGAGAATGTATCTTAGTTCTTGATTGCTTGGATGGATAGGCTCAATAATTTTGGTCTGGTTGAAACTTGTAAGGTTGACTACACTATTTTTAAGTTGGACTTTATATATAGGAATTGGTGGAGAGGTTTTATTGATTCCATGCAAGCTAGATCCCCTCTTTTGACATAAATTCAGTCCTCTAAGGTTTTCTGGAGAAGTATATGCCTTACAGACTTTGAGAGTGTATGAGAGATCAGTTCTCAATATTACAGCAGAGTTTTATGACTATTATGGAGTATGAGACCTGGTTCTATGAGTTGGATAGACATGTTACTACTATCTTACCAACAAAGTATGATCGAGTTTAGTGCTTTGTTATAGGTCTCAGACTTTCTTTTCATATGGCTACTCAGAGTTTAGTTGCACCTAGAAGGTGTTTTGCTAAGGTTTCTTATTATGCCTCGACTATAGAGTAGATACATCAGGAGACTTAAGGGAGTAGCAATAAGATACCACATTACCATAGTAGATTTAATAGGAGCCGGAGTGGGTCACAGATCATAGGCAGAGGTTCTCAGAGTAGGTAATATCCGCATCTATTTTATCAACATTAGGGTCAGGTTAGTAGGCTCGTTCATGCCATACTTTAGATTATGAATATAGATCAATTTGATTATAATGATTACAGTAGGTTAAGTAGTGACCGGCCTTCAAATATGCATATTCTGGGGGTTTAGTCGAGATGTCTATTCAGGGTCAGCTGAATTTTTTGGTCAGAGTGGATGCCTGGGGCATGCTATAATTGTAGGGTTGTTAGCAATTATTCTAGAAAGTATCCTAGTATTACGAAGTTATTCCTGTAGCACAGAATGTTTAGTTGATTAGGGCAGTGTTGCCACAAAATAGAGGTGGTATGCAATGTCGCATGGATGGTCCCCAGGTTACTTAAGGAGGTCCTCAAGCAGATAGGATAGGTGGTCGATCAATTGCCCAACCAGGTGGTAGGAAATGTCATTATACGTTACACTTGGTAGACAGAAGGCAAAGTCTTCAAACATTGTTATTATAAGTACAAATTTAGTGTGTCGTCATCCATCTCTTACTTTATTTGATCCAAGTTCCACTTATTCATATATGTCTACTTATTATGCTCCATTGTTAGAGTTATATTAGGAGTTTTTGTCTGTGTCATTGTGTGTATCTACTCTTGTAGGTGATTCTTTAGTAGTGGATCTGGTTTATAGATCATATGTTATGATCATTCGAGAGTTTCATACATGAGATAATCTTATTTTTTTATATATGGTGGACTTTTATATGATTCGGGACATGGACTATTATCCTTTTATCATGTGGTCTTAGATTGTTTTGCCTAGACCGCTACCTTAGTTATGCGTAGCATACCCCCGATTGTGGGGCGAGATTCTATTAGTCATGCATCAACATGGATATATATTATGTTTAGGCTAGGAGATTTATATCGAAGGGTTATGTCTTATCTTTCTTATATTTATGATGTTAGTTTGGATATTCCTTCACTTAATTTTGTTCTTATAGTCTGTGATTTTCCTGATTTTTCCCTATCGATCTACCTGGTCTTGCTCCTGAGCGTGATATTGAGTTTGTTATTGGTGTTGATCCAGGCACCAGACCTATTTCTATGGAACCTTACCATGCTCTTTCCAATTTTAAGGAGCTAAATTCCTAGTTTCAAGATCTTTTAGGTAGGGGTTTTATTAGGTTGAGTGTATCACCTTGGGATGATCCTTTCTTAATCTTCAAGAAAAAATATGGTTCTATGTGTATGTTTATTGACTATAAGTAGTTGAATAAGGTGATAGTGAAGAATAAGTATCCTATACCACATTTTAATGATTTTTTTAACCAACTCCAAGGATCAACAGTGTTCTCTAAGATTGAATTGAGATTTGAATACCATCAGTTGAGGATTCAGGCAAAGGACATCCCTAAGACGGTCTTTAGGACTCGTTATGGCCATGACGAGTTCCTGGTAATATCCTTTTGACATGACCCGAACTTTAGACCATGTCGTATGGGCACCTCAGGCTCACATGAACTGGAGGCCACCCTGATAACCTAACCTAAATATCTCAGCATACCATAGGAGTCAAAGGAACTCCAACTCGTACATCAGACTAGGAAAAATAATTCCATAAGTCAATATTAGTTTCATTATAATAAACTACGCCCAAGTTCACAGTTTTTCACAACACCTCTATAAAATACCGAAGTTAATAAGTGTATATGTTGGGACAAGCCTCCGACCATAGCCAAACCAAGTCTTAGAGAGAGTAAGTATAATGATACAGACCAAGAGATGACGTTTTCCGAAGTAAGAAAGATCACCGCTTCAAGTTAAGCACAAACTGCCTCGATCTACTAATCACTGTGCAGGTAAAGAAAAAGGTGTTTCGGGCCTATGTCACATGGGGACGTAGCGTTAGAAAATGGTTAGAGATTTGAACGCTAGCATATAACTCATGGATAAGTGATAAAATAACATCATCATTCAACAACAAGACAATATATCAGATTTTATCTTATTCACACACTTATCCATACATATAGCTATATCATATGCTAATCAAGATATCATATCGAGGTTTTTCATCATTCTCAAGAATTCATTAATTAGACATGTAGTGGAGGACTACCACCTCCCACACTAGTAGATTCCTCATTCTCAACATTCTAAGGACTTCAACTACAATCACATTATCATTAGATAAAGGACTTCACCCGTGCACACACATTCATTAGCCAAGGACTTTAACCATATTCACAATCATTCAAACAAGGGAATACTCATCCACATTCATCATTCAAAACGGGACTTTACCAACACACATAGGCAACAAGGGACATTACCCACACACAATCATCTAGGAAAGGGACTCCAACCTCATGCCCATTCATTAGACAAGGGACTCTAACCTCGTGTCACACGTGGACTCTAACCACAAGCCTTTTCATAAGGTGAGGTACCTTGAACTCATGATATCTCATTAGGCATGGGACTCTAACCACATAAAATTTCATTTGGCAAGGGACTTTAACCTTAATATTTTTGATAAGGCAAGGGAATCCAACCACAAGCCATCAAAACCATTATAATCAACATTGGTATTCTAACCCTTTACTCATGCATCATTATATATTCAGTGGACTTTAACAAATTCAACATTATTCATGACCACAAGGTCCTTATGGGAGACTTCATTTCTCAGACATCTCATTATGCCGATGCCTTCATTCAATTCATCACACAAATCATTTTATGGTCCTCAAGATATTCACATTTCAATAGCATTCTTATATCACACTCTAGTTCAATACACTATGCAAGTTCATTTCACATAGAGGGAGTTCAACCCCTTATTGGTCATTAGCACAACAAGGTTATTGTAATACCTTGAAGGGCTCATAATACCTCCACAATATCATTCAACAATCATTCATACTCATTTAGTCCCTTTCCCTAGCTCAACACATTGTCAACATACAATAAGTCATTTCATTTAGATATTTTCACAAACACCTTTTGTGCATACCTTTAACAAGGTCATTTTCATGGTAAATATCATCAAGGTTAGGGTTACTCAAGATCCTCATGTTCAAAAACATAAAACAAGAATATACATATGCAATCTACCATCAATAACACGTATCAACACAAGTACAAGCAAGAATCATCATTATTCATTGTTAAGTATTAAAACCCTTTTAATTTGATTCAAAACCACCATATTAACTTACTAATCCAGGTGTGAAATACATTGGTTTAGATTTATTTAAATAGGGGTAGAGATACATTTATTTTACAAGGAGATACACCAACAATCTTGAATCTCTTTCTTTCCACACGATGAACATCTCCAAACCCTGGCCTTCAATCTTCCTTCCAAGAGCCTTTAGAGTGTTTAGGAGTGTTTAAGTCTTGCAAATGAAGACTTGGGAGGCTACCAAGACTTATATAGGTCAAGGACTTAGGGTTTTAGGCAAGTTAAATGACCAAAAGGACCTTGGTTAAAAGTTGTAAAACACACATATGCAGGGGTACGACTCACCTTCACGGTTCACTTGGCAATTGTAACCTAGGGTATGAATGATACACTAACTCATACCCTAGCATTCTTCTAGGTTAACCACACTGTTGTGGGTTCAAAAAGTGACCTTTTATTCGTAACCAAGGGGTACCACTCAACCCCTAAGTCATAAGCTCCATCCGTGACCAAAACAGTCCACTCTAGGTTAGGTTTCCCTCTATATGGTTGAGTAGTTTACAACTCGTAAGCATGGTTACGACCAAAGAATGACCTTGTATTATAGAGGAAAGTATTTTACCTTAATATACTTCTTAGTATACGAAATAGGAGGTCATGGTGGGTATAAATAGTGACCTAGGGTACGACTCAAACACCCCCAACCGTATCCACTCCAGACACATCAAAGGTTGATGTTTTAAATGGTTCCAAGGTCTAGGTGCTTCAACTCTCTTCCACTTTGATAAGTAAGTATAGATACAAGTTAACACCCTAATATACACCTAAGAAGTTCTTAAGTTGTAAACAACACACAACAACATACAACACAACACACATATCACGATCACTACCAGTCAACCAAAAATTTGTGAGGCCACATTCTCGGGTGTTTCATTCTCCCCCACTTAGGATCATTCATCTGCAAATGAAGGGGAAAGTAAGAATAAACACAAGTTAACACATCAACATGCCAAAAACCAAACCTTACACAAGTTAGAAATAAGCACACAACAAGGATGAAACACGACACATATCATGATCATCATTAATCAACTATTTTACTTCACTGGTCTTTGGACTCCGACCCATTTCTTTCCAATACCTACTCATTTTACAACTTAGGGACTTCAACCCAGCATTTATCAAAGATTTAAGGCAACTCAAAGCATTGGAGACTTTACTCTATTATCTATCAAAGACATGAATTAGTTCGAAGTATTCGAGACTTAAACCCATCACAACAAGTCACTTACCATTTCGTAGAATTAGGAACTTTAATCCATGGTCTAACAAGATACCAATCATTTCACACATTGGGAACTTTAATCCATTGTCTAAAAATACATAGATCAATATCAATCATTGGAGACTTTACTCCATTATCTATCAAAGACATGCATCAAAGTAAGGAGATCAACACATTCCTCTATCACAAGCTTCCGAAATGGGGAATAAATGCGGGTACTTGGACTTCATGTCCTCTTCCGCCTCCCAAGTAGCTTCCTCAGACATTTGGTTCCTCCATAGAACCTTCACCAAAGCCACTTCTTTTATTCACAACCGGCAAACTTGCCGATCCAAAATCCTCACCGAGACCTCCTCATAGGACAAGGAGTCCGAGATACCAACATATTCCGAGGGAAAAACCAAGGAAGGATCACCCACATATTTCCGCAACATAGACACACGGAAAACCGGATAAATAGAGTTCATACTAGGAGGCAACTCCAACTCATAGATGACATTGTCAACTCTCTTCATAATCAAGTAAGGGCTAACATAGCGGGGACTAAGCTTCCTTTTTTTGCCAAACCGCATTACTTGATTCATGGGAGAGACTTTAAAGAATACCCAATCGCCCACATTAAACTCTAAGTACCTATGCCTCACATCTGCATAGGACTTTTGGCGACTTTGAGTAGTTTTCAATCTATCATGAAGCACCTTCACCTTATCTAAGGCTTGGTGTACTAAATCAGGCCTAAGCAACTTACCCTCGCCAACTTCGTACCACCCAATAGGAGATCGGCATCTCCTACCATACAATGCTTCAAAAGGCACCATGTCAATACTAGAGTGGTAACTATTATTATAGGCTAATTCAATCAAAGGTAAGTGGCCATACCAACCACCACCCTAATAAATTACACAAGCCCATAACATATCTTCCAAAGTATGGATAGTTCTATCTGCTTGACCATCCATTTATGAGTTAAAAGCGGTACTAAGGCACACTCTAGTACCCAAACCCTTTTGGAACAACTTCCAAAAATGGGATGAAAATAGAGGACCACAATTCGAGATAATAGACACCGGAGCATCGTGCAACTTTATGATATCCACAATATACAACTTAGCATAATTTTCCACAGAGAAGTTTGTTCTCACGGGTAAGTAATGGGTGGACTTGGTCATTCTATCAACAATGACCTAAATAAATCACATTGATTCTGGGATCTAGGAAGAGCAGTAATAAAATACATATTAATAAACTCCCACTTCCACTCGATCAATACAATCTCTTGGTATAGGCCATCGGGCCTCATGTGTTCAACCTTTACTTGTTGACACACTATACATTTAGCCACATGGCAAGCAAAATCACACTTCATATTATTCCACTAATAGAACTCTATGGTCATGATACATCTTGGTGGAACCGGGATGAATAGCATAACGGGCTCCATGAGCCTCGCCATGACCCTTGACCTCAATCTATCAATGTCAGGAACATATAGCATACCTTGGTACCTCAAGATACCATCACCACCAATCATAAATTCCACGTCTTTGTGTTGACCCACATTACTTTTGATCTTCATCAATTTGGGTTCCAAGACTTGTTTTTCCTTTATCTCAACAACAAGAGATGTCTGAGATACCAGATGCACAAATACACCACCATCCTTGAAGTTCGCAAGTCAAATTTAAAGATTCACTAAATAGTGAATATATTTCACTAATTCTCGCTTATCCTCATCAACATAGCCAAAACTCCCTATAGACAATCTACTAAGAGCATTGGCGACTACATTCACCGTACCGGGATGGTAATGAAGACTCATATTATAATCTTTCAATAGCTCGAGCCACTTTCTTTGTTGGAGATTCAACTTCTTTTGAGTAAGCACATATTAGAGGCTTTTATGATCTGAAAATATATCAACATGAACACCATAGAGATAATGCCACCAAATTTTCAAAGCAAAGACCATGGCTAACAATTCTAGATCATGGGTGGGGTAGTTCTTTTCATAAACATTCAATTGCCTAGAAGCATAGGCCACCACCCTACCATATTGCATTAACACGCAACCAAGACTAAAATGAGAAGCATCATAATAGACCACAAAACCTTCACTACCCATGGGCAAGGTCAAAATCAGAGTCGAGGTCAATTTATCTTTCAACTTCTCAAAACTACTCTTACACACATCGGACCACAAGAACTTGACCATCTTTTGGTCCAATTTGGTCAACGGGATCGCTATAGTGGAAAAAATCCTTACGAACCTTCTATAATAATTGACTAGACCCAAGAAGCTCCAAATATCAGTTGGAGTCGTGGGTCTAGGCCACTTCTTAACTTCCACATCTTTTAGAGATCTACCATGATCCCTTCACTAGAGATGACTTGACTAAGAAAGGCTACGACATTCAACTAAAACTCACACTTGAAGAACTTGTCATACAAATAATGTTTACTCAAAATTTACAATACGGCACGGAAGTGATCTACGTGATTCGCCTCACTCTTAGAATGGAGCAAGATATCATCAATGAAGACTATGACAAAGATGTCCAAGAATGGATGGAAGACCTTATTCATCAAATCCATAAATGTCGTTGGGGCATTGGTCAACCCAAAGGAAATAACAAGCAACTCATAGTGACCATAACGGGTACTAAAGGAAGTCTTAAGGATATCCCCATCCCTAATTTTATGTTGGTGTTAACCCGATCTAAGATCAATCTTAAAGAAACACTTCGCACCCTGAAGTTGATAAAACAAATCATCGATCCTAGGGAGAGGATACTTATTTTGTATGGTCACTTTGTTCAATTGACAATAATCAATACACAAATGAAGGGAGTCATCTTTCTTGTGCATGAATAACATGGGAGCACCCCAAGGAGACACACTAGGCTAGATAAAACCTTTATCGAATAGGTCTTTCAATTACTTCTTGAGTTCTTTCAACTCTGCTGGAGCCATTTTATAAGGAGGAATAGAGATCGGACAAGTGTCCGGAACAAGATCTATCCTAAAATAAATCTCCCTATCGGGAGAAACACCGGGGAGACTATCGGGAAACACATCTGGAAACTCATTTACCATAGAAATAGATTCTAGAGATGGCTCTTACGAGTTGGAATCTTTAACTCAGACTAAATGATACAAGCACCCTTTCGAAATCAACCTTCGGGCGTTAAGATAAGAAATAAACCTTTCCTTAGGTAGTAAGGAACCACTTTCCCATACAATGACCGGTTCATTAGGGAATTTAAACATGATCCTATGGATCCGACAATCTAAGGAAGCATAACAAGAGTGTAACCAATCCATTCCCAGGATAACGTCAAAATTAACCATGTCTAACTCTAGCAAATAAACAAGAGTATCTCTACCACAAACAGATATCACACATTTCCAATAGACTGTTTTAACAACCACGAGTCTCCAATTGGGGTAGAAACAGAAAAAGGAGTTGACAAACTCTTAGGACCACAATCAAAATGCACAGCCATATATGGGGTCACATAAGAAAGAGTAGACCCTGGGTCAAGCAAGCAATACACATCATGAGACAAAAGTATCAACATACTCATAATAACATCGGGAGATGCCTCAGAATCATGGAAACACGTGCATACAAGCGGTTTCAGCTAGTTTTGGTGCCAAAAATAGAAGCAGTAGTAGATATAGCACCCTTTGGTGTGGGAGAAGGAGCAATAGGGGCCTTGTTGGCCCAAGAAGCTACTAAAGAGGGGCACTCACAATGAATGTGCCCAATCTGACCACAATGAAAACACTTGTTCCTCCCTTGGTCACACTGAACATGGTGACTCTAACCACAAAATTTGCAAGGAGGGCGGGGTGGAGCTGACTGAGCACCACTAGTCTGAAATTAGGAACCTTATGCCCAAGACCTACCACTGAACTGAGAGCGACGACCACTAAAGAACTTCGAGTACGGAGAGAGAACACTAGCTGAGGAGGACGAACCCAAACTACCCCACTTCTTTTATATCCACTTGCCACTACTTTTACCACTACTCTCAGAAGGCCTAAACATCTTTCCTTGCTTTTCACTAAGCTCAACTTTCTTATTATTCTCATCATCTACTTGTTCTATATACACAACCAATCTAGAAATATACATATTCTCAATCAACAACCCCCCTTGCTTTCAAGAACTAACTCACGAGACAACCCCAAGACAAACGGGCGCATTCTAACCCTTATGCTAGAAACCATCTCGGGAGCATACCTTGACAATTGATGGAATTTTAAGGCATACTCTTGAATGGAATTCTCCCTTACTTTAAGTTCACGAAATCTTCCACCTTTTCCTCCCTCAACTCTTAAAGAAAAAAATGGTTAAGGAAAGCCTCGGAGAAATCCTACCACATAGTGGGGATAGAATCAATTCCCCTAGACAACTCCCAACCATCATACCACTGGTACACAACATCTTTCAATTAGTAGGATGCAAACTTAATGGCCTCAATTTTTGAAGCATGCATGATTTGGAAGATTTTCTCTATTTCATCAATGAAGCCTTGAGGATCTTCCTCAATCTTTACACCAGAGAACAAGGAGGGATTAATCTCATGAATTGACCAATTCTTGTGGCCTTAGAAGCAATGGTAGTCAGAGCACAACGCTCTTCTTAAGAAGATACCAATTAGGTTAAGAGGTTGATGGAGTGATGAAATAACATATTAGTAATATCTCTTTGAGGGGATGAATCAGGGTTGGTGGGGATAGAAGGGACCCCATGAAAATGCATGGATTCTACAGCTCTAGCATAAATCTGAACTCTCAAAGTTAGATGAGCTCCATCCATAGGGCCTTCAGTCAGAGCCGAAGTGTTTATTTGTGTCTCAGATCTCTTTTTAGGCATGATCTAAGAAAGTGGAATTAGAGAAGTTCAATACCTTAGACTTTATATCTTGAGATTGAAATATAATAAAGGAAAATATTTCCTTAGATGTCTCATAGCCTCTCTTTTATAAGTGTGGTGCACTTCACACCCATAAAAGAGACTCTACTTGACAAGGTATTGTAAACACCCAACTGACAATGAACCTAGGCTCTGATACTAACTTGGCATGACCCAAACTTTGGACCATGTTGTATGGGCACCTCAGGCTCACATGAACCAGAGGCCACCCTGATAACCCAACCTAAATGTCTTATCATACCATAGGAGTTGAAGTAACTCTAACTCATACATTAGAATAGCGCCATAATACAATATTAGTTTAATCATAATAAACTATGCCAAAGTTCACAGTTGTTCACAACACCTCTATACAATATCGATGTCAATAAGTGTATATGTCAGGAAAAGCCCCCGACTATTGTCAAATAAAGTCATAAAGAGACTAAGTCTAATGATAGAGACCAAAATATGACATCTTCCAAAGTGAGAAAGCTTATCGCTTTAAGTTAAGAATGAACCCCTTCGATTTACTAATCACTACCCAGGTAAAGAAGAAGGTGCTATGAGCCCTACACCATATGGGAATATAGCATCTAGAGACGGTTAGTGGTTGGAAAGCTAGCATGTAACTTAAGGATAAGTGATAAAATAATATCATCATTCAATAACATGATAATATATCGCATTTCATCTCATTCGCACACTTATCCATACATATTGATATATCAAATGCTAATCAGGATTTCACATTAAGGCTTGTCATCATTCTCAAGAATTCATTCATTAGACATGTAGTGGAGTACTATCACCTCTCACACTTATAGATTTCTCATTCTCAATATGCTAAGGACTTCAATCACAATCACATTATCATTAGATAAGGGACATCACCCGTGCACACACATTTATTGGCCAAAGACTGTAATCACATTCATAATTATTCAAACAAGGGAATTTACCCACACACATTCATCATTTAAAAATAGACTTTACCAACACACATAGGTAAAAAGGGACTTTACCCACACACAATCCTCTACGAAAGGTACTCCAACCTCATGCCCATTCATTAGACAAGGTACTCTAACCTCGTGTCACACATGGACTCTAACCATAAGACTTTTCATAAGGTGAGGTACCTTGAACTCATGAGATATCATTAGGCATGGGACTCTAACCACATGAAATTTTACTAGGCAAGGGACTTTAACCTCAATCTATTTGATAAGGCAAGGGAATCCAACCACAAGCCATCAAAACCATCATAATCAATATTTGGAATCTAACCCTTTACTCATGCATCAGCATAAATTCAATGGACTTAAACAAATTCAACACTATTCATAACTACAAGGTCCTTATGGGAGCATTCATTGCTCATCCATCTCATTATGTCGATGCCTTCATTTAATTCATCATATAATTCATTTTATGGCCCTCAAGACCCTCATAAGATATTCACATTTCAATAGCATTCTTATATCACACTCTAGTTCAATACACTATGCAAGTTCATTTCATATTGAGAAACTTCAACCCCTTATTTGTCATTAGCATAACAAGGTTATTGTCACACCTTAAATTGTTCATAATACCTCCAAAATATCAATCAAAAATCATTCATTCTCATTTGGTCCCTTTCCCTAGCTCAACACACTGTCAACATACAACTAGTTATTTCATTTAGATATTTTCACAAACACCTTTTGTGCATACCTTTAACAAGGTTATTTTCATGATAGATATTATTAACGTTAGGGTTACTCAATATCCTCATGTTCAAAAACATACAAAAAGCATCTACATATGCAATCTACCATCAATAACATGTATCAACACAAGTACAAGAAAGAATCATCACTATTCATTGTTAAGTATCAAAACCCTTTTTATTTGATTCAAAACCACCATGTACACTTACTAATCCAAGTATGAAATACATGGGTTTAGATTTATTTAAATAGGGTAAGAGATACATTCCTTTGAAAAGAAAACACACCAACAATCTTGATCTCTTTCTTGCCACACGATGAACACCTCAAAACCATAGCCTCTAATCTTGCTTCCAAGAGCCTTTAGAGTATTTAGGAGTGTTTAAGTATTGCAAATGGAGACTTGGGATGATACAAACACTTATATAGGTTAAGGACTTAGGGTTTTAGGTAAGGAAAATGACAAAAATATCCTTGGTTAAAAGCTGGAAAGTACACACGTTCAAGGGTACCACTCCCCCTTACGGTTCACTTGGAAATCATAACCTAGAGTATAAGTGGTACCCTAACTTATACCCTAGCCTTCTCCTAGATCAACCACACTATTATGGGCACTAAAGGGACTTTTGAGTTATAACCAAGGGGTACGACTCACCCCCTAAGTCGTAAACTCCATCCGTGACCAAAATAATCCACTCTAGGTTAGGTTTCCCTCTACACGGTTGAGTAGCTTATGACTTCTAAGCATGGTTACAACTAAGCAATGACCTTTTGTTTTAGAGGATAGTATGTTACCTTAATATAATACTTAGGATACAAAAGGACAGGTCATGGTGGGTACGATTCATGACCTAGGGTACGACTCAAATACCCCCAACCGTATCCACTCCAGAGATATCAAAGGTTGATATGTTTCAATAGTTCCAAGGTCTAGGTGCTTTAACTCTCTTCAACTTTGATAGGTATGTATAAATACAAGTTAACACCTTAATATGAACCTAAGAAGTCCTTACACAAGTTGGAAACAACACAAAACAAGGATACAATACAACACACATATCACTATCACTACCAATCAACCAAAAGTTTTGAAAGGCCATATTCTCGGGTATTTCACCTTTGGGTTGACCAGCGCCCCATTTGCATTCATGGATTTGATGATCTGAGTGTTCATGCACTATTTAGACCTTTTTATGATCATTTCAATTGATGATATCTTTATATATTCAAGGAGTAGAGAGGACCACAAGCAACATTTAAGGATAGTGCTCTAGACTTTGAGAGAACTTAGCTTCATTCTATATTCTCAAAGTGTGAGTTTTGTCTTGAGTTTTTTACATTACTAGGACATGTGGTGTCTAAGAAGGGTATTAAAGTGGATCTAGTGATGATTGAGGCAATTTGTGATGGGGTCATACCTATATCTCTAATTGAGGTTTTTATCTTTATTAGATTGGTAGGTTAATATAGGAAGTTCATTAAGGTTTTTTCCACTTTTGCAACGCCGATAACTAGGTTGAATAGAAAGGAGGTTTTGTTTAGTGGTCTAAGAAGTGTGGGTTGAGTTTTCTGATGCTCAAGATCTTACTAACTTCAGCTTCTATTTTAACTCTTCCTATTGAGGGCCGAGGATTTACCATATATTTTGATGCTTTTAGTATTAGTTTAGGTTATTCTAATACAGCAGGCTCAAATTTTTTGACATGCATCAAGGAAGTTTAGGTTGTGTTCTAATGTAGAAGGGTCGAGATATTACTTATACATCAAGGCAGTTGAAGGTCCACGATCACAACTACCCCACTCATGATTTGGAGTTACCGGTGGTAGTATTTGGGCTCAAGGTTAGGAGGAACTACTTGTATGGTTTCCTTTCGAGATCAAATCCAACCATCATAATCTTTAGTGCATTATGACTCAAAGGGAATTAATTCAATATATCGCAGATAGATTGAGTTGTTGAAGGACTATGATATCTCTATTCTATAGCATTTGTGCAATGTGACTATGGTAGTAGACGCCTTAGAAGGTAGTGGGTATAGGTAACTTGGTCTTCATTTATCTTGGGACTTTCAGTCCTTATCCAACTTGGTGGTTCAACTTGACATTTCAGACTGGATGAGGATCCATGCTAGTGTTGAGTCAAGGTCTACCTTATTTAAGCAGATTTAGGGTCGCTAGTTTGAGTGTAGTAAACTTTATAGGTTCACACTCAGGTTCTAAGAGGTCTACTTTGGATTTAGAGGGTATTTTGAGATATAATGGTTGTATTTGTTTTTTGAGCGTTGGATATGTGATTCAGTTGAGATTGAGGGAGGCTCATAGCTCTATATATTTTATTCATCCAGGTACATCCAAGATTTATAGCAATTTAAGGTAGCATTATTAGTGGAGTGTTATGAAGAAAGATATAGCAAATTTTATCACTCATTACCTAAGTTGTCAGTAGGTAAAAGCCGAGCTTTAGAGACCTGGGGGCCTGATTTAGATATTACCTATTCCTGAGTAGAAGTTGGAGTGGATCACTATAGACTTTGTTAGCGGTTTACCTTGCACTTCTTGTGGTACCAATGGAATTTGAGTTAGTGTAGATTGGTTGACTAAATTGGCTCATTTTCTCCCAATTCAAACGTCTTTTAGTGCTAAGAGGTTTGCTCATATTTATGTTTAGTTCGCCTGTATGGAGTACCCATAACTGTTATTTCAAATAGAGGATTAATGCTTACTTCTACCTTTGAGAGGACTTTTCAGGAGGAGTTGGTTACTCAGGTTGACCTCAACACCCTTTGAACCCTCAGATAAATAGGTAGTTATCCCAAACTATTCAAGTTCTTAAGGATATGTTTTACGTATGTGTTATGGACTTTAGAGGTAATAGGAAGTAGCATGTAGCCTTAGCAAAGCTTTTCTATAATAATAGCTACCATTCAAGTATTGAGTTGGCATTATCTGAGGCATCATATGATAGGACTTGTTGATCATCAATAGGTTTCTTTGAGACCTCTGAGATTAGGCTTATGGTATGTACTTACTTCACGAGTCGTTAGATAGGGTTTGGGTGATTTAGGATAGGTTGAGGGTAGCACAGAGTAGGCCAAAGTGTTATGTTGATTTCATACTTTATGCCTTAGAGTTTGGAGTGGCTGACTGGGTTTCCCTTCTAGTATTACCCATGAAGGGTGTGATGAGGTTCGATAGGATGGTCAAGCTCAACCCTAGGTATATTAGGCTATTTGAGAAACTTTAGATAGTTAGGGAGGCAGTTTATAAGTGTCCTTGACCCAAGACTTTGCAGTTGTTTACCCAGTTTTCTATGTCTCTATGTCATAGAATTCTATCCTGAATGAGTCTTACGTGCTTCAGCAAGACTCTATATAGTTGGATGAGAGGTTAACCTTAGTAGAGGGTCCAGTTCTCATATAGGCCAGGGATGTTAGGAAACTACACTCTAAAGAGATTACAGTGGTTAAGGTTCAGTGGAGATACCACCTAGTTAAGGAGGATACTTGCGATATTGAGAGTGATATGGGGACTAGTGTACCTCCCTATTTGAGCCTTCAGGCACACCTTGATCCTTTACTTTCACGGATAAAAGTCTTTTTAGTAATGGATATTATAATGACCCTCCAGGATAGTAATGACCTTCCAAGTCATTTTATGAATTTCCACATCTTTTCATCATTTAGATATTTCCTATAGCTACCCCAAGTCATTTGTGACTTGATGGAGCTAACAGTTCAGTTATCAGGTAGATTGTTTAGTTATTAGAGCCATTCTCTATTTGAAGTCTTTTCTGGTAAGGATTGGATATCTGGCATAAAATTTAGGTTAACAACCTCATATGCCAAATTTCATAATTCTATCAACTCTGGGATGTCGAGTTTAGGCTAGAAGGACCTTTAGTTTGAGTCCCAAGGATTCTAAACTCATTTTGGGCTACAATATAGATTTTGTTAAAAGTAGCCCTTGGGTGTGAGGTCCATATTTTGATTGAAACAACTCTGAATGGAAATTTTGATGGGGCCATTGAGTCCAGACTGTTGAATCTGATAAGGTAGCATAATTCATTTTCATTGACGGGATTCTAAATGAATCATGAGGGGTTGATGGAAACTTGGAAAAATCCAAGTTCATTTGGCGCATGGACTCAAACGGTGCAACCTCTAAAGCCGTTGTTGCTTTAGTGGCAATTCATCGCCTAAGCATACAAAGATGGTCCCATCAATGTCGCTTTAGCAGAGGACTAATCACTAAACCAGGCATTGCGTAAGCAACATCTTGTCTGCTTTAGTAGAGGTCGACCATATTCCATGGATTGCTTAAGTGATCTTATGTCGCTTTAGCGGTGACTGCTCAAGCGGTCAAGTAACCGCTTAAGCGGTAAATTCATAGGTATTAAATTCCTCTCTTCACCTAATTACTCTTATTTTTTTCCAAGTCTCAGGAGAATTAAAGCACTAGAGAGTGTAGAAAATTAGGAGTTTGACTCTTAGGTGATCGTAGGGTGTTGGTGAGCTCGAAAAAGCCATTTCCTCATCATAATCCATGTAAGTTCCTGTCAACTTCTTGATTTAAATCTTTGATTTAGTCATAAATTCATAGTTTCTTATTGAGTTGAATTAACTATATTTTAAGGTTGAAATTTACTCATTCTTGAGGGTAAATAACCCTTGAACATTGAGGGATATGTTAACAATTTTAAAATTATGATTCCACAAGCAGGCTCCACATAGGATTCTGACTTGACTTTGGACCCGAAGCATTAAAATGCAATATAGAAATCATTATTCTTGTATTAATGCGTATATCAATATTTTGATAGTGTGGCATCATATGGAGGCTTCTCAGAAGGGGAAATCTCTAATTTAGCAGACTTATATCGGGCATTCTACGGCGTCCAGGTAGGCTAGGCTCACTCTCCTCTTAGATTAAGTTTAATTATAGTATCAATATGATATAATTCTAGTTTTGGTTTGGGAACTATGACTTGGTTGTATATTTAGCTAAATTTAGACTATTTAGCTGGTTAATTAGCTGCATTTAGGCGAATTTGACCTAACTACTCATTTCTTAGGTTGAATTCTATCATAGGACTTAATGAGACTCATGAAGCACCTTGTAGTGGGATTTTGGAACCTAAGTCTAATCTGCGGTAGAAATTGCCTTAGAATGGGCTTTCGGGGTTAAATAGGTCAATATTACAATTAGCTCCTTGTAGACTCAATAGGCCTTCTTCAGTCATCCTATTTATATTCTTGAGGCCGGGGAGGATTTAGACATATTCTTCCTAGGCTTTTAATTGGGATTTATTGCATCCAATTTGAGTCCGGTAATTATGATATTATGACCGGTTTGAGTCTAACATCTATGATGATATTACTTTCAATTTGAATCGGGTATTCATGTTACTATTTCCAGTTCAAGTCTGGTATGTGAGATACTATTTTTGATTGAGTTTGGCATTAAGGGATCCTTGTGACAGTTATAAAATATGTTTGAGTTTGGTTTTTATGGTATGGAAAGATCCATGATTATGGTTTCGATGTTTGAATATTTTATGAGTTTTATGGTCAGTACTTTTTCTTGATTATATCCATCGAGAATATGGAGGCTCTCATAGATTATTTACTTTAGTTTGTGTCTTTTGGGATTGTAGGGGCCTATTATACTATAGTTATTCATGTTATCGTTGATATTATTGACATAGTTCCTTAGTTTAAGTATTTGGAGATCGATTCCAGGTTTGCCCTTTTTCCCTGACTTAGTTTATTATCTCACATCTTATTATACATATATTATGATTTAGCTTAATCTGATGATGCGTAGTGATTACATGTTGCATTGGTACTCATACTAAACTTCTCCATCTTTTTCTAATGCAGATATAAGTACTAGTTGCTGCTATTGATATGTATTCATATTGGTCGGAGTTCGGAGATAGGGTGAGCTTTCAAATCCGAAGCTGATTTTCTCTTCTTCTTCTATTTTGGATTGTCTTCCTATTCGAGAGTATTGTATATTTAACATTTATAGTACTCCTTATTCTTTTTCTAGAGCCTCTTGTACCGGCGTTACAAGGTCGTGGGATATTTCTACTCATTCCATTATTTATCTTTAGTTATGATATTATCTTTATACTTTGTGGCTTGTAATCTAATTATATGCGGAATTTTAGAATTTATGCTATTTTCCACCAACTAGCTCATTACTTTTACATATTGATAGGATAAAGTAGATGCCATCATGACTCATGAAATTGGGTCATGAAAAGGTCATTTACTATATTTCTACACTATTTTTCCATTTAGAATATTCCCATAACTTCTTTAAGTCATTTATGACTTGATGGAGTTGAGAGTTTGATTATCGATAATTTATTTGGTTTTAGAGCCAGTTCCTTGTTTTGAAGTTTTCACTACTGAAAATTGGATATTGATCTTAAACTTTAGGATAACGACTGCATATGCCAATCCTGATAGTTCCATCAGCTCAGAAATGTTGATTTTAGGCTAATGGGACCTTTGGTTCCGGTCTCGAGGCGTTTAAACTCATTTTGGACTATCAGGAGAATTTTGGTTAAAATGACCATTTGAGTGTGGGACCTGTATTTCATTGAAATAACCTCGGATGGCAATTTTTATGGATTCTTTAAGTCCAAAATGTCAAATTTCGTAGGGTAGCATAGTTTATTTACATTCATGGGATTCCCAGTGAATCTCGAGGGTCCTATAAAAGTTTTGGCACTTGGCCAAAACTCCTGGTGCAATATGAAAATAGCCTTCGCATTTGTGAGTCCCTTTGATGCATTCACGAAGGCCAAGGTAAATGACTATCATGATTGCAATGACATTGGTCGCCTTTGCAAATGCCAAGTTCATTAGTTATTGCAATCGCAAGCTGATCTTCGCGTTTGCGAAGGGTAATCCAGGTTAAGTGTTGTACTTGCGATAGGGTCTCTTCGATTGCTAAAAAGGGACCCCTAGCAGTATTTAATTCTATGGAACCAGATTTTGACTCATTGATTTTGAGTACCAAGTCCATACAACCCTAGGATTCTTATAAATTTGTGATGTTTAGCCATTGGGTGCTCGAGGTGAGTTAGAAAGTTTGTTGGGATATTTTCTCGTTTAAATTTTTGTAAGTTTCCTTTAACTTCTAAGTTAATTCTTTAATTCAAACTCAAATACCTAGATTTTTCGTGGTTTGATTTGAGGGAGTATTTGTGTTCGGATTCACCCATTTTTTAGGGTAAATGATCCATGGGCTTAGAGGGACATTTTGACGGTTTTAAATTTATGATTTCACAAACGGATCCCACATGGGACTTTTAGCTCAATTTCGGACCCAAATCATTTATATGTACTATGGGTATTTTTATTCTCATATTAATCTATATATCATTATTTTGATAGTGTGGCATCGTGAGGAGGCATTTCGGAAGGGAAAAGCTCTGACCTAGTGGACTTTCTTGGGCTTTGTCGGCGTCCAGGTAGTCTAGTCTTAGCTTCCACATAGATTTATCTTTATTATGGTATTTTTATAATATTATGATAGATTTGGGTGGGATTTACAGCTTGGTTGCATGTTTAGTGAAATTTTGAATATTTAGCCAGTTAGAGAGCCGTTTTTAGGTAGAATTGATTCATTACCCTTTTCGTTGAGTTAAATTATTGTTTTAGGACTTATTTAGACTTATTTAACACCTAGTAGTATAACTTGGAATCCTTAGGTTATTTTTGGGTAGAAATCATCTTAATATGGATTATGGAGTTTAGTAGCGAGCTCCGTCGGTCCTATTTTAGGTCAAATATCCCAATTAGCTCTTTGTAGACCTAGAAGGCCTTTTATCATTGCCTTACATATATTCTTGAGCATTAGTATGCTTTAGGCATCTTTCCAACTCTTGTCTAGACTTGTTACCTTGTACTTACTTTAAAGATCGATTCGAGTCCGGCACTTACTATTTCACTTATGATGTTAAGAATCCAGTTTGAGTCTAGTGGTTATGTAATGAATGGTATTCATGGTATGGTTTTAGTTTCTAGTTATTTTATAATTCATATTATTGTTAGTGGTTCTATCTTGATTTTATCCATCGGGCTTATGAGGGGCTTAGTTGGGTTATCTTTCCCTTGTTTGTGTCTTCTAGGCTTAGGGGGCCCAGTTAGGTTGTAGTTAGCTTGTATTCCTTCAACTTTATTTACTTTTTTATTTATTATCTATTATTCGAAGTATTATTTCAAGTTTTCCCCTTTATCCTTGACTTTAGTTTACATTCTAGCATCGTATTTTGTTTTTATTGTGATTTAGCTCAGTCGACCGATGATGCCTATAGAGTACTCGTTGTTTTGGTACTCATACTACTCTTCTACATCTTTTTTTCATGAAAATTTGAGTACTAGTCACCTTCACTGACGATACATCCAGTGATGTGTCCTATCACACACGCAAGTGTACGTGGTCACCTAAGTAGTAAATTGGCCTTTAAAAGCCAAGTATTGATCTCACAGGGACTTGTGCTTAGCAAAAATCCAATTCTAGTATTACCACCAAGATTAAACAAGTGCAAGAGTAACCAAAAACGTTTGAGATTTGAAAACTTAAAGTAACCATAACCAATTCAGAATTATAAAGTATTGGAGACAATAATGGGGATGAATCTAGGGTCAAGGCACCGTAAATGATCCTACTTAGCCATACAATCTCGTTAGTTTAGTTAATTATCTTGGTTGTTGATTCACAGGGTTGATAACATGATTATGTTCTTCTGAGCCTCTAATTGTCTATCTAACTTAGCCCCACAACTGTGTCATTGAGTGGGGATGTAAGAAATAAGTTAAACGCATTTATATTTCATCCCGTATATGAACCAAATAGGGTGATTAGGTATATTCCTATCCTAAACGCAAATCCTAACATCAATCTCTTAAACGTTTAAGATCCCACTCCATATATCTCACGTCTTAATCTATTGTTCCTCCTTCCCGGCTCATAATAAAAATAGATTTATCCTAAGGGTAGAGAATCAATAGAATAGTAATAATAAAGATATATGAACAACCAAACATGATAATAAACATAAACCAACTCAAATATAAGCTTAAGTTTCATGTTCTTAGCCTTAACCCTAGATGAGGGTGTTTAGCCACTCATGGTCTTACAACGAATCACAATAATGAAATTCAGGTATAATAACCAAAAGTAATCTAAAAGGAAGATTAAGAACCATAATTTCAGCCTCCTAAAGTGTATTTCCAGACCCAAATGTCGTCCAAGGTGTGTACAACAAAACTCAAGTATTTTATTTATAGTATGAAGCCAAGAGCCTATTTTTTAACCAATGGCGTGTCACGCTTCATGGGCGCTATTAGGGGTGTGGAACGCCCTAATCATAGGTTCTCACTATTTACAGCCTCCTATTTTATATCTTGGGGCATGGCACACCCTTATCTCTGAGGTTCAAGGACGTGGCACGCCCATGGCCTCAAATTTTCCAGATTTTGCCATCATTTACTCCTCCCTTTTGCCTTTGAATTCCTCACTTCTTGTGTGTCTTTACACTTCATATTCAGCTTGTTTATCTTTCCAAAACTAAGTTTAACATCATTCATAGTCTTCTATAACATCAAACAAGATGAATTAGTGCATATAACACAATAGAATTCAATGAGATACACTACAAAAGACCTAGAATAAACGAGTAACACTAGTTTCCCAGCCTAAACTCTAAGTGATCATTTTGGTTGCAAACTTGTTTTGAACACACATTAAATATTATAATCATGTATTGTAACACATAGATGCTAAATTATATGAATATCAATGCACTACGCATACAATAAGTCCTCAAACAAAGTTAAAGAAATGTAGATTATGACACTTAGTGCATAAATCCACCTAAGATCATCCAACTTCTTTTGGGACTCAGAGATAGGGTGATCTTTCAGAGTCGGAGTTCATATTATATTCGTCTACTATACGGACAATCTTTTCTTTTGAGACTACTTACATTTTAACATTATTCAGTACTCATTTTTGTATTTAGTGGCTCTTATATCGACCTTACAAGGTCATAGGATACTCTTTTATACATTGTTCTTTTTCACTGCCTTTACTTAGTATTTTGCACTCACATTTATCCATTTACCATTTATTTTTATGCTTTATTTTTTTAAGTCCTATACCTTCCACCAATTATCCCATTACCAACATTCTGCGCTACGATTTGGCTGACCTACTGGTGGATTATGGTAGGTGCCATCATGACCTAAAAATTGGGTTGTGAAAAATCAATACCAGAGCCCAGGTTCGCTAGTATTGTTCACACAGGATCAAGTTTTTAGTTGAGTCTCGTATATTAAGACAATTACATCTATTTCTTATCCTTAGAAGGCTATAGGACATTCCAAGGAGAACTTGTCTTTCTTCATTCATTTCGTGAATCAAGTCCGTGTTGGTTTCTAAAATTCACATTATTTCACTCTTTCATAGATGGTCAGAATATTATCTAAAATTATTGGAGATGAGGACCCTGAGTTTGTAGTTAAGGATCCTGTTAAGGGTCGTGGCCGACCCAGGGGTCGAGGTTAGGGAGAGTTGCAGCCCTAGCTAAGTTTTTTGATAGGGAGCCTTCACTAGATCCTTCTATTACTCCCAAGCCAAAGATTTTTCCACATCATCCATTGGTGGGCCAAGGGGTGGCCTGGGCTCAATTGGGGTTTTCTCCTATAGACTCTAATAACCTTGGAGAATATGTTTTTAAAGAAAAATTCTGGTTCTACCCTTTTCTTTTTTGAACTCATTTTTCAAACCTATTTTGGATCCATCTTAAATAGGGTCAATATGGGTATCATTAGCTTTATCTTTATTTATAGATGTTATTTTTTGAGTATATTGGACAAGTTTGGTGTTGATTCAAGGGAGTTAAGCTTTCAGTTAAGGCTTTGGATAGTGTTTGAGCTTTTTGATCTTTATTTATGTCAAGTTGAGATGTACCTTGAATTTTTTCAAAGTGTTTATGTGTTACATGCTTGTTTATTTGTATGTTTTAATTCTCTTAGGATTGGGGGTCCTACTTAGATAAATTGGCAAGCATCTCCATGGATACTGGAGTCTTTGATGGAATATAATTAGATTATTGGCTTGATTAGTTAGTATTACCACTTGTTAAATATCCTTAGAGTAGAATGTAGTTAGATAACCTAGTAATTATCGAATAACTGTATTAGGTTGCCTATTTTCGAGCTTGAAATCTTGTTAATGGACTTTATTATGATGATAGTGGTTTAGTGCCTTGTTAAGGGGTAATTATGTTATTAACGTTATTATTTATGGAATGATTGAGCCTTTAGAGAATACCTAGGATATGAATAGACTTGTAATAATTGATGAGACTTAATGGATAAACCAAACTAGGTTTGGGTAGAACCGTGATATATTATGTTGGGATTGATGTTTATTCGTGTTACCCATGTGGGGCTTATGTGAACATATTTATGGACTTGAGTAACTATTTATGACCGTGCGCCCGAGTAAGGGCATATATGCATATTGCTGCTTGATTCTAAAGGATATATTATTGTGATTCCCAAGTGGGTGCTTGACTTGATGTTATTGTTCATGTTTGTGCATTAAATGCCTTATTTATTATTATGTCGCTTGAGTGGGAGCTTTACTTGTCATCATAAGCCTTATCTACGCATTAGAATACACTATCTATCATTGTGTCACCCGAGTAGGGGCTTTCTTGACATTGTAGTCTTTATTTGAGCATTTAATTGCATAATCATTATAGTGATGCCCGAGTGAGGGGTTAGAGATGATAATATTGATGAATACATGTCTATTTATTTTGGTGGTGACAAGGAGAAACTGAAATCATGAATTATTGATACATTGAGTTAATTCTTAGCTCACTTATACATATATAGAATGGATTTTGATCTTCATACTGATTGGTTGTAGGCATTACATCCTCATATCATGCATATTCATGAGACATTGGTACCACTGAGACATTCTGATTTTTGTAACAAAATGAGACACTTTATAAAAACCTTTGACCAAGGTCATTTGTCGGTTGATTATGATATATTGATAACCCCTGGTCGAGGTAATTTACCATCAAGGTTGATTGATATTGTGAAAGTATATGGGTTGTGAACCCCCTCCCCCTCTCCACAGGTCCTACCTGTTAGCTGCAAGCTTGGTCGGTCTATCCAGAAAGTCATGTGATGACTTTCACCATACATCATCATCACGATATTGCATTGCATTATTATCCTTGGTGTGGTTTGATACTCTATTAGTATTTACTCTTGTATTGTATGTGACACGACCTAAACCAGTGTCAATCGTGTCGGGCATCTCAAGTCAAACCAGGACCGTAGACCACCCCCAATAGCCCACCGTTAACCACCCAACACCTGATGTCAGATGAATTCCAAATATATAACAAGATAATACAATAATAATCTATAGATAATAAAGCAAGTCTATAATTATAACCAAACAACCACAACCAAATGTCCCACTAATACCAATACCAATGCCAATACCACTACCAATGTTAACACTAATATCGACATTGCCCATGCCCATAGTTGTTCGACAATGCCTCTAACTAAAGTTAAAGAATATCCGGTCTGGACATGCCACCAACCATAGCCAAAACCAAATACAATGAAATTAAAATAATGAACTAAAGTTCATAACATGAAATGGGGTCTTCCGGGGTATAGAAGCTCACCACTTCAATCTGACTCAATAGTTGTCCCCAAATCCAAGTCACTGAGCAAGAGGAATAGTAGTATGGTCGGTTCCTACATTGCGTAGGGATACAACACCCAAAGAAGTTAGTGAGGTAAACGCTAGCATGTAAATCAGGGATAAAGATAAGATAATGCCATTATTTTAAAACCAAATCAAATAACCATATACAATAACATATAAACCTATGTATCGTGTGAGATAGGGAACAAGATTTAGAATATATTTAAAACCTTAACCTGGGTTGTGTAGCTATGCCGTCCTAAAACCATGTACGAGCTATATGGGCTCAGCTTCCCCTTCGGAAAGGTCCCAAAGCGTGTTAGTCGTACGACCGAAGAAAAAAACCTGGGATGACAAGTCTATCCCAAAAAATATAAAGTGTAACATTATGCAAACGAACACCAAGGCCACCTCACATCGACAAATGTGAGTTTCCAATGTCGGTCCCCTGAGAAATCCACCTTCCACAGCTTTGATACTCAACCCCCTTTAAGCCCAATTAAACATTTCTCACATAACCAAGCCATTTACTAAAGAGTCTGTTAATTAGACATTAACCATTAGTATCGTCATACCAAAATTAAAGCTTGTAAGTCTATTACCTTATGTCGTATAAACTGTTAAACCAAATTAGACTCTATCGTTTCAAATAAAACCAAAACCATTTATAACCAAACATGGCCACCAAGGCCTTTCCAAAGTCATGTGAGACCAACCAAAACCATTTCATGTTTCTTTAACCATTTATGCAATGCAAAGATTTCAAGAATTTTCAAACTATGTGACAAAATCATTCTCATTGACAATTTCACAAACAAGTTGAGGTCATGCCATTATCAAAGCCAAAATCATCATATTTGGGGCTTAACCATGAACTCTCAATTAAATATCCATTCCTATGCACCCACATGTGGAAAATCATAAGCAAAACATGAAAAACCATAATTAAAATCATGAGAAACATTAATCGATCATGAACATCCAAAACCCCCAACCTTTATTTCAAAACCATAACAATACCATGAAAACCATACATTAAAACACATGCCTATAGTAAAATAACAATGAGGGAAAAGTCGCATGCCACAGGAGGTACGGAGAGAACCACCCTTGAAAGCCTTAACTGATTATCATGATAAAACCCTAACTTTTGCTTGAAGAGAGAGTTTTAGAAGGAATTTGAGAATGTTGTATTGGGAATAGTGTGTTAATAAAGTCACAAAGGGTGTTTTAAGTCGTGGCCTCAAAGGGAGTTAAATGGGTAGATGTCCAAAACCACCCTAACTTAAAACTTTAAAAATATCGTAGGTGGTTATGAGTCAACCCCCGTGACTCGTGACCACAACATACGACTCATACCCTTAAGTCGTCACCGAGATAGTGAGTTGGACACCCATACACTATCCACCATACGACCCCATGACCCTACTCGTTACCAGATCATACGACTCATATGGTCTAGTCATATCCCAGACAGAATCCAAAAGAATTGGACACTGGACAACATACGTCTCACCCTTACCACTCGTATCCTATCC
Source organism: Capsicum pubescens (assembly GCA_030864215.1). NCBI lineage: Eukaryota > Viridiplantae > Streptophyta > Magnoliopsida > Solanales > Solanaceae > Capsicum > Capsicum pubescens. Next base: position 241,819,490 of record CM061548.1, read on the forward strand.
TAATGACTCTTAGTAATCCACCCGTACTCAGAGCCAAGTCAAGTTACTAAGTTACTAATTTGAGAAAGGTTTGACCTAATGACCCGTCACCACCCTTAACGACTCGTACGACCAAACTGTAACCATCACAGAACCCCAACCACTATCCACTGGACACCTAACGACTAGGGCCACCTGACTCGTACCTATACCATACGACTCATATGGTTAAGTCATTAATAGGACAGTGAGATCAAAGCTCAGGAAATTTCCAAGGGCCAAAACCCAGGGTGTTTCAATTCTCCCCCACTTGGATCATTCATCCTCGAATAATAGGACAGGCATTGACTAGCATGATTAAAGCCCTAAACGTCTCTATTCCTACCTTTAACTAAGTTAGAAAACAAAAATTCCAAGGAAATCAACCTTTCCTTTAACAATGTCAGAAAACAAAGATGGTAAGATCAACACATACCTTAAGCACGATATCTTGAAATGGGAAATAGGAATGGATACTTGAACTTTATGTCCCCTTCAACTTCCCAAGTAGCCTATTTGACCCTGTGGTTCCTCCATAGAATCTTCACCGAAGCTACATCCATGGTTCGTAATCAACGAACCTGTTAATCCAAGATTTTAATTGGGACCTCCTCATAAGACAGAGAATCTAAAATACCAATATCCTTGATAGGTATAATTTGCGACGGATCACCCACACACTTTCTCAACATAGAAACATGGAACCTCGGGTGAATAGAGCTCAAGCTAGAAGGTAACTCCAATTAATACGCAACGTTGCCAGCCCTTCTCAAAACTAAGTACGAACCAATATACCGGGGACTGGGCTTCCATTTCTTCCCAAACTACATCACTCTATTCATGGGAGACACCTTCAAGAACATCCTATCCCCTACCTCAAACCTTAACTTCATACACCTCATATATATATGACTTTTTGCGACTTTGGGCAGCTTTAAGCCTATCCAGAATCACCTTCACTTTCTCCATGACTTGGTGAACCAAATTCGGACCAAACATCTTTGCCTCACCAACCCCGAACCACCCAATAGGATATCTAAACCTCCTACCATACAAGGCCTCAAACAGAGGCATTCCAATGCTAGAGTGGTAGCTATTATTATACGCAAACTCTATAAGAGGCAAATGCTCAACCCAAATAACACCATAGTCAATCACACAAGCTCTAAGCATATCTTTCAATGTCTGAATAGTCATTTTCACTTGCCCATACAACTGTAGGTGAAAAGTCATACTAAGACTCACCTTAGTCCCTAAACATTTATGAAATGATCGCAAAAAATGTGATGAAAACTGCATACCATAATCTGATATGATCGAAACAGGCACCCCATGCAACTTCATAATCTCATGGAGGTACAACCTAAAATAATCCTCTATCAAAAAATTTGTTCGCACTGGTAAAAAGTGAGCAGACTTCGTCATCCAATCCACAATGACCCAAACCAAATCAAACTGATTCTGAGATCGAGGAATACAGGTAACGAAATCCCTATTGATCACCTCCCATTTCCAAACAAGAAACTCAATTTCTTGATATAATCTTCCAGGCTTTATATGCTCAAATTTCACTTGTTGGCACACCAGGCACTTAGCCACAAAACTAGCCACATCCCACTTTATATTGTGCCACCAATACATCTCCTTAGATCATGATACATTTTTATCAAACCAGGATGAATAGAATAGCGTGACTCATGTGCCTCAACAAATATTCTCTCTCACAATCCATCTATATCAGGAACAAATAACCATCATTGGTATCATAAGTACCATCACTACTAATCTCAAAGGCCATCACATTGTGCCCACCTACATCACCCTTGATCCTCATCAAGATAGGATCCAACACTTATTTCTCTTTTATTTCAACACCAAGAGATGACTGCACCATCTTTTGCACAATCACACCACCATTCTCAGAGTCTAAGAGATGAACTCCAAGGTTATCTAAACGGTGAATATCTTTCATGAACTCTCACTTTCCTTCATCTAAATGAGCTAGAGTTCCTATAGATAACCTTCTAAGAGCATCAGCAACTACGTTAGTTTTGCTTAGATGGTAGTAAAGACTCATTTCGTAATGCTTGAGCAGCTCAAGCCATCTCCTTTGCCTGAGGTTCAGCTCTTTCTGGGTAAACACATATTGCAGGATTTTATGATTGGAAAAAATAACAACATGCATGCCATACAGATAGTGATGCCAGATTTTTAGTGCAAATACCACAACCAATAATTCTATGTCATAAGTCGGATAATTTTTCACATGCACATTTAACTATCTAGAGGCATAAGCTATCACCTTGCCATGCTATATCAGAACGCACCCAAGACCCACATAGGATGCTTCACCATAGACCACTAAACCATTGGTACCTTTCGACAAAGTCAATACTAGAGCCGAAGTTAGATTATCCTTCAGCTTCTCAAAACTACCATCACAAGCATCAAACAATAAGAACTTTACCTTCTTCTAAGTTAACTTAGTCAATGGGGCAGGTATAGAAGAGAAACTTTCCTCAAACCTCCTGTAATATCCAGCTAAACCTAAGAAGCTCCAAAAATCTATTAGAGTTGTGCATCTAGGACACTTCTTAACCATAGAAACTTTCTGCAGATCCACCATAATCCCTTCACTAGAAATGACATAACCCAAAAAAGTGACAGCGTTTAACCAGAATTCACATTTCAAAAATTTGGCATACAATTATTGATCTTTCAGGATCTGCAACACAATGTGGAGGTGATTAGCATGATCCACCTCGCTCTTAGAGTACACCATAATATCATCTATGAACACAATAGTGAACAAATCTAAAAATTGATGGAAGACCCTGTTCAGTAAGTCCATGAATGTCGTCAGGGCATTAGTCAACCCAAAAAACATGACTAAGAACTCAAAATGCCCATAAAAGGTATGGAAAGTAGTCTTTGGGATATCCACCTCCATAATCTATAGCTAATAATGCCCTGATCGAAGATTAATCTTGGAGAAAAACATAGCACCCTAAAGCTGGTCAAATAAATCATCTATCCTTGGAAGAAGGTACTTATTCTTAACCGTCACCTTATTCAACTGTCGATAATCAATACACATCCGAAAGGAACTATTCTTTTTATGCACAAATAAAATTGGTGCACCCCATGGACACAAACTAGGACGGATGAAACCCTTGTCTAAAAGATCCTTTAGTTGCTCTTTAAGCTCATTAAACTTAGTTGGAGCCATTCTATATGGGGGAATACAAATAAGATGAGTGCTCAAAACAAGATCTTTCCCAGAATCAATCTCCCTATCAGGAAAAACACCAGGAAAGTCACCAGGGAAGACCTTAAAAAATCCATTCACTACCGAGATGGAATGCAAGGAAGGACCCTCTGAATTAGAATCTTTAACTCAGACCAAATGATAGAGACACCCCTTAGAGACCAATCTCCGGGCTCAAAGATATGATATGAACCTACCCTTAGGGGCTAGGGAACCACCCCCCCCCCCCCCTCATTTGATAATTGACTCATTGGGAATTTAAAGACAACCCTAAGGGTCCTACAGTCTTAAGATATATAGCACGAGTGCAACCAATCTATCCTCAATATGACATCAAAATCCACCATGTCTAATTCAAATAGATCCATCATAGTCTCCCTCCACCCACAGATACCACACAACCCTCATAGACCCTTCTAGCCACCACAAAGTCAACCGTCGGGGTAGAAACAAAGACCAAAACCAAAATGCACAAATGGGGTCACATAAGAAAAAGTGGACCCTGGGTCAAGTAAAAAGTACACATCACGAGGAAAGAGTTTCAACATACCAGTAACGACATCAGGTGATGCCTCAAACTACTGATAATTAGTGAGAGAAGAGAGTCGATTCCAACCAGTACCAGAGCCAAATGGTGAACCCTTTCTTGCCAGAGCTGAAGAAGAGGAAATAAGGACCTTGTTTTCCCAAAAGGCAAACTTACCAACATGACATCTCTTAACCATATGCCCTGGATGACCACAGTTGAAGCACTTGTCCTTTCCCTCATCACAAAAACCCTGATGCAATCGACCACAAAATTTGTAAGGAGGATATGATAGAGCTGATTGGGACCCACTAGCCTAAGATTAGACACCCTATGCCCTATAATTATTGCCACTCTAAAAACATCGGTCACCAGACGACTTTGGGTAGGGAGCACTAGTCGTCGAGTGATACCCAGAATTACCCCACCTCTTCTTAGACCATTTTCCACCATCCCTGCCACTCTACTGTTGACCACCATCCTAATCAAAAAATCTAAACTTCTTAATCTGCCTCTCTCCAATTTCAGCATGTTTCTTCTTCTCTTCCTCGACGTCTAGTATATACACAACTAGTATGGAGATGTCCATATCCTTGTTCAATAAGGCAGCCTTACTCTCTAAAATAAAGTCTCGAGAAAACCCAAAAGCAAACTTCCTCTTTATATCCCTTATGCTAGAAATCAACTCTAAAGCATAGCGCAATAATTGGTGAAACTTTAAGGCATACTCATTGACTGACATCTTACCTTTCTTTAAGTTAACAAACTCTTTTGCCTTCACCTCCCTCAACTCCTGAGGAAAGAAGCGGTTTATAAAAGCATTAGAGAAATCATCCCATGGGCCTTACTCAGCATCATCACCCCTTGACTGCTTCTATTCCTCATACCATATGTATTGTACATCTTTTAGCTAGTAGGCAGCAAATTCCACATCCTCAACGTTAGTAGTATACATAACATAGAAGATCTTTTCTATCTCATCAATACAACCTTAAGGATCCTCCTCAACCTTAACACTAGTGAACACGGGAGGGCTCAACCTCATAAACTAGACAACTCTTGAGGCCTTAGAAGATGGAGTAACAAAAACACCACATTCAACCTGGGAAGCCACCAATTAAGCTAACGTATGGATAGACTGATGAAACTCAGCATTTGTCAAATCAGTTAGAGGATCTTGAGATGGACTGGAAAGGACCGGTGGAACTCCAGGAGGGAAATCAGGAACTCAACCCCATAAGCAGAGTGTATCTCATCAGTATTATCTCCAAGTGGGACAGAGGAGTTTCCATGAGCTTCAGATCATTAGGGAGGCATGATCTGAAAGGTGATCAAATAGGAATTAGAGGAGAATTCATGACCTTAGACTCTACAGCTCAAAAATAAAACACAAGAAAAAGAAATATTACTAAATATCTCGTAGCCTCTCCCTTATAAGTGTGGAGTGCTACACACCCTAAAAAGAGACTCTACTCGATGTGGCTTTATTGGACACCCAATTGATCATTCTAATACCAATCTAACATGACCCAAACCAAGGCCAAGTTGTGTCGGGCATCTCAAGTCTAACCAGGATTGGAGACCACCCCCAATAACCCACTGTTAATCACTCTAGGCCCTATAATACAATAATAATCTAAGGGAAATAAGAAAAGTCTATAATCATAACCAAAAAACCATAACCAAATGTCCAACCAATATTAATCCCAATACCAACACCAATACCAATGTTAACACTAATATTAATACCGCTCATGCTTATAGTTATTCGAAAAAGCCTTAACCAAAGTTAAAGAATATCTAGTCGGGACACGCCACCGACCATAGTTAAAATCAAATACAATGAAATAACAATAATGTAAAGAAGTTCATAACATGAAATAGGGTCTTTCAGAGTATGAAAGCTCAGCACTTTAATACTATTCAAAAGTTGTCATTGAATCCAAGTCATTAAGTAGGAGGAATAGTAGAATGTTTGGTTCCTACATCGCGTGGGGATACAGCGCCTAAAAACGGTTAGTGGGGTAAATGCTAGCATGTAACTTAGGGATAAAGATAAGATAATGCCATCATTTTAAAACCAAATCAAATAACCATATGCAATAACATATATGCCTATATACCATGTTGGGATAGGGAACAAGATTTAGAATGCATTTAAAACCTTAACTTGAACTGTGTAGCTTTGTCGTCCTAAAACCACCTATGGACTATATGGGTTCAGGTCCCCCTGCTGAAAGGGCCTCGGTGTGTGTTAGCCACATGACTAGAGAAAAGAACCTGAGAGGACAAGTACATCCCCAAGAATACAAAGTGTGACATCATGCACACGGCCACCAAGGCCACTCTTACATCGGCAAACGTGAGTTTCCAATGTCGGTCCCCCTGGACCTCCACCTTCCACGACTTTGCTACTCAACCCTCTTTATGACCAATTAAACCTTTTTTAAATAAACAAACCATTTGTCAAGGAGTCTATTAATAAGGCATTAACCATTGGTATCTTTATACCAAAATTAGAGCTTGCAAGTCTATTACCTAATGTCGTATAAACCATTAAACCAAATTAGACTCCACCATTTCCAATAAAACCAAAACCATTTATTATTAAACCATGGCCACCAAGGACTTTTCAAAGTCATTTGAGACCAACCAAAATCATTTCATATTTCTTTAACCATTTATGTGTAATACCCCAAAAAATGCAAATCACTATTAGCACCATATTTCAAGATTATGCATAGTACATCATGGTTATTTGGAAGTTTTATGATCAATTTTGATGTCAATTAAGGTCTCAAATACGTTCTAGCTATTAGGCGAATCAAAATATTCCTTACCGATCGAATTCTTGGGAAAGATATTAGTATAGTCAACTTCAAAGGAGCATATCTCTCGTTATACGAAAAAATTTTGAGCTCATGACCTACCAATAGATATATAATTTAATTATCTTTCCAAAAATACTAATTTCACCCAAATCTGATATCGAAGCAAAAAGTTATACCCATTTTACTTCAGGATGTTAGCCTGGCAACTAAGTGACGACATTAGCTGATGGCTTATCACATATCTGATGACTTATCAGCTAATGTTGTCAGCCTTAGGCAGAAAGTCATAAATTCCAGCATCAAGTGACGACATGAGCTGACGGCTTATCACATATGTGACGACATCAACCCAATGTCATTAGTCGTAGAATTCAGCATTTTCCAAATAGTTTTGGAGGGGTATTTTGGTATTTTTCCCTTCACTCCAAAGCTCCATAAACACTGAATTTATCCTCCATTTCACCAAAATACATTCTTTTCTCTCAAATTCTCTCAAGAACAAGATGAGGGGTTTCTAATTCAAGATCCAAATCTCAAGGATTCTACCATCAATCTTCCCAAATCAAGTATCAAGGTATGTCATGTGTTGATTCATGGTTCCCTTTAACCCATGAAGCTCAAGAATCTCTTTTCAAAATAAAATATTTGTGTATTTATGAATTTTCATGATTTAAATAGAATTGAAATTCATGTTCATGATGTTGTGGGGGTTTTATTCATGTTTTAAATTACATATTCCAATGATTGGCCCTACTATATGAAGATTTGCTTAATAATCATCATAAACCCCCTTTAATTTACAAGTTGATTGATGTATCCATGATTATTAGATGTGTTTATGATGGTATAACCAAAGCATTCTCCCCATGTGGTTGACTAAATGCCTATGTGAAGGAAAAGTGTCATACTAGTATAATAATATGAAATCTCCATTCATGTAAAAGTTTATGCACATAAAGTGCTTGATGAAATGTCTTAGTAAATTAAGAATGGATATATGTGTATCCATTGTGGTGCTTTAGAACTCATACTTCATGAAATCTCCAACTTATTGTATTATAGATTATGATGTTGGTCATGTATTCAAGAAAGTCATGATTTGTTAGTTTCTTCCCATCGAGTCCTGGGGGTACTTAGACCTAAAAAATATAGTTGTGTTCCTAGAGTTAGTGTCATGTTTTCATGATATCCTCAGTCAAGCCATGATCCATAGAAATCAGTCAATCATGTGACTCAGGAAAGTTCAGTAATACAGTAATCTCAGTACTATTCCATCAATCAATAAAAACTCAGTTAATTCAATCCAATTCAGTTCATTAATCCATGTTTAGTGTCTATTCAAATGGGAGAAGGAATTAGCACTGAGTGAACCCAAGGATGGGAACACACACTATCAGATGAGGGTGTGACTCTTAGAAGTCATCCTTCCATTCCAGAACTATATAGCCAGCATAGGTTGAGACATCAACATTGTCAGATGAGGTTTGTTGAGGTGGATAAACACTGTCAGATGAGGGTCCCACCGTTCTCTTTTAGGGACACTGTCAGATAAGGGTCACCCACAGCTTGTCCTTACCAGTGGTGCGGTATTAACACCCTTCTAATTGGGGTTACAGATTGGACCCCAACACAGCTATATTACATTATTTAGGGCATATCGATTAGATGACAACTTCCAACAGTTTCAATTATAGATCAGGATTATCAGATACAGTCATTCAGTCTCAGTAATAAAACTCAGATAGTTCTACAAAATTCAGGACTGTCAGATGCAGTCACCTCAGAACAGAATTAAACTCAGTTGGTTCCATCAGAAACTAGACAGTCAGATATAGTCACTCAGTATTAGTTATTTTAGTTATACGGTTATCAATATCCCATGTTATTAGTACTCAGATTCAGTAATCATGTTATTATAAACTCAATTACAGTTATTATGTATTGACACATGTATTCTTACGTTTATGTTATTCAGTCAATTAGTATAGTTCATGCATGTGAACCCTTTGCATTCAGCCTACCTCACATGCATACCAGTAAATTCAATCATACTGACGTATTTGCTCTATGGTGTTTTATACCATAGGTTTAGAAGTAGGAGCTCCAGACCATTAGTAGCATTCCAGTACTTAGCAGTCAGAGTCAGTAGTGAGTCCTCATCATTTGAGGACATGAGCATTATCTTATTATTTCAGTACTTAGTTTATTTTAGTAGATGAAGTTAGTTGGGGACATGTCCCATCAACTCCTTATTCAGACAGTTAGAGGCTTTTCAGACTATCATGTTTAGTCAGTTTATTAGTTTGTTTTGGGTATTTCATACCCCACACAGATGTTATATTTTATTAGATATTATGTCTCAGTTTTGAACCTTACGGCCTTACAGCCTTTATTTCCATATTTACACAGTATATTATGCAGTGTTCAGGTACAGATATCAGTCATGGGTTAGCTTGTGATCCTTCGGGGTCATAAGCACCGTTTAGCATTTTGGGTACCAAATTTAGAGCGTTAAAAACCTGGTATTAGAGCCTAAGGTTCAATAGTGTCCTCAGAAGTCTGAAAGTTGCATCTAGTAGATTCGTGTACATTGATGTGTTGTGCACCACATTTATGTGCAGGAGGATATAAGATATTTTAGGAATAGTTTCCCTTCTTTCAGTATTCATGTCATGCTAGTGAGCATAATCTCAAGCTAATTTCTCAGTCTAATCCATTTTTACCTTTCTTCTAAAGAACATGCCTCCTAAAAAAATAAACGGGAATCAGCTGGCCCCTCAGCCCAAAGATTCTTTGAGAGAATATGTTTCTCATGCAGAGTTTAGAGTTGTATTCACTACTCTTGGTCAGTCAGTTGCTTCTCAGAATGAATGACCAGCTGTCGTTCCGACCAACCTAGTGGCCAATTCAGCTGCAGCCAGGATTCAGGACTTCACCTGAATGAATCCTCCATTCTTTCTTGGGTCTAAGTCAGATGAGGACCCTCGGGAATTCATCGATCAGGTTCAGAAGGTTACAGATATCATGGGGGTTACTCCTAGTAAGAGTGTTGAGCTAGTTGTATATCAGTTACAGGATGTTGCCCACACTTGGTACAAGTAGTGGAAGTCAGAAAGGTCATTTGATGCAGGACCTATAGAGTGAGAGGAGTTTGTCACCGCATTCTTAGAGAGGTTCTTTACCCTAGAGCCGAGAGAAGATAAGGTGTTAGAATTCATCAACCTCAGGCAGGGCAACATGACGATGAAAAATTATTCTGTTAATTTTACTCAATTAGCCAAATATACCCCTCATGTGGTTGCAGACAGCAGGTCCAAGATGAGTAAGTTTGTTTCTGGGGTGAATGATAGTGTGGTCAACGAGTGTAGGTCTGCAATGATGAATAGTAACTAGACTTTAGCCAGGCTTATGACTCATGCTCAGAAGATAGAGGAGCAAAAGATTAAGATGAGGGAGAAGCAGAATAATATAACAAGGACAGGTAGTTTTAACTTTTCTCAGCCCAAATCAGAAAGAGGAAACCGTTCTCAAATTTATCCTAAGTCATCAATTCCAGCTCTTTTTTCAGCTAGTTCTCCAGCTCCTAAGTTTAGGGATGGTAATAGAGATAAGGCTCCAGGCTATAAGTATCAGGGAAGTGTTAGCAATGCCTGAACTAATCCCCTTTGTTAGAATTGCGGTAAGAATCGCAAGGGTGTTTGCAGAGCTGGCAACGATGTCTATTTTGGATGTGGCAAGTCAGGCCACAGAGTCAGAGATTGTCCCTAGTTAGGTTATCAGGGTCAGTAGAACCGTTCCTCAACTCAGTTCGGTCTCCCAAATCAGCAAGGTGCCACTTCTAGTGCTATTAGTGGGAAATACCCAAACAGACTTTATGCTCTCCAGTTCCGATAGGATCAGAAAAATTCTCTTGATGTGGTTTATTGTATGTTACAGATCTTTCACTTCTAAGTTTATGATTTTCTAGATCCAGGTGCTTTCTTGTATTTTGTTACTCCCTATATAGCAGGCGATTTTGGAATCAGTCCCAAAATTCTAGCAGAGCCCTTTTCAGTATCTACCCCAGTGGGTAAGACCATCATAGCCCGATGAGTATACAGGAACTATTCAGTTATGATATTTCAGAAAGTCACTTCAGAAGACTTCGTCGAATTAGAGATGACTAATTTTGATGTCATTCTCGGCATGGATTGGCATTCACTCCTTCTATGCCACAGTCGACTGCAAAAATAGAATAGTCCAATTCCAGTCTCTGAATGAACCCATCCTAGTGTGGAGGGGTAGTATTTTAGCATTCAAATGTCAGTTTATTTCCTACCTTCGGTCAAGGAAAATGATGTCTAAAGGATGTGTCTATCATCTTGTTCTAGTTAAGGAAACTAGTTCCAAAACTCCAAGTCTTGATTAAGTCCCAGTCGTGAATGAATATTCAGATGTCTTTCTTGAAGATCTTCTCAGAATTCCTCCTGAAAGGGAAATAGACTTCGGCATTGATCTTCTTCCAGATACTCAGCCTATATCTATTCCGCCATACAGAATGGCCCAAGAAGAACTTAGAGAATTGAAAGAGAAGTTGAAGAATCTCTTAGATAAGGGGTTCATCAGGCCCAGCGTGTCCCCGTGGGGCACATCAGTCTTATTCGTGCACAAGAAAGACAGTTCTCTCAGAATGTGCATTGATTACTGTCAGTTCAATCAAGTCACGGTCAAGAAAAAGTATTCACTTCCCTGTATTGACGACTTGTTTGACCAACTTCAGGGTGCTAGCTATTTCTCTAAGATATACCTCAGATCAGGCTATCATCAACTCAGAATCAGGGAATGTGACATTCCGAAAATAGCTTTCCAAACTTGGTATGGTAACTTTGAATTCCTAGTCATGTCCTTTGGTCTTACTAATGCCCCAGTAGCTTTCATGGACTTGATGAACTGGGTGTTCAAGCAGTACTTGTATATGTTCGTCATAGTCTTCATAGATGATATTCTGGTCTATTCCCGCAGTGAGAGTGATCATGCAGACCATCTCAAAATTGTACTTCAGACTCTCAGATATCATCAGTTGTTTGCCAAATTCAGTAAGTATGAGTTTTGTCTAAGGTTTGTAGAATTTCTTGGTCATATTATTTCTGGTGATGGCATTAGGGTTGATCCTCAAAAGACCGAAGCGGTAAGAAACTGGCCTCACCCTGTATCTCCATTAGATATCAGGAGTTTCTTGGGTTTGGATGGCTATTACAGATGGTTTGTTGAGGGATTTTCTTCTATTGCATCCCCTATGTCCAAATTAACTCAGAAAAAGGTTAAGTTTCAGTTGTCAGATCCTTGCGAGAGGAGTTTTTAGGAGCTGAAGACTCGAATCACCTCAGCTCCAGTCCTAGTTCTTCTAGATGGTTTAGATGTGTTCGTAGTATATTGTGATGCATCCATAGTAGGTTTGGGTTGTGTCATCATGCAGCATATTAAGGTCATAGCCTACGTCTACAGACAGCTTAAACCTCATGAGAAGAATTATCCAACTCATGATCTTGAGTTAGCAGCCGTAGTATGATCCTTAAAGATTTGGAGGCATTATCTATACGGTGTTCATGTAGATGTGTTCACAAACCATAAGAGCCTTCAGTATGTATTCTGTCAGAAAGATCTTAACCTTCGCCAAAGAAGGTAGTTAGAGATCTTAAAAGATTATGACATGAGTGTCCTTTATCATCCGGGCAAGGCCAACCTGACGCTCTCAGTAGACTGTCTCTGGGTAGTATTGCTTATGTTGAGGACAGTAAGAAGAAGTTAGCTCAGAAAGTCCATTAGCTTGCCAGACTAGGTGTTCGTTTAGTCAATATAGAGGAAGGTGATGTATGGGTTCAGAGTAGTGCAGAATCATCTCTAGTTTCCAAGGTGAAAGAAAAGCAAGATAAAGATCCCAGTCTAGTCAAGTTGAAAGAGTCAGTCAAGGATCAGAAGGTTGACGTTTTCTCCCAGGGGTATATGGTCTTCTACATTGTCAGGGTCATCTGTGTGTTCCATGTGTAGATGACTTAAGCCAGCAAATTCTTGCAGATGTGCATGGTGCGCGCTACTCTATTCATCCAGGGGCCACAAAGATGTACCACGACATGTAGGAGATCAATTGGTGGAGTGGGATGAAAAGTGATATTGCAGATTTTGTGGCTAAGTGCTCTACATATCAGTAGGTTAAGATAGAGCATCAGATGCCTAGTGGTCCCATGCAAGAGTTCATTAATCCCACCTGGAAATGGGAAGAAATAAACATGGACTTTGTGATGGGTTTGCCATGTACTCGCCGTCAGCATGATTCTGTTTGGGTCATTGTAGATAGGATGACCAAATCAGCTCATTTCTTTCCAGTTTATACCTCTTATTTAGCAGAGGACTATGCCAAACTCTATATCAGGGAGTTGGTCAGATTACACGGTATTCCGTTGTCCATTATTTCACACAAAGGTACCCAGTTCACCTCTCACTTTTGGAAAGCATTCCAAAAGGGTCTTGGTACCCAAATTCATCTTAGTACAACCTTTCATCCCCAGATAGATGGTCAAGTAGAAATGACCATTCAGATCTTGGAGGATATGCTAAGGACGTGTGTAATTGATTTAAAGGGAAGTTGGGCTGACCACTTTCCTTTGATTAAGTTTTCATACAACAACAACTATCATTCTAGTATTTAGATGGCTCCATTCAAAGATCTCTACGGTAGGAGATGCAAATCTCCAATCGGTTGGTTCGAAATTAGAGGGGCCTCAGTCATAGGGCCTGACTTGGTATTCGATGCCTTAGAAAAAGTTTAGTGGATCAGAGAGAAACTTTGGGCTGCTCAGAGCCAACAAAAGTCTTATGCAGATGTACGCAAAAAGGATCTCGAGTTCGAAATTGGTGACTTTTTCTATCTAAATATCTCTCCCATGAAGTGAGTGAAGAGATTCAGAAAGAAGGGAAAGCTTAGTCCCAGATATGTTGGTCCCTTCAAAATTTTTAGTTGCTTCGGTAAAGTAGCTTATGAGCTCGCATTGCCTTCAGATCTACCTCAGGTCACTCAGTCTTTCATGTCTCTTTGCTCAAGAAGTGCATAAGTGACCCAGCAGATGTAGTCACTATTCAGAGAATAGATGTTTAGAACAGTCTCTCTTATGAAGAAATTCCAGTCAAAATTCTTCACTACCAGGTTCATAGACTAAGGAACAAAGAAGTTCCTCTAGTCAAAGTTCTTTGGCGAAATCAATCCGTTGAAGGAGCTACTTGGGAAGCATAAGCAAACATGTGAATCAAGTACCCTCACCTCTTCTCTGGAAACTTAGACTCAGCTCAAGGTAATAATTTTCCTTAAGCTTATTCAGTTTCATGTTCAGATTTCCATTATAAACTTGGTACCATGTACTATTACATATTCAGTCATGCATTCATGTGTCAGCTCAGTCATGTATTCATGCATCAGATATGTATGTTCAATATGATAAAACCAGCTAATTAGTTATTTCAGTCATGAAATCATGCTTCAATTGGGCATGTCCAATATGCACTTTCAGTTATCATTTCTCTCAGTCTAATCAGTCTCATTCGAGGATGAATATTCCCAAGGGGGAGATATTGTAATACTCTAAAAATGCAAATCAATATTAGCACCATATTTCAAGATTATGCATAGTACATTATGGTTTTTTTGTAGTTTGATGTCAATTAAGGTCTCAAATACGTCCTAGCTATTAGGCGAATCAAAACATTCTGTACCGATTAAATTCTTAGGAAGGATATTGGTATAGTCAACTTTAAATGAGCATATCTCTCATTATACTATGAATTTTTTTATCTCATGACCCACCAACAGATATATTATTGAATTATCTTTCCAACTATACCAATTTTGTCCAAATCTGATATCAGAGCAAAAAGTTATACCTATTTTACTCCAACATGTTAGCCTGGCAACTAAGTAACGACATTAGCTGACGGTTTATCACATATCTAACAACTTATCAGCTAATGTATTCAGCCTTAGACATAAATTCATAAATTTCAGCATTAAGTGGTAACATGAGCTGACGACTTATCACATAGATGACGACATCAGCCCAATGTCGTTAGCCGTAGAATTCAGCATTTTCCAAATGGTTTTGGAGGGGTATTTTGGTATTTTTCCTTCACCCCTAAGCTCCATAAACACTGAATTCAGCCTCTATTTCAAAAAAATACAATCTTTTCTCTCAGATTCACTCAATAACAAGAAGAGGGGTTTCCAATTCAAGATCCAAATCTCAAGAACTCTACCATCAATCTTCCTAAATCAAGTATCAAGGTATGTCATGTGTTGATTCATGGGTCCCTTTAACCCATGAAGCTCAAGAATCTCTTTTCAAAATACAAGATTTGTGTATTTATGAACGTTCATGATTTAAATAGAATTGAAATTAATGTTCATGATGTTGTGGGGTTTTGATTCATGTTTTAAATTACATATTCCAATGATTGACCCTAGTATATGAAGATTTGCTTAATAATCATGATAAACCCTATTCAATTTACAAGTTTATTGATGTATCCATGATTATTAGATGTGTTGATGATTGTATAACCAAAGCATGCTCCCCATGTTCTTGACTAAATGCCTATGTGAAAGAAAAGTATCATACTAGTATAATACCATGAAATCTCCATTCATGTACAAGTTTATGCACGTCAAGTGTTTGATCAAAAGTCTTAGTCAATAAAGTATGGATATATGTGTAGCCATTGTGGTGCTTTAGAACTTGTAATTCATGAAATCTCCAACTTATTATATTATGGATTGTGATGTTGGTCATGTATTCAAGAAAGTCATGCTTCGTCAGTTTCTTCCCATCTAGTCCTGGGGGTACTTGTACCCGCAAAATATAGTTGTGTTCCTATAGTTAGTGTCATGTTTTCATGATATCCTCAGTCAAGATATGATCCATAGAACTCAGTCAGTCATGTAACTCAGGAAAGCTTAGTAATACAGTAATCTCAGTACTATTCCGTCAGTCAATGAAAACTCAGTTAATTCAGTCCAGTTCAGTTCAGTAATCCATGTTCAGGGTCTATTTAGATGGGAGTAAGAATTAGCATCGAGTGAACCCAAGGATGGGAACACACACTGTCAGATGAGGGTGTGATTCTTAGAAGTCATCCTTGTATTTCAGAACTATGTAGCCAGTATAGGTTGAGACATCAACACTATCAGATGAGGGTTGTTGAGATGGATAAACACTGTCAGATGAGGGTCCCACCGTTCTCTTTTGGGGATACTGTCAGATGAGGGTCACCCACAGCTTATCCTTACCAGTGGCGCGGTATTGACACCTTTCCAATTGGGGTTACAGATTGGACCCTAACGTAGCTATATTGCGTTATTTAGGTCATGTCGGTTAGATGACTACTTTTCACAATTTTAGTTATAGATCAGGACTATCAGATACAGTCATTCAGTCTCAGTAATAGAACTCAGATAGTTCTACAAAATTCAGGACTGTCAGATGCAGTCACCTCAGAACAGAACGGAACTCAGCTTGTTCCATCAGAAACTAGATTGTCAAATACAGTCGCTCAGTATTAGTTATTCCAGTTATACAGTTATCAGTATCTTATGTTATCAGTACTCAGATTCAATAATCATGTTATCACGAACTCAGTTACAGTTATTATGTATTCACGCATGTATTCTCACATTTATGTGGTTCAGTCAGTTAGTATAGTTCATGGATGTGAACCCTTTGCATTCAGCTTACCTCACATGCATACCAGTACATTCAATCGTACTAACGTATTTGCGTTATAGTATTTTATACCATAGGTTCAGAAGCACAAGCTCTAAAATATCAGTAGCATTCCAGTACTCAGCAGTCAGAGTCAGCAGTGAGTCCTCATTATTCGAGGACATGAGCATTATCTTATCATTTCAGTACTTAGTTTATTTCAGTAGTTGGAGTTAGTTGGGGACATGTCCCATCAACTCCTTATTCAAACGGTTAGAAGCTTTTAAGACTATCATGTTCAGTCAGTTTATTAGTTTGTTTTGGGTATTTCATACCCCACACGGATGTTATATTTTATTAGATATTGTGTCTCAGTTTTGAACCTTACGGCCTTACAGCCTTTATTTTCGTATTTACACAGTATATTATGCAGTATTCAGGTACAGATATCAGTCATAGGTTAGCTTGTGGTCCTTCGAGGTCATGAGCATCGTGTAGCATTTTGGGTACCAGAATCGGGGTGTTACATTATGCAATGCAAAGATTCCAAGAATTTTTAAACTATGTGATAAAATCATTCTCATTGATAATTTCACAAATAGGTTGAGGGCATGCCATTATCAAAGCCAAAACCATCATATTTGGGGATCAACTATGACCCCTCAATTAAATCACCATTCACATGCACCCATATGTGGAAAACCATAAGAAAAACATGAAAAACCATACTTAAAATCATGAGAAATATTAATCAACCATGAACATCCAAAACCCTCAACCCCTTATTTCAAAACCATAACAATACCATGAAAACCATACATTAAAACACATGCCTTTAGTAAAATAACAATGAGTTAAGAGTCACATGCCTTAAACACTACGAAGTATGGAGAGAAACCACCCTTGAAATCCTTAATTGATTATCTTAATGAAACCCTAGCTTTTTATTAAAGAGAGAGTTTGAGAGAGAATTTGAGAGTGTTGTTTTGTGAATAGTGTGTTAATGAAGTCCTATAAGGTATTTTAATTCATGGACTTAAAGGGAGTTAAATAGGAAAATATCCAGAATGCCCCTAACTTAAAATTATAAGAATGTTGCAGGTGGTTATGAGTCGACCCCTGTGACTCGTGACCACAACATATGACTCATACCCTTGATTTGTCACTGAGAAAGTGAGTTGAACACCCATACACTATCCACCATATGACCTAATAACCCTACTCATTACCAGACCATACGACTCGTATGGTCTAGTCGTATCCTAGATAGAACCCAAAGAGATTGGACACTGGACAACATTCATCTCACTATTACCACTCATAGCCACTCATACTCAGATCTAAGTCAAGTCACTATGTTACTAATTTGAGAAAGGTTTGACCTAATGACTCGTCACCATCCCTAACGCCTCATACCACCAATTTTTAACAATCACAGAACCCTAACCACCATCTACTGGACACCTCACGACTAAGGACACCTGCCCCATACCCATACCATATGACTCGTATGGTTAAGTCGTCAATAGTACAGTGAGATCAAAGATCGGGAAATTTCCAAGGGCCAAAACCCAGGGTGTTTCAGTATGTCTGTGTTAGGACCGTGTTTGTTTATTGTGTTTGAGCATTCATTTCTCTTTATTATATTATCTTATATCATCATATACTAATTTGAAGGTTGGAATAATTGAGACGTAGGGTATGACTGAGACTTAATAGGAGAGATAAATGTGTAGCCCATGTTGGTAGTATGAGATACCTTCGTATATATGTGGTATCTTTCTTTTTTTCATCCCATATTACATGGTTGATTATAATTGACTTCCCTATTTGTTGAATATAATAAATAGAGTTGAAAAACGTGGAACAATATGCCTACCCTTTATTTAATGTACATAACGATCGTTATGTTGGGTTAATTGGTTGGATAAAGTATTATGTTTGGTGGGTTATAAACTATCTGGAATACCTTGGGTAGCTGGGGTAGTTTCTATCGCCATCGCTGTGGATTAGGATCAATTATTGATGATGTTTGCCAAGTGCATGTAGTTTCGTACTCGCCCTTTATTTTCTTTACCCTTTTCTTATTTTTTGCACACCGTGCAGGTATTGGTTCAATTGGTAGATGACGTTTTATCATACTTGGTGTTATGGAGATCGAGGTAGTGGCTGGTAGACTTCAAAATATCTCAGATCTTTCTATTTTCGATGATTATTATATATGGTATTCGTTTGTTTCCACTCTTGAATTCCCTTTAACTCTTTTTTTTGGTTGGGATAGGTATACGTGTCCGCTAGGTGCGACAAGTTCCATCACATGCCTACTTTTAGTGGGTCGTGACAACTATCCCTATCATTAAATGATTACATAAATTGTAAATACTCAAACTTATACATATACATATACATATACATATACATATACATATACATATACATATACATATACATATACATATACATATACATATACATATACATATACATATATATGGTATTCTTTTGTTTTCACTCTTGAATTCCATTTAACTCTTGATTTTTGGTTGGGCAAGGCTTACTTATCCGTTGGGTGCGACAAGTGCCATCACGTGTCTATTTTTTATGGGTCATGACAACTATCCCTATCATTAAATGATTACATAAATTGTAAATACTCAAAATTATATTTTCAAAGCATAATTAAGCATGCTAAATTGGTAAAATAAGCTCCTAGTTAATAAATATTTTTTTAAGGGAAGTGTCAAAACAATAAGGACCAGCTATTTTGAAACGAAAGGAGTTTTTGTCAATTTAAACAATCAAGAGAGAAGTAATTATTTTTTTCAGCTTTACTCTTAGCATTGATTATTCTAGAATAAGAGTCACATAAATAGATAGAGATTAAACAATTAACAAGGGATATATTTGTTAAATCATGCTTCTAATTAATTCTTTTCTTAAAGGTTGTGGAAAACCTTATCCTGTCAACTAAAAAGGAACTGAAGGAATACTAACTTGTATGGCTCTTATGATTGAAATGTATTTCTTTTTCTGTTATATAAAAGGTAAAGATTAGCATTTTCAAAAAATTGAATTTATTGTTTTTGAATGTACAAACTATATTTAAATAAAAATATGATATATTGGATACCATTAAAGCATGTGTGATCTAAAGTTCTGTCAATGCTTATGTTCATCTTCTTCCAAAATTACAATAGCAAGTGATTTTAATTTTCTCTTCTTAAAAAATATTTGTTTTAAGAAAGTAGAGATGTTTAATTAAATGAAAAAGTGCTTTTACGTAGAAATTAAAGTTACTTTTCTATTTTTAAATTCCAAAGTTTCACATGATCCCTACACACATAAAGTTAGTTTTATTCGAAAAAGACACTTTATTAGTATTCAAAAAATATTTTTTCAGTAATATATTAAAAGAACGTGTTTTGATTTATCCAAAAGTTTGGTCAAGCAAATCGTAATTCAATATGGTAGATAATATAAAATCATATCAAAATATAAATATTTAATAATACAATAAAGATAATTGTGGGAAAGGGCAAAAGGGTATCTTATAATAATATTTACATGTATTTATCAAGAAAATTTTATACAAAATTATAATAAAAAAAGGCATGTTCTCATAACCCGATTTACGAGTCATGATGGCACCTACTAAATCTCGCCAGTAGGTAAGCCAAAATATAATCCGGAGTTAACGTAATGGGTTAATTCGGTAGCAAATGTCCATCTTAGGCAAAATTTAAGAACACAATTTATAAATAAGAAAAGTTTTCTAAATAGATAAGACAGTCAATACAATATATCATCCCATGACCTGGTAGAGCCAATTCAAGAGCATATAATGACAATAATACAACTTTAAATTTTTAGAACAGTCAACAACATCTGTCTCGAGAACTAAAGATTGAATATAAATATAGAGGGAAATGGGCGACTCGAACTTCAAGAGCTCACCCTATCTCCGAAAATTAATCACCGCACGAACGTCGATCAACGGCAGCAACTAGTACTCGAATCTACACCAAAAGGGTACAGAAGTGTAGTATGTGTACCAAAATAATGGATACTCAGTAGGCATCATTGGTCGACTAAGCTAAATCATGATATAAGTATGATAAAATGTAAGATATCATAACTAAGTCAAAGTACAAGAAACAAACCTGAAATAGCTCCAATATCACTGTGCATAGATAAGTAAATAAATTGGAATAATAACATAACATAAAGCGTCAACACATCCAGTCATAATGACAAAATTGGCTCCATACGTCAATTTATGCGAAAAGTAAATAAGTCATCACAAACTCCCATACGCCTGGAGAGTACACTCAAAGATAGAATAAAATAACCATTCATCGCTTACAAATAACCAACTCGTTATTTAAACATCATTTCACAATTTACCATCATTTGACCAAGTACCCACATTCCACAACTTTGCCAACATATAGCAACCTTATCATCATTTATACACTAGTCCGTCAATCAACTAACCATCTCTTATCACTAATTCATTTATCGGCTAGTCATCATATATCCACTAGTCATCATGTATCAGCTAACCATCACTTTTCAGCTAGTCATTTTACCACTAGAGCCCATTTATGTCATGCCACATTATAATCATTTCCTCATTTTTCAACTCATCCAAATTGATACTTTCAATATCACACTTCGATATCGTTAATCATAAGAATTATATCATTATATCATAATATGCATATTCAGACTCGAACCGATAAATATAATAAATAATCGAACTTGAATCAGTAAATAATCAATAGTGTCATAATCATCCTCCGAACTCAAATTGGGTATATGTATATAATCAACAACATAATCATTTTCTGGAATCGAACCGGATATATATATAAAATTAACAACATAATATTTTTCGAACTTGAATCGGATATATATATATATATAATCAAAATCATAAGGAATATCATCAATAGCATAAATGATAACATAATCAATGGGTGTCAACCCTCACTTAGCCAACATAACCATCATACATCAATATTTCTCAACTTTACCTCAATACACATTTCCAAGGGTCTAATAAGAATAAACGATTTTACCGAAGCTAATATTTTTCATAGCCTAAAGTAGGTTAAGAGTCCACTTCCAATCCTCGAGTTTTATTTTAGAAAAAATCTATGCGAACTAGTTTTAAGGTATTTAAATTCACTTCATAGATGTATAGCAAGCCACAACTAGCCCTAAAGTAGAGATTCTTCTCAAGCACTTTAACCAATGCTAAAGGAAACTAAGGCACCCTTCATTAGTGTAAGCAACTAAGGCCAAACTTACTCTAATCATGATTAACTCGATCATTTTACTTAATCATAAGCAATCTAAGTCATTCTCATGTTGAACATGAGTAGTGAATTCCAGTTTACCTAAGGCATAAAGAAATAAGTTGAGTATTTCAACTCTACGATTTCAATTTAGCCTAAACAATTCAATTAATCCAAGTCTTGCATATCATCAATCCATTACCTAAACCCCATCCCAAATCTAACACAATATCATAAGAATACTGTGAAGTAACTCAATCTAACAAGGGATAAATCTAGTCTACCTCGACGACGAAGAAATCTCTACGAATCGCTAAACCACTATTTTTTCCTTCAGAGAAGCCTCCTCAAGATTCTAAGCTATCACAAACACATTGTACTCATCATTACGAGAATAATGATACCCATATTGTACCATTGTGCTTTGGGTCCAAAAATCATACCAAAACCCCATGTGTGTACCACTTATGAAAATCGCATTTCTGAAGCCAACCCAACATTCATATAGTCTTAAGGAATCATTACCCTAAGAAATTGGTGAAAACCAAGCTAAATTGGGGCTAAAATCAAGCCCTAATGGTTTTGGGTTTTTGAGAAATAAATCACTAAAATCCACCAAGAAAAGTGTGAATTCTTACCTCAAATCGGATGATAATCGTGAAAATAAATGTTAATCTAGCTTTCCAATCACCGGAAGCTTCAATTTTAAGCTCTCACACTATTTAGGGTTCTTAGCTCTCAAGGAAGTGATGAAGAATGGCTAAAATCATGGGAAAAGGGTCTTTTTTATGCCCAGTCTAGGTCCTCGGCAGTCGCTATCACGACCTAAGGCCTTGCAATCACACTATCTTTCATCTGCTACATAAGTGGTGATCGCGACACTCCCTTACAATCGCGGTATCTCTAACACTAAGCGACTCATGATCTGGTCCAAAGTGTCGTCGCAGTGCACCATTTTCCAAGTCTAAAATGGGCTCGATCGGGTGCTCGATATTCGTTTTAAATCCTGTGTACACAAATGAACCATGTAACCATACCAACTTCAATATTCTAAACTCAATAGAGCAATCAAATTTTCCATCTGAGGTTGTTTCGATCAAATGTGGGTCCCACACCCATATTTTATTTTCTTATCTTTCCGACCAATAGGTTGAAATGATCTCGGGTGCTGCGAGACCCAAAACAAAGGTCTACCTAGCCTAAAATTGACACTATGGAGCTGCTGGCATAGTCAAAATTTTCATACGAAATCATTTTATTCAAGTTTTGTCCAGTGGCCATTTGGACCAGCGAAGATTTCAAAATAGGGAATTAGCTCAAAAAAACAAACGAACTATCCAGTAACCGAACTGTCAGTCCCAGCAAGTCATAAATAACTTAGGGTAGCTATAGAAAAAATATAATGGTAAAAACAAGAAAAAATATGGAAAATGACTTGAAAGGTCATTACCATATCCACTAATAAATGAACTTTCATCTGTGAAAGTTAAGGATTAGGATATACCTAAAGTATCAAGCAGGTGAAGATACTGGGTCTGTATCTCGTACTCGATCTCCAAAGTGGACTCCCTTACTGGGATGTGCCTCTACTAAACCTTAACTACAGGAATCTCCCTAGTGTGCAAACGGCAGACATCAGTAGCCAAAATGATCATTGGTTCCTCTACAAAGGTCAAATGCTCGACCAACTAGACTAAGTCTTATCCAAGAACATAAGAAGGATCAAGAATATATCGCCGCAACATAGAGACATGGAAAATTGGATGAACAATGGAAAATTCTGGAGGTATGTCTAACTCATTAGCCACTTCACCAATGGCGTGAAAAATCTAAAAAGGGTTTTCACAACCCGACCCCCGGGCCTAGCCATAACGGGTATCCTAAGCCCATCGTAGGCCAGCGACCACCTCCATAACCTATCCAAACCAAACATAAGCCAAATAATAACACAACAGAAAACAACTAGAAGATAAACATAAAACCGTTAATGTAACTAAAATATAAGCTCTAAGAGTCAATAACACCATTCAACCCACACATGTCCACAAAAGCCTCTAAACCAATCCGAATATCAAACTAGGTCGGGATATGCCCCCGACCGTGATAGTGACAGCGACAATGATAATGTTAATGTGAACTCTTCAAATCTAAAGTATGGAAAGAAACCAATGGAATGACCAAGATTTCCGAAATATGGAAGCTCACCACTTCACCATGAAAAAATGAACGAATTCGATCACCTAACGTTGCACAGGGGTAAAAGAAGTGTCTTTGGACCCTACATTATGAAACAATGTAGCATCCTAGGACGGTTAGCGGGGTGAGCACTAGCATGTAACTCAGGATAGGGATAAAATAATGCCATTTCAAAATTAAGTCCAAACTCAGTGTACATGTTCACATACTTGTATACATACATATATATAAGAAGCTGGGATAGGGAATAAGGTTTAGCATGAGATTTAAAATCATTAACCTGGACTATGTAGCTCTAATCCTCCTAAAAACACCCACAGGTTATATGGGTTTGGCTCCCTCCACCAGAAGTGCCTCAGTGCGTGTTAGCCGCATAAACCAGAGAAGTCCAAGGAAAGGCGAAGGAATCCACGACCCCACGCCAATCCAAGGTATATATATATATATAAATCAAGTGTGAACTATGGAATTGGTCATTAAGACCCCTACACTGGAAAATATGGTTTCCAGTATCGGTCCCCCCAGAACCTCCACCTTCCATAGTGAGCAACACAACCCTCATTAAGCCCAATTAAAATATTTGCACATAACCCATCCATTTAACCAAGAATAATTTATTAAGGAATTCACCATTGGAATCATCACACCACTACGCTTACAAGTTTTTAGAATCATGTCATTCCAATTATCCACCAACTTGGGGGAATCCACGATCCCCAAGCTCCAACTTAAAACCAAATCATGGCCACTAAGGCTTTTCAAAACCATCTATATTCCTTTAACATTTTATGTAATGCAATAGTTTCAAAAATGGTTAATTTAAGCATGTATCCATATTTCAGAGACAATTTCATAAAGGTGGGTTGAGGTTATTACTAATTTCAATGCCAAAAATCTATACAATTCAGGCGAACCCACGACCCTCATTCAATTATTCATAAATTTGGGGGAATCTATAACCCCCATTCCATTATCCATACCCATGCACCCCAATGAGTTTCAAAAATCTATTAATAAAGCATAAACAAATGCATGTAAACCGTGGAAATACCATTCAACAATAATCTTCCAAAACATTTAACCCAAATTCAAAAACCAAATATTAAAACCATATGAATACCAAACCATTGCATTCCAAGTTAAAAATATAAGTTTAAGGAAGAGATACATGTCTGAAAACACTAAGAATTTAAAGAAGAAACCACACTTTGAACCCTAGGTGCTCAATACTTAGAAACCATAGCTTTCTTTTACTTTGGGAGAGTTTAAGAGAAAAGGAGTGTGTTTTGATTTGATTATGAATGATAATGTGACCCTACAAGTGTTTTTATGGCATGGCTAATGAGTTACGGATGGGAAAAGAACAAAAAGACCTTAATAAAAATATATAGGAAAAACTATCGCCAGTCGTTACGGGTCATGTGACAACTCGTAATGAATTGCTATGAGTCTTTTCCTGGACTCGTAGTCTGGGCAGTGACTCAGCGCACCCTTACTGTTATGGTCACGAGTCCCTCCCCATGACTTGGGACTATACCTTAAAACTTATAGGGTTATAGTCGTGGTCAAGTCAGAAACATGGGCAATCCTTACTGGTTAAGCTACAACTGGCTCTATACGACTCATGTAGAGTGACTATAACTCGTCACCTGAGTTATAGTGTGGACAGTAAGCTCAAATCACAAGGAAAATTTTTGAGTCCAAAACCTGGGGTATTAAATTACCCCCCCCCCCCCCCCGAGATTATTTGTCCTCAAATAAGGAGTTAAGGAACCCATTAGCGCAAATTTAAGATGTAATGCAACCACGAAACCATGCACAAATGCTAAAAGCAACAAAGTGATAGGGAACCCATACCTCATCCATCGCGGGGAACAAGAACAGATAATTGGACTTGATGCCCTCTTCCACTTCCCATATAGCTTCTTCAACCTTTTGATTCCACCAAACGACTTTCACCGAATCTACATCTTTAGTCCTCAACCTACGAACTTTCCTATCTAAAATCTCAACCGAGACATTCTCATAGGAAAAGGAATCTGAAATACCAACATCCTCCACAGGTACAATCAAAGAAGGATAACCCATACACTTCTTCAACATTGACACATGAAAACTCGAATGAATAGAACCCAAACTTGCAGGCAACTCTAATTCATAGGCAACACTCCCAACTCTCCTTAAAATTTGATATGGACCAACATAAAAAGGACTGAGGTTCCCCTTCTTCCCAAATTGTATCACTCCCTTTATAGGAAAAACTTTCAATAATGCCTAATCATTAACCGCAAACTCCAACTCCCTTCGTCTCACATTTGCATAGGACTTTTGGTGACTCTAAGCAGACTTAAGTCTTTCTCTAATAACCTTAACTTTCTCCATGGATTGGTGAACCAAGTTAGGACCAAATAATTGAGTCTCACCAACCTCAAACCATCCAATAGGATACCTACACCTCCTATCATAAAGGGCCTCAAAAGGAGCCATTCTAATGCTAGAGTTATAACTATTGTTATGTGCAAACTCAATGAGAGGTAAGTGATCCACCCTACTTACCTTAAAGTCCATCACATAATCCTTTAGCATATCTTCTAAGGTCTGAATGGTACGTTCTGATTGTCTATCCGTTTGAGGGTGGAAAATAGTGCTAAGTCTCACCTTAGTCCCCAAACTTTTCTGAAATGAATTCTAAAACTGAGAAGAAAAATTGTGTACCTCGATCAGAAATAATAGAAACAGTAGCACCATGCAATATAACATCTCCTCAATGAATATCTTAACATAATCCTCTCCAGAGTAGGTAGTCCTCACAGGCAAGAAGTGAGCAGACTTAGTCATCCTATCCACAATGACACAAATCAAATCATATTGATTATGAGACCGTGGAAGGACGGTAACAAAGTCCAATTGATCATCCCACTTCCACATAGGAAACTTTATCTCCTAAGATATGTCATCCGACCTCAAGTGGTCTAGCTTTACTTGCTGACAAACTATACACATAGCCACGAAGTTAGCCACAACCTTCTTCATATTATTCCACCAATAGATTTTCTTCAAATCATGATACATCTTTATCAAACTTGGATGAATCGTATAACTCGACTCATGAGCCTTCTAAAATCATCTCTCGCGGCCCATCAATATTAGGAACACACAACCTTTCTTGATACCTCAGGGTACCATTACCGTCAATCTCAAAGACTATGACCTTCTGCTACCCCCATATCATCTTTAATCTGTATAAGAATGGGATCCAAAGCCTGTTTCTCCTTTACCTCAGCACTAAGAGATGATTTAACCACCTTTTGAATAATTACTCCTCCATCCTCAAAGTCCAAATGACAAACTCACAAATTAGAAAATTAGTGAATATCCTTAACCAATCCTCTCTTCTTCTCTCCCACATGAGATAAGCTCCCAAAAAACAACCTGTTAAGAGCATCAAAAAACACATTAACTTTACCTAGATGATAGTGAAGACTCATATCATAGTCCTTTAGCAACTCAAGTCATCGTCTCTGCCAAAGACTCAACTTCTTTAGGATATACAGATACTACAGGAATAATGGCGCCAAATATTCAAAGCAAAAACCATAGCTGCCAATTCTAAATCATGAGTTGGATAATTCCTTTCATGAACCTTGAGCTGCCTAGAAGCATAGGCCACAAACTCACCATGTTGCATTAAAACACAACCCATTCATATATTGGACGCATCACAATACACCAGGAATCCATCAGTACCCTCGGGCAAGGTCAAAACTGGCACATAAGTCAACTTATTCCTCAACTTCTCAAAGCTACCCTAACAAGCATTGGACCATAAGAAATTTATCTTTTTCTGAGTCAACTTTGTCAACGGAGCAGCAAAAGAAAAAAAATTGTCCACAAACCTCCTATAATACCCAGCCAAGCCCAAGAAGCTTTGAATATCGGTTGGAGTCATGGGTTTAGGCCATTTTTTAACCACCTCAACTTTTTATGGATCCACCTCGATCCCCTCACTAGAAACAACATGCCCAAGAAAAGTCACCGTAATCAGCCAAAACTCACACTTAGTAAATTTTGCATAGGGTTTCTGATCCTTAAGAGTCTGCAACACAATTCAAAGGTGATTGGCATGATATCCTCACTCTTGGAATACACCAAGATATCATCAACAAATACTATTACATAAATCCAAAAACTATCTAGATACTCGGTTTATAAGATCCATAAAAGTAGTCGGCATATTAGTCAACCCAAATAACATAACCAAAAACTTATAATGATCATATCGGGTTTAGAAAGCAGTCTTAAGAAAATCAAACTCCCGAATCTTCAAATAATGATAACCCAAATGGAGGTCAATCTTAGAAAAGCATCTAGCACCCTGAAGCTGGTCAAAAAGATCATCAATCCTAGGAAGAGGATACTTATTCTTCACCATCATCTTATTCAACTGACGATAGTCTATACACATCTAAAGAGACCCATCTTACTTACTCATGAAAAGAATGGGAGCACCCCATGGAGAGACATTGGGACAGATGAAACCCTTATCAATAAGATCCTTTAATTTCTCCCTATGCTCTTTCAATTCAGTCGGGGACATTCTATAATAAGGAATAGAGATAGACTAAGTATCGGTAGAAGATCAATCCCAAAGTCTATTTCCCAATTAAGAAGAATGCCAGGAAGATCCTTGGGAAATAATTAAGGAAACTCACTGACAACAGGGACAGTTAACAAAGAGGGAACCTCAGAACTAAAATCCTTAACCCAAACCAGGTGATACAGACACCCTTTGGAAATTAAATTTTGGGCTTTAAGATAAGAAATAAACCCTCCTATAGGAATTAAGGAACTTTCTTCCAGTTCAATTACCGGTTTATTAGGAAATTGGAAACTGACCTTTTGGGTCCTACAATCCAAAGAAGCATAGGATGAACGGAGAAAATGCATCCCCAAGATAACATCAAAATCCACCATGTATAACTCTATCAGATCTACCAAGGTTCTCCCTATGAGAGATAGACACCACACAACCCCTATAGACCTTTTCGGCCATAACAAAATCATTCACTGGAGTCGACACAGAGAAAGGCTCAGGAAAAGTTTCAGGACCAAAACCAAAATACACAGCCACATAAGGGGTCACATAAGAAAGAGTAGACCCAGGATCAAGCAAACAATACACATCACGAGAGAAGAGTTGGTACGTACAAAAAATAATATCAAGAGATGTCAGATTCCTGGCGAGTATCAAGAGCATAAAGACAATTTTGGCCAGTGCCCCGATACCAGAAGTAGCACCCTTTGGTGAGAAAGCTAAAGAAGTAGAAATCGGGACCTTATTATCACCCGCAGAAACTTTAGCAATAGGAAAATGTTGTTGCATATGACCAGGCTGACCACAATTATAGTGCTAATTCCTCCCCTTATCGCACTGACCATGGTGTAGTTGTTCGCAAAATCTACAAGGAGGATATAATGGGCTTGACTGGGCTCTACTAGCTTGAGATTGGGCACCCTGTGCCTTAAACCCACTGTTATCCTGATAATGGAGATCACCCGAAGGTTTAAGATAAGGAGGACTAGCTGACGAATATGAACTAGAATTTACCCAAGTCTTCTGCTTGCTCTAGTTCCTACTATCTCTTTTATTGTTCTATTGATTTGCACCCTGACCTAAATACATGAACGTTTTATTCTGCCTCTCTCCAATGTTTTCCTGCCTCTTCTTCTTATCCTCAACTTGTTGCATATACACCACAAGTCTGGAGATGTCCATGTCATTGTTCAACATAGAAGCCTTACACTCCAATATTAAGTCATGGGACAACCCAAAATCAAATTTTCTCATCTTAGCCCTGATAGAAGACACCAACTCCGGAGCATAACAAAACAACTGCTAAAATTTCAAGGCATACTCATTCAGACTCATCTTGGCAAGTTTCAAATTCACAAACTCATCTACCTTAGCTTTTCTCAACTCCTGAGGAAAGAAATAATCAAGTAAAGCTCCAAAGAACTCCTCCCATATTTCCTTCTCAGCATCATCTCCCATCAACTTCTCCCACTCATCATACCTCTGATATGCCATGTCCTTGAGTTTATATACAGCAAACTCCACACCTTCTACATCAATATCATACATCACCCTGAATATCTTCTCTGTCTCATCCATAAACCCTTCAGGATCCTCCTCAACTTTATAGCTAGTATAGGTTGGGGGATTTGACCTGATAAACTACCCAACTCAAGTAACCTCAGAAGAACTCACAGTAGCACCAATAGAACCAAGATAATGAAACTGAGATATCACCAGCTGAATAAGCAAATAAATAGACCGATAAAACTCCGTATTAGATATGTCACCCTAAGGCACCGAGGAATGAGTATCATCAGCACGAGTAGGACTAGTGGGAACCGATGGAACTCCATAAAGAGCAGTACAATTAGAAGTAGGGACCCTATGTTGGGTCTGCACTCTATAAGCAGGTCGAGTTCCATACACAATGTCCTTAGGTAGGACAGAGGGTCTCACAGAGTTTCTTCAAACATTAAATCTCTGAGAAGGCATGATCTGAAATGCAAGTAAATCGGAGTTAGGGAGATTCAAGACACTAGACTCTATATCTTGAAACTAGAACACAAAAAAGGGGGAAATAGTCCTAAATGCCTTATAGCCTCTCCTTTATTAGTATGGTGCGCTACATACCTATAAAAGAAACTATACTCGACAAGGCTTTGTTGATACCCAATGACCATGAACGTAGGGCTCTGATACCAATCTTGTCACGACCCGACCCCCGAGCCTAGCTGTGACGGGTATCTCAAGTCTACCATGGGCCAAAGACCACTCCCATAACCTATCCAAACCAAACATAAGCCAAATAATAACACAACAAAAAATAACCAAAATATAAAAATAAGACCATTGATGTACTCAAGTATAAGCTCTAAGAGGCAACAACACCATCCAACCCATATATGTCCACAAAAGCCTCTAGTCCATTTTGAATATCAAACTAGGTCAGTACATGCCCCCAGCCATGACAGTGTTAATAACAGTGATAATGTTAATGTGAACTTCAATTCTAAAGTATAGAAAGAAATCGATGGAAAGACCAACCTTTTCGAAAGATGGAAGCTCACCACTTCACTGTAAACTGACCGACGAACTGGATCACCTAACGCTGCATTGGGGTAAACGAAGTGTCTTCAGACCCTACATTATGAACCAATGTAGTGTCCTAGGATGGTTAGCGGGGTGAGCACTAGCATGTAACTTAGGATAGGGATAAAATAGTGCCATTTCAAAATCAAGTCCAAACTTAGTGTATATGTTCACATACATGTATATATATATATATAAGATGTTGGGATAGAGAATAAAGTTTAGCATGAGATTTAAAATCACTAACTTGGACTGTGTAGCTCTAACCATCCTAAAAACACCCACGGGCTATATGGGTCTGGCTTTCCCAACCAAAAGTGCCCCAGTGCATGTTAGCCGCATGAAGTAAAGAAGTTCAAGGAAAGATGAAGAAATTCACTACACCACGCCAATCTAAGATGTATATATATATCAAGTGTAAACTATGCATAGGTCATGAAGACCCCCATGACGGCAAACGTGGTTTCCAGTATCGATCACAACGGAACCTCCACCTTCCACGGTAAGCTACACTACCCCTAGTAAGCCCAATTAACATATTTGCACATAACTCATCGATTTAACTAAAGACCATTTATTAAGGCATTTCTCATTGGTATAGTCATACCACTATGCTTGCAAGCTTATAGAATCATGTCATTCTAATTATCCACCAACTTGGTGGAATCCACGACCCCCAAGCTCCAATTTAAAACCAAATCATGGCCACTAAGGCTTTTTAAAACCATTTATATCCATTAACATTTTATAAAATGCAATAGTTTCATAAATGGTTAATTTATGCATGTATACATGTTTCAGAGCCAATTTCATAAAGGTGGGTTGAGGTTATTACCGATTTCAATACAAAAAGTCCATACAATTCAGGAAAATCCATGACCCTCATTTAATTATTCATAAATTTAGGGGAATCTACATCCCACATTCCATTATACATACCCATGCACCCCCAATGAGTTTCCAAAATACATTAATAAAGCATAAACAAATGCATGTAAACCGTGGGAATACCATCCAACAATAATCCTCCAAAACATTAACCCAAATTCTAAAACCAAACATTAAAACCATATGAATACCAAACCATTGCATGCCAAGCTGAAAATACAATTTTAGGGAAGAGATACATGCCTAAAATACTAAGAATTTGGGGCAAAAACCACACTTTGAACCCTAGGTTCAAAATCCTTTGAAACCCTAGCTTCTTTTTGCTTTGTGAGAGCTTAAGAGAAGAAAACTGTGTTTTGATTTGATTATGGATGATACTGGGACCCTAGAAGTGTTTTATGTCATGGGTAATGAGTAAAGGATAGGAAAAGACTTAAAATCCTTTAATAAAAACATGTAAGAAAAACTATCGCCAGTCGTTACGGTTCAGGTGACGACTCATAATGATTGTCTACGAGTATTTGCCTGGACTCGTAGTCTGGGTTGTGACTTAGTGCACCCTTACTGTTATGGTCACATGTCCCTCCCCATGACCCTCGTGACCACACCTTACAACTCATCGGGTTCTAGTTGTGGTCACGTCAAAAATATGGGCAATCCTAACTAGTTAAACTACGACTGGCTATATACAACTCATGTAGAATGACTATGACTCGTCACTTGAATCATAGTGTGGACAGTAAGCTCAAATCACAAGGAACATTGTTGAGTCCTGAACCTGGGGAATTACAGTCTAATGTATCTACGACTGAGCTTTCCCTTCCTCCCAAACTTCATCACACCCTTCATGGGCGATACACGGAGGAATACACGATCACCAACTCCAAATCTCAAGGCACAAAGTCTACGGTCTGCATAGGCTATTTACCTACACTAATATGATCTAAACCTATCCTGAATCACCCTCTCTATCCAATGACTCCTAAAGCAAATTAGTACCACGGGGCCTAACCTCAGAAGCCTCAAACTATCTAACTGGAGAACAAAATCTTGTACCATACAAAGCCTCAAAAGGTGCCATCTTAATACTCGAATGATAGCTGTTATTATAAGCAAACTCTGCTAAGGCTAAGTGCTACTCCAACTGGCCTCCAAAATCCATAACACAAGCACAGAGTATGTACTCAAAAACTTGAATAGTTAGCTCCAACTGACCATCTATCTACGGATAAAAGGTTGTAATAAAATCCATCTAAGAACCCAACTCCTCCTGAAAAGCTCTCCAAAATCTCAAAGTGAACACAGGAATAAGGTCTGAAATAATAGAAATGGGCACACCATACAAATGGAACATTCCCAAACATAAATATGGGATAATCTCTCAGCATTGAAGAACATCTGAATAGGAATCAAATATGTTGACTTGGTCAAATAATCTACAATGACTCAAATACCATTGGAGCCACTCCACCAATAATGTGGTCTTAAATCTCTATACATCTTGGTTGTGCCCGAATGGATAGAATATCCAGAGCTGTGAGCTTATGAAAAATCAAATAAATTAAGTCATCAATCCTCGAAACACAAATCCGGCTATTAAATCTCAATACACCCTCAAAATTTATGGAGTTCCTCTCGAACTCACCACTCAACACTTGATCACAAAGGAAGCAAAGTTTACTATCCTCAAACTGATGATCTGGAATCTACATAAATAATAAGGACCTTGCCTCTACACTAGACAAAATCTTCCTAGGATCTGAAATATCAAGGCAAACCATCAAGTTGGCTAAGGATCGAACGTCAAGTGCCAATGGCCTCTGAGAAACTAAAATACAAGCCAAGATACCCATTCTCACTACCTTCTAACTCAAGGCATCCACTACCATATTTTTCTTGTTCGGATGATATAAAATAGAAATATCATAATCCTTAAGCAACTCCCTCCATCTATATTATCTAGAATTAAGATCCCTCTAGATCACAAGATGCTGAAGAATGGGGTAATTGGTGAAAATCTCACGATGTACACCATAGAGATAATGCCTCCAAATCTTAAGCGCAAAAACTACTGCTGCCAACTCCAACTCATGAGTGGGGTAGTTGTACTCGTGCACCTTAAGCTCTCTAGGCTCGAGATCAATAGCAAACCCAATATCATGGATAGGGGGAATACCTAGAAGTTCAGTAGCAAACACATCAGAAAACTCACAAAGAAAAAGAACAGAGTCAAGTGATGGACTTTCCATACTAGTATCACAAAAATAAGTAAGATAAGACTCGTAACCCCTCAAAATAAGCCTCCTAGCATGAACATAAGAAATAATCCCCATTGGCTCGCAGCTAACCTCTCCCTGCCACACCACTGGGGGTATACTAGGCATGGCTAAGGTAATAGTCATGGCAAAACAATCCATGATCGCATGATAGAGGATAAACAATCTATGCCCAAAATTATATCAAAACTCACCATATCCAGAATAATAAGATCAATATAAGTATCAACATCACTAATAGTCATAACACATGATTTGTAAACTTGATCCACTACTAAGGAATTACCCACAGGAAAAGATTCACACAATGACACAAATAATAAATCACAAGACAACTTCAACTGTGGTGCCTAATAAGAAGATATATAAAAATAAGTGGATCCTGGATCAAATAATGCAAGGAGAGGCTGGCAACGCACCATAATCATACCTATAACAATAGCATCCAAAGACTCATCATCGGGCCTAGCAGGTACTGCATACAACTAACCACGCCCGTTGCCTAGCTAGGCACCTGACTGACCTCCTGTCCTACTGGCCTAAGAACCTCCTTAAGTACCCTAGGAACCATCCCTACGACCATAAAAACCACCTTTAGATGAGGGATGAACTACTTTAATAGAGGAAGCACCCTGAGCTAAAATAATAATCGCCCCACGACTAGGGAACTCACTCAAATAACGACCAAGAGCTCCACAAGTATAACATGAGCCCAGATATAAACCAGAACTAATAAATTTGGTTGACTCAGAGTAACCACCATAACTAGAATGACCAAATGATAAACCCCTCAAAGATTAACTACCACCCTTTCTATGGCAGTCTCTAACACTATACTGACCACTGTAAATAATAAAAGCATTACCTAAATAGGTTGATTGGGCTAACTCTGAGGCTGATAGGATGGACGCAGAGAATACCCACCATGAGAGCTACTACCCCTGAATTGGGACCTACTATGGATCCTACTAAAACTTTCGTGATATTTAGGCCTCTTATCATTTCCCTCTTCGGTATTATAATTCATCTCCTTTATCACCTAAGCGTGATTTGAAACTTCAATAAAAGACCAACCTACAGTAACCAAACTTTACATAGATATACGAATGAGAAGTCACAATCCTTTAATAAAGCAGCAAACTTTCTCATATTCAATATCCAGAAATAGAAGTCGTATGCCTAGACAACTCATGAAAACAAGCCTCATACTCTACAACTATCATAAAACCCTACTCTAATCTAGATAACTAATCTTTCAAATGATCCATAAGGCTACGAGGCATATACTTCTCCAATAATATCTTGGAGAACTAAGTCCATGACATAGGAGAAGATCCAGCTGGTCTAGAATCCATATAACCTCTCCACCAGTGTTGAGCATCCAAATTCAACTGACATATGGTGTAATCCATACCAAGAGTCACAACAAGGCCTAAATTATGAAGCTTATCCTTACAAGCAATCAGTAACTCATATGCATTCTTGATCGAAGCGTTAGAAAACCTAGGTGGAGCCAAGCTCAAGAATCTACCCAATATCTTCTGCTCTTTAAAAAACATAACAGGCTGAGAAATTATCGGTGCAGGAGGAACCTCAAATCTAGACGCTGCAGCTATAGGTTGTGCCCCTGCCTAAGTACCACTCTAATCAGTAGACTCTACATCATTAGATGGCACACCACTAACTATCCCCAAAAGATAAACTTGTGCATTTATGAGTACTGAAGAAGAAATAAACCCTAGTGGAGCCTGGGCTGGTCCCTGGCCAACCATTGGTTGGGGCGGAAAAATCTCTAGCTCGAGAGCAGGAATAGGACCTGGGAAGATAACCTATCCTGGCCCCTATCTAGGGATACATATCATGGCTACCCATGACCTCTAGTTCATCCACAAATACGATTAGGATACCTAGGCTCAGTCTTGAGACCCTCGTTTCGTGAAGCAGTAGCATGTGTCCTGGCCATCTACGAAAGAATAAAGTCAAGGAAATACTTCTATAAACCAACTCAGACTCTTAGCACGATATGAGTGAAAGAAATAATGAACTCCTAAGAATGTCCTATAGCCTCCCAAAGATAAGAAACTAACGTCATCATTCCGATTCGCAGGACTCTACTAGACACTTGCTCTTGTACCAACAATACTGGTGAAACCAAGGCTCTGATACTAATTTGTCATGATCTAATTTACGAGTCATAATGGCACC
Source organism: Capsicum pubescens (assembly GCA_030864215.1). Taxonomy (NCBI): domain Eukaryota; kingdom Viridiplantae; phylum Streptophyta; class Magnoliopsida; order Solanales; family Solanaceae; genus Capsicum; species Capsicum pubescens. The sequence continues at coordinate 241,855,885 of CM061548.1, forward strand.
TACTGAATCTCGCCAGTAGGCAAGCCAAACCATAATCCAAAGCTAACGCAATAGGTTAATTCGGTAGAAATGCTCAACTTAGGAAAAATTCAAGAACACAATTTGTAAATATGAAAAGTATTCTAAATAGATAAGATAGCAAATACAAGATACCATCCCACAACATGGTAGAGCCATTACAAGAGCATCTAATGACAATAATACAACTTTAAATGTTTATAATACTCAATAATATTTATCTCCATAACTAAAGACTGAATAAAGATAGAGAGAAATAGGTGACTTAAACTCCAAGAGCTTACCCTATCTCAAAAAATCAATCACCGTACAAACGTTGATAAATGGCATCAACTAGTACTCAAATCTATGATGTGTTGTAGAAACACAACACTTTTGATGCTTAAAACAAAGAATTTATGCGTGAACTTAGGTTATTTTGGTAGATATGATGTGGTTTTATGATTGTTGTAGGTGAAAAACATAAATAATAGTCTTAGAATAAAATTAGAATAAAAAAACAGAAAAAAGATAAAGTTTGAGCATCATACGAGTCACCTTACTAGTAGTCAACATATCATACAGCTCGTAGGATAACTCATAAGCACAACAGTGATAAAAGCAAAGCAGAAAAGCTAGTGAAGGATAGATATAACTAGAGCATATGAATCATAAGATGAGACTATGAGTCTGGAGAAGCAGTCATCAAGAGAATAGAAACCAAAGTTAGATTCAGAGGTAAAGTCACAAAAAAACAAGTGGGGAGATCTAAGTATGACTCATATTAACCAACCGTAAGCAGACCAGTGTTTAGATCATGGAAATATGAATGTCCAGGTGGTAACGAGTGAATACCATGAGTCATATGGTTAAGATACGACTTGTTAGAATGATTCGTAAAGATAACAAGGAAACTAGAGCCCTAGAAGATTAGACACTGAAAAACATATGAGAAGCACTGTACGACTCGTAAGAATACCTCATGAGTGGATAACGTGAGTCATACCTTATGCCGACATTACTTTTCCTATTCCATTTTAATTAAGATTTTTGAGTTATTTTGAGATACTATAAATACCTTAGGGTTATTCCTTTATTAGGTTATGCACTTTTATAATACTTTTACTACTATTTACGTACTGTGATTATTACAATTGTGTTCCTAAGATTTTTGGGTTTTTATTCAATTGAAAACTTCAAATTTTGTTTATCTTATACTTACGAAATTAATCATATGTTGTCTCTACTAATTATCATGGGTTGTTGCATCCATGAGAGGCTAATTTCCTTGAATAGGATTGTGGGAACCCTGGAAGATTAGCTATGTAAAGGAAGTAGGAGATTCATCTATGCTAATATGATTGCATGTATCTTAATATTCATCATATTAATTAACCTCAGAGCTACTATAGAAGCTTGAGGATTTCCTATATTCGAGAACGTCCTCATAATGGAGTTTGAGATTAGGAAAAGAGGATTATGATAGTAATTTGAGATTCCCATCCATCTTATTATTCTTCTATCTCATCTAGTTAACTCGATACTCAAAAGGTGAGAGTTGAACTGACGTTATAGACAAGGAGCAATAAGAATACACCCTGAGACTCATAAGTTAAAGAGTGAGATTTATCAACGTGCTCACAAGATAGTTGATGATATGTAGCTTGTCAACTTTACATGTAGAGCAGCAAAATAGGTATGTTGAACACAATAAATTTATGGAGTTAAGAATCCAGGGGGAGAACAGTCCTACTGTTCGTCTTCTATTGTTTACAAACTTAAAGCATTCAAGATTTGGTTATTATTTACATACTATTTCCAAATTCCCCCACTTACTTTTCCACACTGCTCGTGAATTTTGTCAATTTTAAGATACTATTCAATGTTTTCCCTATGGTTTCGACCCTAACCAAGATGGTTTATAACAGCATACTTTTTTGGAGGTTAGTTTATGGGCCACATCAAATTTTGGCGCCATTATTGGGGAACTCGGTGTGATTTGTTGGTTGAATTTATTGAAGTTTGTGAGTTTTATTTCTTGTTTTTGATTTGGCATACATCAGTGTATGTCAAACACTAGGAGAAGAGGCAATCCCTTAGTCTCTTTTGATCCAGATCCTGAAAAAAAATTTCAAAAACCACAAAGAATGGCAGAACAAATTTGTGATGGTATTTGTGCTGGGGTTCAAGACCCTCAGATTGTGCCTCCTTCCCCACCTAATGATCCATAGAATATTTCTGACAGATAAATTCAAAAATTACTAATAGCAGTAGTGAAAGTAGCCACGGTTAGCTGAAGAGGCTAGGGTAGCCCAACAAGTAGCACTAGTCTGGCCAAGATAAGTGTCTGAGCATTGTGATAGAGGTCAAAGAGGCAGATCTTCGATGATTCCTATATACTAACATCTTCAGCCATATGAAAAAAATGAGGACACGGGATAGGTTGAACCTGCTGAGAAAGGATCCATCATTCCTCCTGCTTTACCCCCCAATGTTAAATTTGACTTTACTAGTGCAATGATCTAATTTCTAAACTTGAAGGGTGCATTTTTGGGATCAGTAACTGATGATGCAAATATGCATCTTACTAATTTTACTGGCATTTGTATGTTGTATGCTATTTTGAGGGTAGACCAGTACGCTTTGAGGTTAAGGTTGTTTCCATTTTCGCTGATTAGAGAAGCATCACTATAATTAGGGAAACTTCTGAGAGGTTCAATCACTACTTGGCATAAGTTGCGTAGACAATTTTTTAACAAAATTTTCCCTTCTGCAAGGATGCTGTAGTTAAAAGACGAAATCTACAATTCAGACAGCTACCTATAGAATCCATTATAAGGCATTGTTTAGATTCAAGAAGTAGTTGAGCATAGTACCTAATCTCAGAATCACGAATCTAGTTTGTTGGAAATCTTCTATAGATTACTGAATGTCAGCACAGGAGCAATGGCAGATACTTTTTTAGGAGGTGCATTTATACGTCCTCTGTGGGATGCTACGCAAGAGATACTAGATGATATTTTGGTGACCAATCAAGGTTAGCATACTAGAGATGTTGAACGTACTGCATGTACATATGCTATTAGAGAAGCTAATAATTATGGAGTTGGTCATGATTTGGTAGCATAAGAGGTTGCACAGCTTCGGACAGATACTAGGCTACTTATAAAATAATCCACAATAATGAGTGTTGAGAAGGTGAATGTAGTTGGCGCACAGAGATCTACATCTCAAACTTTTGAGAGTGAATCTGAAGAGGAAGTAAAGTATCTTGATCATTAGTTAGTGGGTTTTCGAGCCCAAGGGCACGAGAATCAAGGTCGAAACTATTACAATGATAGATACAAATATAGGAGCAAAGTCCGAGATCGTTATTAGAGATGCAAAGATGATTACAAAGAGAAAATTGACAGATATGAACCCCCAGGTAGCCGGGATACTGAGTTTAGAATGGAAGCAATGTTATCAAAACTAGTCAAAGGCCAAGAAAGTGAAAAAAGCTTTCTTAAGGAGATTAAGGCAGACCTATCAGTGTTGAACTAGAAAGTTGAGTCACATGCTACTGTAATCAAGCAACGAGAGTAGCAATATGGCCAGATGTCGGCCACATTGAATCAAAGGCAACCTGGCACTCTTCCTAGTAATACGGTCGTAAATCCGAAGAATTATAGTCACTTCCCTGCCATTACCACTCAGAGTGTTAAAACTACCATAGATCCGCCTGCACCCACTATAGATGAACAAAAGAATGATGATGATTTTGTTAATGTAGATAGTAGTAGTAAGCAAGACAAAGAAAAAGATGAGGTCGAGAAGCCTGTTTTGAAGTCCATCCCGAGACCTCGCCCTCCTTTTTCTCAAAGGCTAAAAAAAGCAAGGAGAGGGTAAGTATCAAAAACTTTTATCTATATTAAAGGAGTTGTTAGTCAATATTCCACTCATGGAGGCATTAGAACAAATGCCAGGTTATGCAAAATTCATTAAAGATCTAATTACTAAGAAGAAGTTAGTCAGTTATGAGTTAGTCAATAATATTTATTACTGCAGTGTTGTATCTACTAGATCATTGTTAGAGAAGAAAGAGGATCCTAGTGCTTTCACCATACCTTGCACCATTAGATCATTCAACTTTACTCATGCATTATGTGATTGGGATCAACTATCAATATCATTCTATTAGTAGTATTTAAGCAATTGGGGTTGGGATCTCCCACACTGATTTCCATGAGACTAGTGATGGAAGATAAGATAGTGAAAAAGTCAGTTTGTATTCTATATGATATATTGGTGAAGGTGGCTTCTTTCATCTTTCTTAGTGATTTTGTGATCTTAGACTGTGAAGAAGAATTTCAAGTCTTAATTATTTTAGGAAGACTATTCTTGGGTATAGAAAGGATGTTGATTAATTTGAAGCTAGGATATCTAATGTTGAGACTCAATGATGAACAGGTGATATTCAACATATGCAAATCCAAGAAGTAGACAGATAAGTTGAAGGTGATATATGTAATTGATGTGTTTGATAAAGAGATTGACTCATTCCATGATGTTGATGTTGTAACTACTTGGGAAGATACTTCTTATACTATTCCTATTGAAGAAAGGTTGGGTGTTAAAGCTCTAGCAGTCGTGATCATAAAATTCAATACCAATGGTATTAATGACTATGATGAGATGGTATGTTCACTCTATGGGAGTGGGTCTTATAATTATGCACCAAAGAAGTTTGATTTGGATCTGAAAAATAGAACTACTTCACCTGTTAGTGCATCTATTGAGGAGCCACTCGTCTTAGAGTTAAAGGCCCTCTCCTCTCATCTGTGATATGCATTTTATAGGCCAACAACACTTTGCTGGTAATTATTATAGCTGACTTAATGTAGACAAAAGTGGAAGCCTTATTATTAGTGCTACAGAAATTCAAGAAGGCCATAGGTTGGTCCATTACAGATATTATGGGAATCCCACCTGGTCTTTGCACTCATAAAATCCAACTTGATCCAGATGGTATCCCATGTATAGAACATCAGTGTCATCTTAATCTTTCTATGTAGGAGGTAGCAAAGAAAGAGATAATCAAGTGGCTAGATATTGGTGTAGTATATCCCATTACTAATAGTAAGTGGGTTAGTCTGGCACCATGTGTTCTGAAGAAAGGTTGTATTACTATTGTGCCTAATAAGAAGAATGAGTTAGTACCGATGAGGCCAGTCACAGAATGGAGAGTGTGTATGGATTACCAAAAACTGAATGTATGGACTCAGAAGGATCACTTTCCAATGCCCTTCATGGACCAGATATTGGATAGACTTACGGGCAGAGAATGGTACTATTTTTTATGAGTATTTGGGTTACAACCAAATCACTATTGCGGCTGAATACCATGAGAAGACAACCTTCACTTGTCCTTATGGGACCTTTGCATTTAAACGTATGTCATTCGGGTTATGTAATGCTCCTACCAAATTTCAGAGATGTATGATGTCAATCTTATCTGACATAGTAGAAGGCACCATTGAAGTACTTATGGATGATTTCTCAGTAGTTGGCAATTCTTTTGAAGACTACCTGGTTCACTTGGAAAAAGCTCTACGAAGATGAGAAAAATACAAGTTGGTACTTAACTGGGAAAAGTGTCATTTAATGGTTAAAGAGGGTATTATGCTTGAGCATAAGATTTTGAAAAAGGTTATAGAGATAGATAGATAGATCTAAGATTGAAGGGATTGAGAAATTGCCTTCACCAATTTCTGTGAAGGGTATTCGAAGCTTTTTAGCACATGCTGGATTTTACAGGCGATTCATCAAGGATTTCTCAAAGATTGCCAATCCTCTCTGTAGGATTCTTGAGAAAAAGGTAAAGTTTGATTTGGATTAAGCATGTTTGAAGGCTTTTGAATGTCTGAAAGAGAAGTTGATGATAGCTCATATAATAGTGTCCCCTAATTGGTCGTTGCCATTTGAGATTTTGTGTGACGTAAGTAGAGTGGCCTTAGGTGTTGTGCTAGGACAACAAAAAAAATGATCCTGCATCCCATTTATTATGCCAGCAAGGCACTAAACCCTACTCAAAAGAACTACACAGTTACTGAACAAGAGTTGTTTATAGTGGTTTTTTCCTTTGAGAAATTTTTGTCTTATATGATTGGGACAAAGGTAGTTGTTCACACTGATCATGCAGCATTAAGGTACTTGATGGTGAAAAAATATACAAAGCCTATATTGATTAGGTGGGTCCTCCTATTATAAGAGTTTGATTTTGAGGTCAAGAATAGAAAAGGTACTGAAAATCAAGTTACAGATCATTTGTCGAGACTTGAAGAAGAAGCAATGCAGAAAGTTGAAGGTGGACTTAAGATTGATGATATTTTCCCAGACAAATAGATATTGGCAGCTTCTTAAGATCTAATTCCATGGTTTGCTGACTATGCAAATTATCTAGTAAGTGATCTAGTCCCAGAATATCTTTCCTTTCAGTAGAGAAAGAAGTTTATGCAAGAGGTAAGGAAATTTTTCTATGATGAATCTTATTTATTTAGAATTTATGCAGATGGGAAATTTCGCAGATGTATAGCTCAGGTGGAGATGATGAGCATACTTGAGGCTTGTCATTCTTTTCCAGTTGGGGGTCATCATGTAGGAACCCTCACAGCCCACAAAATCTTGGAATATGGGTATTATTGGCTAAGAATTTACAAAGATGCACATTATTTTGCTTTATCTTGTGATCAATGCCAACACCAAGGTAACATCTCTGGGTGCCATGAAATTCCTATGACTCCTATTTTAGAATTGGAATTTTTTGATGTATGGGGTGTGGATTTCATGGGATCAGTTATGAGTTCTTCTGGTATGAAGTATATCCTTGTGGAGGTGGACTATGTATCTAAATGGGTGGAAGTGGTTGCACTCCCTAATAATGAAGGAAGAAGTGTCATGACCTTTTTCAAAAAATAAATCTTCTCTTAATTTGGCATGCCATGTGCAATCATTAGTGATGGTGGGTCACACTTCTATAATCGTCTATTAAAAAGTCTTCTTAAGAAGTATGGAGTAAAACATAAGGTGACAACACCTTATCATCCGCAGACTAGTGGACAGGTTGAGGTACCCAACAGAGAAATCAAGTCCATCTTGGTGAAGAGGGTGAATGCCAATAGGAATGATTAGTCACATAATTTAGATGATGCATTATGGACTTACCGAAGAGCTTTTAAAAAACCCATTAGTGCTTCTCCTTATCAGCTAGTTTATGGAAAGGCATGTCATTTGATTATTGAACTTGAACATAAACCACTGTGGACTTTAAAAAAAATTGAAGTTTGAGTGGCAAGATATAGAAAAATCAAGGATGAACAAGATGAATGAGTTGGAGAAATTTTGACTCCAGGCTTACGAAAGTTCTACACTTTACAAAGAAAAGATGAAGTTGCATCATGATCGCAAAATTGAGAAGAGGATATTTGAGAAAGGTGACTAGGTATTGCTCTATAACTCAAGACTTCACTTGTTTCTAAGTAAGTTAAAGTCTAGATAGTATGGTCTATTTACTGCGCTAAAAGTATTCCCATATGGTGCTTTGGAATTGAAGCGGGATGGTGAAGCCCCGTTCAAAGTTAATGGACAAAGATCAAAGACTTAGATGGGTAAAACTAAGGAAATTAATGTGATTTTTGAGATGGACCAAGGTGAAGTCTAAGTAACCAAGGCAATTGCATTGTGCCGCGATGTTAAATCAAGTGTTACATGGGAGTCAACCCATGAGCCTAGTTGGAGAAATCTATTATCCAACTTAGCCACATCGTATCGCGATGTTAAATAAAGAGTTGTGTGGGATACAACCCTTTTTTTTTACTTAATAATTTATAGGGTAATGAGCATGTTCAGTGTGCAAGAATAAATATTGCATAAAACAGCCAGAAATTCCAGAAGACAAGGTCATACTGACTCTTCACGAGTTGTACCTTAATGTGATGACTCGTGAGTAAGAGTCGTAAGTACCTGGGAGTTTATTTAGATCTCCATAAAAACTTTTTGAGTTCTTATGACTCTCAGAATGAGTCATAACCTATGGATACGACTCATCACCTTGATTCGTAATGACTTGAGAACCCAGGTAAAGTTCCAGGTCTTTACGAAAGAAGAAAAAGATCCGTAAGAATTGGTTAAAAGTCGTACACATGATTCGTAACCTAACTTATTAGGTCAAGGTTCGTGGGTCAACCCGGCCCACTTAACCTATTTTAAACAAAAAAAGGGTACCCGATTCGGGCACCCAACATTTTAAACATTGGATTACCTCCATTAACAAGCAATGTTTGAGCACTAAACGCAAAAATTCACTCCAAAACACATACCTAATCATTGGTTTCTCTCATATTGCGCGAATTTCACAAGAATTTAGGGAATAAAAGGGATAACTATAAGAAACCTAGAATCTCACCAACTCAAGTAAGTATTTGAAATTGAATTCTATATATTTCATGTAGAAGTTGAAAATGAGTTAGATTTTGGACTTTCTTTGAGTTGAATATACTTGTGTATGAACATTGTGAACCCTAGTGATTAGAAATTAAGTTTGAAATGGGATTTAGGGTGAACTTCAAATTATGTATTGAAAATGTGTATTTTGGGACTAAATGGGGCGGTAATGCTATACATTAAAGGGTGGTTTGGGGATTGTGTGCTGGAATCAACTCATAAACCAAATAGTTATGATACAGTGGATACGAGACTCCTTATGACTCGTACCTACAAGTAACGAGTCGTGACGAGATCGTAACCACGGACAACATAAAGGTTTAGCTGTGAAACACCCTGGGTATTGACCCTTTGAAAATTTCTCAATTTTTGGCTTCTGGACGTCATACGACTTAGGGTACTTCTCGTATGATGTGGTATGGTTTGGTTGGTCTTGGTCGTATGGTAACCAGTGTGGGTTGGTTGGTTTTTGTCCAAGGTACAGTTGGGTCATACTATTCGTATTTTAAGGTACTAGTAGTATGTTGCCAATCATATGTTTCCCTATGTTTAACCTAGAGAATTTTGTTCTTCCTAAGTTAGGGCATTAGGGTACTGGTCATATAGTTGGGTACCATTTGGACATAGTGGTCGTATGTTGGATAGTGTTGGGGTCCAAGAGGAGGCCTAGGGTATGAGATAAGGGCACCATTTATACTATAGGGTACGGTTTGGGGAGGGTGGTCGTACCTTCCTGCAGGAATTTTATACAGTTTAAGTTGGGGGTAATTTAGAAATTTCCCCTTTTAACCTCTTAAGGCCCCATGACTTAAAACACAATTGGGACTTCATTTACCCTAGTATTCTCAATCTAAAAAACTTTAAACTCTCTCAAACTCTCTCAAGGCTCTTGGGTCAAGGAAGGCTAGGGTTTCATCAATAGAATCAATTTGGGGCTTAAAAAGATGGTTTATTTCCATCATCTTCATAATCTAAGGCATGCTACTCCTACCTCATTGTTAGTTCAACTAAAGGCATGATTCAATATATAATTTTCATGGCACAATTATGGTGTGGTTTTGGGTTTTTAAATATATGTTGGGGGTTTTGGTTATAATGGTTGGTTATGGTTTTCCCATGTCTTTTACTTATGGTTTTCATGATTATCATGTTGGTTTAAACCTTTGGTTGCATGGGAATGGTAAATTGTACTTGGTTTTGGTTTTGGAAACTATATGACCCCAATGTGTTCGTTAAAATGCCTATGAGAATGCTTTTATTACATAGTTGGACTTTTAATGAAACTATTGCATGGTATAACTTGGTAATGGAACTTAAACTGGATTGTATGGTTTTAAATGGCTAAATGGTAGTGGTCATGGTTTGGTTCAATTGAAAGCCTTGTGGGGTACAGGGGAATCCCCCAAGCAAACATAATAATGAACTACTTGTGGGGTACATGGGAATCCCCCAAGCAAACTTAATGATGTAATATATGGGTACATGGGAATCCCTTCTTTAAAAGGTTGTTAAGTACATTGCTTGAAAGCTATAGTCAATATGACGATACCACTACTTATAGCCTTGGTTAATAATAAATTGAATGCTGGTTTGGTTGTGTGTTAATGATTTTAATTGGGCAATAATGGTGGTTTTTGATAGATGACCACGAAGGTGTGAGTGCAATGGACGGACACTGGAAACTCATGTTTTCCGACATGAGGATTTGTCATGACGACCATATACTTGCGGGTTACACAGAAATCCCCTAAGTTACACTTGTTTATATGTATCATGGAGAGACAAGGGTACACGGGTGTAACGACCCAAAATCACCCATCGGGATGCCACATGGTGCCTAGGGTCACAAGTGACCCCAAGCTAACCCTTCTATTGGCATAACTCATAAGTAACAGAACAAAGTGCATAAATCTGAAAGAATAAGGTGAAAATAACTCTATTATGAATTGGCTCAATACAAAACTGAAGTCACAAGGTTACAACTCTGTTTTTACAATAAAATTGAAACACAATGCATCAACTCCTACTGACTCTCTATAAAACCTCTACTAGCAATGACTATAGGTAGATGGGTCATGACTCCCAACCACCCCAACTCAATACGACAGAATAAAGAAAATATGATACGATTCAACTGTATCACTGACTCGAGCCCTTGAATAAAAAGGGGACCCATCACCTGCTGACTGGAAGCTGTGAACTGACTGGATATGGTGCATGCGCTACAAATATTTGCACCTACATTTTGAGACAATGTAGCACATAGACGTATATATGGATCAGCACTTAGCAATGTACTGAGTATATGGGGGTGAATGCATATGTATAAAACCATATCAATCTTCTTCAATCAAATCATGCATACAATATGGGATGACTCACATGGCTTGAACATGTATAAAATGCAAAGCTCATAAGTCATACAAGATGAAGCATGTAACATAAATCTCGTGAGTCATCATACTTTAACATTGAAATCGGAAATCCTCTCTTATTCTTAATCCTCAATGCTAAAGGAACTTTAAATAGTACTTTCAAATAATTCATATATCTCATGGAGAGTAGAACTTCTTTAATGCTCAAGATCTCATAACTCTTTTAAACTCAAATACTTGGAATTCGGAATCATATAACTTTGAAACATACTTGAAGATATTTCGTTCACTTTAGGAAAGGATCACATTTCAAGATTTAGGAAAATCATTCAATCTCAATGGAAAGATACTCTAGTTTAAGGAAATAACTTATCTCAAAGCTTCATGGAAAATACCATATCAAGGAAGAATACTTTCGTTTAGAGAAACAACTCATATCAAGGAAATGCTTTAGTTAGGGAACCATTTTGCAACTTTACCATTAGGAAAATAGCTCGTAGGAAGGGAAAATACTTTAGTTTTCAAGGAAGTACTGATCTCAAAGTTTAATTTTAAGGGGAAAGGGAGGTTCTCGTAACCAACATAAACCATGCGAGCTATATGGAGTCCAACATTTTGTCCTCCTAAGGAAGAGACCCCACGTTGGAGAGGAGCGCCATACTCTTGCTAGGGAGTATAACCTAGGTCTAGTGATTACGAAATAAAACTCGGACTCGGGCCCAATCATAATCATCATAAACTCGGCCTTAGACCCAACCTATAGCGGCACGTAGTTTTAGGGTAAGAAACTGTAGTAACTTACCCGCTCGGTGCTAAATACTACTCCCTTTAGATTATCTGTGCTCATCTCATAAAAATCCACTTTTAGAATAATCTCATGGTTCACCACGAACCAAATAATCAAATCGAAAATCTCATATGATAAAGTGGATTTCAAAGCTTTCGGACCATTAGGTCAATTCATTTCTCAATCATCTCACAATACTCAAATCATGGGTACTTGTAGCATAAGAGTTCATAATTTTACACATATCAAATACGGCTTACTAACCCATAGTTCAATCTCAAGTTAAAGCTCATCAAAAGCATAATATATAGCATATAGATTCATAAATCATGTGGAAATCTGGGAATTTCAGTAATTTATCTCAAAATCACAATATAGTCATATGCTTCAATATCTCAACATTGCAAATATTAGCTTCTCAAGGAGTAAAATCATGGGGTTTATACCCAGCTGTAAATTCTCAATAAAACATGCAGAAATCATGCCATTTGACTCTTAATTCATGGAAAATATCTAGATAATGCATTCAATAATAATGGGTGAAAAAACCCAATTCAAATTCATGTAAAAACCTCATAGATTTCAGAAAATTCATGATGTAAATAAGCCTTTTGGGCACAAGGGTAAAAGGATTACCCTTGTTCAAAACCCCACATACCTTGGATTATGGAATTGGATGAACAAGCTTGCTCTAAACTTCCTCTTCTTACTCTTGGGAGAGGGTTCTTGAAGCCCTTGACTTGGGAACCTTGAATGTTGACTCAATTTAGAAAATCTATGGTGGATTCTTGAGATTCTTGGAAGAGGTTTTGGATCCTTAGGGTTTTTGTTGAGAGAAAACTTGAGAAAAAACTCATAGGATGCTTGCAAATGACTTTGATTTGGTGTTTGCACGGTTTTATAGACTTGGAAAAAGTCCAAAGTGCCCTTTTTAACATCTGAACGAAGCTGGAAAAATTGAACTGGGAACCCAATTTCATAGGCCACCGCGATGCGCCACTTATCGCGGTGGCTTACTGGAATTGACAATTGGAAAATTGGGAGTCCCCGCGATACAGAGCCATCACGTTGTCCCAATGGTTGGAACCTGGACCTTCATCATGATGCACCACTATCGCGAAGTTCCACTGGAATTTGACAATTGTCAAATAGACCCTCTCCGCAACGCATCAAGCACTAAAATGACGTTGTTTTACGACTAGGACTTAAATTAGGCATAACTTCTTACTCGGGTATCGGATTTGGGCAAATCTTATATCGATGGAAAGCTTATCAAATTTCCCATGTGATAAAAAGTCAAAATTAGGGAAATTCTATTTGGTTAACATGATACTTACTTAGGAAGTCACTTCTCAATCTTTTAGGGTTGGAATCACGCCTTACTTGACACGCCCTAAGGCTCATTCTATGAGAGAATTTTGCGGGGTCTTACAACGAGATCCCCTACTCCAATGGTATCTCTGGTTCATGCGGATACATATATTGAGGCTCGTTAAAGAGGTAATACTGGAACCATATAGCTCGTGGGTAGCTCTAGGACAGTTAAGTTACACATACCCAGGTTAATGGTTTTAAGGCATGCTAAAACCTGATTCCCTTTCCCAGCATAGATATATATATATGGTTGTGAATGCATATGGTTAATTACTTAGTTTTAAAGGTTGGCATTATCTTATCCTTATCCTAAGTGCATTCTAGCGTTCACCCGCTAACCCATCATCGGGAACTGTATCCCCACACGATGCATGAATCGACCATTCTACTCTTTCTGCTCAGTGATCAGATTTGGGATTAGCTTGTGTTGGATTGAAGTGGTGGGCTTCCATACTTTGGAAGGCTCCATTTCATGCCCTAGTTTTCTTTGAATACTTTGGTTTTTTCATAGACTTTGGTTTTAGCTATGGTCGGGGGTATTTCTTAATCAGATATTATTTTACTTTCGTATAGAGACTTTGTGATACTACTATGGGTTGGTATTGTTGTCAACCTTGGCATTAGTATTGGTATTATGGTTGATATCGGTGGACTATATTTGATTTATGATTGTTCCATTTTATTTTTGATTAATACATAAATATATTAGGTTATTGTCTTGGTTGGGTTGGTTATTTGATGGATTGACTTGGTTGGGTTGTTCTAGGAAGTAGACTTATCCCAAAGTCATTATATGTTCAAATATGCTATCTTGTTATATGTTCAGAATTCATCCGACTCAGGGTATGTATTTAGAGGTTGGGTTGGATATCGGGGGTGGTCCTCGGTCCTGGTTAGACTTGGGATGCCCATTATAATAAGGCCCCAGTTTGGGTTGTGTCAAACTGGGTTTAGGTTCTAATATAGGTACGACTTGCCTATGTGTGTCGTATCCAACCCCTACAACTTATAACCATAAGTCTTAATGACCTGTGAAGTAACACATATTAGACTTTTATTTTTGGTCTGCTTATGAGTATTGGTAACGAGTCGTACACTGTCCATATGACTAATTAGGAGGACTCATAAGCTGACCAATAAATATTGATCTGCTTCTGACTATTTTATGACTCAGTCATACGAGTCGTACCCAGCTCATACGACTCTTACCCTCCAATCGTAACATGGACAGAACTTGCACACTAACATCTAATTTTCTTTGTTTTTCTTTCCTTTCCTCAGTAGTTACTAAATAAGTATAAGCAAACAGGTACTATGGCTTCAAAAGGTGAATCCTCTAAGAAGAATACCAAGAAAAAGTCTACCCAAAAATTGGACTATAGTTGGTAAACAAGGATACAGAATCATCTAGCAGTAGTGGTGACCTCGTTAAGTACGTTATGGAAAAGAAAGTTGACCCAAGGAAAAGACGACCTTAGGGAAAGAAGGTCGCCACACTAGAGGACACACCTCCAAGAGGGCCCAAAAATAAGAAACCCCACACGTCACTACCCCAAACACTGTCCCAGTCTAAAGAGGATAGTCAAGATGATGAAAAAGTTGTGTCTGAGAATGATGCAGGAATAGCAGAATCAAGCTCAGAGGAAATAGAATCGGATAATGCAAGAGATGCTAAGGAGAATGCAACTCCTATTGATGTACAAAATCCACCACTACCGATGGAGCCTGCTCTGGTGCCCAATGTTGAATGGTAGGGGTACCCCAGTATGTAGGAAACATACAATCATGGGTTGAGCATCCTTCGCTCCAATGAAAGAATCAAGAGGAGTCTCTACCTTGAAAAAAGGTTGACCACCACTGGTATGTCTGAGCTGCCCAGATTCGAAGCTAGATTTTGATAGTATGCTTTTCAATGGATGACTATAGCACCATGGAAATATAGTCCTACATTAGTGCAGCAGTTTTATATGGCATATAAAGGAGAGCTAAAAAGGCAATATCTGCAGGGAAACTTGTGGATGACAATTCGAGGAGTGTAGCAGAACATCTCCCCGCTTACTATTTCACAGTTCTTGAATGGACCAAGTTTCTAGCCTTCAGTGAACACTGGCAAGATGGATTACCATATGGATGAAATACGGAAGATTACATGGAAGCAGCTGGGGTCGAAAGATAAAATGAGACATTTTTTATAGATCGCATGTCTAATTGTGTTGAATGAAAAATAAGTTGTTTAGGTGATAGGTGACCCAGGAGTGGCCTCGCAGAAAATTAAAAAGCCCACACTGAATTTTGAGGACAAGGAATGGTGGACACTGGCTCAACACAGACTGTGTCCCACGACTGGGGACAACGTGTTGAGTCCGGTTCGTACAGCACTTATAGCTAGTTTTACGGCAGGGTCTGAGTTTGGTGTGGGTGAATATTTAGCAAGAGAAATACGAGACCAAGTTGTGGGCAGAGAAAAGTTATTTCTAGCATATTTATGTATGATCATGCAAATTTGTGTGGCTATAGGAGTGTAGGAACTCCCAGGGATTGATTAGTTTGATGAGCCTAAAAACAAGATGGATTTAGGGTTGATTAGATATGCAGCAAAGACCATGGCCAGACAAGAAAGGAGAGGAGCTGAGATGTTAGCTGAAATGTATAGGAGTCATGGTATGGCTACTGAGTAGACTAATATAGGTGATACCACGGGCGAAGGTATGCATACTGAGCCACAAATATCTAATGCAACGGGTATATCCAGTTCCCCTCATCCTACACAGTCTATACCAATGTGATCCACCTCTGCGAGACTGATATCGGCTAGATTGATAGTGATCTCACAGGCCATATGGGATTAGGCAATAAAGATATTGGCCATGTTGGAGACAAAAGTACGGTATATGGAAAGGGGTGTGAAGCCTTGGGTTTAGACTAAGCTAGCAGACCAAGACAGATGGGTGTTGGGTAGATAAGATGCATTTGAGAAGAGGATGACTCATCAGTTGGGGAGCGGCCAAATCCCAGATATTGTTGAGGTAAAAACTGAGGTGGTCGAGATCAAGAAAATGGTAAATGAACTATATGACAGACCATTTATCCTAGCATCGGTGATTATAGAGATTGAGCTAGAAATAGAAGTAGAAAATATCTTGAGTATTTTGGAAGAAGGAGAACAAAAAGAGAGAAATAAAAAAAACATCGAAGTACAGAAAAAGAAACCCTGAAGAAAGCAAAGAAGGATAGCATACAGAGTGAGCAGGATCGTCTGGTGAGAGTCTAAGAGATGTTAGCAGGTGTCAATAACTCAAAACCGGCAAGTGTTGATGTTGATGGGGCAGTGATGTGGCCCTGACACCTGATGTACCACTGAGTGTACCAGCCACAACCGGTGCCACTATTGCGGAAAAATTTCCGGCAATTAATGGGACTACAGTTGAGGATCTTGGGACCCGAGCTGAGTGCCCAAGTCATGATGTTGTATGAGTTGGCGCCTTGAGCACCCAGGAATGTCCCCGATTCCTTATATTACATTGTTAGATTAACTGGGGACCGTGCATAGGATCTAAGTTGGGGGTGGGGATGTACCAAGGTTTCCATAGGTTATACTTACCGTGTTTCGAAACTCGTGGCCACAATATGAAAAACTGAGAACCGACATGTTTTTGTTCTGTTGTTTTTATTTTTGTTGTTTGTGTGCTGGAATAGCTGAAAATAGGGATAAAATTTTTACTTGTGGCAGTAGATTTGATTTTTAATGATTTGGTTGAAATGATTTTGATTTTGAATAATTGCAAAAAAAAAAAATGATTCCCTTCTTAAAATTTTGTTGATTGTGTTGTTTGTGTATGTGTTAGGAATGACTGAGAATCTGATAATGGCATTATAATTAGGGATAGAACAACTATGGAAAACAATTGCATAACTGGATAAGCAGTACCGAGCAATATGACCTTGTGCGAGTAGGTGTGAGTTGTTACCCAGCTCCCGGTGTGTTTGAATCTATAACTTGCCCAATTTCTCTAATTTAGGGTTCAGGATAGTTGAATAAGAGATGTTCATAGGCTATTTTTATTTTAAGTCCACTCGAGCCTAAATATCAAACCAAACGTATTATGGATCCCTTGATCTAATAAGTTGATCCTAATTAGCCCATTTTTTGTTGAATACAGCGATTTCACCTTCTCGTTTCACTTATAATAAACCTGTATTGGCCCTGGTCCTCCTTGAACATTGTGCACCTCAACTCAGGAAAATTGCCTAAGTTGAGGATGGATATTATAGGGATGCGTAGGGAAAATGAGTTTGAAGAAATACTTGCCACAAGAAAAATAAAGAAGGACATGTGTGGTAAAAATAAAAAATAATAAAAGAAAAAGAAAAATTGCAAGAAAAGAGAAAAAGAAAAGTGAGAAAAGAAAACCGCGTCTGGTCAAGTATGAATGTGTTTTAAAGTAAAAAGGGAGACATAAGGACAAAAATAAAAGAAAGAAAAGTTGGAAAATAAGTAGACCCCAAAGAAAGCGTAGTGTCAATGAGGCGTAAAGTCCTTTAGTGATCCTATCTCAACTGTCCAAAAACCTAGGAAAAGAGAATATAGGCAAGATAATGGTATTCTGTATACACTTGTTGATACTTCTTTGTGAGAGTAAGCATCTTTTTGAAATATCCCTGAATATGTTGATTGATCTAAACTGAGTAAATGGGATTTCTTTGATTGTGAGCGCACATGGGTTATATTGTTAGGTTGCTAGAATGTTCAGTGAGTGTGATTTGTATATGCTTAGTTGTTTGTTACTAATGTAATGCCATTGTCGGATTCCTTTATGTTTCTACATATGCAAAATTCATATACACAGTTGGGTTCTTAAAAAGTTAAAACGAGGAGGGGAATAAAATTGTTGAAAACTGAATGGAAAAGTCACTGCCATAGGTATCTTAGGATCTTCCTGTTTAAGCATTGTTGTTGTGGTTAGAGGTTTTTTATTTTTGTTTTGCCTGAGGACACACAAACATTCTAAGTTGAGAGTGTTCATGTGCCATGGAAACACAGAACTTTCGATGCTTAAAACAAAGAATTTATGCTTGAACTTAGGTTATTTTGATATATATGATGTGGTTTTATGATTGTTGTGGGTGAAACAGGTAAATAATAGTCTTGGAATAAAATTGGAAGAAAAAATATCTAAAAAAGATGAAGTTTGTACATCATACGAGTCACCTTACTAGTCGTCAACACATCATATGGCTCGTAATATGACCCGTAAGCACAACAGTGACAAAAGCCAAAAAGAAAAGCTAAGTGAAGGATAGATATTACTGGAGCATACAAATCGTAAGATGAGGCTATGAGTTTGGAGAAGCAGTCGTCGAAAGAACAAAAACCAAAGTTAGATTCAGAGGTGAAGTTACAAAAGAAGACGATTTGGAAATTTTGTGTACGACTCATATTAACCAAATTGTAAGTAGAACAGTGTTCAGAGCATGGAAAGATGAATGCCCAGGTGGTAACGAGTGAAGACCATGAGTCGCATGGTTGAGATACAACTTGTGAGTCTGAGTCATAAGGATAACAGAGAAACTGGAGCCCTGGAAGATCAGACTCTGGAGAGAACATACGAGAAGCACTATATGACTCGTAAGAATACCTTACGACTGGACAATGCGAGTCATACCTTATGCCGACATTACTTTTCCTATTCCATTTTAATTAGGATTTCTGGGTTATTTTGAGATACTATAAATACCTTAGGGTTATTCCTTTATTAGGTAACGCACTTTTACAATACTTTTACTAGTTTTTACATACTTTGATCATTATGATTGTGTTCCTGAGATTTTTGAGTTTTTATTCAATTGAAGTCTTTGGATTTTATTCATCTTATTCTTGGGAAATTAATTACATGTTGTCTCTATTGATTATCATGGGTTGTTGCATGAACACGAGCGGCTAATTTCCTTGACTAGGGTTATGGGAATCCTGGTGGATTAGCTACATAAATGAAGAGGGAGATTCATCTATTCTAACGTAATTACATGTATCTTAATCTTCTTCATATTAATTGACCTTAGAGCTACTACAGAAGCTTAAGGATTGCATGTATTCGAGAACGTCCTCACAAAGGAATTTGAGATTCAAAAAAGAGGATCAAGATAGTAATTTGAGATTCATATCCATCTTATTATTTTTCCATCTCATCTAATAAACTCGAGACTTAAAAGGAGAGAGTTGAACTGAAGTTATAGACATGGAGCAATAAGGATACACCCTGAGACTCACAAGGTAAAGGGTGATATTTATTAATGCATTCACAAGATGATTGATGATACGTAGCTTGTCAACTTTACATGCAGAGTAGCAGAATAGGTGGGTTGAACACAACAAATTTATGGAGTTAGGAAGCTACGGTAACACATTCCTAGCGTTCATTTTCTATTGTATACAAACTTAAAGCATTCAAGATTTGGTTACTATTTACTTACTACTTCCAAATACTCCTTTTACTTTTTTGCACTGCTCGTGAATTTTGTCAAGTATAAGATACTATTCAACATTTTTCCTATGGGTTCAATCTCAACCTAGTAAGGTTGCTATATTTGGCATCGACCGCAACATACTTCTTTGGAGGTTAGTTATAGGAGACATCAATTTGCACTAAAAGTGTACAAAAGTGTAGTATGAGTACCAAAATAATGAGTACTCAGTAAGCATCATCGGCCGACTAAGCTAAATCATGATATAAGTATGATAAAATGCAAGATATCATAAATAAGTCAAGGTATGGGAAACAAACCTGAAATAGATCCGATATCATTGTGCATAGATAAGTAAACAAATCAGAATAATAACATAACATAAAGCGTCAACACGTCTATTCATAACGATAAAATTGGCTCTTATACACAAATTGGTGCGAAAAGTAAATAACTCATCACAGACTCCCATAGGCCTGGAGAGTACACTCAAAGATAGAATAAAATAACCATTCATCACTTACAAATAACCAACTCATTATTTAAACAGCATTTCATAATTTACTAACATTGACTAAGTACCCACATTCCAAGACTTTGCCAACATACAGCAACCTTATCATCATTTATACACTAGTCTGTTAATCAACTAACCATCTCTTATCACTAATTCAATTATTGGCTAGTCATCATATATCCACTAGTCATCATGTATCCACTAACCATCATTTGTCAACTAGTCATTTTACCACTAGAACCCATTTATGTCATGCCACGTTATAACCATTTCCTCATTTTCCAACTTATCCAAATTGTTACTTTCAATCTCACACCCCATTATCGTTAATCATAAGAAGTATATCATCATAGCATAATATGCATATTCGGACTCAAACAGGTAAATATAGTTAATAGCCAGACTTGAATCAATAAATAATCAATAGTGTCATAATCATCCTCCGGACTCGAATCAAGTATATATATGTAATCAACAACATAATCATTTTCCTGAATCGAACTATATATATATATGTAATAAGCAACATAATCATTTTTCAGACTCAAACAAGATATATATATATATAATCAACATCAAAAGGAATTTCATCAATAGCATAAATAATAACATAATCAATGGGTTTCAACCCTCACTTAACCAACAGAACCATCATACATCAAGATTTATTAAATTTTCCTCAATACACATTTCCATGTGTCTAAAAAACATAAGTGGTTTTACCGAAGCTAACATGTGTCATAGCCTAAAGTGGGTTAAGAGTCCACTTCTAATCCTCGAGTTCAATTTTAGGCAAAAGCTATCCGAACTAGGATTAAGGTATCTAAATCCATATTTTAGATGTATAGCAAGCCACAACTAGCTCTAAGGTAGTGATTCTTCTCAAGCACTTTATCTAATGCTAAGGGAAACTAAGGCAACCTTTATTAGTGTAAGAAACTAAGGCCAAACTTACCCTAAGCATGATTAACTTGATCATTATACTTAATCTTAAGCAATCTAACTCATTCTCATGCTAAACATGAGTAGTGAATTCAATTCACTTAAGGAATTAGGAAATGAGCTAAGTATTTCAACTCTACGATTTTAATTTAGCCTAAACGGTCCATCTAATCCAAGTCTTGTATTTCATCAATTCAACACCTAAAACTCATCCCAAATCCAACACAATATCATAAGAATACTATGAAATATCTCAATATAACAAGGGATAAACCTAACCTACCTCGACGTCGAAAAAAGCTCAACGGATCGCTAAACCACCACTTTTCCCTTTCGAGAAGCCTTTTCAAGATGTCAAGCTATCACAAACACATTCTACTCCTCATTACGAGAATAAAGATACCCATATTGTACTATTGTGCTTCGAATCCAAAAATGATACTAAAACCCCATGTGGGTCCCACTTATGGAAATCACATTTTTGAAACCAACCCAACATTCATACAAGCTCAAGGAATCATTACCCTCAAAATAGGTGAAAATCAAGCTAAATTGGGGATAAAATCAAGCCCTAAGGATTTTAGGGTTTTGAGAAATAAATGACTAAAATCCACCAAGAAAAGGGTAAATTTTTACCTCAAATTAGAAGATAATTGTGAAAATAAATGTTAATCTAGCTTCTCAATCACCCACATGCTTCATTTTAAGCTCTCACACTATTTATGGTTCTTAGCTCTCAAGAAAGTGATGAAGAATAGCCAAAATTATGGGAAAAGGTTATTTTTATACCCAGTCCAGCGAGGTCGCACCATCTTCCATCTGCCACACGAGTCGCGATCAAGATACCCCTTCGCGATCGCAGCATCTCCTCTACCAAGTGACTCGTAATCTCGGTCCAAAGTGCCGCTATTGCTGTGCACCAGATTTTCCAAGTCTAAAATGGGCTCGATCAGTTGCTCGGTATTTGTTCAGAATCCCGTATATACAGATGTGGGTCCCATACCCATATTTTGTTTTCTTAACTTTTCGACCAATAGGTCGATTTGAGCTCGGATGCCTCGGGACCCAAACCAAAGGTCTACCTTGTCTAAAATCGATATTCCAGAGTTGCTGGCACAGTTAGAATTTGCATACGAGATTGAATTATTGATGTTTTTTTTTCGTGGTCATTTGAAACCATCGAAGACTTCAAAATAGGTAATTGGCTCTAAAAAACAAACGAACTGCCTGATAACTGAACTGTTAGTCTCAGCAAGTCATAAACAAACTTGGGGCAGCTATAGAAAAGCTCTAACGATTAATATAAGTGAAAATATAGAAAATGACCTGAAGGGTCATTACATATGCAGTGGGACTTATAATAAATTAAGTCAAAATGATGAATTTAGTAACATAATAAAATTTTAAAAATATAATTAAATCTTTCTTACAATATATTTTAATAATTAACTTTGAAACACATAATTGAATATAAAAGTCAAGCAGAAGGAATACTTAATTGTTTATTGTAATACAATACAAAAGAAAAATCTAAAGTTACTTTGAATTTATAATAGTATTAAGCTGTGAAAAATATAATCAAGAAAATGAGGAGCATATCAAATATATTGGATGAATGTATAATATATTTGTTTCCTTTAAGTGAACTGTACATTATATATTTTATAAAAATTTATGATTTTATAAAACTTTAGAAATATAATTAAATCTTTCTTAGAAGTTATATTAATACTTAAATTTGAAACTCATAATAATAAAAAAATTGAAGAGAAGGAATACTTAATCATTTATTGTAATATAAAATAAAAACAAATTATTATTGCGAAAAACACAAAGCAGTTGTCAAGTAATATTTTGTTGTGATTAAAGGAATTCAAGCATTACGACTGAGTCCAGTTGTTAAGGAAGTTTATGAAGGTAAAAGCTTATACATGTTCGGTGATTATATTAAATCGTCTTAATAACTACGATTATGGTATAAATAAAGAGAAAAAAATGTGTAATAAGTAATATATAGGCAGCATTTGTTTTATTAAGATTCAAACGTTTGAATCTGAATGCACATTTGAATGATTAAGAAGTTGTCTCTCCATCACTGTTTGTTTTTCAACATCTGAATGTGAAAAAAAATTATTTGTACATATAATAAAATAAAAAATACAATTCAAATATAAAACTAATTATATATTCAAAAAAATATGTAATTTAATACAATAAAATTATAATTTGATTGAAAAAAAATATTTATATTTGTTAGTGATAGTGGAGATGGTTTGTAATGATGGTTGTGGTGACAATGATTGATGTTAGTGATTAGTAATGTTGGTGGGGATAGTTGTGATGGTCGGTATTGTAGTGACTGTTATGATGGCGGCGATTGATAGTGGTGGTGGTGGTTGTGATGTGGCGTTGGTTGATGTTAGTAGTTGGAGGTATTGATTGTGATGATTGAAAAATGAATGCATGATGGTTGACGATGCATTGGTGCTAGTTGGAAAGTTCTTAGTTGTGATGGTGGAGATAGTTGTTAGTAGAGATAAATTGTAGAAATGATAGTGGTTGAAGTGGTGGTAGAGGTGGCGTTACTAGTGACAATTGCGGTGGCGGCCAAAGAATGTGTAGACGTTGTGATATATTAGTAGTAGTTAGCGGTGGTGCTAGTTGTGATAGATGAGTTGGTCGGTAGTAGGGATTGGCCGATAATGGCTGATGATGGAGGTGTTGTTGACAGCAGAGGTGGCGGTGAATATAATTAGAATAATAGAGGTAGTAAGTATGGTAGCGGTTGATAATAGTGGTTGATAGCAATATTTGTTGTTGATGGAGGTTGTGATGATACAGGTGGTTGGTGATTGATGGTTAACAATGGTGGCGGTGACAGAGGTGGTGACTGATGATTATGAATAGAGTGGCGATGAATATTATCCAACACAAAAATACATCTTCAGACCTATTAAGACTTGGTTCTAGATCTGAATGATTAAGACTCATTCTGACCTATTAAGAGCTAAAATCTTAATAAAAAATAAATGCACTTAATAATCTGAAGTCTGAACTATTCAGATTCAGATCTCCATTAAGTCCAGACAAATGAAGCCATAGTGATAAGAATCTTTCTACTCAACAATTTGAATGAACTTTATCTCTTAACCTGATAAGTATTTCTATGATTTCATCAATAAATTCTAAATATCCTTGCACATAACACAAAATCTTCATATAATTTATGACGGAGGAAATAACTATTTTCCCTGTTGACCTCCTAATAAACAAGTGTGGATCAAATGGTTTTTAATTTTCAACTGATAAAATAAGAAAAATCTTAATATAATCAAACAAATAAGATAGGATTTTTTCAAACATTTTTTGCAAGTCTTGCGGACACATACTAGTGCCTTATAGATAGCGAGAAAGTCTTGCCATAAACTTGCCAAGTGGAATCATAGAAAGTGGCACGTGTTAGTTTTTAGGACAAATTAATAAATTAGGTAAGAATTTGATAGTACTTGTCTTTAATTTTTTTTAAAAAAAAAAAACTGCCTGTGAAATAAAAAATAGAAAATTATGAAGTAAGTAACTGAAAAATCTTCTTCTTTTTTTTTTGAAAAAAAGGCCTCAATAAAGTTTCTACCGATAGTTCTATTTGTCACGATCCAAAAGTGAATCATGATGGCACTTATCGCCGCACATTCTTGATAAGTAAGCTAATCACACTAACTCATAAAATAATATGCAAATACAGTAATGAACACCAAGGCAAGACTTCTAGAATGAAGTCAAGCCAAACATGAAATAAAATTAAGACAAAACATGAAAGAATTCATAAAAACTCAATCCAAAATATGGTGTCACCACAATAAGAGCATCTAATACAATTAGGGGTGTTCACGGTTTGGTTTTTAACAAAACCAAACCGCTATCCAAACCAAATCGATTAAAAAAACTGATATTTGATTAAGTTTGGTTTGGTTTGGTTTTGAATTTTAAAAAACCGATACTAATTTGGTTTGGTTTGGTTTGGTTTGGTTTTACTCTAAAATAACCAATAAAATAATCAAATCGAACCAATATATATGTATATATATGTTATAATTATTTATATATTATTCATAAATACAATATAAATATTTGTTACATTTTATATTTTAATCATGATTTAACTTTAGTTGTAATACATTCAGTTATATATCTTCATCCAGTTGACAGTAACTTATGAGATTCTAAATGAATTTCCCACTTTGAATGACAAATGATACTAATTGTGAAAATAATATATTATCGTATATTGAAATTTACAGTTGAGATTCATTAGACTATAGACAGTCACTAATTTTAATTTTCTTTTTGAACCTTGTTGAGCAACAAGTTTATATGTTCACCTTTTGGGGGGTTTATCATATCATTCTGTTAAATGTAATTTTTTTTAAAATATTTAAAAGTGTTCATAAGGCGTTGTTCATGGTTTTGCCAAAGTATAACACTCAGTTGACATCTTAGTTTCAAGGTTGAGATACAACACTCGGTTGACATCTCATATGTTATATTTGATTTTTTAAAAAAAATTCCAACTTTTATCATTAGCTAAAGTTATAAATCGAAAAAACCGAATCAAATCGAACTAAACCGACAAGAATCAAATCGACGGTTATTTTTTTTGTTTGCTTTGATTTGGTTTTAAAAATTTAAAAACCGACTAAGTTGGTTTGGTTATGGTTTTGATCAATAACCGACCCAAACCGATCCATGAACACCCTAAATACAATATGTGGAACTGAAAATACCTAATTTGTCTCCGATACAGAAATAAAGACAACTCATATATAGAAGAGGCCTGGAGTCGACTCTGAAAAGCCTAGAGTGGCTAGTACCTCGAAGTGTCACCAACTCCACCGCATGAATCATCCTCCATGATTCATACTCATTCTAAGATCTACATCGAAAGAGCACAGTAGGAGTGATTACGGTACACTTGTACTTAGTAGGTATCATAGGCTGACTTTCCAAAGCAAAAAATAAGATAAGTAAAATATACTATGAGCACGTCACCTGCAAGCAAAAAAGTCCCAAATGGTAGCTCACATTATTTCCACTAACAGTTCAAATAGATATAAGTACACAGAAACAGCAATAACACAGATGTAAAAGAGAAATAAATAAAAACCAAACACAAGTTGATACAAGCCAAATGGCCTCTAGGTTGCTAGAGAGGATGTTTACGGGTCAAATTACACTTGAAGACTTTTTGATGGCTATCAAAAGGCATTCATTGGATGATTATGATTATCAAGGAGACTCAAGGGACATTAGAGAGGCCAATAAAATACAAAACGGGGCTAGAAAGCCCCCTGAAGAGGAAATGCACCCCATTCGCTTTGGAGGTGTGCCCAACCCGCTCTAGATCCACTAGAGTGGATCAAAACAGCCTACTACACCCTTGGGATGTGCCCTATATGTTCAATCAAGTTTCTAATGGGATTCTATGTGTTTGTCTTTCCTAAATGGGTCACTTTTGGGCCCATATGATGTAATAACTTGGCCTAGACTATAAATAGGACTTGTTTCATTTTAGTAGAAACTTTTGATGAATTATGAATGTAAACTCTAGTGAGAGTGTGAGGAAATCTTGAATTAGCTTGTGTTGATACTTTGTTTAGAAATATCGGTTGCTTGGGAATCGATTCCCTTAAGGTCTACATACGATTTAGGTTCTTTGTTTAGTATATTGATTGAGGGTTTAGGGTTTGATATACCTTTTATTTGCTTTTAATTCCTTTCATTGTGTCTATCTTACAACATTTTCATTCTATCTTTATCTTCGTATTCGTATCTTAGTTGTAGTTTTCAATTCCATAGTTAGTTCGTGTATCATTTGGTATTAGAGCCTAGCTTAATTTCGTTCCCACGAAGTCAATCTTGGGTTTGTTATCTCAAAAAATAGTGTGTCAAAAATGTCTTTAAGAAAACCCCCAAAAAAATTTGTGTTGTTGAGTTCTTCTTGTTGTTTCTATACTAGATTTGTTCCATCTAGTGATATTTAATTGGAACTTGGTCATTTAGTGTGTTTAGAAGTGCATTTGGAAGATCCCACCATTGTTGTCTTGAAATTTGAAGAAATGGGTTCTTAGATCTACAAAGTTTTGGTTGGAATTTGAGGTTGAAGAAGTTAAAAAGGTGTTTCCAACGTTGAAAGAAGCTTAGGGTTAAAAGATAGTGTCATTTGGAGAAGTTTGAAAAATCCACCATTTTTACGGTTTTGAAGGTAGAAGGAAATACAAATGGGTTTGAAAATCTAAAAATTTTGGTGATGTTATGAAGTATAATGATGTATGTAATGTGTTCCTTATGTTGATGAGAGCCTAAGGTTAAAATTTTGTGGAATTCCGAACCAAAGCGAAGAAGTGCATTTTGGATTTTCAAATTTATTCTTGGTGTTCTTGAGAAGATTCATATATTCAAGTTGAATCTTCATCAAAAAAAAATTGTTTGACCCAAAAAGGATAAAGAAATACTGTACAAAAGTGTTAGTACAAGATCACCTTTGAAGATCCAAAGAATATTCCAAAAGAAGAGGACAAAAAGGGACCACAACAAGTACATTTTGGCCCTTTGTGCAAGCATTTCGGTTGATCTGCCTTAGAGGTGCCTTGGGTGTTCTCCCAACCTGCTATATCAGGTCAAGGGCATCCCAAAACAGTAGGTTATACATTAGGTATCCCCCCCATATGTGCTAAGTCTGCTCCCGATCCGCTTCAGCTTGTTCCAAGCGCAGATCACCCTTTTCAACACACTTTTTTGCAGGTTCCATCAATCTAACTTCATTTCTTAATTCTTAACTTCATATTTTGATTATTAAACACTAATTAACAACTAATAATTGATCTATTAGTTGATTAATTGGTTCTAGAGTCCAATTCTTTCCTATCCGTTCTTGTGTGCTTTTCTCTTTTATTTTCGTTGAACCTTTTTTATTCAAGTACGTTAGTTGTTTTTGAGTTTTTTTATTTTCAATTTCAAATCAAACAATAATATATTCCTACCTCAAGCCACAATTTGTATCAAGAATTCTCATTAGAGTATAAATGATCTATCAATGTTTGCAACGCCAATTGAGTGAACAACAAGGTGTGAGCTTTGAGAGCTTGTGAGGTTGATTTTCTTAACTGTAACTTGTTTATTGTTTTTTGTTTTGTTTAGTGTTTATTAATAAGTACAATGGATCAAGAAGGTGAAACATCACCCACCATGGATAATAACACCACAAATTCTATGTTAGCTTTCATCATGGAGAAGCTTAATGCTATGGATAGCCGATTAGGATTCCTTGAAGGAAGAATAGAGGGGATGGAAGGATCACTCTCACGGAAGATGGACTGTATGATAGATCTTCTAAGATTCCCTACCTCCACCCTTCCTAATCCACCAAATCTTCAAGCTCCCTAGAGTCGACATACTCCAAATGAACTTCAAGGTAACCAAGCTAACTCTTGCACTCTAGTGAATGAGGCTAGTATCCAACTAAGTGTGAATGATAGCTTATATTTAGGTGAGCCTAATGTCTCTTTACTTCATGATTATAATGTACAACTTGAGAGTGTGGATACACTAGGTGATCCTAATGATGAAAAAATTGACTTTTCTAGCAAGATCGTTGTGTCCACCTAGTATTGAAGTCATTGTGACAAGTGCTAGTACATTGTCTTGTGGAAGTCATGAAGACCAATTTTATGTCAACCTAAACCACCACTTGAGAATGTGTGTGAAGTGTTTAAGGAGCTTCAAGTGAATGGTGATATTGAAAATATTGGTCTATTGAATAGGAGTGGCCCTCTAATTGCCTTTGTTGATGATCATGCTAGTATAGAGGGTATAAATTATAGTATTGGTGGTAATCTTGGGGTAAAGAAGTGTTTTCTAAGCCCATGTCCATTGTCTCTCTACCCATTTGATCCCGGTGATCATTTGAAATGTGATGGTTCTTCTCCATACCACTTGGTGCTAGGGCAAGAAGACAAGCCAACCATAGGTGAGAATATTGGAACTCAACCCTATGACGGAAAGTCTTTCTTGGAGATTTATAATCTACTTGAGAGGCCAAAGTGGTGTAAGGGAAGGGTCTCCAACAAAGATGAGTGTTATAAAGGGTTTATGAGCTTATTGATACTTGCAATCCATGTTAGCCTTCATGAGCAATTGATTGATTACCATGGTTCCTCTAGCATACCCTTTTGTTCAAACATCTTGAATGACCAAGTAGATCTTACTTTGTGGGGTTATACACCCTTTGTTTCTCATTTTGATTCTTGGTTATATCTTAAGTATGTGCAACCTTTGCATAATGGTATGATTGAATGTTCTAAATATAACCCTCATTCTATGAGTATATTTTGTTTGTTTACCCTTCTTTTGGTGTTGCAAGGTTTGGATTCGAGGTCTAATCCTTTTCAAGAAGGGGAGGAAGATACAAGCCAAATGGTCTCCGGGTTGCTAGAGAGGATGTTTACAGGTCAAATGACACTTGAAAACTTCTTGATGGCTATCAAAATATGTCCATTGGATAATTATGATGATCAAGGAGACTCAAGGGATGTTAGAGAGGCCAATGGAAGACAAAATGGGGCTAGAAAGCCCTCAGAAGAGGAAATGTGCTCCATCCTCTTTGGAGGTGCGCCCAACCTACTTTAGATCCACTAGAGCGGGTCAAAATAGCCTACTACACCCTTGGGATGCGCCCCATATGCTCAAGAAAGTGCCTAATGGGCTTCTATGTGTTTTCTTCCTAAATGGGTCACTTTTGGGCCCATATGATGTAATAACTTAGCCTAGACAATAAATAGGACTTCTTTTCATTGTAGTAGGATCTTTTGATGAATTATGAATGTAAACTCTATTGAGAGTGTGAGGCAATCTTGGATTATCTTGTGTTGATACTTTGTTTAGAAATGTGGGTTTCTCGGGAATTGATTCCCTTGAGGTCTATGTACGATTTAGGTTCTTTGTTTGGTATATTGATTAAGGGTTTAGGGTTTGATATACCCTTTATTTGCTTTCATTTTCTTTAATTGTGTCTATCGTATTACCTTTCCATTCTATCTTTATCTCGTATTCGTATCTTAGTTGTAGTTTTTAAATCTGCAGTTAGTTCGCGTATCATAAGTCAAGGAAACTAAGAAAAATAAGCAAGATGCGAATATAACTGTAATGTAGTGCAATATGGATGGGATGAATGATGAATGCCACTGCATGACTTTTTATATACACCCATCAAGATCGTGGATGCTAGGTAGAACCCATAAAGGGTTTGCAACCCATATATTGTATCTCATATCTCAATCTCAACTCTCCTCTCTGGCTCGCATTTACGAAGAGGGCTTTCATAAAGTGTCTCACTTTCTTTTAAAAATAGTGTTTTCCCGTGGTACTAGTATTTCATTAATGTATATGTATGGATGAGGATGTATGACTATAATCAACTCAAATGATGATATCTAATCCATCCAACATGGAATATGTATGAGTGATCTCAGAAAAATCAACTCAATATGTCCATAATTCATGATTACCAACTCTTAGTAGGCACCATCAGAATAAATATGCATGCAAGACATCATTAATATCATATCAACCCGTAAATCGGGTATTTTATCATGATAAAAGCAACAAATGCTCAAATAAGGCCTATATTTGCAAAATAATCCTTGCATGTGCATCATATCTAAAATAAGGCATTTAGTTGCGCAGATAAGGCCAATGATGTCAAATAAAGCCCTCACACGGGCAACGTACAATATCAGATATCACAAATCATCCATAACAGAATATAAGCCTCCACACGGACACACAACAATAAAAACAATCCTGAAATATAGATCCTATAGTTATTTTTCCCAACCTATACCATGTTTTACTTATTCATTAACTACCCAGCTCAATCTGAAAGAAATTAAGCCATAACCTACCTCAAAATGATGAAATCTCAATCTAAAATGCTTCAACACAGAGCATTTCTTTTGTGAATGACCTCAAAATCAACAATAATATTCAAATATAGCATTTACTCATCAAAGAAAGTTAATGCTACCCATATTGCCCATATTTGGGTTGGGGTCAAAACAGATTCAAAAAATAAGTTTTAAAACACAAAAGGTAAAACTGAAATTTTGTTTTTAAAAACACATTCCCTAGGGTTATAGGAGTCTACAGGAAAAAACCCACATGAAAATTGGTTAAAATTGAGGTCCAAAATGAAGAAAAACTATTTAAAATATTACCACTACAAATCCCAATTTTCTACTTAGAAACATGATTTAACGGTATTTTTGAGATATAATCAACAAGGAATAGTGGGATTATGAGCTTAGAAGTTAACCACAAAAAAATCAATGTTGAAACCCTCAAAATTTTTCATTCTCAGAGCTTGGAGGTCCAAAAATAGAGTAAGATTGCGAAATTAGAGTATTTATATTGTTCGGTGAACACCACCTCGTAAACACGGTCAACCCTTCACATTTGTGAGGGTCAATACTAACCATTTCATTAAATTGGCCTTCGCATTCATAACCAAGGCTTTATGTTCACAAAAGCTGATGAATCAACCCTCTGTGTTCATGATCAAGGACTCCATGGCCCTTCACAGTCGCAGCCACCACCTCGCGATAGCGATGAAAGGTAGTTTTTTTTTCCGCATTCATGGTCAGGAGATTGCATTTGCAAAGAAAGATCCATGCACTAAGTATTAGTTGTGCACCGGCTGATTTTTCATGATTTTGAATGTTCTGAATGGACCCTCAAAATTCGTTTAGGATCTGACAGAAGTAAACCATATATATTATTAGACCAAATTCAATGTTTTGGACTCAATGGCAACATCGGATTTTTGTAAAAAGATATTTTCACAAAATTAACCCCTAGAATCCCATTTTATAATTTTCTAAATAAAGGATCAAAATGAGATATAACAGCCTTGAAGTAGAACCAACCCCGCTTTCAACCCAAATTTAACATTCAGATCTGCTGGCATAGTTTTGTTTTGCCATCCAACACTCAGAATAATAAATGTTGATCGAAGTCAACTATATGGCTTTTCAAGCCTCTAAAAACCACAAGCTCACACAAATTATTTTTAATCACACCAAAAATTATGCTAACTATCTCAAAACCTCAAAATCAATATATAGAGAAATTAGTGGGAAGGCCAAAATGGTCAAAACGCATAAAAATGAGAAATTTACAAATTTAGGCCATTATAACATCCACCTGTCACGACCCAATTTTTCAGGTCATGATGGAACCTACTATAACCCATAAGTAGGTAAGTCGATTTGTAGTCCGAAACTGCTAGTAACAGACTACCGAGAGAAAAGAAGGGAGAATGTAAAATAAATGACATAAAAGACTAAACTACATAAGCTAGTTACCAAAACTTGGTGAATCAGTACAAGAGTTTTTAATGTAATAAGGTTACATAATAAAGAACTCAATGAATATATACTGATATAACCCATCTCTGAATACAACATAGGACTAGTCTAGTATATAAGAGGGAAAATAGGAATACTCTAAAATCCAGGAGATCACCCTATGTATCTGAACCATAGTTGCTCCGTACGACGCACACAACAATAGCGAAAACCTGTATTATGATCTGCAGGTTGCAGAAATGTAGTATGAGTACCAAATATGTGGTACTCAGTTGGCAACTACCTCCTGAGCTCCAAAGATAATGCAAACATACATAACATGCGAACAAGAATGTAAACTATGCTCAAATATCCAGGAGAACTAACATCGTAAACCTAAAGAGGCAATAAGGATAAACTATCCTATTCCAACCATAAGTTAGATCTTAAACACTATGTCGTATATCACTGAAAAATATACAAATAAAAAGCAGATGAAAGATATTTATTGTAATATACAAGGCCAAGAAATGGATATACAACATGAAAAATGAAGGAAGGGGGGGATATACGGTAATCCCATAACTACACATAGATAGATATACATACATATATACATACATACATTCATATATATATGTGTGTGTGTGTGTGTGTATGTATTTATATGCCTTGACAAGACTAACTCAAAGGTACAACCTAAGTAGGTACAACCTAAGTAATCATACTAGCATCTCAATGCCTCCTAATCAAGGTAGGAACTAGTGCTAACATAATCAGGGTCTAAATCATAATGCCTAACCATGGGATGATCATGCATAGTAATATAATTGTAACAGTATAGTAAGGGATCAAAATCATACCTCAAATATCAATATCAATCCAATAATCAACCTGTCATGAACTAACCATAATAACAATAACAATGTAAAGTAACTGGCTAGTCCCAACAAATAATACCTAATCGAGCCTTTCATAAACCACCGCTGACAAAGGCTTGAAAGGTTCAACCAACATTCAACAAACAATATTCAGAGCCTATACCTATGAAAAAACCCAAAGGTTGATAGATATAAGCACCACACCATGTGTTGCATGTAGCACTCATACCTATACCTATGCAACCCCTCATAAGACTGATAGATATAGGGCATACTAGTGATAGGCAATACGCATGCAAGAATGAATGCCAAGTAAGTCCATTCCAAGTATCATAATATAACCTAGTGTATACACCTCCTCCAACTCGATGGATTACAAAGGCAGGACCTACGGTAACCTCTTTTCTCCGACACGACGATTCACGGACAAAGAGACTATCTGTATACACCAACCTGGTCCTGATCTAGGATTTCCAATAACCATCATCATCATCAATTCATTGTATACAGTACTATATATATATATATACAATACATGAGCTATAACCGTGGCTAAAAGAGTGTAAGTCCGTAAATTCATTGCCCAGGATAAACTTAGAACTAAATCATCATAAAAGTGTGGAAAATGTTGGAATCTCTCATGATCGAGGTAAATAGTAGTAGCAAAATCGTAGAACGGAATCTATGTCGGTCAAATCTCTAAAACATCATTTTCAGTCTAAAGGGCACATAAGTTATTCATTAAGATGGTATGATTCCCTTTATGAAAGAATCTATTTTAAAAGTGAAAAGTGAGAATAATTCCCTTTTTTAGGAAAAATAGTAAGAAACCCATATTTATAGTTGAAATCATACCATTTACTATCTAGGTGATCATGAATGAACTGAATCTATGCATGCCATCACCAGTATCCAAATAATGCAATTATAAGCATCAATATGTCTATAAACTATAGCCACTTTTCTTACAAGGATAAAACACTTTCAGGAATCCAACCAATATCATAATCACGTCTTTGGGCCCAATAATATATATCTGACATAACCGTAGCATCATAATCTGAGAAAACCATCACCATCCATCGAGTAACACATTAAACATTATACCAAAGGATTATTGGTATCCACTATGCCAAACATTACTAGCAACCTAAGGTACTAAGATCATAGAAGCATAATAAGTACTTCACCTTAAGGGTCAATTACCCTTCTAGTCCCCAAATTCATAATTTAGGCTATGTCATGGTGTTCTACCCATAATCACATACTAATATCCCTATCTAACATGCAACATATATAAAGCACTATCTCAAGAAGAAGAGTAGAAATAAGCCTACTTCGATATTGAATCGTAATCCTTAAATCATCCACAAATCATTCGTCCTCACTCCATGATCCCAAAACATCATCACGCTATCAAAATAGTAATCTACACGTCATTAAGAGTAAAATGAGATTCATATTGCTATATTACAAGTTGGGTCAAATTTTGGGTCAAGAACAAGCCCGCGGGACCCACAAACAAAATCTAAACTAAATCTGTCATGAGGTGCCTCGAAGGAATGTATACTCAAAATTGAGCACAAATCGGATCTAAAATCAACCCAAAAAATTTAGGAATTTAAGACCTAATTTTTAAGAATTTTACCATGAATTAGGATGGAAATTAAAGGAAAAATTAATAGGAAATGACCAAGAAGATTTAGGTTAGCTTACCTTGACTTATGTGGATGATTTCCCACTTTTTCTTTTCTTTGAGATCTAAACTTGGGGTAAAAATGGTGGAAGAATTGATAGAAAACCAAGTGGGGAAAAGGCATTTAAGGTCATCAGGTGTTGCTTAAGCGACCACCCTGTCGCTTAAGTCACAGCCGCTTAAGCGGCTCTAGCATCGCTTAAGCATTCTGGCAAACCTGGTCGGGTATCGCTTAAACGACTCCCATGCCGCTTAAGCAATGCCCGCTTAAGCGGACAATGAATCGCTTAAGCGGACATTGACCAGATGGTCAATGTCGCTTAAGCGACACAATGTCGCAAACGTGACCGCTTAAGCGATAATATGATCGATGAAGTGGTCGCATCAATACCCTGATGCACCAGATTTTGTTAAGTCCAAAATGGACTTCAATCGGGTGCTCGATATTTGTTTAAAATCCCATGTGCGCAAACAAAATATGCTACCATACCAAATTCGACGTTCCAGACTTAATGGAACTATCAAAACTTTTATTCGAGATTATTTCGACCAAGTGTGGGGCCCACACCTATAGTTTCATTTTTCACATAATCTGCCCAATAATCAAAAATGAGTCTGGAAGCCTCGAGACCTAAACCAAGGGTCCTCCTAGCCTAAAATCAATATTCGGGAGGTGATGGCACTATCAAAATTCTCATCCCATGTCATCTACTAGGATTTTTGGTCTGAGACCATATCCTAAATAGTGAAAGCTCCAAAATAGATAAATGAGCCTAAAATCCAAATGAACTATCTAATACTCGAACCGACTATTTTGGCAAGTCAAAAATAATCTATAGTCGCTGTGGTAAGGCTTAAAATATTGGAAATGCATGCTAATTGAGGAAATAACTGGGAGGGTCTTTACAATATCCACTACTAAAATGACTTTCATCCACAAAAGTCAATGGATAGAAAGATCTTGAAAGCTTGAAAGGATGAGGTACTAGGCCCACATGCTCCAAGCACGACTCCCCGAATAACCTCCACGAAGAGATAACACTTCCAAGGGATTTTGCTACAAGTATCCCTTTTTTGTAACCAGTTTCCTTTCTCCCCTTCTCAAAAAACTAAAAATCAACCTCGACCACCAACTGGACCGAGGAAGGCTAATGCACATAAATCTGAATCACAACACACTAATACCACACCGATAACATCATAATCAAATGAAAACACATCCAAGCCAAAGGCAAACCAAGGCATGAGTCATGCAACCAACTCCAAATCTAGATATAACCTTCTTTTGCCTTTCCAAAGTTGTTATCCACTCCAAACCAAGCAAAAAGTCACCCGAGTCTTATTTGAACAATTCCATCACACTAGCCTTAAAAAACTGAAGTTGATCCCACTAAAAATCCATAATTGCAAGCATGAGAATGATCCCATGGGGTGCTACCTGAGAATGCAAATAGAGATAACCAAGGTCTATAATCTATGTCGATGCTACAACCAGTCTGAATGACCATCGAAACTGGAATCCAAGAGTCCAAAGCATAACTACACACTATTGAACGATCCGCTCTCGAATGCTCCACCAACTGAGGAATAATCCATGCTACTTCCAACCCAAGCATACTACTCCTATTGAGTAAATCATCCAAAAATCCCAATGAAAACTGAAAACCCAAGGCAAAATCTGAAGGAACCAATATTGTGCTAATCAAACTACCATCTGAACACTTATTAACCACAATCCATCTTAACTAAAGAAGACCAAATAGCTAACGATAGAGTAGGCTTAGCCAACCCATAAATGAAATCCCAACTGAAGAAATCTAAAAACTAAGGTTGGACCCAAGCTTTATAACTGTAAACTAAATTCTCGGCACCAAGGTTGAACCGTTCGATCTCAATTACCCAAACCAAACCTAAAGATGAGTAAGAATCCACACTCCCAATCTATCATAACCTATAAATCGCTATTCCAAGGCATCAAAATAAGAACTGAGCCAATAATCCTGAACTAAGGCCAATTACTCAAATCAACCTTACTATCCAAATCAGACAAATCCTTACCAAATTATGCCAAGCTAAAATCGAAATATAGATAACGAACAAAATCACAACAGAGGATAAATCACCAGCTGAAAACACAAATAACCCACTCTATAACTACTAGAGGGCACGAACTACCAAAGCATTCTCAAGAACTCGCCAGGGCTACAAACTGTACTAGAGATACTCAAAACTCTAGCAACTTGGAGAAATGCAACTCTAGTTGGAAACTAATCAATCCAATACTCCATCTCGACAACAAATACCCAATTCACCAATTTAGGAAACAGTCACAGGAAAGATCACCTATCTTCAACTCTCGAACTCCACTTCGATAATAACCACGCCATAGTAAGAACATAGCATCCAACTCAAAACCAATACCAAGAGCAAACCATCACCACGAGATAAACCCAGCAAACTTGAAAGATGAATCCAAGCCCTCTCAAAATCAACATCATAATCACTATTAGGCGATAAACTGACCAAATCAGAAGAATGGACCCTAAACTAGGGAACCTAAAAAATGTTTACATAGAGCGGGATAGCCAATTCTAAACCCATAACAAAACCACGGAAGGTCAACTTACCTATGCTGTCATAATCTATTCCACACTAATCTATACCCAATAGAAGAAGGAAATGACCAACCTCACCTCACTATAAGAGAGAAATCATCCAACCAATCTAGCTGCCCAGGCCAATAAATGAGAACCGCGAAGAAGGGAATTCTAACTAGATACTAACAGTTTAGTCGTCTACCAAGTAAGGATCGATCAACATCAAACAATGACAATAATAACAACATTAATATAAACATCAATATAAAGATAGGTGGTACCAAAATGAAATCAACAACAAGTAATACTATAGGGCCATAAGAAGGCTAATATGCCAAGATAAATAGGACTCAAACCTAAATGCTACACCCAGGGAAATATTATACTGATCCACTACTAAAAGAATTCATCTACAGGGGTAGTTATATAATCATGAACTCTATATCAAGGTACACAACAATCAATATAAACCTACCAAGGCATACAATCATTGATGGGTACGAAAACCCCAATATACTCAAATAAAAAGGTAAAAACAGAAGATAAAAGTGCACCTAACATGGCAAAATCCAAAGTCACATGCCTAACGAGTATGAGGGAGAACAAATCAAAATGGGTCCGAACTCGGATTGAGCATCTGAAACACTAATTGAGGAGCTAAGCACACTGTCTCCAACAGATGGGGTGGCAATACTATAAGAATGGTCTGAATAAGTTAAACGGCCAATAATCCTATATTGGGTACATTCTCTAGACCAAAGACCGAGCTCTCTATAATCGTAACAAACTCTAAAGCCCTAAGCTTGCAAGAAATATAAGTTGATGCCAACTGGCTGACCCACTGACACCGAGGGCACTCCCTACTAAGATGACCATCTTCTCCGCAATCATATATGCTAACTCTTTCTGAATAACCAACTCGTATCTGGGGAACTCTCTAGACCAATGCCCTATCTCGCCACAACCAAAACAAGCTCCTGGAATACTCCAAGGTTCTGCTCCTCCTGATCCAAAATGGTTGCCATGACCAGAAAACCCATACCGAAAACTTTGTAAGGTCTGATAAAAACTCTTTGTGGTTGTCCTCTACCTCTGTATCATTAATATTTCTCTAATCTAGGCTCTATCCTCGAATTCTAGCTCAGCATCCCTAATCTCATGAGATCTAGTCCTCACCATCTGTGTAAAAAATAGTGGAACATAACTTAGAACATAAGGTATGAATAATCCACACGATAAGGAATATAAATATAGAATTTTTCCCTAAAGATATCTTATAGTCTCTCAAAGATAAATATGGATGTCTATGTATCGATTCGCGAGACTCCACTAGACATCCTACTCTTACACTTATGAGATTGGAGAATGTGGTTCTGATACCAATTTTTCACGATATAAAAGTGAGTCATGATAGCACTTATCATGGCATGACCTTGATAAGTAAGTCAATCGCTCAAAATGATAAAGTAATATATAAATACAGTAATGAACACCTAGGCGAGACTTCAAGAATGAAGTTAAGCCAAACATGAACTATAATTACAATCGAACATAAAAGAAATCCATAAAATTCCAATCCCAAAATTTGGTGTCAGCGCAATAGAGCATCTAATACAATATCTGGAATAGAAAATACATGGTTTATTTATGATATGAAAATAAAGACAATTCATAGATAGAAGAGGCATGGAGTCGACTTTAAAAATCATAGAGTGTCCAATACCTTAAAGTGTCACTATCTTCACCGCACGAATCAGCTTTCGTAAGTCATACTTATTCTAGGATCTACACTAAAAGGGCACAGTAGGGATGAGTATGGTCCATTTATACTGAGTAGGTATCATAGGCTGACTGAGCAAAGCAGAAATAAGATAAGTAAACTATATGAGCACGTCACCTGCAAGCAAAAAGTCCCAAACAGTACCTCACACCAACTCCACTAACAATTCTAATATAAAAAGCATACAAAAATAGCAACAAAATATATATTAAAGAGAAATACATGAAAACCAAACACAAATCAAGAAAACTAAGAAAAACAGGCAAGATTTGAATTTGAATGTAAATGTAATGCAATGCAATGTGGATGGGTTGAAGTCATCGTATGACTTTTTACATACACCCACCGAGCTCGCATCTACTAGTTAGAACCCATGGGGAGCTTGTAATTCATATAATGTATCTCATATCTTAATCTCATATCAATCTTAACTCTCCTCTTTGGCACATGTACACGGAGAGGATTTTCATAAATGTGTCTCATTTTCTTTCAAAATTGGTATTTCTCAATTGATGAGTGGTGAATTTACTACTCATTTGAACTTAATATTCGTGCACATTACCATGATTTAAATGTATAAATGATACATATGTGTGATTAAATGCACTAATATCCATATTTTGCAGGCATACAGGTTATGAGATGGAAAGATGTGGATTTAAGCTAAAAAGAATCAAAAGGAGAAAAGAAGTACAACTGGAAGACCTGTAGCAAAAATAAGCCTTAGTTATTGTGATGCCAGTTTGAGGGTTACGATCATGGCCAGTCAAGACAAGTCAACATACCGCGATCGCGAGTTCTAACCGCGATCGCGGCGAAGCGGGATTATGCTCAGGGAAAGATTTGTAAATGCACACAGCTGATTCTCAAATTCTCTTAAGAGGGTCAAACCTTATCCCATAAAGGAGATTCCGACTTTTATGGAATTTATCCACACTGTAGTTTGCAATTTTGAGAAGACAACTATTGTATTAATTTGTGGGTGAAGAATACATTAGAGTAGCTTTCAAGTGGAGAATTGGTAATTTCCATTGAAGATTTGTTGAATCCTAAAGCTTGCAATTTGCATTCTCTTTATCTTTCAATAAATCAAATTGATGGAGATTTTTGGGTATATCTTGATTTTAATCTTATGTGTAACTAGTTCTTCCTCTTGGGATTATGTTAGAATAGGGAGCAATTATGTGTGGGTTGTGATTTATTTACGCATTTGCTAGTTTGTTGATGATGGGTTCTACTATTGCTTGATTAAATTGGTTGAAATTTATGGGTGAAAGCCTTAAATACCCACAAGGGTTTGTGGGTGAAAATTCCAAACTCTTGAAAGTTCAAACCATCCTTGAAAGAGGGGTTTGGGTGAACTTTTGGAACCCACTTCATCCTTGAAAGAGGGATGTGGGAACCAAGGCAATAATTGATAATTAATGGGTGTAGTTTGCTAATTTTCACTATCTTAGACATAAGGGTGATTATGAGGTTGACTATACCTTGGGTATCATCCTAGAAATAGGGGTGCCTAATTGAGGTGTTGGGTGGCTTTAATTGACACACTCGTTAGGTACTCAAAAGGGTTAATGAGTGACATCTTTGAAGCTTTGTTGACAAACTAGCCTCAAGGATTTTTAACCTAACCTACCACATCATTAACGACTAGAATTTGCACAAAATCATCATGTTCCCATGCATAACTTGCCCCTAGGAAATCATAATCCCAAGATCCATTTCTAATTGTTTACTCTCTAATTATTTGTAGCCCCGAGTTAGTCCTTTAGAAATCCAAAAATAATCGTATCTTTGAAACGTGTAAAACCCCCTATAAATACTTGTACCTTGGGTTTGAATTTGAGAAGTAACTTTAATTTCAAACTTGTTTAATCTCCACTTACATTGTTCCTCGTGGATTCAACCCCAACTCAAAGTTGAATAATTATATTGACAACGACCGCCTTGCACTTAAATTGATATGTAAGTTGAGCGTTATCACCAGTGCACCAGTATCTCATGAAAGTATATATATAGAATGAAGATGTAATCCCCACAATCAACTCAAATGATGATATATAATCCATCCAAGATGGAATATATGCGAGTAAGCTCAAAAAATTAACTCAATAAGTCCATAAGTCATGATTATCAACTCCAATTAGGAACCATCAGAATAAATACGCATGCAAGATATCAGTAATATCATATCGACCCCTAACTCAAGTATTTTATCATTATAAAAGAAACCAATGCTCAAATAAGGCCTATACTAGCAAAATAAGCTCCCACATGGGTATCATATCAAGAATAGGACATTTAGATGCACCGATAAGGCCAAAAATGTCAAATAAAGCCTCCACACGGGTAACACAAAATATCAAAAATTACAAACCAACTACAACAGAATATACGCCCCACACAAGCACATAACAGTAAAAAACAATCTCGAAATATAAACCATATAGTTATTTTCCCCAACTCATAGCATGTTTTACTTACTCATTAACTATCCTGCTCAATCTGAAAGAAGTTGAGTCATATCTTACATCAAAATGATGAAATTACGATCTAAAGTGCTTCAACACAGAGCCTTCCCTTTTTGAATGACCTCGGAATCAACTACAACATTCAAATATAGCATCTATGCATTAAAGAAAGCTAACGATACCCATATTACCCATATTTGGGTCGTGTCCTTTAACACCTAGTGATCACAATAAAGGGTGGCTTCTTTTTCCAAGTTCGTGGCCAAGGGCCTGCATTCACAAAGAAGGATCTGTACACCAGGTATCAGCTGTGCACCAGCTGATTTTGCATGATTTTAAATGTTTCGAACTAACCCTCGAGATTCGTTCGGGACCCGTCAGAAGTAAATCATATATGTTACTTGGCTAATCTCGACGTTCCAAACTCAATGACGTCAGATCATTGAAAAAGGATTATTTTCACAAAATTAACCTTGGGAATCCTATTTTACTATTTTTCAAAAGAAGGGTCGAATGAGATATAACAACCTTGAAGTCAAACCAACCCTGCTTCGAACTTAAATTTGACATTTCGAATCTACTGGCGTAGTCCGTTTTGCCATTGGACACTTTGAACAACAAATATAGATCGAAGTCAACTATATGGCTTCTCAAGCCTCTAAAAACCATAAACTCGCATAAATCGTTCTCCATCACATTGAAAACCATGTCAACCATCTCTGAACCTCAAAATTAACGTACTAACTACAGAGAAGGGCAAAATAGTCAAAACATATGGAAATAAAAAAATCCACAAATTCAGATCATTACAATATTACAAAAGAAAGTAGGAGAAAATTGCTTACAATTTATGTACTCACCTTCAAATAATTTAAATATACAAATAAAGTTATTTGAAAGATTTAAAATTGTTATAAAAAAAAGTCATATTTTAAATAAAATAATGCAACTTAAATTTAAAATGTTAATGCTCAAATCAAAAATAATATTAAATAAGAGAAATAAAATTTCTATTCTATATATTAGAAAAGTCGGTTTCAACATGTCAGTTATTTGACATTTGATAAAAGTCCAAGGGCATTAAAGTCTTTAAAAGACTTAAGAACTCTACCTGCACATAAAAGTTGTTTATTAGGCTTTGTTATTTGGACCTTATGATAAAAAAAATTATAAAGCCCCTCTTTTTCAATTTAATTACAGTCCATGCCCTCATAGAAATGGTCCCATCAATTTTTCTATTTTTCATAAATGTGATGAAATATGGACTTTTCTTCCATCTATTTCTCATTTGATTTAGAGTATTGTGATAAGGTTTTCTGTATTTTTTATTTTTATTTAAGGTTTATATCAAATTGATTAAATTTAATATATTTACTTTTATTAATTATTCTTTATTTGAATTTTATATTAAAATAAAACTTCTATTTTATTTGTTAATTTTAGTAAATTAGGAAAGATATTATTTGTGACATCAGGTAATTATAAAATACTAATAGTTAAATTTAATATTTTAAAATATAATTAATAAATTTAATTTAGTAAAATAATTTTTTAAGAAATAGTTTACTATGCTTCGTGTCAGGTCAGCATATATCAAATAAAAAGGAACTAATGAAAAACGCATAATAAGATTTTGCTTTTATAAAATACAATCACTATTAAATACTCTCTACATTCCTTTTTATATGTTTTCTTTTCTTTTTTAGAGTCAAATGGTACAAATTTTGACCAACATTTTAAAATATATTTCTTAATCAAATTGAAAAAATAAAAATTGAAATGTATAATACTTTTCATATACGGTAGTTTTTTAATATCTATATTTTAAGTTGAAAAATTAATCTAATCTAATTTAACTTTAAAACTTAATTAAATTGACTCACAGAAAATAAAAGGATCATATAAAAAGGAATAGATGGAGTAATGCATAATAATTAGCTATTCTTGTATATGCAAAATATATAATTCCATATTTGACTGAGTATACCACTCTTATGAATTATTGATGATTACTATTAGTGATGTTAGAATTAAGTTAGTTTTCATACAAGTAACATAATCAATTTTTGAATTGAGATTTTGAGTGGTAATTGTCTCTTCACCCTTGGACTCATTTTCATCACCTCAAATCCAAAGGAAAAATTTTAAAGTTTCATTTTTAAAAATTTAATATATAAAATATATTTTATTCGTATAAATTATTC
Source organism: Capsicum pubescens (assembly GCA_030864215.1). Lineage (NCBI taxonomy): Eukaryota > Viridiplantae > Streptophyta > Magnoliopsida > Solanales > Solanaceae > Capsicum > Capsicum pubescens. The sequence continues at coordinate 241,899,845 of CM061548.1, forward strand.
GATTGATTTGTTGTTGTTGTTTTTTGGATCTATTTTTTTAAAACTAAAAAAACTAACCGGACCTATGATTTTAATTAAAGAAACTAATAATTGGTTTGTACATCAGTCAGATTGTTACTTTGGTTTACACAAATTAGCTAACACCCCTAAAATCAATTATAAGGTTTTTTTTGTCAACACAATTATAAGGTTAAAAAACACTTTTTCGGTGTTTACTATACTCCTAAAAATTGAGAATTTAGAATTTATTTAGAATATTAATAGACTATCTATATATTTGTAACCAAAAGTAGAAAATAAATATTTTCTCTCTTTTTATCCTAATTATTATTTTAACAAAATACATTAATAAATATAACTTATAATATTGTGCCCGTGCTAACACGGGCCGTTGCTCCCTAGTAATAGTAATAATTTGAGGTTGTCTATTTATTTTCTTATATTCGATAATTCTGAAGAATGAAAGAATTTTCACAACCAATAAATTATTTTTAAATTAAGAAATATTAGACTTATCAGTAGTTTATAATAGGTCCAATAGACAACAATCTTTATTTATATTGTACAAGGATAAATACAATATTTAGTACGATATGAGATTATTTAATTATTATAAGTTATTAATTAAACAGGTAAAAATTATTGTATGACGAGAAAAATACAGATAATTGCGGGATGTTTCTATTTTTAATATAATTTTAAAACAACATAAAGTAAATAAATAATACTCAAAAGCATTATTGAAAATCTTAAACAATGAAATAAATTCGTAATATAGAATATAACAGTAGGCTATTTATCTGTGTTCATATATACAATACAAAAATTAGAATTAAAAATGAAAACTAGTTTGATGAAAATAAAGGATAAGAATATGTTTTTGCATTGAGATAAATGAGAAGAAAAATCTATATCTATAATCTATAATTTATAATGTAAAATATATTAAAAGTATGAAGACCCTTAGAAAAGTGATTTGAACTTTTTGCCCTTCACTTAAAGTCTCCGCAATAAATAAAATCGTCTTTTTCACATCATTATAAACTACTAAACTATATGGTAATTCCCTTCCATTCCCCCACCCTCCACCCTTCACCCTTCACCCGGTCATATTTTCCATGTTTCGTGTTTCATGTAAATAGAAAAAAAACTATCCTAAATAATTTGTTTAATTAAAAATATGAATAATACATTAAATAACTTAATAGCATAATTGTTTGTTACTTTTTCCAAAATAAAAATAACTTCTTTCCATATTTCAAAAACCTTTTCTTAAAAGAAAAGAATTTAAATTCTTATAAATTGATTATTATTCCTTTCACATAGACGTAGAGAGATTATTCTCTCAATATTACAGTTTTTTTTATATCAGTCATATGTAGATTTAATTTATTAGAAATTATATTTTCATAATTTTTCTTTGTTATCGTTGTTTAAGATTTCTTTGTTTCTTGATGATATAAAAAAATAAATTAAAGAATAGATATTTGTATTATTCTTCATCTTTCTCTACTCTTTTATTGATAGTGTATGCCTGTTTTTTTGTTCTTTTTTCCTATTTGTATTGTAGGAATATGCAGTTGCTTATTAGTTTATATCCAAGTATTTCAGTTATATTTTCTATAAATTTTGTATTGTTAAGCTACAACTTTATGATTTTTTTTTATGATTAATAATTTAAAATTTTTAAAATACATGATGAATAAATTTCTCTTTTTATCGTCGTTTAATATTTTTTTATTTTTTTGATGATGTAAATAAAAATTAAAGAATAAATATGTGTATTATTCTTCATCTTTCTCGATTTTTCTATTGATAATATATGCCCTTTTTTTTCTATTTGTGTTGCAGGAATATGTCATTTCTTAAAGGTTTATATCCAAGTATTTTCCAGTTATATTTTCTATAAATTTTGTATTGTTAGACTATGACTTTATGATTTTATCTATGATTAATATTAAAGAATCCTGAAATATATGATAACAGAAAAATAATAACTTTAGCTCAAAAATTAAATTATTATTTTAATAATTTATTTATGGACGAAAAAAAAGTATTACTAATTTCATAACACGTATTGTAAAGTTAATTGTAATAGAACACACAAATAAAAAAAAATAACATGTAGAAAGTCTTAAATAGTAAGATTGATAAAAATGAAATGGAATGAATTAAAGTTGTACTATAGTTAATTACTTTAAAATAGTTTGTCAAGAATTAAGTATTTAGGTTATTTGAAATAATATGTTAAATAATTTATGAAGGAAAAATAAAAAATTTCATAGTTGGGTGACTTTCTTTGAAGGAAATGATTTTGAATTTAGATTTTTATAAATTGAGAATCATTTCTTCTTGCAACAATATGACAAGAAACAAAATTAGGTTAAAGTGATTTTGACAAAATTTAAAAGCTAAAGGTCTAGATTAAATTAATTCATCTCTATAAATTAAAGTTTAAACTTTAAAGTTAAACTGTAAAAAAAATAATTGAGGTCCATGAAAAGAAAAGGAATTTTAATTCAAAAATTAATGTTAAACGGTAATTGAGATTCAATAGGTGATATTAGGAGGAAGACGAATTTAAGCTATTCACAATTTTTTTACCATTTTTCATATTTACGTCATTTGCAGTACGGACATAACTTGTAACTTATGAACAAGATAAGATTTGTCAATTTAATAAATCTTGTGAATGATTTAATACGATAGATAGTATGAATACTATATCAGTTCATGATCGCTCCAATAATACTTGTTAAAACATAATTCTCCAACATAAATTTGTGAAAGTAACGATTTGTGGAGTTTCTAATAGAAAATGACAACTTCTTCGGAAAACAAACCCATTCAAGTTATTTTATAAAATAAATCCTTCACCAAAGCAACAAGACCTTGAAGCTTGCTGTTTCAAGTGTCATGTTCAGTCAATAATGAAATATTTTTTGTGACAAGATCAGAAGGTATCATAAGTGAGAATGTTGTCACGGAAACTAAAAAATTCCGTGAAAAGCATGACCGTCTGTCGGTAATCTATAGCTATATTATTATACTATATTAAAAGTGTGAAGATCTTTATAAAAGTTTGTCTTTTCATTTCTTTACTCTAATTATTATATCAATATCTTTATAAGAAAAATAGGAAGACTCCTAAATATATAATAATTATAATACAAGTCATAAGGAAAGGACACGCTGTAATAATATTAATGTAATGAAATCAGTAATCTGACATGGAAGAAGTAGGATTGTACATGAAGTAAAATTGGTACTTTTTTCCTTTTGTTGAAGGTTAGACATGAATTGTGTACACTTACCCTTTTCAGACACCACTATGTGGGAATGTAGTTGGTATGCTTTTACGGTAAACAGTATAATCCTAAATATATGTTGCTAACTATTTATTTAAGTGCAGAATTATAGAAAAAAAAATTACTTCTTGAAGAATAAAGAATGAGAAAAATGTGGTGATGAGTTATCATATTTCTCTTTAAGTACAATTTTTATTTTAAAAGTTTTACGTTATTATTTTAAAAAGTTGTTTATTTAATACTATAACATACACATAATAATTTATATTTTATATAAAAAATTTACACGAGACACACGTGCAAAACACGTATATTTGACTAGCATTTTTTAAAAAAAATGTAGTGACAAAATCCCTAACGGGTGAAAATCATTTTTCCTCCCCAACTTTTCCTTAAAAATCAAACTTCCCCTCATCTTTGAACAATAGTCATACTTCCCCTTTTATTCTAATTAAAATTTTAAAATGTCTATTGTACCGTCTAATCATTATCTTTTTTCTTCTTTTTTATTTACTTCTTTTAAATCATCATATTTTTATTTATTTTTTAAAATTCATGTAACAAATTTTTCATAAAAACATGAACATTATCTTCTGGGCGAAAAAAGAGAAACACTTATTAAGTATATAAGCTAAAGATAATCTATAATGAAGTAAACTAGCATAATAAGAAAATTAGTTTTATTAATAGTAATCAAACTCTAATATTTATTTTACTAGTGAAAATAATAAGTAATATTTACCGTATAAATATATTTCAATGCAAAAAATACTAAATAAAAAGGAACTAATGAAAAACGCATAATAAGATTTTGCTTTTTTGAAATACAATCACTATTAAATACCCACTACATTCCTTTTTATATGTTCCCTTTTCTTTTTTAGAGTCTAACAGTACAAATTTTGACCAATATTTTAAAATGTAGTTCTTAATCAAATTGAAAAAACAAAAATTGAAATTTATAATACTTTTCATATACGGTAGTTTTTTAATATCTAAATTTTAATTTAAAAAAATAAATTAATCTAATCTAATTTAGCTTTAAAACTTAATTAAATTGTCTCATGAAAAATGAATGGAGCATATGAAAAGAAATGGAGGGAGTAATGCATAATTATTATCTATTCTTGTATGTGAAAAATATATAATTCGTATTTGATTGAGTATAGCACTCCTATGAATTATTGATGATTACTATTAGTGATGTTAGGAAGTTAACTAACTTTTAATACGAGTAACCTAATACATTTTGGAATTAAGATTTTGAGTGGTAATTGCCTCTTCGCCCTTTTACTCATTTTCATCACCTCAAATTCAAAGCGAAAATTCTAATGTTTCATTATTCTAAACTTAATATATAAAATATATTTTATTTGTATAAATTATTCGATCGGTTTTTGTTTTTTTTTTGAATTTATTTGTTTACAACTAAAAAAAAACTTACCGAACCTATGATTTTAATTAGAGAAACTAATAATTGGTTTGTACTTCAGTCCGATTGTTACTTTGGTTTACACAAATTAGCTAACGCCCCTAAAATCAACTATAAGGTTAAAAAACACTCTTTTGGTGTTTTACTGTACTCTTAAATAATTGAGAATTTAAAATCTATTTAGAATATCAATAGACTATTTATATATTTGTAACCAAAAGTAGAAAATAAATATTTTCTCTATTTTTATCTTAATTATTATTTTAATAAAAATACATTAATAAATACAACTTTTATAATATTGTGCCCGTGCTAACACGGGCCGTTGCTCCCTAGTAATAGTAATAATTTGAGGATGACTATTTATTTTCTTATATTTGATAATTCTCAAGCATGAAAGAATTTTCACAACCAATAAATTATTTTAAATTAAGAATTATTAGACTTATCAGTAGTTTATAATAGGTCCAATAGACAATAATCTTTATTTACATTGAACAAGGATAAATACAATATTTAGTACGATATGAGATTATTTAATTATTATAAGTTATTAATTAAACAGGTAAAAAATTACTGTATGACGAGAAAAATAAAGATAATTGCAGGATATTTCTATTTTTAATTTAGTTTAAAAATAACATAAAGTAAATAAATAATACTCAAAGTATTATTGAAAATCTTAAACAATGAAATAAATTCGTAATATAGAATATAACAGTAGGCTATTTATTTGTGTTCATATATACAATACAAAAAAAATTAGAATTAAAAATGAAAACTAGTCTGATGAAAATAAAGGATAAGAATATGTTTTGCATTGAGATAAATGAGAAGAAATTTAAAAAAAAAAGGTTGTGACAAAATCCTAATGGGTGAAAATCATTTTTCCTCCCAACTCTTTCTTAAAAATCTATCTTCCCGTAACAAATTTTTCATAAAAATATGAACATTATCTTCTGGACGAAAAAAGAGAAACACTTATTAAGTATATAAGATAATGATGATCTATAATGAAGTAAACTAGCTTAATAAAAAAATTAGTTTTATTAATAGTAATCAAACTCTAATATTTATTTTACTAGTGAAAATAACAAGTAATATTAATCGTATAAATATATTTTAATGCATAAATTACCAAATAATGAATAAAAATAAGGCCAGATTTTTAAGTATTATATTGTTTAGATTTTAAATTATAATTTATATAATATTATATAAATGACAATCACAACTTAATTATTTATATAGACAATAGATAATACTCGTTTCGTATTACTTGGCGCTCCTACTTAAAATAGTTGTTTTAATTTACTTATCCAATTTATAAAATCAATAGAATTGTATTATATATTTTTTTCTTTTTACCCTTAGTATTAAATAACTACATAAAATAGTAGTATAGACAAATTTAAAGTTTTAAGTATCATTAATAACGTTAATTCAGTAAAATACACCTGCAAATAAAATTTTCTTAAGGGTTATATCATGTCAACAAAAGTCAAGTAATATGAAATGGATGTAGTAAGAGAGTGATGAAACACAAAAAAATATATGCACATGCATGTACATACATATATATACACACACTTAGGAGTGACTTGGTTGGGAATAAGTTATCTCGAGATTAGTTATGTCGAAATAAGTTGTACCAGCATGTATACGCGATAACTTATTTCATCACTGTGATATAAATGGTGGGATAAATAATTTTGAAACCAACTAATACCTCTAACCAAATGCAGGATAAAATAATCTTGAATTTTATTCCCAAATTACCATGCCTTATATCTCACAACCAAACAACTCTTTAAAATATATACTATTGAAATAACGGTCTTAAAAAATAATATTAATTTTTTTGAAAAATTCATAAAAAGTATTGTTTTACTTATAATGTTAATAATTAAATAAAATGCTATAAATACCTATGTTAATATATATATATATATATTATAATATAATATAATATAATATAATATAATATAAAGAGGTATTAGATAAATATAGGATTAAAATTACAAGAACTAAATAGACATTGTATAGGATAAAGGGAGAGTGTGATTATTGTTCAAAGTTAAGGGGGAGTTTGATTTTTAAAATAAAGTTGGGGGGTGAAAATGATTTTCACCCAAATACAATTCCTAACTCCCATTAGCATATGAATAAGAAAACTAACCCCAGTTACCCCATGTCTTCTTATTTTGTTTCCAAAACCTAAAACTCTCCATAACCCATGTCTTCTTTTTTTTTTCTCGCATATAAATTAAGAAAGAAGGGGAGCCTTGGATAATTGGTAAAATTATTTTCATGTGATTAGGAGGTCAGAGGTTCAAGCCTTGGAAACAACCTCTTGCAGAAATGCAAGGTAAGGTTGCATATAATACACACTTATGGTGGGGTCTTTTTTAAAATCTACGCATAGCGAAAGCTTTAGTGCACCGGGCTGCCCTTTTACATATAAATTAAGAAACTGTCATCTCAAACTGTTGAGTGAAACTATCTTCTCACAGGATAATAAATTGTCTAATTATTTGAAATTTACCTTTGCAGAAAAGCCATTTGATTCGCTCTGAATTTGATTCAGTTTCAGGTCATGTGATCATGTTTTGATTGAACTTAGATGATTAGATGCATATATAAATTTTCATGTCAGTGATTACCATAAAAAAAAATTGAGTTCTAGATAAAAAGATGTTGCAATGTGGACTTACATGAATACGCATAAGTCGTTCTTGAATCAGAGGTATCATTTTCGAATTATACATATACATGCATTTGTTTAATTGCACTTTAATCAAATTGTGTTAGTTGTTTTCTTTGATGTAACAATGATCTAAATAATTTCTCATTCTTTGTAGAGTTGAGATGTTCATAAAATTCATACACATGGTTACATTATCAAGAAAAATAACCGTTGAGGTTGTTGGACTTAGTCAACATTCCGTTGAGATAATAAACTTCGTATTTATATTCTTGAAGATGGATTTTAGAAACTAAATGCTTAGAAACAAGGTTAATTTCATGATCCAAATCCGCCGTGAATGGCAGCCACACTACTCACCGGGTGGAAAAATCAACTACCCCCAAAAACTAACCCATAACCAATACCTAAAAGAGATAATTAGAACTAATTCATTAATAAATATCCAAATCTAAAATAAAATCAAAAGTACACTATTTGTGAAACATTATAATTAAACAAAAAAGACCATCCCTACGACCCGAAAGTCATCCGAACCAAAACATCTAAGATTGTCAAGAAGGGGATGCAACCCCAAAACTAAAAGAAAGTGTATAATGTCCAAAAAAAATGACTATGACATAAAGGAAAGATCTCATGGTAGTTTGGATATGCCACTCACCTTGAAATCTCACCTACTGAAATCACAAGTGAGGTCTCGTAGGAGCCGCTGAAATATGTGTTGCACTCACAAAAGTAAGGAATCGGCACACAAGAAAACAACAATGTACTGGTAGGATCATTTGGCCAACCTAAGATAAAAATATGAACACTTAACTAAAATATAGTACAACAAGTTAATCCATGCTCAAAACTAACATACAGTTAGCACATCAACATCAAATAAATGGTTTAGGATTAAAACCAACAAGTCAACAAAAAAACACCAAGTCATGTTCAGTCAAGACATGTCAAGACAAGCAAGCAATGATCATGCGTATATATAATTATATTCCTTGGTTCACTCAAGAAATAGTTAAACTCACCTGGCCCTCGTACATAAACTCTATGGATAATACATTTATCCTCTAGCCATTATCTACAAGGGACAAATTCCGTCCATGTACTAAGATCCTACACATAAGTATCTGCCAACCTTATTTTGTCAGTAACCTGTGAGAACATTTTAAATATCAAAATAAAATCCTTGTCAAGTAGTTCATGCAATACAGTTTTGCTCTCTCAACTTTGCAGGAGCCATTCGATAGGGATGAATTTATATAGGGCGAGTTTCCGGCTCTAAGTTAATACAAAATTCAATATCTGTATCCAAAGGCATACCCTGTAGGTCGGAAGGAAACTGCCAAAACTGACTCTATAAAAGAGGACCCCACACTCAAATCTCGGAGATAAGCTAAAAAGGCCGAAACCCCCATTCCCACAAACTTTCTGGCCCCAAAAAATGATATAATTTACACCAATTTGGCCTTATACACTCCTCTCATTCTAGTTCATCCATTTCTGATATAGTTAGAGCCGTTATCTTAGCATTACATTTTAAAACATCGTATGGAGATAACCAGGTCATACCCAAAATTACATCAAAGTCCAACATATCTAGAATAATTAAGTCTACCCAAGTTTGAAAATCCAAAAATAATACACTACAAGAATGGTAAACATGGGTTACTACCTCAGACTCACCAACCGAAATAGACACATAAACAGGGTAATCAAGTACATTACAAATCAGATTCAGATCCACCATAAACTAAACGGATACATAAGAATAAGTAGACCCTAGATAAAATAAAATAGAATCCACCCGATTACAAATAGAGATAGTACCAGTGATCACCGCATTAGAACCCTCGGCATCAGTATTTCTTGAAAATGCATAATAGTGAGCCCGATCATTAATCTAAGCTAACTCATTTCCAAGCTGCATTTTTTCCTCTACGTTGTTATTTCCTTGACCACCCTAACCACCTGCCTGATTTCTCTATCAAACTTGTGGACAACCTCTACCATTACCTTATCCACCTCTATTAGCTGAAATTATAGCTCGAGTCTGCTTCTGCGCCTAGATATTTATCTGTCTCAAAGGGCACGTCCTCTTAAAGTGACCAACAACACCACAATAGTAACTTTCCTACTAAAAAGGCTAATTAGTAGAAGAGTAAGAAGTCCCTTAGTCCCTAACAATCTGTTGTTGAGAAGAGACTTGAGCTGGACCCATAGTAGAAGCTGGCAAGGCTGACTGAATTGGACGGGCTGAATAGGTTTGATGACTGTGGCCCTTAAAGTAAGATCCACTGAAATTCCCAACATTGTAGGGATTCTTGGCTAACATCATATCCCGAACTGCTTGCGTAACCCCCTTTAACTTCTTCACATAATCTGACATTTCATTAAACCTCTTCCCTGCAAAAGTCATAAGCACAGACAAAACCTGGAGATTATAATTTAGACTTTTGACATAGCATCGAATCCTCTCTTTCTTAGTAGCCAATAACTGAGTAGCATAGCAAGAAAATGCATGGAAGTTAGCCTCATAAACCACAACTGACATATCACCTAGCTCCAATGCCAAAAACACATCTTTTTTTTATGATTATAGAGAGCACGAGGCACATGTTTCTCTAAGAAAAAAGTATAAAACTGTTACCAAGTTAATAAAGGCAAAATTGAGAATCAACATTCAATATACACCCTCTATCATTGCTTAGCATCCTTCTCCAATAGGAAAGTTACAAACTCAACTCCATATTCTTGAATAATACCCTCTTGTGTAACCACTCATAACAGCCAATGATGAACTCAAATGCATTCTCAAACCCAATACCCTAAAATATAGGTGGTTTCACCTTTAAAATTTTAGTCAGAAGATCATGTTCAGTACTAATCATCACAGAACCCAAAATTAGAAGAGGAAAAACATTAGTTCTTAAAGCATTATCCATTCTATGAGCCATGGCAATAGTAGGGTGAACAACCAAAGCTTGAGAAGCCGGTACATTAGGAGTGACTCCAGTCCCATCCAACCCACTCAAAAATCTAAAACCTGTTGAACAACTTGAGCAAACATGGAAGGTAAGGCTGCAACCCCAGTTGGTACTGCCACCTCGTGCTCCATTCTCTGCTCCTCTACTACTTCTCTCTCCTCAACATGATCTTGATATGGGAGAGGGAATACTGACCCTTAAATAGCCTAGCTAGAAGATGCTCAATCTCTACCCTTAGCGAGTGTGGCTTGTCTTTTTTCTCTCCTTCTTCTCTCTATTACCCATTCTCTTCTTCTTATAATTGGCTCCTCAGTTGGATCGACTGGTGCAGGGCTCCTGCTTGGGTTTCTTTAGACCTAGTATTCACCATCTATGGACAAAAGAGTGAAGAAATCAGATACTAATTTGGATTGCCAGATATCAATTAGAATAATGTCATAGAATGAAAGAAACAAGAATGATAAATTTCCTAAAGTCCTATAATCTCCTACAAAAAATGTACAACCATCGCTGTACCATTCCGCGAGACACTACTGGACCCATTATATTATGATGAGATTGATGAACCTAAGCTCTGATACCAACTTTTTCATGATCCAAACTCATTGTGAGTGTCACCCACACTACTCACCTGGTGGAAGAAGTAATTACCCTGAAAACTAAGCCATAATCAACACATAAAAAAGATAACTATAACTAATCTATCAATAAATATTCAAATCTAAAAAAATAAAAATACACTATTTATAAAATATTGTACTTAAACAAGAAAACCATCCCTAGGAACCGAAAGTCATCCGTACCAAAATATCTAAGATTGTCAAGAAGGGGATGCAATCCTAAAACTAAAAAAAATGCATAATGTCTAAAATAAAGGACTATGATAAAGGAAAGATCTCATGGTAGCCCGGATATGATGCTCACCCTGAAATCTAAAATCACCCACTAAAATCACAAGTAAGGTCTTGTAGGAGCCACTGGAATATGCGAGGCACTCACAAAAGTAAGGGTAAGTATAGTATCAACACACAAGAAAATAATAATGTACTAGTATGGTCATTTGACCAACCCAAGATAAGAATATGTACACTTAAATAAAATATAGTACAACAAGTTAATCTATGTTCAAAACTAACATACACTTAGCACATCAACTCCAAATAAATGATTTAGGACTAAAACTAACAAGTCAATAAAATATCATCAAGTCATGTCAAGACATGTCAAGACAAGTAAATAATTTTCAAGCGTGTATATATAATTATATTTCTCGATTCACTCAAGGAACCATTAAACTCACCCGACCCTCGTACATACACGCTATGGGTAATATATCCACCTACTAGTCATGACCTGCAAGAAAAAATTCCATATATGTACTAAGACCCTAGGCACAAATTTTTACCAACCTTGTTTGGCTAATAACCCATGAGAACGTTCTAAATACCAAAACATTTCATACTTAACAATAAGGTGGGTCAAAATCATACAACACGTAAAATTACTTGCATTGACGACACCAAACAACGTGCACTAACAAGGTACACTACAAAGTAGTTAACATGCACATATAGTACAAATTAGATTAACCTATAATATCATCACCTACCTCGAATCAAGTTTGCACAACTCCTCTAAGTCATTTTCTTTTGTACAAGTTTTGCTTGCTCTTGATCTAGAACACGCATATAAATACATAATTAATAAAATAAACTACTATATTGGGAGTTATTACTCACACCCAACCCCTAAGATGCAGTTCATGATCATTTTCTTCCCGTTCTAGGGCTTTTCTATCGTAATTCACCTAAAACTACCAATTTCACGAGTTAATTAGTGAATTAATGGAATGAAAGAGGTAAATTAACCATTCATAGTCATAATTCATTAAATTATTACTTAATTCACTTCCTTGCACTAGAAAACAACTAAAATCATCCCTAAAACCACCTCTGAACTCCATAATTTGCAATTTTAAGGCTAAATCAACAATTACTAGATACGGAGATGAAATTCATACCTTACCTAAGCCTAATGGAGAAATTTGGTAGAAATCTCCCCAAATAGCCCTTCCTTTTCCCCAAAATGAGTTTTAGAAAAATAAATTATTTTGAAAAAAATTAAAAAAAAAATTGAGACTTTCGTTGCTATAGAAACGGTCTGCCACTATAGCGGTTGTTGACCGGATAGACCGTCGCTATAGCAGAAATTATTCTGCTATAAAGGCACTTCGCTATAGCAACATGCACGTTGCTATAGCAGTTTCGATGGGACAGAATGTTTAGTTTCATCCAAAAAACTTAATTTTTGGAATACACCTTAAACCCTCCGACATTTCAAATAATACCCTTTATGCTTACATTAATTTCGAGAGTTCTACTTACCCAAATTCAATTTCATAAATTCCTACAGATTTTTTATCGTATTAGATAACTATAAATTAAATAAACACCACAAAACTTTCCTAAATCATTCCTGAAATTTATAACTTCAAATTCAGAAAGAATATTTCATTTTAAACAAAAGGTTTATATATAATGACGGAAATAATCGTTATAGTTAAATTCCAACATCCATGTTTGTTTAGTGTATGAGTTTGATTTTTCAAAGGCTGGTTTGGACTACGATGGGTGATCCAATCAGTTCTTCATAAAGTAACCAAAGTAGCCTCGCCTGAGCGAATTACATGTGCAATATATGCTTATTCTATTAGTCATCTCATTTTTTTCTCTCTAAATTAGAGGAAGTCTTTCTATTTCTATTTTTTAAGGTACGGGTTGTTCTTACATACCTTGACATCAGATAGACATCTATTTCTAATACAGATGCTAAATTTTTGGACAAAGAAATTTAAATATTCAAGTTTTTGGGAAGATTTTTTGACATATTTGTAACCTTCTGCTAAGAGATTTGATAAATGGTTAGTTTTTTGTGTTTTATTTCTAAATATGTATCAAATTATTATTTAGATTTATCCAAATGATGTGGATTTTCAAGTTTATATCAAATTATTAATTTGTTAATGGTTGATTTTTAAAGTTATATGACTACAAATACAAAACAGAATAAGGATAATGACATAATATTGAAAGAAATTATTGATTCAATTCTTACCAACATACGAATATGATCACACATACGAACAATATTAGTTCATGTTGATGAGAAAACAAGATCAAGAGAGTATCGAAGGACAATAATACTGCATATGTTACTTTATCCACAAGTCTTGGAGAATCATTATTTTCTATTAGTAATGTTTAACATTTTTGAAGGGGAGCCTTGGAGTTACTGGTAAAGTAGTTGCCATGTGATCAGAAGATCATAACTTCAAGCTTTGGAAACAGCCTCTGGCATAAATGTAAGGTAAGGCTGCATACAATACACTCTTATGTTGGGGCCCTTCTCCGAAACCTGCGCATAGCGGGTGCACCGACTACCCATTTTTTCATGTTTAAAATTTTCCTAATAGTTTGCAAATAGGAAATTTAATTACTATTAATCATGTTTAATATTTGCCTGATATTTTTCTAAATGTTGCACACTCTCATAATATATACACACATACAAACATATTAAAGCAAGTGCATAAGCACCAAATAAACCAATGGCGGATTAATAATAAAACACTTATCAGTTTAGCTAAAAATAATTGTTGGATTAGTTATTACTACTATTTTAATTTAATTTTTACAATTTTTTAGAAAGTAAATTTCTGACAGTTACTTTAACTTACCAACAACAACATACCCGGTGTAATCCCACAAAGTAGGGTCTGGGGAGGGTAAAGTGTACACAGTCTATGCCATTACCTCAAATAATGAAGTAGAGAGGTTGTTTTTGATAGAACCCCGGCTCAGGACATATAACAATATAACGAACAAAAATACAAAAGCACACAACAAGATGGGATAGTACGCTGCTAGATACTAAAAGAAATAAGACACCCATAAATTCTACTATAAACTATCTATCCAAAGACATAGACATCACCGTAACACCATAAACAAGAAATTCCAAGCACAGATATAAACAAAGCACTCTTCCCTACTATAATAGTTGAACTCCTACCTACTAACCCTCTACTCTAATTTGAGTCCTCCACACTTTCCTATCAAGGGTCATGCCCTCCATAAGCTGTAACTGATCCATATAATGAATAATCACCTCCCTCTAATACTTTTTCAGCCTGCATCTACCCCACCTAAAACCATCCATATCCAGCCTCTCACACCTCTGTACTAGAGTATCTGTGTACCTCCTCATAACATACTCAAACCATCGCAGCCCCATTTCCCACACCTTGTCCTTCACTGAAGCCACTCTCACTTTCTATTGAATAATCTTATTTCTAACTCTATCTTTCCAGGTAAGTCTGAACATTTATCACAACATCCTCATCTCTGACACCTTTAGCTTTTGGATGTGGGAGTTCTTAACTGGCCAACACTCTGTTCTATACAATATAGCCAGTCGGACTGCCACTCTATAGAATTTACCTTTAAGCATAGGAGGTACCTTTTTATCACACAATACCCCTAAAGTGAGCCTCCACTTCAACCACCCTGCACTAATACAGTGCGTGACATCTTTTTTAATCTCACCATTCTCTTGAATCATAGATCCAATATAATTGAAAATCTCTTTCTTCTGAATGACCTAAGAATCCAACTTAACTACCACGTCATCCTCATGTGACAAACTTAACTACCATCTTGGTCCTTCTCAACTTAAATACTTCAGACTCAAGGGTCTGTCTACAAATATCCAACTTATCATTAACTCCTCCCCTAGTCTCATCAACTGGAACAACATCATTAGCAAAAAATATACACCAAGTCACCCCTTGAATATCTTTCTCTAAAATATCCATCACCAAGGCAAATAAAAATAGGCTAAGAGTCAATCCCTGGTGCAACCCTTTCAAAATAAAAAGGGGCTCTGAATTCCCTCCACCGTTCTCACACGGGTCTTCTCTCCATCATATATGTCCTAAATTAACCTCGTGTATGCGACAGACACCTCTATATCTAATCTTGGGTGTATTTATACGCCTAAGCACCATAACTTATCCATATTTTAGCTAAGTTTAGAGAACAAAGTGCCTAGTTTCTTATGTTTTTACTCTACTTCTATGTAATTGAGCTAACCGATGTGATTAGCATAATTTCATGTATTAATGAAGTAGATGAAGACATAATAGGACTATGAAATGCGAATGGCATATGACATAAGAGAGAGTAGCAGTCTGGACCAAATGTGGCGCCTAGAAACTATGTCCAAGACTAGTTTGTCATTTATAATTAGTTCAGGGACTTAGAAGGTAATTATGAGAGAAAAGATTATTAAAAGGCTTAATGCTGAATTTTTATTCATTATTGATTATTCTGTATTATTTTGGATTGGAGAGTGGCGGCTTAGCCTGGAGAGAGAGAAAAATATTTTCTCTCTTGTTTTCACTATTCGCACACCAAGATCATCTTCTAGTTTTTGGTATGATGAATATATTTATGATGCTTTTCATTTTATTCATGAGTAGCTAAGTTTATTAGTTAGGGTTATGAAAGCCTTGTAGCATACAATCTATTACTTTGAGTTTTGAATTCATTATGCATTAATTTGTTTAGATCTACTCTCTTCACTTATCTTGAATTCTCGTGGTTGCAAACATAGAGGATATGCCTTAAAACGCAACTTGTTCAAAAGAAAGGTTGATGTTCGAAAAAGAGGGTAGTGACAAGAAAATAGGATTTCCAACCCCTATTTCATATGTTAATTCCTTAACAGGATTAACTACTTGGAGATTTTGTATTGTTTTTGGTAAACGCTTTTGATTCGAGTGAACTAAAGTGAATTAGTCCTTAATGGTGGAGAAACACTAGGATTATGTTATTAAATACAATACATTTCTCTGTAAGCACGATGCATGTATGAATTAATAAAGCCCATAGTTAGAAAGTATTGAAAACTACAAGGTGGACATAACCCTAGCTTGCTATTTCTCTGAATTCGAATACTACTACACATATTTCATCTTGTTAAACTGAAACCATTAATTTGTGAACTAAATCAAATCCCTTTTTTTATTTTACGAAAATAAATGATTAAAAGTCAACTAATCTGCATACAACTTAATTATCACCATATTCCCTGTGAGATTTGACCCCAACCTAGTTGGGTTATATATTTGACAACGACCGCTTACTCTCTCGTAAGAGAGGTTAATTTGGGCATATTAAATTTTGGCGTCGTTGTCGGGGAGTACGGTTGTCGATTGAGTTTATGTGTGTTAATTGACTGTTAGTCAAGTTTCCTTATTTTACTTTTATTTGTTTTTTTGTTCATTATAGGCTCATTGTTGTTTATTCCATGAACCAGAAGTTCAGGAGAACCATTATTACCTTTCAATCCTGAACCTCATCTTATTGAAAGAATGGCTAACCAACAGAAAGCTGAAAGATTAGCCATTTTGGCTAATGCTCAATTAAATCAACAAAATATAGATAACCCAGGTCGAGTACCTAATCTAGATGAAGAGGACCTGGGATATGATGATTTAATTGACCCGGCTAATAGGAGGCGTGCAGCAGGGGTAGTTACACCTGTAAATTGAAATCATCCATTCAGATGAAGACTAGATCGCCAAGCTGCATAATTTTATGTTTACAATGATGAGGATTATTTAGATGGAACTGGATCTACAGGGGAAATCATTCTACCACCACTAGCTCCTGGGGTGAAATTCAACATCACCAGTACTATGATCCAACTACTGAATCTGAAAGGACTCTTTGGTGGATTACTTAGTGATTATCCAAATCTACATTTGGTGAATTTAATCAGTATTTGTAAGTCATTTGATAATCTTGGAGTGGGACAAAATTCTATTCATTTAAGATTGTTCCCACTGTCTCTGACTAGAGAGGCAACTATGTGGTTGAATGAGCTGACTCCTGATTCTGTAACAAACTGGAGGCAATTAAAAGAACCTTTCCTAGAAAGGTTATTTCCGCCCCCCAGAATGTTACAGTTGAGGGATGAGATCAGTAACTTTAGGCAATTGGCTAATGAAGCTTTGCATGAGACTTGGGCAAGATTTAAAAAGAAGTTGACTCAATGTCCAAACTATCAGATGACTGATGAACACTTGATGGAAATATTCTATAGAGCTTTGAACTTACTTACAAAGCCAATAGTGGATAATGCTGCAGGAGGAGATTTTATGGAGCTCACCTTTGCTGAGGCTGCGGACATGTTAGAAAGGATAACTAAGACAAGTAGAGCTTGGGATACTAGAAATTCTGTGATAGCAAGCAATACTGGGTCTAGTGTAATATCAGCAAAGCAGTGTAGGAGATAAAAGGGGTGTGATCAGGATATGGCTCATATAAAAACCCAGATGGATCTACTCACGAAATATTTGTTGTCAGGAAATATAGAAAAGGTAAAAGCTATGGGGTCCCACGGTAAGGGAGCTTAATCAAACACTGAGGAAGAGGCTAACTATTTGCATAACTAAGGAGGTTTCTGGACCGGGGTCAAGAAAACCAAGGTTGGAACCATCAAGGAGATTGGAAGAATAAAAGTAACAGGAATGGACTGTATGTATCTCCTGAAAGCCGTGATAATACTGCCACCAGTTCAGGAAAAATGTTCATGATGGAGAAACTATTAAAGGGAGTTGAGACGACCAATTTTGGGGTGACTACTATGAAGAGTGACATATCTTCCATGAGTCAACTAGTAAACTCGCACTCAATTGCTATTAAATAACTGAAGCAACAGATGAGCCAATTATCCACAGCATTCAACCAAAGACAGAGTGGGACTCTACCAAGTTATATAGTTTAAAATCCGAGGAATGATGGATCGTGTATGGCTATTACCACTAGGAGAGGTAAGAAGTTGTCTAGTCCAGCATTGGAAGCATTCTCTCATACTAATATGGTTGATGAATCTTCAGTGGTGCCTGTGGAGTTAGGAAGTTTGAAAGAGAAGAGTGTGGAAGTGGAACAACCACCTAAGCTGAAGCATGTTAGTGATGTGGAGCAAGGCATAAGAAAAGAGTTAAAAGTTGCTCCAACTAAAATCCCAAGGACACCACCCCCATTTCCACAACGATTAAAGAAGAAAGAAGATGATGTCAAGTTTAGAAAATTCATGGCTATATTGAAGTAGTTGACAGTGAATGTGCCCTTAGTTGAAGCACTGGAACAGATGCCTGGATATGCTAAGTTTATGCAAGACCTATTGATAAAGAAAAGGACTGTGAGTTATGAAATGGTAGACAATCTTCATCATTGTAGTGCTATTTCTACAAGATCTATTGTCCAGAAGAAAATTGATCCTGGAGCATTTACTGTTCCATGTACAATTGGATTGCTAAAGTTTGAAAAGGCCCTTTGTGATCTTGGGGAAAGTATAAATCTTATGCCATTGATGGTTTTCAAGAAACTAGGTTTGGTAGATCCTACGCCCACCAATAGGCGACTTTTAATGGCGGATAGATCAGTAAAAAAGCCGATTGGGATTCTATATGATGTATTTGTAAAAGTTACAGATTTTATATTTCCTACCGACTTTGTAATTCTTGATTGTAAATTGGACTTTGAAGTACCCATAATTTTGGGTAGGCCATTCTTAGCAACTGGGAGAGTGTTAGTTGACATGGAGCTGAATGAGCTGAAATTTAGGCTCAATGAGAAAGAAGTTAGTTTTGAAGTATGTCGATCTATAAAACAACAAAAGGAGATGAGTGTCTTCTTTATTGTTGATATATTCTATGAAGATGAGCGAGATGTACCAGTTAAGTATAGGTCTGATGTGGAGACCATAGCTGGTTTGGTTGAACTTGCAAGTAAGGATGTGAGTGACTTCAAAGTGGCTGGACTAGGAATGAAGCATTTTCTTGATCCAGCAAATGAGGTATAAATGGTATCATTGATGTATCTTGATGAAGTCTGAGTAGTCAATATAATCGAGTCGTGACACGACGTTAAATCAGGCGTTGCATGGGAGGCAACCCATGATTTTATTTTCATTTTATCATGTTAAACAAAAATGCAAAAATAAGAGATGAGCCACGACCGAAACTACGGCGCTTGGTGGGAGACAACCCATCCTTCTAATCATTTTTGTTGTTTTTTATTAAGTGTAGATGCATGAAGTACTAAAGAGGAGATTAGTACCAAATTTGGTTTGGAATTGAGTGATGTCAACGGTGGTAAGTTTAGGAGTGATGGGAACATTACAGGTAAGTTGGAGTGGTCAAATGTGTAAGGCTTAAGTATGATTTGAGTTAGATTCGTGCCCCGATTTATGTTAATCCAACCCAAAAAGTTTTGCAGTGCAACTTTATTTTGTGACTTTTAATGAGGTCTGTGGCAGTAGCGTAGGGATCGGTCCGATAGGCCTGATCCTGAAGCCCACCACTGACCTCGATGGGGTGCGGGGGCAAAGCCCCCGGGGTATGGACCTTTCTCAATGCTTTATATGAATAATGGGGTGTATGGCATCGAAATTTGCATAGACCATGGTAAAAGCATAACCTTACATTCAGCCTAAGCACATTGCTTCACATAGGCGAAAATGAGTGGCATGATGTGCGCCGCACACCTTGATATAGGAAATAACATATACGCCGCACACCTAATGTTGTGAGATAACATGTGTGCCGCCCAAGCCTCCGCACATGCTCACTGCCTCACCTGTGCGATGCCCAGTGCACCGCACACCTCAACGTGTGCGATAACATATGCGTCACACACCATACCGCATAGGCTCACAATTTTATATGTGCGATGACCAATGCGGCGGACACATAAACTTATGTGATAACCTGTGCATCGTACACCCTTCAAATTCCAACATAAATTCATCTTTGAATTGGGTCAATCCGATCCAGATTTCACTCTTTAATAGAATCCATACCATGAATGCCCAAAGTCATCCTTATTTCACTCCTAAGTTGTACAAGATTTCTTTCTCACCATTTTATTTTTCCTTCAAGATTACTCTTTGCTTAACAATCTGAAGAATTTCCCTCTTTCTTCTTCAATCTTCCATCTTCAAGGTAAGTTTTACTTTCTTAACCCTTCATTATTGTGACCTTTTGTTATAGTTAATTGATTTCTTGAGGACTATGAATTAAATTTTTGCCATGTCTATGTCAAAGAAGGATTTTGAACATCTTGGAAAGATAAGCACCATTGTGGTGGTACTTGAGCTTGTACATGTGAGTGAATTGTTCATACCCAACATGGTAGTTGTGTAACCATTAGTTTTCATCTTATTGTGTTGAACATAATATTGAGAAAATCAAGTGAAAGTGATGGTGTTCTGTATATCTTTATGTGGTTGAAGTTGTAGGGCATGATTTTGTTCAAAAAGTGATTCATTGAAATAGAATTGGGGGAATTGAAGTGAGTGAATTATATTACGACTAATGTTGGTGCACCATATCACAGTGTATGTCGGCAGTCTAAGAACCCAAAAATAACACTTAATTGGTTTATACTAACAAATTAAGTATGGGGTGGTGACTTCACCACCCTTATCTTGATTGTAGTTAGTTTCTTTATGTGTGGCTGACATGGGTGTTGTGATGAATACAGGAAAATGGGCTCTAATGATGATCTCTATGTAGGTGGCATGACTCCTAATGTGGATGAAGAGTAGTACTAGCCAGGTTCTTTATCTTGTTATTTACACTGGGGACAGTGCTTAGCCTAAGTGTGGGGTGGCTGGTTACTTAGCTACTTGTTTTGTAAGAAAATAGTACCTTCTCCTTAGCATTCTTCTGTGATAGGATTAGTTATTTTGTTTATTTTGTTTCTTGTTAGATATTTATTCTATTTAGTCATAGTTAGGTGCTTTTCTCGATGATGAATGGATGACAACCGTCTTAAGAGAAAATTAGTCATTTAATTGCATGTAACTATTCTTGTGGATCACATGACATTATAACATAAGTATGTGATGGATCATTATGTTTGAAACACCTAGGCTCTAGTTGTGACTCTTGTTGTGATTGTTGGTTTTATTTGAATTCATGTAATTGTTGGGTCGAGAATCTATAATGCTCCTAATTGAGTTGATCATGTGCCATGAGTGTGTAAGACTGTTGTATATTCCTTATTGCAACTGATGCTAGAACTTACCTGGTGTGTGTGCAAAGTGAAATAAATATTGTGAGTTTAGGAGATGATTTAGGCATTTCATTGATAGCCATTTTTCATACCTTCTTTTGACCTACCTTTGTACATTATCTTAGCTAGCCCCGTTGAGCCTTTAGCTTGTTCTTTTGTTAGCCTCATATGTAGCCTAATTCATTCTTTAATAGACCGTAATTTGATCCAAAAGCTCCTAAGCGCTTTAATGTAAAATCAATGTGAGTTAGGAGTTTGACAATAAAAGGAAAAAGGTGAAACTGATGCCCCAAAATCTAGTTATTGGCGTGAGCAATTGATGTGGTTGGGAGTAGCAAAAATTATTGAAAAAGTTCCAAATTTTATCCCAGACATGTTACAATGAACCTGTTTTGGCCCTGGTCCTTCTTGGACATTGTGCACCTCAACTAAGGTAAGTCGCGTAAGTGGAGGGTGGCTATTATAGGGGTGCGTAACGTGAAAAGGGTGCAAAAAAAAATATTTGAAATGGTTGCATACTCCCACCATAGTGTTATTAATTGAGCTTAACGAGTTGGGGTGAAAAGCAAATCTGTGAAGATTGCAGAAGTGGAAATTGGTTGTTAAAGATTGGTCTTAATTGCATAATGTAGTGTATTAAAGTGCTTAGGGAAGATAGACACTATTTCTGGCCAACATAGTTCCTACCCATCCTTTATCCTACATTACAACCAGTAAAAGACCTATTTGATCCTAATCTTAGCATTCTGATATTAGTGGAGTATTACACTAAGGGCAAGCATATAGTCATCAGTTATAATTTGAGAATTCTTTGTGAGAGTGAGCGTAACTTGCTTCTTGTACCCATTTTGTTAGAAATTGCATGATTGTGAGTGATTATGGGTAACTTTCTTGTTGTGAGGTCACATGGTTGATGAAGGTTGGGTAATTTATATGATTTCTTTTCTTAAACAGTATGCATAAAATTGCCAACTTAATGAGTCTATTCTTGAGGGTAGGTTGTCTCTAGTAATGATTTCTGAATCTACTTTTTGTTCATAATTGTTGTGTGAGCCTATTTGAGCATCTTGTCTTCCTTTATGGGTGTTAAGGCTTGTGTAGTATGCATAAATGGATATGTTGTTCGAGGAAGAACAAAGCTTTAGGTGTGGGGTGGTGATCATGGGTGTATTTATACGCCTAAGCACCATAACTTATCCATATTTTAGCTAAGTTTAGAGAACAAAGTGCCTAGTTTCTTATGTTTTTACTCTACTTCTATGTAATTGAGCTAACCGATGTGATTAGCATGATTTCAGGTATTAATGAAGTAGATGGAGACATAATGGGACTATGGAATGTGGATGGCATATGACACAAGAGAGAGTAGCAGTCTGGACCAAATGTGGCGCCTAGAAACTATGTCCAAGACTAGTTTATCATTTATAATTAGTTCAGGGACTTAGAAGGCAATTATGAGATAGAAGATTATTAAAAGGCTTAATTCTGAATTTTTTTTCATTATTGATTATTCTGTATTATTTTGGATTGGAGAGTGGCGGCTTAGCCTGGAGAGAGAGAGAAATATTTTCTCTCTTGTTTTCACTATTCGCACACCAGGATCATCTTCTAGTTTTTGGTATGATGAATATATTTATGATGTTTTTCATTTTATTCATGAGTAGCTAAGTTTATTAGTTAGGGTTATGGAACCATTGTAGCATACAATCTATTACTTTGGGGTTTGAATTCATTATGCATTGATTTGTTTACATCATACTCTCTTCGCTTATCTTGAATTCTCGTGGTTGCAAACATAGAGGATATGTCTTAAAACATAACTTGTTCGAAAGAAAGGTTGATGTTCGGAAAAGAGAGTAGTGACAAGAAAATAGGATTTCCAACCCCTATTTCATATGTTAATGCCTTAACAGGATTAACTACTTGGAGATTTTGTATTGATTTTGGTAAACACTTTTGATTCGAGAGAACTAAAGTGAATTAGTCCTTGATGGTTGAGAAACACTAGGATTATGTTATTAAATACAATATGTTTCTCTGTAAGCACGATGCATGTATAAATTAATAAAGCCCATAGTTAGAAAGTATTGAAAACTACAAGGTAGACATAACCCTAGCTTGCTATTTCTCTGAATTCGAATACTACTACACATATTTCATCTTGTTAAACTGAAACCATTAATTTGTGAACTGAACCAAATCCCCTTATTTATTTTACGAAAACGAACGATTAAAAGTCAACTAATCTGCATACAACTTAATTATCACCATATTCCCTGTGGGATTTGACCCCAACCTAGTTGGATTATATATTTGACAATGACCGCTTACTCTCTCGTAAGAGAGGTGTAATTTGGGCATATCACTAGCCTCCAAGCACCTCCACAAAATCTCCCTGGCGACTTTGTCATAAGCCTTCTTAATATCAATAAACACCATGTGTAAGTCCTTCTTCCTCTCTCTAAACTATTTCTTTAATCTTCTCACGAGGTGAATGGCCTCAGTAGTTGAATGATCTAGCTTAAAATCAAAATGATTCTCATAAATAGTCACGGTCTTCTTCAACCTCAGCTTTACCACCATTCCCCAAACCTTAATAGTATAAATCAACAACTTGATACCCCTATAGTTGTTGCAACTCCGAATATCCCTCTTGTTCTTATATAATGGAATAATCGTACTTTATCGCCAAGCTATGGGCATCTTCGCTATCCTAAAAATGATGTTAAACAACCTCGTCAGCCACTTCAAACATGCCCCAATAGTTTTTTTCCAATAATCCACTTGAATCTTATCGGGCCTAGTCGCCTTACCCCTACATATCCTGCAACTATCCTTCTTGACCACCTCAACCTTGATATACCTACAATAACCATAACCACAAAACCTCTCTAAGTTCTCAAAGTCCCAGCGCGAAGACTTTATCCCTTTGTAGTTCAAAAGTTTATGAAAATAGGACTACTACTGTTTTCTAATTATGGCATCCTCAACCAACACTTTGCCATCTGACAGCGCCCAAGCGCATACTCAAGTGTACGTGGTATTATCAAGTAGTAAAGTGGCTTCAAGGAAGACCAAGTATTGATCTCTCAAGGACTTGAGTTCGCCGCCTATCCAATTCTAGTTTAACAATTGAGAAAAAGTAAATAAGGAGGTTTAAGAATTGTAAACTAAAAAGAAACTTAACTAATGCGGAAAAAGTAATGACTTAGGACAATCTATGGATAGAAGACCAGGGTTAAGGCTTACAAAAAATCATACTACATTATTGAACTTTATTCGTTAAATTACTTATCTTGGTTGTTGATTCGTAGGGTTAATTGCATGATCATGGTTTCTCAACCTCTAATCCTTTACCTAAGTTGAACTTTACAACTACATTTTTTAGAGGGGATGTAATAGTTCACTTAAGTTCTTTACAAATATCATCCTACATATGAATCAAGTAAGGTATCTAAGTACATCCATGTCCTAGATACTAATTTGAATTCCTTATTTCTTAAAGAAACACAAACCATACCTTGCTTATTCCCATGTTCTATCTCCCTATTCCCTCTCTCAAGTTCACAAGGTTGACAATTGATGTATTCTAAGGGTAGTTAATCCTTAAAATAGTTAAAACAAGAATAAACAAACAACCAATGATGATAAGCAAATTAACAAACTTAATTCAAAATGAAAGTAGTTATGATCTTGGCCTTAACCATTAAAAAGGAGTTTTAGCCTTTAATGGAAATATTCATCATTCAATCCCTTAGATTGATGATACAAACCATGAAAGAAACTAAAGTAAAGAGATATAAACCCTAAAAAGAAGTTGTGGTAGCCTCCTTAATCCTCCAAGACGTCCAAAAGTTAGTAAAAAAATATGAATAATGTCCTATTTATAGTGTAAGAAATATCCCATGCCTTTTTGAACAAGGAAACATGTTTTTGGTCGTCTGCGAACCCAGTGATGCGCCGCGTCGATTATCTCATTATGTACAATGATGTGACGAGTATAATTCACATTAATTCCCTCTTTTGGGTTCCTTATGAATCTATTTATGTGTCTCAAGTGTCAATTCTACTTATCACGCGCCTACACTCTCCCAATACTTTTTAGGTATCCAAATTGGTGTCAAGCTGCGTTTTGTGCTTCCGTGATCCATTCCAAGCCTTTTTGAGTTGTTTACACTTAATTTGAAGCTTTTAAATCCTTTATATTTTATCATAGTCCATTAAAAATCATCCTATAGAATTAAACATAACAATTTAGAGCTCAAAACAACACAACATCCTCAACGATGAACTAGAAACACGAGCTAAGCATAGGCTAAATTCACATTGAGCTTTAACTTATTGTTTTGACTCTTTTCTTGATCCAATTGACCCTTTAATATTATAATAAGTTGTTTCAAATATAAATACATAATAAAAACCTTATTAACTCATTAAAACACATTAGAACCCAACACAATAGACTAGAAAAACACCTAGCTCAAGCTAGTTACACTAGTTTTCTCGATTGAACTCTAAATGCTCAAATTGAATCAAAACTCATGTGAATCCACCATTAAACATTGTAAACACATTATTGGACACATAAATTCTCATTTATATCATTATTAACACATATAGAATAAGAATCATCCTCAAAATAAGGCTAAATAAGCTAGAATAGTAGCGCTAGAATGCATAAATACACCCAACATCACCATCCACCCCCTTGATGTACTTAACTTGATAAAGGTAAATCTCCCTCCTCTATATGGCCTTTTCAAGCCTATACAACCTATTATCACCACCTTTCTCCTCTAAAGTTGCATAAAATCTCTCAAAAGTTGTTATCTAGCCGTCGTAACTGCTAACTTAGCCTTTCTCCTAGCTAACTTATACTCCTTCCAATTCATTTGTTTCTCCTCATCATCATTAATCTCAACCAACTTAGAATAGCACACCTTCTTAGTCTCCACCTTCCTTTTAACTTCTTTATTTTGCACCAGTCCCCCGATGCTTGCTAATCAGCCTCTCAAAACACCAAATACCTCTTTAGAGATCTCCTTAATGCACCTGGACATCATCTTCTACATACTATCCATATCCCCTCTACTCTCATAAGACTCTATAGTTGTTATCTTCTTATTTATTTGCAAAGCACTGGCCATAGTCATGCTACCCCACTTAATCCTGGGTTGATTCTCCGCACCCCTCTTCTTCCTGCCTATTTTGATTACCAAGTGCATCACCAACAACTTATGTTGGGTCAAAATATTCTCACTAGGTATGATTTTAGAATATTTACCATCCTTTATCACCCTTCCTACGGAGCAAAAAGTATATCTAGGTCTTGGTCACCGAACTACAAAAGGTAATAAGGTGCTCCTCCTTCTTTGAAAAGCTCGAATTCACTTCCCATAACCCAAAAGCCCTAGAAAAATCCAAAAGTAAAGATCATTCTTCATTCCATTCCTCAACATTGAAATCACCATGCACATCATTATAACCTCTCGAAACAGACCCAATATGCCCTTTGAAATCTTCTTCAACAAAAATTATATTAGTGCTCGGGACGCCTCTTACCATCTCTCCAAAAGATCTTCTTCTCTTAATTGTCCAATTTTATTTGCAGAGCGTAGGAACTAATAACATTCAATGTAAACCCTCCAACAACTAATTTAATTGATCAACCGATCATTAACCCATTTAACCTCCACAACCTTCCCCCTACGCTCTTTATATACTAATATACCTACCCCATTACTATGCCTCACACTTCCCTAGTACCACAACTTACACCTATCCACATCTCTCACCTTAGAGCCTACCCATTTGGTTTCCTGGACATAAGCTATAATAATCCTCCTCTTCCTAAGAACTTTCACGAGCTTTATGAACTTGCCTTGAAGAGTACCTATGTTCCAAGACCTAACTCTCAACCCGAAAGCTTCTTTTATCCCACCTAACCCTACTACCCCTTACCCCTTTACCCTAAACTTAAACCTAGACTTGACCCTAACCCACTACCGAACCCAGACCCTGCCCTCACCCTCGATACTAGTCTAGACCCCAATCCCAACCCTAACCTATGACATAACCCTAATCTACCATCGACCACCACAACCACTACTCACTAAGAGAGGAGAAGAGAAAGACGAGAAAATAGGTAAGACTAAAAAACAACAGATAAGGCTAAACAGACACAATGGTAAAAAAGAATGAAATCTATAGGGAGAAACCAAGAATCAAACATGTATACCAAAATCCACAAAACCAATATACAATAATGCAAATTTTGATAAACAATATTTGATAACCCAAACTACTACCCATAAGTAGAGAGAAAGTAACACCCCATTATAAATAGATATATTAGTCTCAACTAACTCCTATTAAGTAACACTATAAAAAAACCAGTAATCCTACTAGAACAGTTAAGATAATCAGAAAAAACAAGAGAGAAAGGACTAAAGTAGTTAGATCACCTAGACCAACTAAACTAGAGGATGAAATGAGTGCACCTGAAGTGGGGGAAGACGAAGTGAGGATGTTTTTGCAAAGACCCTTCAGGTTATTTTTCATATTCCCACTTATTTTTTCCATTAGAGATTTTTCATAGTTTCCCTAAGTAATTTATGACTTGCTAGGACTAAAGTTTAGTTACCGAACAGTTCATTTGGTTTTAGAGCCAATTCCCTGTTTAGTAGTCTTCCGTGGTTCCAAATGGACACCGGGTGAAAATTTTAGTAAAATGATCTTATATGCAAATTATGACTACACCGGCAGCTTCAGAATGTCAATTTCAGGCTAGGTAGACTTTTGGTTCGGGTCCCGAGGCACCTGGGGTCATTTCAACCTATTGGTTGGAAAGTTGAGAAATTAGAAATATGGATGTGGGACCTTCATTTGGTCGAAATAACCTCGAATGAAAATTTTAAGTATGCCGTTTTATTTGAAATATTAAATTGGCATGGTTACATAGTTTGTTTGCATATACGATATTTCGGTGCAGCTACAATCACAAACTAAGGGTCGCAATCGTGGTACCCTTGGCAGGAAAAGGTAGTGCAGTCGCACTAGGGAGTATTGCAATTGCAACATCTCTTTTTAAAGTAATGAGCTGTGATCGCAAGTACTGGGCCACAATAGTGGGACCCGGTTACTTGGTATGGGTATAAATAGACCCCAAAGTCCCAATTTCAGTCATTTCTCACTCATTCTTGAGAGCAAAAACCTTAAAATAGTGTTCTAGCTTAAAATTAAAGCTTGGAGTGACTTGGGATCTTGAGTAATATTTATTTTTGCAATTATTTTCTAATTTGAGGTGAGAATTTACCCTTTTATTAGTGAAATTTCTTGATTATTTGCTCAAAATCCTAAAACTTTTGTGGGTCTAATTTTAGCCTTAATTTAGCTTGGTTTTATCCATTTTTTAAGGTAATGATTTCTTGAGCTAGTATGAATGTTGGGTTGGTCTCGAAAACTCTATTTCCATAAATAAGACCCACATGGGGTTTTGAGGTAATTTTTGGATCCAAACTACAATGGTGAGATATGGGTATCGATATTCTCATATTGATGAGTAGAATATATTTTTGATAGCTTGGAATCTTAAGGAGGCTTCTCAGAAGAGAAAAATGGTGGTTTAGTAGTTCATTGAACTTGCTTTGGTGTCGAGGTAGACTAGGTTTATCCCTTGTTAAATTAAGCTATGCCATAGTATTTTTATGTATCTTGTTGTTGGGTTGGGTTTTAAGTTGCTTGATGCTATGTAAGACTTGAGGCTAGTTAGGTTGTTTAAGATATTTGAAACCATAGAATTGGAATACTTAGCCTGTTGCCTTGAACCTTAATGAATTATACTTTATAACTCATTCTTAGAATGAGAATACTATAAATTAATCTAGTTAGATAGGACTGACATTGTCACTCATGCTGAGAGTAATTTTTTCCTTAGTTGCTTATACTAATGGAGTCTGCCTTTGTTTCTATTGACTTAGTTAAAATATTTGAGTAAAATCTCTACCTTAGGTCTAATTGGGGCTTGCTATACATCTAAGAATAGAATTAGATACCTTAGCCTAATTTGGGTAGGATTTGACTTAGAATGTATTTTGAAGATTTAGAAGTGGGTTCTTTGACCCACTTAAGCCAAGAATGATGAATAAGTTATATTGAAACCCTTATACACTTATTAAATGCCTAGAGAATGCCCTTTAAGGAAATATTGAGGAACCCTGGTACTTGTTATTTATGATGAATGACGGTGGTAGTAATACCTAAATAATTATGCCACATGTATGAATTATAGGTTAAGCATATGACAAGTTATTGATGATGCTATTATTTTGGATATTGAATGGATTATCAAATATATAATTAAATGAGTCCTTGGCTATGATATTGTCTAAGCCATAAATTATGTTATTGACTATGCTATGAATAAGCTATAGATTATGCTATGAATTAGCTATTGCTCAAGCTACTTCTTTTTGCTAATTATAAGCCATTTAATATACTATTGATTAGCCTTTCCTAATGATATTTCTTATGATAATGATCATGCTAAACAATTATGCTAGTAATCATGTTAAAAAACATCCTTATTGAAAACGTTAGAAATTGTGTTATTATTTATGCTTGAAGATATTATTATTGATTATATGGGAAATTATTCTATTAGTTATGCTAGAAATTTTGATGCTTGACTATATTGACATTTACGATATTGATTATATACCTTGGTATATTCTAGAAGATAATGTTGATATTAATTATACTCGGCAAGGTCGGAGAATAATTATGGTGATATATTGATACCCGATCAGGCCAGAGGGCATTATAATGATATTGATACCCGGCAAGATCAGAGAATGATTATTATGTATATTGATACACAATAAGGCCGGAGGATATTATGATGACATATTGAGACCCGACAAGACCGGAGAATATTATGATGACATATTGATACCCGACAAGTTTGGAGGACATTAGGATGACATATTGATACCCAACAAGGTCATAGGATATTATGATGATGCATTGATACCCGGTAAGGCCGAAAGATGATTACATAGATGTGCCTATGTGTACATCTTCCGATTCGAGTCCGGCTATGCCTTATGTATGGCAATTACATGTGCATATATATACACACACTTATATGATATGTGAGTATGTTGATAATAGGAATGCCGGTTATATCCTGAGAGTGGGAAATATTTATAAAATGGTTTAGTTGATGATTAGTATTAAATAAAGATTAGTGGTGGATATTGTTTAAGTGATAGAATAATGACTAGTTGATAATCTAGGATTAGTTGGTAAATAATGATTAGACCATAAGTGATGTTAGATGATAAATGATGGTTATCTAATGATTAGTGATTAGCGAATGTGTGGTGAATAGTTGTTAAATAATGACTTATTTTTAAATGAATTAGTTAATAAGTGCAAACTAGTGAGTATTGATAATACGATTGCTTTATATTGGTAAATCGAGTAATGTTGGTAAATGACCGATTGATGATTATTATGGAATGATGGTTAAGTGACGATGAAGGTTAGTTATAATGTTGATTGATTGTTTTATTATTCTCCTGAGTGTACTCTCTAGTCTTATGAGAGGCTGTGATGAGTTCTTTACTTTTCTGCACCAATTGGCGTATGGGAGCCAATTTTGTAGTTATGTTTGCTTGTGTTGATGTTTTATGATACGTCATTATTTTGAATTGTTTATTCTTTATGTTCGCGTGATGATTGGCATGTGTTGATGCCTTATGTTATATTGTTATTTCGATTTAATTATGTATTATGTACAATGATATTGGAGATGATTCAGGTTCGTTTTTGTATCTTGACTTAGTTATGTTATCTTGCATTTTATCATACTTATATCATGATTTAGCTCAGTCGGTCGATGATGCCTACTGAGTACCCATTGTTTTGGTACTTATACTATATTTATGTACCTTTTTGGTGCAAATCTGAGTACTAGTTTCCTCCATTGATTTGACTTTTGTGCGTTGATTGATTTTTAAAGATAGGGTGAGCTCTTGGAGTCTGAGTCGCTCATTTCCTTCTACCTTTCTATATTCAGTATTTTGTATTTGAGACAAATGTATTGACTACTCTAGATACTTGGGTAGTATTTTCATTTTTAGATGTTCTTGTACTGGCTCTACCAGGTCGTAGGATTGGTATCTTGTATTGACAATTTATTCTATCTGGAACCCTTGCTTATTTATAAATTATGTTCTTGAATTTCTCCTTTGACAGGAATTTCCTACCAAATTAACCCATTGCGTTAGCTTTGAGTTATGGTTTGGCTTACCTACTGGTGGGATTTAGTAGGTGTCATCATGACTCGTAAATTGGATCATGACAAATTGGTATCAGAGCCAGGTTTCACTATTATTATTGGTATAAGAGCAAGTGTCTAGTAGAGTCCCACAAATCAAAACGATGATGCATGTTTCTTATCTTTGGGAGGCTATGGGACATTTTTAGGAGTTCTTTACTTATTTCACTCATATCGTAATAATAATATGATCGTTGGTTTGCAGAAGTATTACCTTGACGTTACTCTTTCATAGATGGCCAGGACACGTGTTACTGCTATACGAGACGAGGGGCCCGAGAATGAGCTTAGGGATCCTACTCTTATTTATAGAGACCCAGATGTCGTGGACAACTATGTGATATATTCCCATCTAGGGACCAAGATAGGCCGTCTTTCCCAAGTCTTATTCTCGCTCCTAAGCCAAAGATTCTCCCTACCTCAGCTAGCAGTTCTAGGGACTAGCCCAGGCTCTACCAGAGTTTATTTCATCTTCAGTGATCAGAGATGCATTGGTTTAACTTTTACGGATAGTTGGTGGTATACCGTCTGATAGTGCATAGACTACAAAACAGAGTGGTACTGAGGCGGGGATGCAGCCTGTAGCTGTGGTTCTAAGATTTGAGGTTTCTCCTGCACCGATAGTTGCTCAGCCGGTGGTAACTCACCCCACTATATCTTCTAAGGAGCAAAAGATGTTAGGAGGATTCTTGAGATTGTCTTTGCTTAGGTTTTCTTGTTCTCCAGGCGAGGTTGTATTTGAGTTTTTAATTGTTTGTAAGGATAGGCTCCATAATTTGGGCTTTGTTGAGACTTGTGGTATGGATTACACCTTATTTTAGTTGGAATTAGCTGCTCGACATTGGTAGAGAGGTTATATGGATTCTGGATCTTCTCTATCTTGGACTCAGTTCTCTGAGATATTCTTAGAGAAGTACATGTCTCGCAGCCTTAGAGATTGTTTGAGGGTTCAGTTCTCTAGATTGGAGTAGGGCTTCATGAAAATTGCTGAATATGATGCTCGTTTTCATGAGTTGGATAGGAATATGACTTCTATTTTGGACACTAAGTATAAGAGAGTTTGTTACTTTATTAGAGGGTTAAGACTTCCCATTCGTAAGTCTACTCAGAGTTTAGTTATTATGGGTAGATCTTTTGTTGAGGTGTCGAATCACGCTAGGGTAATGGAAGAGATACACCGTGAGGGTCGTGAGGGCTGTGATAAAAGACCTAGGTTTCAAGGAAGATTCAGTGGGAACCGTTGTAGTTCCCGGCCCAAATATGGTATTTCTTAGATAAGGTATCCCCCACGTCCATCCTATCAGTCTCAGAGTTAACCTAGTCGACCTGTTCAGGCAGCACTTCAGATTACTGATGGAGGTCAGTCTAGTGCTAGTGATCGCCCTGGTAAGGACAATGGTCAGTCTTCAAGAGGTTCATCATCTGGTTATTCTAGGTGTGGTGGTTATTACAAGTCAGTCAAATCTGTTGGTTCTGGTTCATCTTAGGTGTCATGTTATTCTTGTAGAGCTTCTGGTCACTATTCATGAGATTTCCCTAATCGTGGGGCAATTTTTATTTCAACTCAGTGTGTTTCCCCTATTAGAGAAATTCATCCTTTATCTAGAGGTGGTTCTTATAGTCATAGGGTGGTTTTTAGGGTACTCAATGAGGTTCTCAAGCAGGCAGGATAGGAGGTCGGTTAGGTACCCAGCCAGGTAGCAAACGTGGTCAGTTGTATGCAATACCTGCTAGACCCGTGGCTGAGACTTCGGATGTTGTAATTATAGATACAATTTTGGTATTCCGCGAGTTGACCCTTGCTTTATTTGATTCGAGATCCACTTATTTTTATATATCTGCTTATTATGCACTATGGTTAGAGTTGTCTTATGACTTATTATCTGTTTCATTGAGCGTATCTACTCCCACGAGTGATTCTTTAGTAGTGGATAAAGTTTTCAGATCATTTGTTGTGACTGTTACTTATGTTGATCTTATTATTCTGGATATGGTGGATTTTGATGGGATTCTGGGCATGGACTAGCTATCCTACTATCGTGCGAATATAGATTATTTTGCCAAAAGTGTTACCTTAGCCATGTCCGGCATACCCCCAGTTGTGTGGAAGGAAGCTATTAGCCATAAGCCGACGAGGATTATTTCTTAAATTTGTGCTAGGAGACTTATTTTGAGGAGGTATGAGTCTTATCTCGCTTATATTTATGATACTAGTGTGGTGAGTCTGTTGTTTGACTTTGTTCACATTGTTTATGAGTTTCCTGATATGTCCTCTACCGAGCTGCCTGGTATTCCCCCTGTCTATGAGATTGAGTTTTCTATTGATCTCGAGCTTGGCACCCGACCTAATTCTATGGCACCTTACCATATGGCTTCTACCGAGCTTAAGGAGATAAACTCTTAACTTCAGGATTTTATTAGTAAGGTTTTTATTGGACCGAGTGTGTTTCCTTGGGGAGCTCATGTATTATTTGTAAAGAATAAAGATGGATCCAAGTATATGTGTATTGATTATCGGTAGCTTAATAAGGTGACGATGAAGAACCATTATCCTATGCCTCGTATTGATGATTTTTTTGACCAGCTTCATGGTGCAGCAGTGTTTTCTAAGATTAATTTGAGATCTAGTTATCATCAGTTAAGGATTCAAGATGAGGATATCCCAAAGACAGCTTTTAGGACCCATTATTGGCATTATGAGTTCTTAGTGATGTCATTTGGCTTGACTAATGCCTCAGCCGCATTTATTGATTTGATGTACTAAGTATTCATGCCTTATCTGGATTCCTTTATGGTTGTGTTCATCGATGACATCCTTGTGTATTCGAGGAGTAGAGAGGAGCATGTGCAGCATTTAAGTATTGTGCTCTAGATTTTGAGAAATCATGTGCTTTTCGCCAAGTTCTCTAAGTGTGAGTTTTGGCTTGAGTCGGTGACATTCATTGGACATGTGGTGTCTAAGGATTGGATTATGGTAGACCCATCCAAGATTGAGGCAACTGATTGGGCTATACCTATATCTCTGACTGAGGTTCATAGATTTATTAGTTTGGCTAGTTATTATAGGCATTTCGTCAAGGGTTTTGCAACTATTTCAGCTCCAATGACCAGATTAACTCGAAAAGAGGTTCCTTTTCGATGGTTCGAGGAGTGTGAGTCGAGCTTTGGAAAGCTCAAGGATTTTCTTACTTCATCTCATGTTTTAGCTCTTCTTATTGAGGGTGAGGGATTCACCATGTTTTGTGATGCTTCTGGTGTTAGTCTAGGTTGTGTATTGATGTAATAGGGTCGCATTATTGCTTATGCTTTGAGATAACATAAGGTACATGAGTGCACCTACCCAACTTATAATTTGGAGTTGGCGATGGTATTTTACGCACTTAAGATTTAGAGGCATTATTTTTATGGTGTGTATTATGAGATTTTCACCGATCATCGCAGCCTTCAGCATCTTATGACCCAGAGGGAGATAAATTCTAGATAACGTAGATTGATGGAGTTTTTTAAGTACTATGATATTTCCATCTTGTATCATCCGAGCAAGGCAAATATGGTAGCAGATGCCTTGAGTCGTAAGGCAGTGAGTATCGGTAGCTTAGCTTGCATTTCATTTTCTCAGAGGCCGTTGTCACGGGACATTCAGTCCTTATCCAACTTGACGGTTTGCCTTGATATTTCAGATCCTAGGAGGATTCTTGCTAGTGTTGAGGCAAGGTCTTCATTATTTGAGTAGATTCAGGATCGCCAGTTTGAGGCTAGTAAGCATAACTTCCTTCGTGACCAGGTGTTGAGTGGTAAGTTCGAGAGAAACACCATATATTCAGAGAGTGTTTTGATATTTAATGGTTGTATTTGTGTTCCAAGGATGGATGACTTAATTCAGTTGATTTTGCATGAGACTCATAACTCTAGATATTCCATTCATCCCAGCACAACCAAGATGTATAGAGATTTGAAACAACACTATTAATGGAGAGGTATGAAGAGAGATATGGCTGACTTTGTAGCTCGTTTCTATATTGTCAGCAGGTAAAGGACGAGCATCAGTGACCAGGTGGTTTGACTCAGAGTTTACCCATTTTTGAGTGGAAATGGGAGCGGATTACCATGGATTTTGTTAGTGGTTTGCCTCACACTTCCCGTGGTTTTGATGATGTTTGGGTCACTGTAGATTATTTGACCAAGTCAAGGTATTTCATTCCTATTCAGATGTCCTTCAGTGTTGAGACATTGGCCCATATCTATGTTCGGGAGATAGTCCATTTACATGGTGGGCCTATTTCTATTATTTCAAATCGTGATTCTGTGTTCACTTTGAGAATTTATTTAGAAGTCTTCGTTGGTTCCAAATGCGTACCGGGAAAAAACTTTAGTAAAACAATCTCTTATGCAAATTCTTACTGTGCCAGCAGCTCTAGAATGTCAATTTTAGGCTAGGTAGACCTTTGATTCTGGTCTCGAGGCACCCGAGCTCATTTTGACCTATTGATTAGAAAGTTAAGAAATTGGTATATGGGTGTCAGACCCAAATTTGGTCGAAACCACCTCAGATGGAAATTTTGAGTATGCCATCGCATTCAAAACATCGAATTTAGTATGCTTACATAGTTTGTTTGCATATACGGGATTTCGGATGAATCCCAAGGACATGACAGAAAGTTTCAGCTGCTCTATAGTGCAGCTACAATCGCAATCCAAGGTTCGCTATCGCGGTACCCTTGGTAGGAAAAGGTAGTACGATCACACTGAGGAGTGTTGTGATCGCAACATCTTCTTCTGAAGGAATGAGCTGTGATCGCAGGTACTAGGCCGTGATAGTGGAACTCGAGTACCTGGTATCGGTATAAATATACTCCAAAGTCATGATTTCAGCCATTTATCACTCATTCTTGAGAGAAAAACCCCTAAAATAGTGTGCTAGTTTAAACTTGAAGCTTATGGGTGACTTGGGAGCTTGAGTAACATTTAGTTTCGATTTGTGATTATCTTCCGATTTGAGGTAAGAATTCACCTTTTTCTTGGTAAAATTTTTTGATTATTTGCTCAAAACCCCAAAACCTTTAGGGCTTGATTTTAGCTCCAATTTAGCTTGTTTTAACCTATTTTTAGGGTAATAATTCCTTAAGCTTTTATGAATGTTGGGTTGGTCTCTGAAACTCGATTTTCGTAAGTACGACCCATATAGGATTTTGAGGTAATTTTTGAACCCGAAGCACAATGGTGCAATATGGGTATCAATATTCTCTTATTGATGAGTGTAATGTTTTTTTGATATCTTGACATCTTGGGAAGGCTTTTCAGAAGGGAAAAATGGTGGTTTAGCGGTTCATTGAGCTTTCTTCGGCGTCGAGGTAGTCTAGGTTTATCCCTTGTTAGATTGAGCTATGCCATGGTATATTTATGATATCTTGTTAGATTATGATGGGTTTTAGGTATTGGTTGATGATATTCAAGACTTGGGGCTAGTTAAACCGTTTAAGATATTTGAAACCATAGAATTTGAATACTTAGCTTGTTCCCTTGAACCTTAGTGAATTAGACTTTATGGCCCATGCTTAGGATGAGAATGCTCTAAATTACTCTAGTTAGATGAGAGTGACGTTGTCATTCATGCTGAGCAAAAGTTTGGCCTTAGTTGCTTACACTAATGAAGTTTGACTTAGTTTCCCTTGAACTTAGTTAATGCTTGAGTAGAATCTCTACCTTAGGACTAACTGAGGCTTGTTATACATCTAAGAGTAGATTTAGATTCCTTAGCCTAGTCTGGGGTAGAATTTAACTTAGAATGTATTTCAAAGACTTAGAAGTAGGTTTTTTGACCTACCTTAAGCCAAGAATGATGAATAAATTATCTTGAAACTCTTATACGCTTGTTAAATACCTAGTGAATGCCCTTTTGAGGTAATATTGAGAAACCTTCGTACTTGTTGGTTATAATGAACGACGTTGGTAGTAATGCCTAAACGATTGTGCCATATATATGAATTATTGGTTAAGCTTATGACGAGCTATTGATGATGCTAATGTTTTGGCTATTGAATGAATTATTGAATATACCATTGAATAAGTCCTTGATTATGATATTGTCTAAGCCATAAATTTTATTATTGACTATGCTATGAATAAGCTATAGATTATGCTATGGATTAGCTATTGCTCAAGCTATTGATAAGATACTTCTTTTTGCTAATGATAAGCCATTGAATATACTATTGATAATCCATTGTTTATGATATTTCTTATGATTATGATCATGCTAAACAATTATGCTAGTAATCATGTTAAAAAATATCCTTATTGATGACATTAGAAATTGTGTTATTATTTATGCTAGAAGATATGATTATTGATTATATGGGAAATTCGACTATTAATTATGCTGGAAATCTTGATGCTTGACTATATTAGCATTTACAACATTGTTTATATAGCAGGTTTAATTCCAAAAGATGATGTTGATATTGATTATATCCCACACGATCGGAGGATGATTATGATGATATATTGATACCCGACAAGGGTAGAGGATATTATGATGATATTGATACCCGACAAGGTTGAAGGATTATTATGATGATATATTGATACCCAGCAAGGGCGGAGGATATTATGATGACATACTAATACTCGCAAGGCCGGAGAATATTATGATGACATATTGATACCCGACAAGGTCAGAGGATATTATGATGACATATTGATACTCGGCAATGCTGGAGGATATTATGATGATGCATTGATACCCAGCAAGGCCGAAGGCTGATTACATTGATGTGCCTATGTGTATATCTACCGGTTCGAGTTGGCTATGCCCTATGTATGACAATTATATGCAAATATATATATATATATATATATATATATATACACACACACACTTATATGATATGTGAGTATGATAATAGGGATGCCGATTATAGCCCTAGAGTAAAAATATTTATAAAGTGATTTAGTTGTTGATTAGTATTAAATAAAGATTTATTGATAAATGATAATTAGATCATAAATGATGTTAGATGATAAATGATGGTTATCTAATGATTGGTGATTAGCGGATATGTGGTGAATAGTTGTTAAATGATGACTAGAAGCTATAAGATGATTATTTATTAAATGAATTAGTTAATAAGAGATGGTTAGTTAATAAGAGGCAACTAGTGAGTATTGATGATACAGTTGCTTTATGTTGGTAAATCGAGTAATATTGGTAAATGACCAATTGATGATAATTATGAAATGATGGTTAAGTGACGAAGAAGGTTAGTTATAATGTTGATTGATTGCTTTATTCTTCTCTTGAGTGTAATGAGAGCTTATGACGAGTTCCTTATTTTTCTGCACCAATAAGCATATGGGAGCCAATTTTATAGTTATGTTAGCTTGTGTTGATTCTTTATGATACGTCATTATTCCAAACTGTTTATTCCTTATGCTCACGCGATGATTAGCATGTGTTGATGCCTTATATTATATTGTTATTCCGATTTAATTATGTATTATGTGCAGCGATGTTGGAGATTATTCAGGTCCGTTTCTATACCTTGACTTAGTTATGTTATCTTGCATTTTATCATACTTATATCATGATTTAGCTCAGTCGGTTGATGATGTCTATTGAGTACTCGTTGTTTTGGTACTTATACTACACTTTTGTACCTTTTTGGTGCAGATCCGAGTACTAGTTGCCGTCATTGATTCGATGTTCGTGTGGTGATTGATTTTCGGAGATAGGGTGAGCTCTTAGAGTCTGAGTCACCCATTTTCTTCTACCTTTCTATATTCAGTCTTTTGTATTTGAGATAGATGTATTGACTACTCTAGATGCTTGGGTTGTATTTCTATTTTTAGATGCTCCTGTACTGGCTCTACCAGGTCGTGGGATTGGTATCTTGTAGTGACGGTTTATTCTATCCAGAACCCTTGCTTATTTATAAATTGTGCTCTTGATTTTCGCCTTTGATGAGCATTTCCTACCGAATTAACTCATTGCATCAGCTTCGGGTTATGATTTGCCTTACCTACTGGCAGTATTTAGTAGGTGCCCTCATGACTCATAAATCGAGTCATGACAATTTTCTTGATCGGTTCGTCGAATTTCGTCAAGTTGGTGGAGAAATTGATCATCAAAACTTTTCTACCATCGCCTTTACCTACCGTTGATACAGTCCCTGAACTAGATCGCCGAAAAATGTACTGGTCGTCGAAAAATGTACTCGCCGAAATCTTTATGTCGCTGCCTGAGAAGAGGTGTCGGATCTGGACTTGTAGCACCTGCAAGGGTTAGAAAGAAAATAGAAGCGAGAGAGCCGGAAATGGGTCGACACGTTTTAAATAGATGTGCATAGTATTAGATTAACACTAAATGATGTATCCATTATTAAAAATTAAAAGTATCATAAAAGAAACTTATTACTTAGATAAAGCCAAGTTTAAAAAGACCATACTATTTTATACTTTAAGCTCTTTCAAGCTTTATTTTAATAGCATAGAAATTAAAATAAACAAATATTTTTTTGAAACATAAAACCTATCATCATTACTTATGTAATTTAAGTTTTTGGCTATACGAGAATTGATAAACATTTCAGTACATCATCTGCATAATTTCTTTTATCTTTGTAATATAAAAGGATAAAAGGTATTTTTTATTTGATTTGGAGGTGAGAAAATATTTTTCAATTAAAATCACAAAAGTTATAAGTAAATGGTTACTTTTTCTTACGTGAGACCTTCTTTAGAGAAAAATTTGGCTGGTTAGCTTTTTTAACAAAAAAAAATTATGTTGAGCCTCCTTAGAGATAAAAAAATATGGGTTGTTTGAAAGATAAGGATTTAAAACTTAAATTTAATTATAACTCTTATTCAAAAAATTGGTTATGACTCTCCCACTTTCTGTGATGTCTATTTTCAGAAGTAGTTCTATGAT
Source organism: Capsicum pubescens (assembly GCA_030864215.1). Classification (NCBI taxonomy): domain Eukaryota; kingdom Viridiplantae; phylum Streptophyta; class Magnoliopsida; order Solanales; family Solanaceae; genus Capsicum; species Capsicum pubescens. Next base: position 241,940,688 of record CM061548.1, read on the forward strand.
AAATGGACATCTTAAACAGTGACTGCTGCATCATCAACTAATTTTCTGATTAATTATTTATTATTTTCGTGTCAAGTTTTTTCATGCTCATATAATCTTTCAATTTTGTCAAACAACATTTAATCACATTACCTGGTTCTAATTTGAACGGATTCATGGAATACTTCACTTTGCATATTTATTTCACTGATTATCTGTTACCATTTTATCTCTCGTGCTTTTTGGATATCTTCTTTCTCTATGCATAAATAAAAGTTTTATATTATTTAAAAAATTACTATAATACTTTAACTATGCATTTTAGGTATAGTTAAGTTGGTGATGAAAGATAAATAATCTAATAAGATTATTGATTTCATCAAGTTTTACGTTGCTAATTTTCTAATGGTGAGTCTAGGGAGATTCAAAGGATGTGTTGGTGTCATTAACAACACTGCTGGATCATGAATTTGCTACACGTTTGAGAAATGTGCTGACTTGACAAGGGTACTAAGCCATGCATGGGTTTCACTATCCAAAGGTATATAAATTATGTTGTCCATCGTCAAGGAGGCACGGAGAAGGGTTGCTTCTCAATCCGCCACCACTGCTTAAACTATTTTGGTTGATGCACCTTTATTCAGGTCAATTTTAATTATGTTATTACATTGCAGCGTAGATATATGCGATTTATCATAGTTGATGTGTACGTAGATATTTATAAGAATAATTAGGTAAGTGTGGTAGTAATTTATTCTAGTTATATAATCTTTACCGAATATTTTTTCTAATATGATTTTCCTTATATCTATTATTCCTATATCCTTAATCACATATAAAATAAGTATTTTAAATTTATCTACCATTACATCAGACAAATAATTATTCATCATCATATAATTGTTATTTTCAAAATATTCCCTTCAATCATATACATAACAAAATATGGTCATCTTAGATTACTATATACTAGATTATTCTTAAATAACATGTTCTTCGGTCACTATTAGCAAATAATATAGATGTTGAAGAAACAGATAATTATGATTCGGAAGATAGTGAAACATATACAGAAATATTAACAAATACAAAAAATTTAGAAATCAATGAAAAACAAGAAGGTATTAATGAAGAAAACTTAGAAAATATCAACACAGAAATAAATACTCTTGATAAAAAAGAAGACCAAAATATAATACTTAGTACATCAGAAATAAGGAAATCTACATATTATAAGAATAAGTTTAAAAGATATAATCTAAAGAATGAATATGACAAATGGACACCAAAATAAATAGTTAATAAAAATTATAACTTTTTAGATTTAGATTGTGTAATAGATACAGAAAAAATAATACAATTATGGATAAATCTATAAAGGAATATACTTGTTATAATTGCGGAAAATTAGGACATTTAGCTAGAGATTGTAAATTACCTAAAAACCCAAAAAATAAACAAATATCAGAAATAAAAATAGAAAATACAGAATATATGCAGATAGATTATATAGATTACGAATTAGAAAGTGAAGACAGTATATATGAAATTTCAGAGAATGAAACAGATAATGAAATAGGAGATGATGAAATAGATAGTGAATTAGACGGATTAAATGACTGAAGAAGATATAAAAATAATAACAAAAGAAGAATATTTAAATGGCGAAGGAACAGATCAAAAAATAATATTTGATAACAATGTATTTGATGAAATAAAAGGAAAAGAGTTAGACTTAAGTGTAGAAAAAATATTTAAAATACCAACAATAAAACATATATTTACTAGGAAAAAAGAAGAATATTATGTAGTAAGCCAAAAGAAACATGTAATAGACTGTAGATATGCAAAAGGTAAAGCTAGTAAACCACTAGTAACAAAAAGAATAATTAATAAAGAGATAAACGATATAAAAAGTAGAGACCCAATAAAATATGTACACCTTGGAGGTACAGAAATATTAATAAAAGCATGTTTTAGAGAAGGAATAGATACACCAATAGAATTTGATTTACTTGACATTAATGAATATTGATTAATTATGAGAAGATATGGGATAAAATATTAACAATAGAAGAAATCTATAATTATAAGCTAACATCAAAAGATAGATTTCTTCTATTGTTAATATTTTATCCCATACTTGTGTTTTGACATTCTTAGCTTTATAAGTAATTAAGCTTCCTTCGTTATTAAATCTTTTAACTATTATTGTTGTTTTTAATTTATCCCATTTGCTTTCTGGTAAACAATTATATCTAAATTATCTATTAATTCAATTTTTATAGTGGTTTTATGTTTTTCCCATCCTTTTAATGGATCTTCACTATATAATTGTTCTAATTTTTTCTTAATTATTCCTATCTTATTTATTGAAAATATAGTTATTTTCTTTTTATTTATCGAAAATACGACCATTTCTATTGTATCTTCGGTATTTTTTATACTTTCTAATTTTTGTGTAATTTTTTCATTTCCTTTTATCCAATCAGTTTTCTTTCTTATTTTATTAATAACTCTTTTGGCTCTTACTTTCTGTTTACATGGTGTTGTAAACCATCAATCTGTTCTAGTTATTATATGTGGGTATAATTTATCTTCAGTTACAACAAAAGAAATTCGGAGACTAGTATTGAATATATTAAATTTTACATTTACAATTGAAGTAATTAGTACTAACAAAAATGTTATTGCAGATTACGTATCAAGACAAAGCTACACAGACATGTTTAAATTTAGATTGGATTTACTTGACATTAATGAATATTGATTAATTATGAGAAGACCATTTAAAAACAGAGAAGCTTTTAGAAAAATTAAAGAATCTTTAATTAGTAATTATTCAGAATATATAAGTCTAAATAAAACAAAAGAAAACCCACAAATATTAGCCTACCTAATCACCTTAATATCTAGTATTGAAGCAAAATTAATAATCCATTTAAAATCTAGAAGAATGAGACACATACCACCTAATTATGATAAAATCAGATTTAGATATCCACCAAAATACTATAAATATGGTTTAAATGAATAAAGTACCAAAATACAAAGAATTAAAACAAATTATTTCTGAAAAACGTAAAGAAATAAAAATAAGGATAGAAAGATTAAGTTATAATATATTTTTCGGAGTTAGTAAAAATTCAATAAATGCACAAAAAGATGAAATATCAAATTTAGAGTCACAAATAGATAGTTTAGAATATATATATATATCAACATGAACTATTTACAATAAAATGAACAAAGAAGAATTTATAATAGATGAAAAAATATATGAAAATCACGAAGGATTAAAAATAAAAATAGTATTTTCTAATCTAGGAAGAAGATATAAGAAAATAGGTGAACATTTATATTTAATGTTAGAAAAAGAAGAATTGAAATTAGAAGATAAATTGACAGCTATGGTAAGAATATAAAGGGAAAACGAAGAAATAGATAGAAAAAAGGAAATAGAAAAATTAAAACAACAAACTACAGAAGAAATACGAAAAATAGAAGAAACTAAAAATAGTAGGATTGTTGAATTAGAAAAAGAACTACAAGTGTTAAAAGATCTGTATGAAAAAAGACGGAAAGAAAAAGAAGAAAAAGATAAAGAACAAAAATTACTAAACGAAATAAATCAATTTAAGGAAAAATTAGAAATAAATAATATAGATGTTGAAGAAACAGATAATTATGATTCGAAAGATAGTGAAACATATACAGAAATATTAACAAATACAAAAAATTTAGAAATCAATGAAAAACAAGAAGGTATTAATAAAGAAAACTTAGAAAATATCAACACAGAAATAAATACTCTTGATAAAAAAGAAGACCAAAATATAATACCTAGTACATCAGAAATAAGGAAACTTACATTTTATAAGAATAAGTTTAAAAGATATAATCTAAAGAATGAATATGACAAATGGACACCAAAACAAATAGTTAATAAAAATTATATTTTTTTAGACTTAGATTGCGTAATAGATACAGAAAAAATAATACAATTATGGATAGGATATATGACAAAACAATTATTAGATAATAATATAAATGTAATAGATGCACCAGAATATATAGAAAGAACACTAATAGGAACAGTGAAATTATGGTTTTTAAATCTAACTGAAAATAGTAAAAGAATATTAAGAACTGACAAACCCACAGAAGGAACATCATCAACAACCACAACTAAACTAACACCTATAGAATTATTAAAAAAATATGAAACAGCTATAAAAGACGAATTTAGTAGCATGACAACAACAGAAGACGAACAAAATGAAGAGAAAGATACAAATAGGAATTTAATGTTAAAATTAGCAATATGTAATATGTGCTATATAGATGAATATACTTGCGCATTTAAAGAATATTATTATAAAGGAGCATATAATACAGAAGAAAGTAAAGAAATAAGAAAATTATATTTTAGTAAATTACCTGAACCATTTAGTTCAAAAATAATAAAAAGTTAGGATGAAACAAAATTAGTAGATACTCTAGGAGCAAGAATAAATTTTTTACAACAATGGTATAGAAACCTATGTGAAAAATATAGAGAAGAAATAAAAATGGAAAAAACATTAATAAGAAATTTAGCATGTTGCAAAGATAAAATAGCACCTCAATTTGGATGCGAAGAAAGATATTATAAGAAAAGAAAAAGACATAAGAAATATAAGAAATACAAAAAATCAAAATATAAGTATAAGAAACCAAGAAAAAGATATTATGTAAAAAATTATAAACATAAAAGACCATATAGGAAAAAGAAATCTATAAAGGAATGTACTTGTTATAATTGTGGAAAATTAGGACATTTAGCTAGAGATTGTAAATTATCTAAAAACCCAAAAAATAAATAAATATCAGAAATAAAAATAGAAAATACAGAATATATGCAGATAGATTATATAGATTACGAATTAGAAAGTGAAGACAGTATATATGAAATTTCAGAGAATGAAATAGATAATGAAATAGGAGATAATGAAATAGATAGTGAATTAGACGAATTAAATGACTGAAGAAGATATAAAAATAATAACAAAAGAAGAATATTTAAATGACGAAAGAACAGATCAAAAAATAATATTTGATAACAATGTATTTGATGAAATAAAAGGAAAAGAGTTAGACTTAAGTGTAGAAAAAATATTTAAAATACCAACAATAAAAAATATATTTACTAGGAAAAAGAAGAATATTATGTAGTAAGCCAAAAGGAACATGTAATAGACTGTAGATATGCAAAAGGTAAAGCTAGTATACCACTAGTAACAAAAAGAATAATTAATAAAGAGATAAACGATATAAAAAGTAGAGACCCAATAAAATATGTACACCTTGGAGGTACAGAAATATTAATAAAAGCATGTTTTAGAGAAGGAATAGATACACCAATAGAATTATATTTAGCAGATGATAGAATTATAAAACCTATAGAAAAAAGTATAATAACTGTCATAAAAGGAAATTTAATATACCAAAAATTTTAATTTATAATAAGTGCGAATTATTCAGTAGTAGTAAACAGATAAGAATATAGACAAATCATTAGTATTATATTGGAAAATATCAAGAATAGAATTAACCCCAGGAAGTAAAAATATTTACAGCAAGATGTAAAAATCTATATGTATTAACAACAAAACATAAAATAACGGGAAAAAATAAAACTAATAAAATACAAATAGAAAGCCCTTTTGAACAATTCGTAAAAACAATTGATAATAATGATTATAGTTACAGAAATATAGACATAGAAGAAGATCTAGAAATAATAAATGATAGAATAAGTACAACAAAAAGAATAGTTTACGATAAACCGGAATCATCAAGCTCATAAAAAAGAACAAGTTATGAAACAAGTTCAACGGATAATTTAAACCAATATTACATAACAGGAAAGGTAAATGAAAAAGAATATTTAATACTCTTAAATACAGGACAGGAAGAAAATTATATAGCAAAATATCTAGTAAAAAATGAGAAAATAAAAACTGACAATAATATATGCCCAGATCTACCAAGAAGTTTAATAAATACTAAAAATATAGCAGAAAAAGAAATAATAATAGGAATTAGAAAAATAAAAATAGAATTTGAAGTAAAAGAAGAAATGCAAAAAAACAGACATAATATTAGGAATAAAATGGCTAGAACAAGTAAAACCATATAATATAGAACATACACAATTAACCATAACATATAACAAAGAGAAATTATTCTTAAGAAAAGCTTTAACATGAAATGAAAATATATGTATTAATGAAGATAGTAGTAGAAGGATATTACAGTAGATATTATACGCCTATGATAGATACAGGAGCAGAAGCTAATTTATGTAGATATAATTGTTTACCAGAAAGTAAATGGGATAAATTAAAAACACCAATAATAGTTAAAGGATTTAATAACGAAGGAAGCTTAATTACTTATAAAGCTAAGAATGTCAAAACACAAGTATGGAATAAAATATTAACAATAGAAGAAATCTATAATTATGAGCTAACATCAAAAGATATACTTTTAGGAATGCCATTTTTAGATAAATTATACCCACATATAATAACTAGGACAGATTGGTGGTTTACAACGTCATGTAAACAGAAAGTAAGAGCAAAAAGAGTTATTAATAAAATAAGAAAGAAAACTGATTGGATAAAAGGAAATGAAAAAATTACACAAAAATTAAAAAATATAAAAAATACCGAAGATACAATAGAACTAGTCGTATTTTCGATAAATAAAAAGGAAATAACTATATTTTCAATAAATAAGATAGGAATAATTAAGAAAAAATTAGAACAATTATATAGTGAAGATCCATTAAAAGGATGGGAAAAACATAAAACCACTATAAAAATTGAATTAATAGATAAAAATAGCATAATAACCCAGAAACCATTAACATATAATTTTGATGATTTAAAAGAATTTAAAATGCATATAGAAGAATTATTAGAAAAACAATATATAAAAAAAAAAATAGTAAACATAATAGCCCAGCATTTATAGTAAATAAATATAGTGAACAAAAAAGAGGAAAAAGTAGGATGGTTATTGATTATAGAAATTTAAATGCAAAAATAATGACTTATAATTACCCAATACCAAATAAGATATTAAAAATAAGACAAATACAAGGATATAATTATTTTAGTAAATTTGATTGTAAATCAGGATTTTACCATCTAAAGTTAGAAGAAGAATCTAAGGAATTAACCGCATTTACGGTACCATAAGGATTTTATGAATGGAATGTACTACCATTTGGATATAAAAATGCACCAGGTAGATATCAACATTTTATGGATAGTTATTTTAAACAACTACCTAATTGTATAGTATACATAGACGATATACTATTATATACAAAGACCAGAGAAGAACATTTAAAATTATTGGAATAATTTACCGATATAATAGAAAAATCGGGAATAAGTTTAAGTGAAAAGAAAGCTGAAATTATGAAAAATCAGATAGAATTTTTAGGAATACAAATAGATAAAAGTGGAGTAAAAATGCAACAACATATAGTACAAAAAATAATAAATTCAAAAGAAGAATTAGATACAAAAAAGAAATTACAATCATTTTTAGGATTAGTAAACCAAGTAAGAGAATATATACCAAAATTAGCAGAGAATCTAAAGCCCTTACAGAAAAAATTAAAAAAGAATGTAGAATATAATTATAACGAAGAAGATAAAAAACAAATTCAGAAAATAAAAACACTTTGTAAAGAATTACCAAAATTACAATTTCCAGATGAAAATAAAAAATTTATATATATAGTAGAAGAAGATGCTAGTGAATGTAGTTATGGAGGAGTACTTAAATATAGATATGAAAATGAAAAAATAGAACATCATTGTAGATATTATTCAGGAACGTTTAATGAAACAGAAATAAAATGGGAAATAAATAGAAAAGAATTATGTTCATTATATAAATGTTTATTAGCATTTGAGCCATATATTGTATATAACAAGTTTATTGTACGAACAGATAATACACAGGTACGTTGGTGGCTAACAAAGAAAATACAAAATTCAGTTACAACAAAAGAAATTCGGAGACTAGTATTGAATATATTAAATTTTATATTTACAATTGAAGTAATTAGTACTAACAAAAATGTTAGTGCAGATTACAAATCAAGACAAAGCTACACAGACTGATATAATAGAAGAGGATACTCTAGAAAAGATATTCAACACCCTAACTATGCTTTCAATGAAAGTGGACAGTATGGGTAATGAAATAGAAAAGCTAAAGACTAATGAAGTTAAACTGAAGTCTGAAGCTACAAATCAGCTAACTCAGCAGTGTGCAAAGCTATGTCGATCGGAAGACATTAAAATTCCAGAGCTAGAAGGAGACGTTGGGATACTCCATAAAACCCATAACGTTTATCAATCTACTTCTGCAGGTACAAGCAAAGGAGTTAGGAAAAATACAAATACAAATATGAACCTAAACAAGCTATTTGATAAACCATTTATTCCAAATACACCAAAAGATCCTATGTTTATACCCTCACAAATTACCACATACCGAGAAAGTCTAAACCAAGACAAAAAGACCTACAACTATACAGCCCGAACATACATAGAAAATATTTACAAAATACAAATCTTCTTAAATACCAACCCCAGAGCTATAAACATCCAAGAACCATATACGAATTACATAACCCAGAAGCTACCCGGATACAATAAGCTAATTGTTTTGCCCAAAACCAAATCAGGTCTAGTTAAAACCTGTTACGAATATGGACTACTTAGTACCATATATACCCAAGACGGAAATGAAATATCCAATATACCAGAAATATATGATTCATTTAACATTTTTAAAAGAATAACCAAAGGTAACCTATTTTTTATAAAATTTTATACGGCACCAGCAGAGATATTGTATGATGAAGTTAAATCACCTATACAAGTTGTAAAAATAGGAATGACCCGAGATATGATTATACCAGAAGATATTATTCCACAACCAGAAATACCTAGAATTGAGATACCAAATTTTTATGCAAATAAGAGAATTATCGGACTATCCACAATTCTTCAAGAGCTAGCAAATACTTATCGCAACAGAAATCACATATGGAGTTATTATTCAAGAGGTAATGTAATAGTATACTCAAATTCAAAGGAACTACGAGAAGCAGATATGGAAGACGTTAGGCAATGGATCTTGACTTTACTCAATCCAGAGAAAAAAACTATCGCCAGAGCCATTAGAGAAAAAATTATTTTGGAAGAATTATTAACCAGATATTGCAAGTTAATTGGACATAAATATCCAGACCATCAATGTTCAAAATGTAATGGAGAAGATAATATTGTTCCAGAAGTTCAACTTGAATAGAAGAAGATAAAAGCGACAGCTGGAAGATGTAAGAAATGAAGCAATAATGGAGATACAGAGCAATAAAAAAAAGATAACTACGGATAAAGAAAGGAGACAAAGAAAGTAATTCAAGGAAGAAATATGGAAGAATAGCTAGATAGCTTTCTTTACGTAAAAATCATGTAACTAGCCTTAGGCTTTTTTGACTCTTCTTAGTCTTTTTTGGCAAGTAGTGTCATTATTAGATTTTTGGCAAGTAGTGTCATTATTAGATTAGACTTTGTAGAAACGTTTTTCTCACTTTTGTAAAGTAGTTGACAGATGTAAAGAAAAACAGTGTACATTTTCATAATATAAATAAACGAGCACTTGCTCAGATGAAGGCAAGCCTTCATGCGTTGAAGCACAAATACTCTCTCTTGTCCACAACAAATATTTTGCTTAGTTATTAAAAACAGGTATATTTCAATGAAAAAATCTATGGAGGAACAAAACTTAGAAATATCAAACCTACCCGAACAGGTATATTTATTTATGACTATGAATAGCTAAATTCATAATTCCCAACAATCATGGTATAATAAAATAAATTCATGTTAGTTACTTTATAGAAGAATTATTCGAAGAATAATATGTTAAGAAGTTTATTAGCAAAGTGGAAAAGGAGAAAAATCCCTAAGAACTATGTCATCCTAAAGGTGAAACCAATGAGGCAAGAAGCCGTGGTGGGGAGTAACCAGAGTAGAAGCGTTGTTTAAGGGAAAAGTATCCAGATTACCATGCTAATAGTGACCGAAGAACATGTTATTTAAGAATAATCTAGTATATAGTAATCTAAGATGACCATATTTTGTTATGTATATGATTGAAGAGAATATTTTGAAAATAGCAATTATATGATGATGAATAATTATTTGTCTGATGTAATGGTTGATAAATTTAAAATACTTATTTTGTATGTGATTAAGGATATATGAATAATAGATATAAGGAAAATCATATTAGAAAAAATATTCGGTAAAGATTATATAGCTAGAATAAATTACATACCACACTTACCTAATTACTCTTATAAATATCTACGTACACATCAACTATGATAAATCGCATATATCTAAAATTTTGAAAAAAAGATATAAAAAATATACAATTAGTAGAAAAATAAATGAAAACAAATTTAGACAAATACATGGAAACTAAAGATATAAAATATATAGAATTTCTTAATGAAAATATGCAAGAATTACTTAGACTAAATCAAAGAACTAGAAAATACTATGAAAAAGCATGACAGATGATATTAAAATACTTGTTTTATATATACTTAGAGATATAGAAATTATAGACTTAAAGAAAATAATATGGGAAAAATTACAAGATTATGAAGAGGAAGAATTATTAAACAGTATAGAAAACTTACGCATATATTATGAACATCAATATTACTTAGATTCAGATGGATATTATTCAGAATAAATAAATGTTAGAATATATAAAAAAAAATAGAGAAAGGAAAAATTGGATATATGAAGAAGTTAATTACAGAAATCAACTTGAAATAGAAAAAAGACAACTAGAAGAAAAATTACTTAACATAAAATTAACCTTAGAAAAAGAAGATACAGGTAATAATTTATTTAATACGTACGAAAAAATATTTAATACAAATGGAAAATTACCTATTTATGAACAACAAATAATAGTTAATCAGATAAAGAACATAAACCTACGCATTGAATATAACAAAGTTAGAATAAAATACTACACATAAATTGCTAAAATTTCAATAGGATAAAATAATAAACTACACAAATTAATGAATACATCTTACGAAAAGAATAAATCATTAAAAGAAATAGAAACTCAACTATATAGTTTATACCTAGAATACAAAAGGTTACATGATACTAACGAGGATCCTAAAACACTAGATAATTTAATTACGATAATATCTAATCTAGAATCTGAATTAATAAAACATCTTAAGTCAAGAAGATAAAAATGAAAATTATTTCAATCAATAATATTCATAAAATACATTATATAAAAATAAATACCTACGTATTTATTATCTAGTAAAGTTATCGCACCTAATCCGCACCCCCGACATCACACGGGTACCTTTTTTTATTGAACTGTGCAATTGAATTACATTGTATCAAACTACTTGGGATATACCTTTATCATGCTTAAATATTCTACTTTAATTTTTGTCCAGAAAATATGATACCTAATTTGGGGATGAATAAAATAAAGTCTAACTTTCTGAATATGACATCAATTCTGTTGTAGACTTTTTTCCTTCTTTATTCATTAGTTTATATTAATAAAAAGGTTATTAGCACAAGTTTTAGGAAGATCCACGACCTCAATTTCAAGTGCTTAAAGTTTGCTAAAAGGAGAACAATTGCCTAATTGTATAGTATACACAGATGATATATTATTATATACAAAAACTAAAGAAGAACATCTAAAATTATTAGAACAATTTACAGATATAATAGAAAAATCGGGAATAAATTTAAGTGAAAAGAAAGCTGAAATTATGAAAAACCAAATAGAATTTTTAGGAATACAAATAGATAAAAGTGGAGTAAAAATGCAACAACATATAGTACAAAAAATAATAAATTCGAAAGAAGAATTAGATACAAAAAAGAAATTACAATCATTTTTAGGATTAGTAAACCAAGTAAGGAAAAATATACCAAAATTAGCAGAAAATCTAAAGCCTTTACAGAAAAAATTAAAAAAGGATGTAGAATATAATTACAACGAAGAAGATAAAAAACAAGTTCAGAAAATAAAAATACTTAGTAAAGAATTACCAAAATTACAATTTCCAGACGAAAATAGAAAATTTATATATATAGTAGAAGCAGATGCTAGTGAATATAGTTATGAAGGAGTACTTAAATATAGATATGAAGCAGAAAAGTTAGAACACCATTGTAGATATTATTCAGGAACATTTAATAAAACAGAAATAAAAATGGGAAATAAATAGAAAAAAATTATGTTCGTTATATAAATGTTTATTAGCATTTGAACCGTTTATTGTATATAACAAATTTATTGTGAGAATAGATAATACCCAGGTTCGATGGTGGCTAACAAAGAAAATACAAAATTCAGTTACAACGAAAGAGATTCGGAGACTAGTATTGAATATACTAAATTTTACATTTACAATTGAAGTAATCAATACTAACAAAAATATCGTTGCAGATTACTTATCAAGACAAAGCTACTCAAACTGATTTACCAATGGAAGAGGCTAATGCCAAAGATACCCAGACTGACTTATTACTCCAAATGTTTAAACAAATGGAGTTATTACAAGAACAAGTTATTACACTAACTACTTAAGTTACAAATGTAAAAGTGCAGGTCGAGCACTATAAGAAACAAGATACTGTTCAGGAAGAGCACATTAAAAAACTAGATCTAGAAGGTGACGATGAGAAACACCTTAAAACTCAAATTACTAACGAAACTTCAATTACAGCTGCAGGAACATCTAAAGGGGAAAATATAGTCACTCAAAATAGACCTGAAATACCAAAGAAAAAGAATTATAACCTCAGCCAAATATTTTCAAAACCATATACACCAAATATAGAAAATTTAGAATCATTTGCACCTCCCCAGATATATACATATTCTGAATCACTTAACCAAGAAAAACAGATATACAACTATGCTTCTCGTAAATACATTGACAACATACACACCATACAAACCATATTAAATACCAAACCTATTCAAAGTGAAGAGCTAGTCGCACAACAAAAAGGATATATTACCCAGAAATGCCAAAATTACAATAAACTTATTGTCCTACCAGGAACAAACTCAAATTTTATTAAATTATGTTACTATTATGGATTATTATCTACGTTTTACACAACCAATGGAGAAGAGTTAGCAGGAATCCCAGAAATTCACAAAGAATTTATGACTTACAAGAGAATTACCAACGGACAATTATTCTATGTTCGATTTTAAGTCAAAAAGATAAAAATAAAAATTAATCCAATCAATAATATTCACAAAATACATTATATACTAATAAATACTTATTACCTAATAACTATTTATTATCTAGTAAAGTTACCGCGCCTAATCTGCACCATTCTTTTCCTTTTATTTCATCAAATATATGACTATCAAATATTATTTTTTGATCTGTTCCTTCTTCATTTAAATATTCTTCCTTTGTTATTATTTTTATATTTTCTTCAATTATTTGGTTCATTCTTATATCTTCTTCAGTCATTTAATTCATCTAATTCACTATCTATTTCATTATCTGTTTCATTCTCTGAAATTTCATATATACTTTCTTCACTTTCTAATTCGTAATCTATATAATCTATCTGCATATATTCTGTATTTTCTATTTTTATTTCTGATATTTATTTATTTTTTGGGTTTTTAGGTAATTTACAATCTCTAGCTAAATGTCCTAATTTTCCGCAATTATAACAAGTACATTCTTTTATAGATTTCTTTTTCCTATATGGTCTTTTATGTTTATAATTTTTTACATAATATCTTTTTTTTGGTTTCTTATATTTATATTTTGATTTTTTTTATTTCTTATATTTCTTATGCCTTTTTCTTTTCTTATAATATCTTTCTTCGCATCCAAATTGAGGTGTTATTTTATCTTTGGAATATGCTAAATTTCTTATTAATATTTTTTCTATTTTTATTTCTTCTCTATATTTTTCACATAGGTTTCTATACCATTGTTGTAAAAATTTTATTCTTGCTCCTAGAGTATCTACTATTTTTGCTTCATCCCAACTCTTTATTATTTTGAACTAAATGGTTAAGGTAATTTACTAAAATATAATTTTCTTATTTCTTTACTTTCCTCTGTATTATATGCTCCTTTATAATAATATTCTTTAAATGCGCAAGTATATTCATCTATGTAACACATATTACATATTGCTAATTTTAACATTAAATTCCTATTTGTATCTTTCTTTTCATTTTGTTCTTCTTCTGTTGTTGTCATGCTGCTAAATTCATCTTTTATAGCTATTTCATATTTTTTTAATAATTCTATAGGTGTTAATTTAGTTGTAGTTGTTGATGATGTTTCTTCTGTAGGTTTGTCAGTTCTTAATACTCTTTTACTGTTTTTAGTTAGATTTGAAAACCTTCCAGTAACTCTTTTACAAGAGAATTACCAACGGACAATTATTCTATGTTCGATTTTATTCTGCACGGAAGAAATATTGTTTGACGAAATTAAACAAACTATTAATGTGGTCAAAATGGGTATGACCAAAGATTATATTATTTCGGAAGAAATATGTGCACAGAATGAGATATCAAAAACGCAGATACCAGAATTTTACCGCAACAAAAGAGTTATTGGAATAAGTAATATATTATCAGAGTTACTTAATAATTATTCAAATAGAAAACCTACATATTATAAGAATCTTCTAACTTTAAATGGTAAAATCCTGATTTACAATCAAATTTACTAAAGTAATTATATCCTTGTATTTGTCTTATTTTTAATATCTTATTTGGTATTGGGTAATTATATGTCATAGTTTTTGCATTTAAATTTCTATAATCAATAATCATTCTACTTTTTTTCCTCTTTTTTGTTCACTATGTTTATTTACTATAAATGCTGGACTATTGCGTTTACTATTACTTTTTTGTATATATTGTTTTTCTAATAGTTCATCTATATGCATTTTACATTCTTTTAAATCGTCAAAATTATATGTTAATGGTTTTTGAGTTATTATGTCATTTTTATCTATTAATTCAATTTTTATTTTAGTTTTATGTTTTTCCCATCCTTTTAATGGATCTTCACTATATAATTGTTCTAATTGTTTCTTAATTATTTCTATCTTATTTATTGAAAATATAGTTATTTTCTTTTTATTTATTGAAAATACGACCAGTTCTATTGTATCTTCAGTATTTTTTATATTTTTTAATTTTTGTGTAATTTTTTCAATTTCTTCTATCCAATCAGTTTTCTTTCTTATTTTATTAATAACTCTTTTTGCTCTTACTTTATGTTTACATGGTGTTGTAAACCATCAATCCATTCTAGTTATTATATGTGGGTATAATTTATCTAAAAACGGCATTCCTAAATGTATATCTTCTGATGTTAGCTCATAATTATAGATTTCTTCTATTTTTAATATTTTATCCCATACTTTTGTTTTTACATTCTTAGCTTTATAAGTAATTAAGCTTCCTTTGTTATTAAATCCTTTAACTATTATTGGTGTTTTTAGTTTATCCCATTTACTTTCTGGTAAACAATTATATCTACATAAATTAGCTTCTGCTCCTGTATCTATCATAGGCGTATAATATCTACTGTAATATCCTTCTACTACTATCTTCATTAATACATATATTTTCATATCATGTTAAAGCTCTTCTTAAGGATAATTTCTCTCTGTTATATGTTATAGATAATTGTGTATGCTCTATATTATATTGTTTTACTTGTTCTAACCATTTTATTCCTAATATTATGTCTGCTTTTTGCATTTCTTCCTTTATTTCAAATTCTATTTTCATTTTTCTAACTCCTATTGTTATTTTTTTTTCTGCTATATTTTTAGCGTTTATTAAGCTTCTTAGTAGATCTGGGCATATATTATTATCAGATTTTATTTCCTCATTTTTTACTAGATATTTTGCTATATAATTTTCTTCTTGTCCCGTATTTAAGAGTATTAAATATTTTTTTTCATTTATTGTTCCTTTTATGTAATATTGGTTTAAATTAACTGTTGAACTTGTTTCATAACTTGTTCTCTTTTATGAAACTGATGATTCTGGTTTTTCATAAGCTATTCTTTTTGTTGTACTTATTCTATCATTTATTATTTCTAAATCTTCTTCTATGTCTATATTTTTGTAACTATAATCATTATTATCAATTATTTTTACGAATTGTTCAAAAGGACTTTCTATTTGTATTTTATTAATTTTATTTTTTCCTGTTATTTTGTGTTTTGTAGTTAATACATATAGATTTTTACATCTTGCTGTAAATATTTTACTTCCTGGGGTTAGTTCTATTTCTGATATTTTCCAATATAATACTAATGATTTATCTATATTTTTATCTGTTATTGCTACTGAATAATTCACACTTATTATAAATTTAAATTTTTGGTATATTAAATTTTCTTTTATGACAGTTATTATACTTTTTTCTATAGGTCTTATAATTCTATCATCTACTAAATATAGTTCTATTGGTGTATCTATTCCTTCTCTAAAACATGCTTTTATCAATATCTCTGTACCTCCAAGGTGTACATATTTTATTGGATCTCTACTTTTTATATCGTTTATTTCTTGTTTTTTAATAAATAAGCAAAGTATTTGTTGTAGACAAGAGAGAGTTTTTTGCTTCAATGCATGAAGGCCTGCCTCTTTCTGCCTTCGATACCTTTCATTTATAATGAGAAACTTTACAAAGTATTTTTATTTTCTGAACTTATTTTTTATCTTCTTCGTTGTAATTATATTCTACATCCTTTTTTAATTTTTTCTGTAAAGGCTTTAGATTTTCTGCTAATTTTGGTATATATTTCCTTACTTGGTTTACTAATCATAAAAATGATTGTAATTTCTTTTTTGTATCTAATTCTTCTTTCGAATTTATTATTTTTTGTACTATATGTTGTTGCATTTTTACTCAACTTTTATCTATTTGTATTCCTAAAAACTCTATCTGGTTTTTCATAATTTCAGCTTTCTTTTCACTTAAACTTATTCCTAATTTTTCTATTATATTTGTAAATTGTTCTAATAATTTTAAATGTTCTTCTTTAGTTTTTGTATATAATAGTATATCATCTGTGCATACTATACAATTAGGCAATTGTTTAAAATAGTTATCCATAAAATGTTGATATCTACCTGGTGCATTTTTATATCCAAATGACAGTACATTCCATTCATAAAATCCTTGTGGTACCGTAAATACGGTTACGATTCACATAAAAATGAAGCACTAATTTCTCAACTAAATCAAGTACATGTTAATTACTTCTTCGACAACAATAATTGTTGAATTAAGAAAATTGAATATATTATGAGTAACTCTAAAATATAATATGCCTAAGTTTTTTTTGCTTTCTAAATCATAGTGTTTTTAAAAAAATGTTGCTCAAATAGTAAATGGTATGTCAACTAAACTTTCCTATTGTAATCATATGATTTTTTTTTGTATAATATTATAGATCCGAAGTTAGTAATAAGACATGAAATGTATGTTATTAAAGTCAACATTTATCAAAAAATTATTTTTTTGTTGATTTTAATTTTAATCATAATATACTACACCATATTTATATCGTGTGAATCGATAAAATAAAGGATCAATAAAAATATTTGAATTGAATTGTGCCAAATCATATTTAATATAATCATATCATAATTTTCTAAACTGTGTGGTTAAAGTGAATTCAGTGACAAAAGAAATCTTGAATTTAAATTAATTTGCATAATATCTCCAACAAAATTTAAGGTTTCTTTTAAATTTGAAACGTGTGTTGAATGAACTAATGAACTGATAAAATGTTTTGATTGAAAAATGATTCAAATTATATCCATGGTATAATTTATCAAAGCATCATATGACGTGGTTCGTATTTGATAAATTATGTCATAGCTATAATTTGACTAATTTTTCAGCCAAATATTTTATCACTTTATTAGTTCATTCATTCTAGCTACACACATTTGGGTGCGGATAATTCGGATAACTTAAATAGATCTATTATAGCGGGTGCGGATAACTTGGGTAATAAATAAATATATTATAGCTCTCATAGATCTATTTTTATTTGTGTGTGGATATTTCTTAACTTCTCTAAACATTTTTATTTTTAGTGTATTTATTTTAATTTTATTAATGTTCATATTTTGGAGGGTGATTATGTGGTAATTGATTAAAAGTTTTACTGTAGTATTCTTTAATTTTTTCTCTTAGTCTTTGCAATTCTTCTATATTTTCATTAAGGTATTCTAAATATTCTATATCTTTTGTTCTAAAATATTCAATTAAATTTTCTTTCATAAGTATCTCTGTTGCTCTTATTTCTTCCATATCTTGATTCCAATATTTTAAATACTCATAGTCTATCATTTTATCCTAAAGTAGTTGTGATGATGCAAATTTCTTTGTAATAATTTATTCTAATTGTACTATATCTAATATTAAATTCTAGGTTATCTATTTCGTTAATTATTCTGTCTTTTTCTTCTATGAATAGTTCTATGTCTAAATCATATTCTAAACTGTCTTTTGATTCTAGTTGTTTCATTTATCCAAATTAATCTTTCTTTTAATTGTTCTCTTCCTTTTCTAAGCTGATTTCTATAATTAATTTCTTCGTATAGCCAACTTTGTTTTTCTCTAACTCTTTGAATATATTCTAGCATTTCTTATAATATCCATCTGAATAATTATCTAGGTAATAATAGTGACTGTCATCACTTAAGTATATTTCTCCTAACTCGTCTTCTATCTGATTTATATCTAACTCTTCATCTTCAATGTTAAATATTTTTTCTCATATTATTTTCTTTACGTCTATAATTTCTATATCTCTAAGTATGTATAAAACTAGTACTTCAAAATTATCTGTCATTTAGGTGGGTTAATTAAATATTTTTTCATAATATTCTTTAGTTGTTTGTTTTAATCTTATTAATGCCTCTATATATTCATTAAGGTATTCTATATATTTTATATCTTTGGTTCTCATATATTCTTCTAAATTTGTTTTCATTAATTTTTCTATTAATTGTATATTTTTTATATCCATTTTCCAATATTCGAAATTTATCATGGTTGATGTGTAGGTTTAGTATGTAAGTATTTATAAGAGTAGTTAGGTAGGTGAGGTATGTAATTTATTCTAGTCATAAAATATTTATCAAATATTTTTTCCAATATGATTTTTCTTATATCTACAATTTCTATATCCTTAAGTACATACAAAACAAGTATTTTAAATTTATCTACCATTTCGTCAGATAAATAAGTATTCATTTTTCATATGATGCTTTTTCAAAATATTTTCTTCAATCATACACATAACAAAATATGATCATTTTAGATTACTATAAACTAGATTATTCTTAAATAACATATTCTTCGGTCACTATTAGCATGGTAATCTGGATACTTTTCCCTTAAACAACGCCTCTACTCTGGCTACTCCCCTATCACGGCTTTCTTGCCTCATCGGTTTCACCTTTAGGATGACATAGTTCTTAGAATTTTTCTCCTTTTCCACTTTGCTAATAAACTTCTTAACATGCTATTTTTTGAATAATTCTACTATAAAGCAACTAACATGAACTTATTTTATCATATCATGATTGTCAGGAATTTATGAATTTAGCTATTCATAATCATAAATAAATATACCTGTTCTGGTAGATTTGATAACTCTAAGCTTTGTTCATCCATAGCTTTTTTCATTGAAATATACTTGTTTTTAATAAATATTCAAAAGTTTGTTGTGAAAGAAGAATGTTTGCTTCAACGCATGAAGGCTTGCTTTCTCTGCTGCCGTCCATGCCTCTATTTATAATGAGAAAATGAATAATTTACATGGTTCCTACGTATTCTTCCTGATGTTACAAAAGTCAAAAAAAGAAAGGCTATCCTATTTATATCTATAAAAGCTAATTATGGTAGGTGTCAAAAAGTCTTGACATCTTAAAAAAGAGAAAATGACTTAAAGTACTAAAAGACAAAAACTTATTAGAGCTTAAGATTCTACCTATACAATAATTTACAATTTACGTACAAGAAATTGTGAAAGTTATCTACATGTCACTTTCACAATTTAATAGCTTGTCTTTTTATCTCTCCCATTATTGTTTCGTGTCTAGCTGGCGTCCTTATCTTCATGGTTGATTTTTTCCTTTTATTCTAGCTGGACTTCTGGGATAATATTATCTTCTCCATTACATCTCGAACATTGATAGTCTGGATATTTGTGTCCAATTATCTTGCAATATCTTGTTAATAATCCGTCTGAAATAAATCCTTTCTTAATTGCTCTTGCAGTAGATTATTTTTCTGGGTTAAGTAACGTCATTATCCATTGTCTGACATCTTTCATATCTGTTTGCCGTAGTTCTCTTGAATTTAAATAAATCATTTTATGGTCTCTTGAATAATAACTCCATATTGGGTTTCCATTGATATAATTATTCGCTAATTCTTGAATAAATGTAGCTAGTCCAATAAGTCGTTTGTTTGCGTAGAAATCAGGTATCTCAATTCTGGGTATCTTTGGCTGTTGTACAATATCTTCTGGCATAATCATATCTCTGGTTAATCCTATTTTTACAACTTGTATAACTGGTTTGATCTCATCGTATAATATCTCTGCTGGTGCATTATAAAACTTTATATAAAATAGATTTCCTTTGGTTACTCTTTTATAAGTGGTGAATATTTTATGTAATTCTTCCATAGCTGATAGTTCTTCTCCATCTTGGGTATATATGGTATTTAATAATCCATAGTCGAAATAAATTTTTATTAAGCTTGGGTTAGTTTTGGGTAGTGCGATTAGCTTGTTATAACCTTGCAATCTTTGGGTTATATAGTTTGTGTTTGGTTCTTGGATATCTGTAGCTCTGGGGTTAAGGTTTAGAAAAGTTTGTACTTTGTAGATATTTTCTATGTATCCTCGAGCTAGATGGTTATAAATTTTTTTATCTTGGTTCAAACTATCTCGATATATGGTAATTTGTGGGGGTATGTACAAGGGGTATTTTTGTATTTTTGGTATAAATGGCTTCTCAAATATCTTACTCATGTTCATGTTCTGGTATCTTTGTCCACTAACTCCTTTGCTTGTACCTGCAATTGTAGATTGATAAACGTTGTAGGTTTTATGGAATGTCCCAACGTCTCCTTTTAGCTCTGAAATTTTAATGTCTTCCGATCGACATAGCTCTGCACACTGCTGAGTTAGCTGATTTGTAGCTTCAGAATTCAGTTTAACTTCATTAGTCTTTAGCTTTTCTATTTCATTACCCATACTGTCCACTTTCATTGAAAGCGTAGTTAGGGTTTTGAGTATTTTTTCTAAAGCATCATCTTCTATTATATCAGTCTGTGTAGCTTTGTCTTGATATGTAATCTGCAATAACATTTTTGTTAGTACTAATTACTTCAATTGTAAATGTAAAATTTAATATATTCAATACAAATCTCCTAATCTCTTATGTTGTAACTGAATTTTGCATTTTCCTTGTTAGCCACCACCGAACCTGGGTATTATCTGTTCTCACTATAAATTTATTATATACAATATATGGTTCAAATGATAATAAACATTTATATAATGAACATAATTCTTTTCTATTTATTTCCCATTTTATTTCTGTTTCATTAAACGTACCTGAGTAGTATCTGCAATGATGTTCTAATTTTTTATTTTCGTATCTATATTTAAGTACTCCTCCATAACTATATTCACTTGTTGCTTCTACTATATATGTAAAATTTTTATTTTCATTTGGGAATTGTAATTTTGGTAACTTTTTACAAAGTATTTTTATTTTTGAACTTGTTTTTTATCTTCTTCGTTGTAATTATATACTACATCCTTTGTTAATTTTTTTTGTAAAGGCTTTAGGTTTTCTGCTAATTTTGGTATATATTCTCTTACTTGGTTTACTAATCCTAAAAATGATTATAATTTCTTTTTTGTATCTAATTCTTCTTTTGAATTTATTATTTTTTGTACTATATGTTGTTGCATTTTTACTCCACTTTTATCTATTTGTATTCCTAAAAACTCTATCTGTTTTTTCATAATTTCGGCTTTCTTTTCACTTAAACTTATTCCCGATTTTTCTATTATATCTGTAAATTTTTCTAATAATTTTAAATGTTCCTTTTTAGTTTTTGTATATAGTAGTATATCATCTATGTATACTATACAATTAGGTAATTGTTTAAAATAACTATCCATACAATGTTGATATCTACCTGGTGCATTTTTATATCCAAATGGTAATACGTTTCATTCATAAAATCCTTATGGTACCGTAAATGCGGATAATTCCTTAGATTCTTCTTCTAACTTTAAGTGGTAAAATCCTGATTTACAGTCAAATTTACTAAAATAGTTATATCCTTGTATTTGTCTTATTTTTAATATCTTATTTGGTATTGGATAATTATATGTCATAGTTTTTGCATTTAAATTTCTATAATCAATAATCATTCTACTTTTACCTCTTTTTTGTTCACTGTGTTTATTTACTATAAATGTTGGACTATTGTGTTTACTATTACTTTTTTGTATATACTGTTTTTCTAATAATTTATCTATGTGCATTTTAAATTCTTTTAAATCGTCAAAATTATATGTTAATGGTTTTTGAGTTATTATGCTATTTTTATCTATTAATTCAATTTTTATTTTAGTTTTATGTTTTTCCTATCCTCTTAATGGATCTTCACTATATAATTGTCTTAATTTTTTCTTTATTATTTCTACCTTATCTATTGAAAATATAGTTATTTCTTTTTTATTTATCGAAAATACAACTAATTCTACTGTGTCTTCTGTATTTTTTATATTTTCTAACTTTTGTGTAATTTTTTCACTTCCTTCTATCCAATCAGTTTTCTTTCTTATTTTATTAATAACTTTTTTTGCTCTTACTTTTGGTTTACATGGTGTTGTAAACCACCAATCTGTTTTAGTTAATATATGTGGGAATAATTTATCTAAAACTGACTTTCCTAAAAGCATATCTTTTGATGTTAGTTCATAATTATAGATTTCTTCTATTGTTATTATTTTATCCCATATTTGTATTTTTACATTTTTAGCTCTATTTGTAATTAAGCTTCCTTCATTATTAAATCCTTTGACTACTATTGGTGTTTTTAATTTATCCCATTTACTTTCTGGTAAACAGTTGTATCTACATAAGTTTGCTTCTGCTCCTGTATCTATCATAGGTGTATAATACCTATTATAATATCCTTCTACTATTATTTTTACAAGTACATATATTTTCATATCATGTTAAAGTTCTTTTTATGAATAATCTTTCTTTATTGTATGTTATAGATAATTGTGTATGTTCTATATTGTATGGTTTTACTTGTTCTAACCATTTTATTCCTAATATTATGTCTGCTTTTTACATTTCTTCCTTTATTTCAAATTCTATTTTTATTTTTCTGACTCCTATTATTATTATTTTTTCTGCCGTATCTTTAATATTTATTAGACTTTTGGTAGATCTGGGCATATATCACTATTAAATTTTATTTCTTCACTTTTTACTAGATATTTTGCTATATAATTTTCTTCTTGGTGTTTAAGAGTATTAAATATTTTTTTTCATTTATTGTTTCTGTTATGTAATATTGATTTAAATTAACTGTTGAAGTTGTTTCATAACTTGTTTTTTTTTATGAGCTTGATGATTCTGATTTTTCATGAGCTATTCTTTTTGTTGTACTTATTCTGTCATTTATTATTTCTAAATCTTCTTCTATATTTATGTCTTTGTAACTATAATCATTATTATCAATTGTTTTTACAAATTGTTCAAAAGGACTTTCTATTTGTATTTTATTAATTTTATTTTTTCCTGTTATTTTATGTTTTGTTGTTAGTATATATAGATTTTTACATCTTGCTGTAAATATATTATTTCCTGGGGTTAGTTCTATTCCTGATATTTTTCAATATAATACTAATGATTTATCTATATTTTTATCTGTTATTGCTACTGAATAATTTGCACTTATTATAAATTTAAATTTTTGGTATATTAAATTTCCTTTTATGGCTGTTATTATACTTTTTTCTATAGGTTTTATAATTCTATCATCTGCTAAATATAATTCTATTGGTGTATCTATTCCTTCTCTAAAACATGCTTTTATTAATATCTCTGTTCCTCCAAGGTGTATATATTTTATTGGGTCTTTACTTTTTATATCGTTTATTTCTTTATTAATTATTCTTTTTATCACTAGTGGTATACTAGGCTCTTCCTTTTGCATATCTACAGTCTATTATATGTTCTTTTTGGCTTACTACGTAGTATTCTTCCTTTTTTCTACTAAATATATTTTTTATTATTGGTATTTTAAATATTTTTTCTACACTTAAATATAACTCTTTTCCTTTTATTTTGTCAAATATATTACCGTCAAATATTATTTTTTGATTTGTTCCTTCTTCATTTAAATATTCTTTCTTTTTTATTATTTTTATATCTTCTTCAGTTATTTGGTTCATTTTTATATCTTCTTCAGTCATTTGATTCATCTAATTCACTATCTATTTCATTATCTGTTTCGTTCTTCGAAATTTCATCTTCACTTTCTAATTCATAATCTATATAATCTATCTGCATATATTCTGTATTTTCTATTTTTATTTCTGATATTTGTTTATTTTTTGAGTTTTTTGATAATTTACAATCTCTAGCTAAATCTCCTAGTTTTTCACTATTATAACAAGTACATTCTTTTATAAATTTCTTTTTTCTATATGGTCTTTTACGTTTATAATTTTTTATATAATATCTTTTTCTTGGTTTCTTATAGTTATATTTTGATTTTTTGTATTTCTTATGTCTTTTTGTTTTCTTATAATATCTTTCTTCGCATCCAAATTAAGGTGCTATTTTATCTTTGCAACATGCTAAATTTCTTATTAATGTTTTTTTCATTTTCATTTATTCTCTATATTTTTCACATAGATTTCTATACCATTGTTGTAAAAATTTTATTCTTGCTCCTAGGGTATCTACTATTTTTTTCATCCCAACTTTTTATTATTTTTGAACTAAATGGTTCAGGTAATTTACTAAAATATAATCTTCTTATTTCTTTGCTTTATTCTATATTATATGTTCCTTTATAATAATATTCTTTAAATGCGCACGTATATTCATCTATATAGCACATATTACATATTACTAATTTTAACATTAAATTCCTATTCGTATCTTTCTCTTTATTTTGCTCTTCTTCTTCTATTGTTATACTACTAAATTCTTCTCTTATAGCTATTTCATATTTTTTCAATATTTCTGTTGGTAGTATTTTAGTAGGTATTGATGTTCCTTCTGTTTTATTATCAGATCTTAGTACTTTTTTACTTGTTTCAGCTAGGTTTAAAAATCATAATTTTACTGTTCCTATTAATGTCTTTTCTATATATTCTGGTGTATTTGTTGTATCTATTTTATTATCTAATAATTGTTTTGACATGTATCCTTCCCATAGTTGTATTATTTTATTTGTGTCTATTACACAGTCTAAATCTAAAAAGTTGTAATTAATTATTTGTTTTGGTGTCCATTTATTATATTCATCCTTTGGATTATATCTTTTAATCTTATTTTTGTAATTATAGGTAGATTTTCTTATTTCTGATGTACTAGGTATTATATTTTTATCTAGAGTATTTACTTCTGTATTTATTAGTTCTAGATTTTCTTTATTAATTACTTCTTGTTTTTCATTAATTTCTAGTTTTCCTATGTTTTCTAGAATTTCTGTATATGTTTCACTATCTTCCAAATCATAATTATCTGTTTCTTCAGCATCTATTGTATTTATTTTTAATTCACTAGTTTCTGGTTCTTTATTTTTTATTTCTAAATTTTCATTAAATTGATTTATCTCGTTTAATAATTTTTGTTCTTTATCTTTTTCTTCTTTTTCTTTCTGTCTCTTTTCATATAAATCTTTTAGCATTTGTAGTTCTTTTTCTAATTCAGCAATCCTACTATTTTTAGTTTCTTCTATTTTTCATATTTCTTCTGTGGTTTGTTGTTTTATTTTACCTATTTCCTTTTTCTGTCTATCTCTTCATTTTCTCTTTCTATTCTTACCATGACTGTCAACTTATCTTCTAATTTTAATTCTTCTTTTTCTAACATTAAATATAAATGTTCACATATTTTCTTATATCTCCTTCCTAAATTAGAGAATACTATTTTTATTTTTAATCCTTCATGATTTTCATATGTTTTTTCGTCTATTATAAATTCTTCTTTGTTCATTTTATTTAAATGTATATAGGTTATGTTGATATATATATTCTAGACTATCTATTGTTGATTCTAAATTTGATATTTCTTTTTTTTTTTGTGCATTTATTGAGTTTTTACTAACTCCGGCAATTATGTTATACTGTAGTCTTTCTATCCTTATTTTTAATTCTTTACGTTTTTAAGATATTATTTGTTTTAATTCTTTATATTGTTGTGGTTTTTGTATGTTATTCATCTAAACAATATTTATAATATTTTGGTGATATCTAAATCTAATTTTATCATAACTAATAAATTAATCAAATAAATCCAATAGATTATATACTACTTCCGTAACTTTAATCAGCATAGGCTTTAATACCAATTGTAGGGGGGTGCGAATAATTCGAATAACTTAAATAGATATTCTTCCGCCTTTTCTTTTCATTTGTCATATATATTAAAAATATTTGTTTCAATTTTTTTTTTATTTCGTTTTAGTTCGCTCTCTTGCTAAAAATATTTATTTCAATTTAGTTGTTTTATTTATGAAATCAAGAGAATTTTTCTATGTTTTTCTAATACTATATCTATCATAAATGATTACATAAACTATGTATATACTAAAACGCCTATTTACAAAGCATAAGTTATAATGCTAATTTAATAAAATAGGCTCCTAATTAATAATTATTTTCGTAAGAGAGGCGTCAAGTCAATAAGATCAACTATTTTAAAATAGAGGGAGTAGTTGTCAATCTAAACAATCAAGACATAATTAATTGTTCTTTTCCAACTCCACTCTTAGAATTAATTATCATAGAATTAAGAGTCAATAAATAGACAAAGGTTAAACAATTACTCCCTCCGTCTCAAATTACCCGCCTCAAATTGAGATGACACATCTATTAAGAAAACAATGATTTGTAATGTAACTTTATCATTTTGCCCCTATTAATTGTGTCATGCTGTTAGTTTCAATATTGATGGAGTTATTATATGGCTGATACTAAAACACTTTTTGCATGGATAATTAAGATTATTATAGGATTACCAAAGTCTTTGCAACATTTTTCAAGATTTGATAATTCAATGCTAGTTTATATTAAGTTGTACTATTTATCCATTAATTGCTAATAAAATGATCCAAAACTCAATATAAACTTAAAACCTAAACTTTTCACTCTTTATCTTACTTTTTAGTTTCAAGAGAGTTTTTCGCTCCTCAATTTCATAATTGAGTTTTTTCATTAGCACATGAGTGAAAACATACTTGATCTATTCTTCAATCACAATATAATTGTAAAAAATAAAGATTGTAAAAAAAACTGAGAAAACCCAAAAAACCCAAAAAAACTGACTAAAACCTAAACCAAAAAAATAATATTATGTTGGTTTGAATTGGTTTATAGTCTTAATAAACCGATATAATTGGTTTGATTTTTATTCAATAAAAAATCAAACCAACCCGACCTATGTTGTAATACCTCGTGTTTTCGTACTAGAATTCTAACCATCGTTCCTACGCGTCTAAGCTCTAATCCAAATGATTTTCATGTGAATACAAGTTTCATGATCTTTATCATAGTCTAAGAAGTGGTTTAGAGGTAAAAAATATTCATAGCAATGACTTAGAACAAAGTTGAGCTAAGATCTTTTTATTCGTTCAAAATTCGATATTTGATTCTACAAGGGTCTACTTCAAACATGTATAACTCTTTATATATATGGAATTTTTCATCCCAAGACCTACCAAATTGTATATAATTGAATTATCTTTCCAACGATACCAATTTCGCCAAAATCCGATATCCGAGCAAAAAGTTATGACCATTTTCGTGACTGAGGCAGTAGCATCGCGCGATTAGCGTGTGACGCACGCCCTATCGCACGTACCCAATTTTCAGGTGTTGTTTTCGCATTTTTAAGGGCAAAAAGGTCCTTTCCTTCACCCTAACTCATCCATAATAAAGAATTGAAGCCTTAGGGAGCATTATATGCCCCTTTAATCATAATTTCTCTCCAAGCCTCCCTCAAGAACAAACCCTAATCCCCATCCAAGAACTCCATCAAATTTCTTAAAGATAGTCAAGAATTCAAAGTTTCCAATCCAAGAAACGTAAAATTCAAGTCATCATCTTCAAGAATCAAGCCAAGAAATAAGTATCGCATTCAAGAATCTCAAGAAAACATTCAAGATCATCTCCTAGAGTTTCAAAGTCGAGTTTTCTTCATCAAATCCAAACTATTAAGGTATGTGGGGTGTCAACAAAGACAATCCTTTCGTCCTTGTGCCCAAAACTTATTTTAGATTATAAATTACTGAATTTTTTATTATTTTTCATGAAATTCAAGTTGGGGTTTATACCCATTGTTGTTAATTGCAAGCTTATAAAGTTTTTAATGATTTAGAAGTGGAATTGCATGACTAATTTCATATATTTATGCAAGTAATGTGATTTTCCAGATTTTTCTAAGTGAGTTTAAGTATTATATTATGATTCTTGATTTTTATATTTTGACATTGTTGAAGTATTTTCAAGAAGCATATTGAGTATGATGTTTTGCTATGATATTACATGAGTATGTTTATATTTTCATGCTTATTGCTGAAATTTCCAGATTTTGAGTTGATTCATCAATATTTACATTATTAAGCATGAATCTTTTGGTGTTTTAATACGAGTTTGATGTATGGGTCATTAACCCCTATTTAAAGATTGTTATTTTGAGAATGTTGAAAGCTTTTAAAGATTATTATTGAGCATGAAGTAGAATATGATAATTAATGCATTAAAGTTATATATATTTTGAATCTTAAGTACTAGTAATGAGTTTATAAGGAGACTGTGATCTCAATGTCTTGTTCACAAGTTTGATAAGTACTTTCAAAGGAAAGATTGATCTTTTGATTCCAAGCTAAGATAGAAAACCACATTGTTTATGATTTAAAGCAAAGATGAGTATAATTGGTCTTTATTATAGACCCTTGTATTATTTTAAGGTGGAATTCCTAAAAGTTCTGACCATAAGAATGGGAGTATTATTTAACACCGAGTTGAGTATGATTCTAAGGTCTCATACTCCAGAACTACGTGTCACCATAGGATTGAGATTTATGGACCTGAGGTCGAGATAGTGATCACTTAAGTTAAGGTTCTATTCCGATGGCAAGGGTAGAACAACTCTCCCCAACGTGGGCAAGACGTTGGACTTCATGTCAGCTCACATGGTTTATGTCGGTTAGAAGAAACTCCCAAAGATGTCCCCCACTCTTGAAACAATTTTAGTGATTTAAAGTATTGAGATAAAGAGTTTATTATACAAAATGAGTTTCAGATTTCATATAGCTTACAAGTTTTGAGAATAAAAGGAGAATACAAATTTCAGAGTAAAGTGTAATGACTCACGAGATTTAAATTACATGCTTTCTTATTCATGATTTATAAGATTTATATTTCATATTTTTATTCAAGATATGTGAGTCATTTATGTCAGCATGCATGATTTTATAAAGAGTAATGGGATTATTTATGTAAATGCATACACCCCCATATACTCAGTACATCCTCAAAGTACTGATTCATATATATATATATATATATCTATGTGCTACATTGTCTCATAATGTAGGTTCGAGTTGTAGCACACATACCATGTTCAGGCAGTTGCAGCTTCCAGTTAGCAGGTGATGGGTCTTTTTGATCCAAGGGCTCAAGTCAGTTATATAGCTTGAGAAATATGTTATTTTTCTTTATTCAGTCGTATTGAGTTGGGGTAGTTAGGAGTCATGACATGGCTACCTATAGTCAGTACAAGTAGATGCTTCATAGATAGTCAGTAGAAGTTAATGTATTCAGTTTCAGTTTTGTTTGTAAAAGTAGAGTTGTAATCTTGTATATTCGATTTTGTATTGATCAAATTTAGAAAAGAAGTTTTGTTCGTTGATTTGTACAGATTTATACTTTTTATTCAGTTGCTTATGAGTTATACCAGTAAAAGGGTTAGCTTGGGGTCACTTGTGTCCCTAAGCACCGTGTGACGTCTCGGGACCCATTTTAGGGGCATTACAAACTTGGTATCAGAGCATAGAGTTCAAGAGTCCTAGGGTGTCTGTGAAGCTGTGTCTAGTAGAGTCTTGCGGAATGGTACGGAGACGTTTGTACCTTTCTTTGAGAGGCTACAAGGTATTTAGGAAATGTCTCCACTCTTTCGAGTCTCAGATTGTGCCATAGAAAGGTTCTCTAGGAAACTTAAATAGCATTTCATCCTATTCTATTCTGTCCACCCCTGCCTCATCTTCAAGGTACCAAAAATAGTCAAGCTTAATTCTCCACAGATAGTTATGGGATTATAAGAAGGCTAGAGAGTATCCCATCAGTGCTTTTGAGTTCCAGTGATTGAAGTGCTTTATCATGTTTGTAAAAAGACAAATGTTCTTTCAGATTTCTTCTCAGAATCCATAATGATAACCTATACTTCTCTATCTATGTAATGTTCTTGAGGTAACATGATCGACCAGTTCCAATTTTCTCCTCAGATAATGCTCTGAGGCTTGCTAGCAAGAAGTTTCAAGAGTTACACAAGGAGGCTTGAGAGGAGCCTTCTGGTGCGTCATAAGTCCCTCAAGTTTAAAGTTATGGCCTTATTCTTATGAGGCATTCAGTTGATACAGAGTAAGATGTGTAACTTCAGATCATTGAATATCGTGTGTCAAGTTTCTATCTTTTGTAATATGAAATTTTGTGTTCATTGTGTTTTTGAAAAATCAAAGTCTAGTGAAGTCGTGTGGTGCTCTTTTGATTCACTAGCATAGTTGCTTTGTTACTCATCTCATTTTCTTGTTCAAAACACAAAAATCAAAGTCTAGTGAAGCCGTGTGAGGCCTATTTCGATTCACTAGCAACTTGTTGTTCATTTTGTTGTTCTTATGTTAGTTAGAAGTATAGTGACAAGAAAGATGGTAAGGGAAATTTATTGAATATATTTATATGTATAGTTGAATTTTTGCACATGATTAGGCTAGTAATGAAGTGATATGTCCTTGTTTATTGGTTAGTGAAAGGTAGAGAAAGAGTTATTAGTTAAGGAGAATTGTTGTTTACTTGAAGTATGAAAAGTCATTGATGATAATTAATGTGTTAGAAAAGTATAGGTTATTGATGAAAGTACTTGGTAGTTGTGTGTTGTTCCCTTGAGGTTACAGAAAGGAGTTTAGCTGAAATTTATAGAGCAATGAAAGTAATTTAGGTGTGAAGATGAGTAAATAGTAATAATGTAAAGAAAGAGGATGTGTTAACGGATTGTGAATAAGATAGGCCATATGATTATGATCGATTGTCATTGTTATGGGGGTTCTAGTGTACTAGTGTGTCTTAATGTTGTGTTCTATAGTTTCTAAGTGAGAATTATGTGTGAGATTAGGGTGTAAATCATGTTTAGCACTAGACATTAAGTTTGAACAGTTGATGGTCATGAAGGTGGATGTGATGGTTCCCTGGGTAATTATGCTAATTCTATGAGAGTGATCTAATAGGCTTGAACAATGTATGCAAGAGCTTAAGTTTACTAGATTTGTAGTTAACTATGACGTGGTATGTATGATGTAAAAGTATGCCCAAGGTAATATGAGGCTGTATTATTTTTTAGGATTATTGCATGTTGTGTGGTTAGTAGTACCGTTGAGTTGCTAGGTGGAGAAATAATAGTTAGATAATATATGATATTCTTGATAGCTAAGTTGAAGAGTTATGATTAAAGATGTTGAGCCTTTTAAGTATGATTTTTATTCTCATGGTTTGGGAAAAATATAAGTATAGAAGTGTGATCTTGGTAGGCTATGATTATGTGATTAGAGATGTAGATAAGTTTGCAAATGAGAGTGTAAGTCTTCAATGATGATTATTGAAGCTAGAAAGTTAAGGATGACATATGAATGGGTTGTTCAAGAATGAAGTCAGTAAGTTTGAAATTAGTTTATTCTTGTGAGTTTTATATTTATGTGTAGTCATTAGAATGATAAAATTATGGATTAGTCTTGAGGATATGGAATATACCATCAACTTGGAATATCAGCTTTGACCTAAAGGGGAAATAGTGGAGTGAAGAACCAAACCAAGTTTTGAGAATTAGATTGTGATACATGTCAATAGTGAGTTATGATGAGATAGTGATCCCTTCTTACTCTAGAGTATTCTTTGGATTTCAATCATTATAACACCAAATCCATCACTTGTGTGATAGATCCATGCCACAGGCCTATGCTAATACCCATCATGCATATTCAAGTCCATTCTCAGCTTCTAGCAAGCAAGTAACAGATTCACTCTGTGATTCGAGCTATCCCTCATGAATCTATGAACTCCAGTATTATGTTGAATAGCTCATGATAAGTATGAACTAATGTTTCAATGTATGATCAGTTTTCAGAAACTTATGATCCTAGTGAAATCCAGTTTATATCATGTATGTCCTCAGTTTAAATCTCTTTGATGAATCCATGATGTTGATTATCTATTCCTCAGGCCTCAGTTAAGTGTCAAGTTACATATAGTATCCTTCCATACTTCAAGATCTCATGTTCTAACCTTTCAGTGACTCCTCCTTATTTAATAATAGTGGTGATGAGTAATTATGTTGATGGGAGAGAGTAAGTGTCTCGTGTTGATGAAAGGTCGTTGATTTCTTATTTTAGCTAAGGCCATAAGTGTGAAGTAATATTGAGGCCAAGTATTTGATGCATGTTGTAGTTAGTTAAAATATGTGTGTATGTTCTTGGGGTAGTGTGTGAAAGTTGTTGTGATAGAAGTTTAGAGATTATGAGGAGTATGCTACTATGGGTGTTTGTTTAGACGTTTAAATATGGTTATAACAATAGTCTTGAATGTCATGTTGGTGTATAAGCAGGTGAATGTAATACGCGTTAGTTTCCAACCTTCCAAAACTTAGAATGTAAATCCTTAAGTGAATTCATGATTAGGGTTGTCAATAGCACATCTTGTGTAACTTTCAGATTTTTCGGACGATGTTTGATGGTAAAACAGTGAGGCAAAGCGATATGGTCGTGGCGCATCTTATATCGCGTTAGTAGGGTGCAACACGGCGCGTCGCAGCTCGTGTCGGTAGTCCAGTTCAGTTATGGTGTTATATGTAGTACCCCGAGATCTTGAGTTAGGTTTGACCATGGTAAGGGGACTTAGTTTAGTTTAGACCTTAGTAGATAGGTCTAACAATGCCTTTGTGAGAATTAGAAGTTCAATCAAGTGAGTATGGTATTTAATGGGAATAGTATAGTGAGGGAGTATTCAAGAAGTGTTGCTAAGCTTGAAAGTAAGAAGTTGCATTGCTTGAGGGCTAGTACTTCTATCCTGACTTATGATCTATATGTTTATATTCCATGCTATAGAGTGATGTCAATGTTGTGATTCCTTAGTCAGATGTCTTGTTCAGATTATGCCCAAACTTCTTTGATCCCTAATATCATTAGAATTTCTTGAAAATGTGTTGAAGAAATACCCTATTTGGGTGTGAGCATTCAACATGATTCAGTCCGTGCAGCTAAAAATCCAGTTTAACAGTTAGACAGACAAATCTCTATAGTTTTTCCATCTTCCAATTTGGTCTAGTCTCACTACCTAAAATTTTGTGAGTATGGCCATCTCAAGAGATAGTTTGTTTGCATCCAAGTAAATTGCAAAATTTAGCTCAGTTCATGCAGCATGCATCAGTTTTAGTTCCAGATATTAAGTCATGATTCAGTTCGTAAGTATCCTGTGTATCATCTCAATCTTTTTCTAGTATTTCAGCCAAATCAGTATCATTCAGGGACGAACGATCCCAAAAGGTGGATGTTATAATACCCCAAGTTTCCATTTTATAAACCTCTCATCTTTTTTCTCTTGAGATCATATTCAACATGAAGTAATGGTTACTCATAATTTGACACTCTTGTTCTTTTCTTAGCCATATAGCTATTTTCATGAGAGTTCATGCACTCAGAGATCAGTTCAGTAGATCATTATGTTCAAGATTTAGTGATTTAGTTTATTTCAATTGTGCATGATAGCATATGGCCTCAAAATCCTCAGTGTTTTCGTCTTAATAAGCCACATTTGAGGAATAATGTTTCCAAGGGGGAGATAATTTAATACCCCGTATTTTCATGTTAGAATTTTAACCATCGTTCCTACGTGTCTAAGCTCTAATCCAAATGATTTCCATGTGAATACAAGTTTTACGATCTTTATCATAGTCTAAGAAGTGGTTTAGAGGTGAAAATGTTGATAGCAATGACTTAGAACAAAGTTGAGCTAAGATATTTTGATTCGTCCAAAATTCGATATTCGATTCTACAAGGATCTACTTTAAATGTGTATAAATCTTTATATACATGGAATTTTTCATCCCAAGACCTACCAAATTGTATATAATAGAATTAGCTTTCCAACGATACCAATTTCGCCAACATCCGATACCCGAACGAAAAGTTATGACCATTTTAGTGACTGAGGTAGTAGCTTCGCGCGATTAGTGTGCGACGTATGCCCTATCGCACGTACCCAATTTTCAGGTGCCGTTTTTGCGTTTTTAAGGGCAAAAGGGTCCTTTTCTTCACCCTAACTCGGCCATAACAGAGAATTGAGGCCTTAGGGAGCATTATATCCCCCTTTAATCATAATTTCTCTCCCTGCCTCCCTCAAGAACAAACCCTAATCCCCATCCAAGAACTCCATCAAATTTCTTAAAGATAGTCAAGAATTCAAAGTTTCCAATCCAAGAAACATAAAATTCAAGTCATCATCTTCAAGAATCAAGCCAAGAATTAAGTATCACATTCAAGAATCTCAAGAAAGCATTCAAGATCATCTCCTAGGGTTTCAAAGTCGAGTTTTCTTCATCAAATCCAAACTATTAAGGTATATGGGGTTTCAACAAGGACAATCATTTCGTCCTTGTGCCCAAAACTTATTTTAGATTATAAATTACTGAATTTTTTATTATTTTTCATGAAATTCAAGTTGGGGTTTATACCCATTGTTGTTAATTACAAGCTTATAAAGTTTTCAATGATTTAGAAGTGGAATTGCATGACTAATTTCATATATTTATTCAAGTAATGTGATTTTTCAGATTTTTCCAAGTGAGTTTAAGCACTATATTGTTATTCTTGATTTTTATATTTTGACATTGTTGAAGTATTTTCAAGAAGCATATTGAGTATGATGTTTTGCTATGATATTACATGAGTATGTTTATATTTTTCATGCTTATTGCTGAAATTTCCAGATTTTGAGTTGATTCATCAATATTTACATTATCAAGCATGAATCTTTTGGTGTTTTAACACGAGTTTGATATATGCGTCATTAACCCCTATTTAAAGATTGTTATTTTGAGAATGTTGAAAGTTTTTAAAGATTATTATTGAGCATAAAGTAGAATATGACAATTGATGCATTAAAGTTATATATATTTTGAATCTTAAGTACTAGTAATGAGTTTATAAGGAGACTGTGATCTCAATGTCTTGTTGACAAGTTTGATAAGTGCTTTCAAAGAAAAGATTGATCTTTTAATTCCAAGCTAAGATAGAAATATATATTGTTTATGATTTAAAGCAAAGATGAGTATAATTGGTCTTTCTTATAAACCCTTATATTGTTTTAAGGTGGATTTCCTAAAAGCTCTAAGCATATGTATGGGAGTAGTATTTAGCACTGAGTTGAGTATGATTCCAAGGTATCATACTCCAGAACTACGTTCCACCGTAGGATTGAGATTTATGGCCTGAGACCGAGATAGTGATCACTTAAGTTAAGGTTCTTTTCTGATGGCAAAGGTAGAACAGCTCTCCCCAACGTGGGCAAGATGTTGGACTCCATGTCAGCTCACATGGTTTATGTCGGTTAGAAGAAACTCCCAAATATGTCCCC
Source organism: Capsicum pubescens (assembly GCA_030864215.1). NCBI lineage: Eukaryota > Viridiplantae > Streptophyta > Magnoliopsida > Solanales > Solanaceae > Capsicum > Capsicum pubescens. The sequence goes on from CM061548.1 coordinate 241,977,041, forward strand.
CACTCTTGAAATAGTTTCAGTGATTTAAAGTATTGAGTTAATGAGTTTATTATACAAAATGAGTTTCAGATTTCATCTAGCTTACAAGTTTTGAGAATAAGATGAGAATACAGATTTCAGAGTAAAGTGTAATGACTCACTAGATTTATATTACATGCTTTTTTATTCATGATTTATGAGATTTATATTTCAGATTTTTATTCAAGCTATGTGAGTCATTTAAGTCAGCATGCATGATTTTCTAAAGAGTAATGAAATTGTTTACGTAAATGCATACACCCCCATATAATCAGTACATCCTCAAAGTACTGATTCACATATATATCTATTTGATACATTATCTCATAATGTAGGTATGAGTTGTAGCACACATACCATGTTCAGGCAGTTACAGCTTCCAGTTAGCAGGTGATGAGTCCTATTGATCCAAGGGCTCGAGTCAGTTATACAGTTTGAGAAATATGTTATTTTTCTTTATTCAGTCGTATTGAGTTGGGGTAGTTGGGAGTCATGACCTGGCTACCAATAGTCAGTACTAGTAGAGGGTTCATAGACAGTCAGTAGAAGTTGATGTATTCAATTTTAGTTTTATTTGTAAAAGAAGAGTTGTAATCTTGTAAATTTGGTTTTGTATTGATCAAATTTAGAAAAGAGTTATTGTTCGTTGATTTGTACAGATTTATATTTTTTATTCAGTTGCTTATGAGTTATGCCAGTAGAAGGGTTAGCTTGGGTTCACTTGTATCCCTAAACACTGTGTGACATCTCGGGACCCATTTTCGGGGCGTTACAAACTTGGTATTAGAGCACAGAGTTCAAGAATCCTAGGGTGTCTATGAAGTCGTGTATAGTAGAATCTTGCGGAATGGTACAGAGACATCTGTACTTTTCTTCGAGAGGCTACAAGGCATTTAGGAAATGTCTCAACTCTTTCAAGTCTCAGATCGTGCCAGAGAAAGGTTCTCTAAGAAACTTAAATAGCTTCTCATCCTATTCTATTCTGTCCACCTCTGCCTCATCTTCAAGGTACCAAAAATGGTCAAGCTTAATTCTCTACAGATAGTTACGGGATTATAAGAAGGCTAAAAAGTATCCCATCGGTGCTCTTGAGTTCCAAAGATTGAAGTGCTTTATCATGTTTGTAAAAAGTCGGATGTGCTTTCAGATTTCTTCTCAGAATCCATAATAATAACCTATACTTCTCTATCTATGTACTGTTCTTGAGGTAACATGATCGGCCAGTTCCAATTTACTCCCCTGATAATGCTCTCAGGCTTGCTAGCAAGATGTTTTAAGAGTTGCACAAAGCGGCTTGAGAGGAGCCTTCTGGTGTGTCATAAGTCCCTCATGTTTAAAGTTATGCCTTATTCTTATGAGGCATTTAGTTGAGACAGAGTAAGATGTCTATCTTCAGATCTTTGAATATCATGTGTCAAGTTTCTATCTCTTGTAATATGTAATATTGTTATCATTGTGTTTTTGAAAAATCAAAGTCTAGTGAAGTCGTGTGGGGCTCTTTCAATTCACTAGCATAGTTGTTTTGTTATTCATCTCATTTTCTTGTTCAAAACACAAATATCAAAGTCTAGTAAAGTCGTGTGAGGCCTATTTTGATTCACTAGAAACTTGTTATTTATTTTGTTATTCTTGTGTTAGTTGGAAGTGTAGTGACAAGAAAGATGATAAGGGCAATTTATTGAATATATTTATATGTATAGCTAAATTTTTGCACGTGATTAGGCTAGTAACGAAGTGATATGTCCTTGTTTGTTGGTTAGTGAAAGGTAGGGAAGGAGTTATTAGTTAAGGAGATTATTGTTTGCTTGAAATATAAAAAGTCATTGATGATAATTGTTGTATTAGAAAAGTATAGGTTATTGATAAAAGTACTTGGTGGTTCTGTGTTGTTCCCTTGAGGTTATAGAAAGGAGTTTGGCTGAAATTTATAGAGCTATGAAAGTAATTTAGGTGTGAAGATGAGTAAATAGTAATGATGCGAAGAAGGAGGATGTGTTAACGAATTGTGAATACGATAGGCCATATGATTATGATCGATTGTCATTATTATGGGTGGTTCGAGTGCACTAGTGTTTCTTAATGTTGTGTTCTATAGTTTCTAAGTGAGAATTGTGTGTGAGATTGGGTTGTAAATCTTGTTTAGCACTATACATTAAGTTTGAATAGTTGATAGTCATGAAGGTGGATGTGATGGTTTCTTGGTTAATGATGCTAGTTATATGGGAGTGATCTAATAGGCTTGAACAGTGTATGCAAGAGCTTAAGTTTACTTGATTCGTAGTTAAGTATAATGTGGTATGTATGAAGTAGAAGTATGTCCAAGGTAATATGGGGCTGCATTATTTTTTAGGATTATTGCATGTTGTGTGGTTAGTAGTACCGTTGAGTTGCTAGGTGGAGAAAGACTAGTTAGATAATATATGATATTCTTGATAGCTAAGTTGAGGAGTTATGATTAAAGATGTTGAGCCTTTTAAGTATGATTTTTATTCTCATGGTTTGGGAAAAACATAAGTATAGAAGTATGATATTGGTAGGCTATGATTATGTGATTAGAGATGTAGATATGTTTGCAAATGAGAGTATGAGTCTTCGATGATAATTATTGAAGCTAGAAAGTTAAGGATGGCATATGAACGGGTTGTTCAAGAATGAAGTCAGTAAGTTTGAAATTAGTTTATTCTTGTGAGTTTAGCATTTATGTGTAGTCATTAGAATGATGAAATTATGGCTTAGTCTCGAGGATATGGAATAAACCATCAACTTAGAATATCATCTTTGACCTAAAGGGGAGATAGTGGAGTGAACAACCAAACCAAGTTTTGAGAATTAAATTGTGATACATGTCAATAGTGAGTTATGATGAGATAGTGATCCCTTCTTACTCTAGAGTATTCCTTGGATTTCAGTCATTATAAAACCAAATCCATCACTTGTGTGATAGATCCATGCCCTAGGCCTATGCTTATACCCATCATGCATGCTCAATTCCATTCTCAGATTCTAGCAAACAAGTAATAATTTAACTCTGTGATTCGATCTATCCCTCATGAATCTATGAACTCCAGTCTTATGTTGTATAGCTCATGATAAGTATGAACTAATGTTTCAAAGTATGATTAGTTTTCAGAAACTCATGATCCTAGTAAAAATCCAGTTTATATCAGGTATGTCCTCAGTTTAGATCTCTTTGATGAATCCATGATGTTGATTATCTATTCCTCAAGCCTCAGTTAAGTGTCAGTTTACGTATAGTATCCTTCCATGCTTCAAGGTCTCATGTTCTAACCTTTCAGTGACTCCTCCTTATTTAATAATAGTGGTGAGGAGTAATTGTGTTGATGGGAGAGAGTAAATGTCTCGTATTGATGAAAGGTCATTGATTTCTTATTTTAGCTAAGGCATAAATGTGAAATAATATTGAGGCCAAGTCTTTGATGCATGTTGTGGTTAGTTGAAATTTGTGTGTATGTTCTTGGGGTAGTGTGTGAGAGTTGCTGTGATAGAAGTTTAGAGATTATGAGGAGTATGGTACTATGGGTATTTGCTTAGACATTTATATGTGGTTATAACAATAGGCTTTAATGTCATGTTGGTGTATAATCAGGTGAATGTAGTACGCGTTAGTTTCCAACCTTCCAAACCTTAGAATGTAAATCCTTAAGTAATTCATAATTGGGGCTGTCAATAGCACATCTCGTGTAAGTTTCAGATTTTTCGGACGAAGTTTGATGGTAAAATAGTTAGGCAAATATATATGGTCGTGGCGCGTCTTATATCGCGTTAGTAGGGGGCAACACGGCGCGGCACAGCTCGCATCGGTAGTCCAGTTTAGTTATGGTGTTATATGTAGTACCCTGAGATCTTGAGTTAGGTTTGACCATGGTGAGAGGACTTAGTTTAGTTTAGACCTTAGTAGATAGGTTTATCAATGCCCATGTGAGAATTAGAAGTTTAATCAAGTGAGTATAGTATTTAATGGGAATAGTATAGTGAGGGAGTATTCAAGAAGTATTGCTAAGCTTGAAAGTAAGAAGTTGCATTGCTTGAGGGATAGTACTTCTATCCTGATTTATGATTTATATGTTTATATTCCATGCTATAGAGTGATGTCAATGTTGTGATTCCTTTATCAGATGTCTTGTTCAGATTATGCCCAACCTTCTTTGATCCGTAATATCATTAGAATTTTCTTGGAAAAGTGTTGAAGAAATACCCTATTTGGGTGTTTGCATTCAGTATGATTCAGTCTGTGCAGCCAGAAATCCAGTTTAACAATTAGATAGACAAATCTCTATAGTTTTTCCATCTTCCAATTTGGTCTAGTCTTACTTCCTAAAATTTCGTGAGTAAGGCCATCTCAAGAGATAGTTTGTTTGCATCCAAGTAAATTGCAAAATTCATCTCAGTTCATGCAACATGCAACATTTTTAGTTCCAGATATTAAGTCATGATTCAGTTCGTAAGTATCGTGTGTATCATCTCAATTTTTTTCTAGTATTTCAACCAAATCAGTATTATTCAGGGATGAACGATCCCTAGAGGGGGATGTTGTAATACCCTGAGTTTCTATATTATAAACCTCTACAAGGGTCTACTTTAATCGTGTATAACTCTTTATATGTATGGAATTTTTCATCCCAAGACCTATCAAATTGTATATAATTGAATTAGCTATCCAACGATGCCAATTTTGCCAAAATTCGATACCCGAGCGAAGAGTTATGACCATTTCATTGGCTAGGGCAGTAGCATCCCGTGATTAGCGTGCGACGCACACCCTATCGCACGCACCCAATTTCCAGGTGTTGTTTTCACATTTTTAAGGGCAAAAAGGTCCTTTCCTTCACCCTAACTTGGCAATAACAGAGAATTGAAGCCGTAGGGAGCATTATATGCCTCTTTAACCATAATTTCTCTCCAAGCCTCCCTCAAGAACAAACCCTAATCTCCATCCAAGAACTCCATCAAATTTCTTAAAGATAGTCAATAATTTAAAGTTTCCAATCCAAGAAACGTAAAATTCAAGTCATCATCTTCAAGAATCAAGCCAAGAATTAAGTATCACATTCAAGAATCTCAAGAAAGCATTCAAGATCATCTCCTAGGGTTTCAAAGTCGAGTTTTCTTTATCAAATCCAAACTATTAAGGTATGGGGGTTTCAACAAGGATAATCCTTTCGTCCTTGTGCCCAAAACTTATTTTAGATTATAAATTACTGAATTTTTTATTATTTTTCATGAAATTCAAGTTGGGGTTTATACCCATTGTTGTTAATTACAAGCTTATAAGGTTTCCAATGATTTAGAAGTGGAATTGCATGACTAATTTCATATATTTATGCAAGTAATGTGATTTTCCAGATTTTTCCAAGTGAGTTTAAGCATTATATTGTGATTCTTAATTTTTATATTTTGACATTGTTGAAGTATTTTCAAGAAGCATATTGAGTATGATGTTTTGCTATGATATTACATGAGTATGTTTATATTTTCATGCTTATTGCTGGAATTTTCAGATTTTGAATTGATTCATCAATATTTACTTTATCAAGCCTGAATCTTTTGGTGTTTTAACACGAGTTTGATATATGGGTCATTAACCCCTATATAAAGATTGTTATTTTGAGAATGTTGAAAGCTTTTAAAGATTATTATTGAGCATGAAGTTGAATATGATTATTGATGCATTAAAGTTATATATATTTTGAATCTTAAGTACTTGTAATGAGTTTATAAGGAGACTGTGATCTCAATGTCTTGTTGACAAGTTTGATAAGTACTTTCAAAGCAAAGATTGATATTTTTATTCCAAGCTAAGATAGAAATCCTCATTGTTTATGATTTAAAGCAAAGATGAGTATAATTGGTCTTTATTATAGACCCTTGTATTATTTTAAGGTGGAATTTCTAAAAGTTCTGAGCATAAGTATGGGAGTAGTATTTAGCACCTAGTTGAGTATGATTCCAAGGTCTCATACTCCAGAACTACGTGCCACTGTAGGATTGAGATTTATGGGTCTGAGGCCGAGATAGTGATCACTTAAGTTAAGGTTCTATTCCGATGGCAAGGGTAGAACAACTCTCCTCAACGTGGGCAAGACGTTGGACTCCATGTCAGCTCATATGGTTTATGTTGGTTAGAAGAAACTCCCAAAGATGTCCCCCACTCTTGAAACAGTTTTAGTGATTTAAAGTATTGAGATAATGAGTTTATTATACAAAATGAGTTTCAGATTTCATCTAGCTTACAAGTTTTGAGAATAAGAGGAGAATACAGATTTAAGATGGCCTGCATGATCGTTTTTCCTACGGGAGTAAACAAGAATGTCATCAATGAATACTATGATGGACATGTCCAAGTACTTCTTGAACACTCAGTTCATCAAGTCCATAAAGGCTGCTGGGACATTTGTAAGACCAAAGGACATGACTAGAAATTTGAGTGACCATACCGAGTTCGGAAAGTTGTTTTTGGAATATCATATTCTCTGACTCTAAGATGATGATAGCCTGATCTGAAGTCTATCTTGGAAAAGTTACTGGCACCCTGAAGTTGGTCGAACAAATCATCAATTCTAGAAAGTGGATATTTATTCTTGACTGTGACCTTGTCCAACTGACGGTAGTCTATGCACATTCTAAGAGAATTGTCTTTCTTATGCACGAATAGAATAGGTGCGCCCCACGGAGAGATGCTGGGTCTAATGAATCCCTTATCTTACAGATCCTTCAACTGTTCTTTCAGTTCTTTGAGTTCAGCTGGAGCCATTCTGTATGGCGGAATAGATATAGGCTGAGTATCTGGGAGAAGGTCTATTCCGAAGTCAATTTTCCTTTCGGGAGGAACTTCGGGAAGATCTTCAGGAAATACATCTGAGAGTTCATTTACTACTGGAACTGACTCAAGAGTTGGAGTTTCTGATTTAGAGTCTTTGACTCGTATAAGATGGTAGACACACCCCTTGGATATTATCTTTCTGGCTCTAAGGTATGAAATCAACTGACCCTTAAGAGCTGTAGTACTACCCCTCAATTTAAGGACTGGTTTATTTGGGAACTAAAAATAAACTATTATGTTTGTACAATCAACTGAGACATAGCATGAGTGGAGCCAATCTATGCCGAGAATGACATCAAAATCTATCATCTCTAACTCCACGAGATCAACTGAGGTAACTTTTTGAGCTATTGTGACTGGACAGTTCCTGTATACCTGTCTGGCTACAATGGAAATGCCTACTGGAGTATACACCGAAAAGGGCTATGCTAGAGTTTCGGGACTGACTCCGAAATTGACAACTATATATGGAGTTACAAAAGAAAGCGAAGCTCCAGGGTCTAGTAAAGCGTAAACATGTAAGTGAAAGACCTGTAACGTACCAGTAACTACGTCAGGAGAATTTTCCTGATATTGGCGGGACTGAAGAACATATAATCTGTTCGGACGCTGACCACTGGTAGCACTGGAAGTGGCACCCTACTGAGTTGGGCAGCCGGATAGAACTAACGACTGATGGAACTGGCCCTGTTGGCGCGCATCCCTACCTTTTTGAGCAACTACCCGACACTCCCGAATCTGATGGCCTGGCTTGCCACACCCAAAGTACACATCACTCCCCGCTCTACACTCACCCTGATGGTGTCTACCACACTTCTGACATAAAGGATTGGTACGAGTACAACTAACATTAACCTAGGACTTAGAACCTGGTGCCTTATCCCTATTGTCATTTCTAAATTTGGGTACTGGGGCCCTGGCTGAAGAAGGTACTGGGGGTGAAGACCTCTGATAAAACTGAGGACGGTTAGCACCTTTTGACTTTAGCTGATTGAAATTAAAACTACCCATCCTAGCTCTCTTATTTCCTCGCTCCCTCTCCTTAATCTTTTGCTCCTCTATCTATTGAGCATGGATCATCAGCCTAGACAAATCCATCTCACTAATTAGCATTGCGGTCCTATACTCCTTAACTACACTATCAGATATACCAGAAACAAACTTACTCATCTTGGACCTAATGTCAACTACCACATAAGGAGAATATCTAGCTAACTGAGTGAACTTGAGAGAATACTCCATCACACTCATGTTTCCTTGCCTCAAATTAATGTACTCTAACACTTTGGCCTCCCTCAACTCTAATAGAAAAAATCTGTCCAAGAAAGTCATGGCAAACTTTTCCCATTCTATAGGCCCTGCATCAACACCTCTACCAACTTTCCACTGCTTAAACTAAGTATGGGCTACATCCTACAATTGATATCAATCCAACTCGGCACTCTGACTAGACGTCACCCCCATAGCATCAGTGACCTTCTGAACTATATCTAAGAATTCCCGTGGATCCTCTTCAGACTTGGATCCCGTGAAAGAAAGAGGATTCATCTGGGTGAAATCCCAAATTCTAGTTGCAACAGTATTGGCCACTGGGTTGGCCGGAAAAGCGGCTGGCCATTCATTCTGTGCTGCTACGGAGTTTGCTAGAGTAGTGAACGCAACCCTGAATTCTATGTGAGAGACATGCTCATCCAGTGGATCTTCCTGGACGGGATGAGGGGCTGGCTGAGTTCCTTTTCTTCTTCCATTTTTCTTGGGAGGCATGTTCTATAAACGGAAGAAAGAAACGGATTAGACTGAGAGTTTAAATTGAGCTCATGCTCAATCGCATGACATGAATACTTGAAAGAAGGGAAACTTTTTCCCGAATGCCTTATAGCCTCTCATCCATAAGTGTGGCGTGCTACATACCTATGCACAAGACTCTACTTAACGCGACTTTTAGACTTCCTAGGACACTTTAAAACCTTAGGCTTTGACACCAAGTTTGTAACGACTCGAGACTACCCCTAGTCGTTACACTGTACTTACAGTCTCGAGAGACCACAAGTTAACCCATGAACTAGTACCTGCTGTGAGCACTGCATAATATAATCATGAATGTGGAAGAATAACTGAGATGCCATAAGGTTTTAAAAATGAAATAACTACTAAATTATGAACTTGATAAAAATACTTAAATCTGAATAGTATGAATAACTAACTATAATGTCTAAAAAGCCTCTAAACTGGATACTATGAGTTGATGGGATAGGCCCCAACTAACTCTACTACCTACTGATATAAAGACATGAAGTAATATAATCTGTCCTCGGATGATGAGGACTCACCACTACTACTGTACTGCTGATAATCTGAGAATCTAGGCGTGATCCAGGAACTGAGCATCAACACCTATGATATAAGGCATCATAGTGCAAAAAAAAAGGTATGCGATCAGTACTTTGAATATACTGGTATGCTAAATGAGGTAGACTGATATGCATAGTCTCATGAATAGGAATGATAATAATTAACTGGACATACATGTAAGGCATGGAGTACTGAATAAAGAGCATGGAATCTGTAGATACTTAAAATGCAGGAAATTTTATAAATATTGTGGATGTATGACCAAACATATATCATGAACTGAGTAAAATCTGTAAACTGATATACTGAGATAACTGAAATCTGTATGCTTTGGTCAAATAACACCAAGACTGAATAACTAAGCTGGGACTGTAACTGAGACTATATGTAAGACCCCACAAAGTTCCCTCGTAGTCCGGGCCTTAGAGCGTGTCAAGTGAAGTGTAATTCCGACCCTAAAAGATTGAGAAGAGACTTCCCAAGTAATTGGTATAAACCATATATAATTTTCTTAAATTTGAATTTTTGTCATGTAGAGAATTGAATTAGCTTTCCAACGATACCAATTTCGTCCAAATTTGGCATCGGGGTGAGAAGTTATGGCCATTTTACTAAGAGTTGTTGGAACCGCCCAGGTGCGGCGGACGATCTGACGGACCGTCGAGAGTCTGCGACGGACCGTCACAACCAAGGCAGAAACTCTCTTTCCTGGTCCAAGTGCGATAGCCAGGACGACAGACCGTCAAGGCTGCAATGGACCATCGCTGAGACCGTCGCCACTAAGGCAGTATGGTCTCATCGTGGCCATCGAGCGATGGATGATCCGACGGACCATCGATCTAACCGTCGCATCGAGGTAGTATGTCCTTTTTTTGGTCATCGTGCGACGGACGACCCGAAGGATCGTCGGACTTGCGACGGACCGTTGCTTCGACCGTCGCAGACCCTATTCAGTAGTTTTAAGTCCTTTTTAAAAGGGGCATTTGTTTTTTTTTCCTTTTAACCCTCAGATATATTCCAAACGAACTTGATAGCCTCATTATCTCCCAAAACATCCAAAGGCTAGGGTTTCTCCCTCAAGAGCAAATCTAAAATCCTTCTCCAAGAAATCCAAGAACTCACCATGGATTTTACAAATTGAGTTGAGATTTGAGTTCCCCAAGTTCAAAGGTTACAAGAACTCTCTCTCAAGAGTAAGAAGAAGAGTTTAAAGAAAGCTTGTTCATCCCATTTCATAATCTAAGGTATGTGGGGTTTTGAAAAAGGGTAATCTTTTCATCCTTATACCCAAAGGCTTATTTAAACTATGATTTTCTGCAATCTATGAGATTTTACATGAATTTGAATTAGGGTTTTTCACCCATTATTATTGATTGCAATATTTTGATGTTTCCCATGAATTGAGAGTCTAATGGAATGATTTTCACATGTTTTCTTGAGAAATTACAGCTGGGTCTATACCCCATGATTTTAATCCTTGAGAAGTTAATAGTTGAAATGTTTGAGATATTAAAATATATGAGTATGTTGAGATTTTGAGATAAATTGCTGAAATTTCCAGATTTCTACATGAGTTGTGAATCTATATGCTATATATTATGCTTTTGATGAGTTTTAACTTGAGAATGAATTATGGGTTATTGAGACATACTTGAGATTTTCAATTTTATGAACTCTTAAGCTATAAGCACCCATGATGTGAGTATTTTGAGATTGTTGAGAAATGTTTTGACTTAATGGTCATTGAGTTTTGAAATCCACTCTACTACATGAGATTACAAATTTGATTATTGGATTCTTATTGAACCATGAGATTATTCAAAAGTGATTTTTCATGAGATGAGCAAGATAAACTAAAGGGAGTAGTATTTAGCACCGAGCAGATAAGTCACTATAGTTTCTTACCCCAAAACTACGTGCCACCGTAGGTTGGTCCTGAGGCTGAGTTTTTGATTATCATTGGTCCTAAGGCTGAGTTGATATTGGGCCTGAGGCCGAGTTTGTTTAGTGAGCATTGGACTTAGGTTATACTCCCTGGTAAGAGTATGACGCCTCTCCTCAACGTGAGGTCTCTTTCTTAGGAGGACAAAATATTGGACTCCATGTAGCTCGCATGGTTTATGTCGGTTAAGAGAAACTCCCTAAACTAAAGTATTTTCCATGGAGATAGAATATTTTCCCTTAAAACTAAAGCTTTGAGATAAGATATTTTTCTTTAAACCTAAAATAATTTCCCTTGATATGAGTATTTTTCCCTAAAGCTTGAAATGAGACATTTTCCTAACGTGAATGAAATGCCATCAAGTATGTTCCAAAGTTATTTGATTTCGAATTCCAAGTATTTGAGTTCAAAAGAGTTATGAGTTCTTGAGCATTGAAGAAGTTTTACTCTCCATGAGACATATGCATGAGTTGAAAGTATTGCTTAAGGTTTTCTTTAGCCTTGAGTAATGAGAATAAGAGAAGAGTACAAATTTCAAAGCTGAAAGTATAATGACTCACGAGATTGTGTTACATGTTCCATTTTACATGATTCATGAACTTCGCATTTTATACTTATTCAAGCCATGTGAGTCATTACTTATTACATGCATGATTTGATTAAAGAGTATTGATGTTGTTTTATATAAATGCATGCACCCCCACATACTCAGTACATTCCCAAGTGCTGATCCACATATACGTCTATGTGCTACATTGTCTTATAATGTAGGTTCAGGTGCTCAGTCCCCTCGTCAGTGACTTCCGAGTACCTCTTTCTACATCCCTACAGTGGTGAGTACTCATGGTTCGAGAACCTATTGTCAGACATTTCCGTATTTGAGAGACTATGTTATTACTTTCAGTTCATTTCGAGTCAGTTGGGGACCTATCCCAATGGTTCTCTAGTTCATGGATTAGTAGAGGCTTTGTCAGACTAGTTATCAGATTGTGATTGTGTTGAGGTTTTCCGGTATTTCTTGGTCGTTTGGACCGAGCATTTTCTCTGTATTTCCTTTCGTATGATATGACTATGCTAGTGTTTGAATTATTTCATATTGAAATGAGTGTTATTAGTAGAAACAACCTCAAAGGGTTAGCTTGGGGATACTGGTAGCCTTAAGCATCGTGTGACATCCCGGGAGGTGATTTCGGGTCGTTACACTATATCTGGGACTGTGGGAGGTATCATCTAACCGGTATTCCCCAATTTGAGCTAATCGGGGTCCAACCTATAACCCCAGTTGGAAGGGTGTTGATACCGTGCCATGGGTACTAACGATGGATGTGTGGATCCACTAAACTGATATAATGTTCAAAGGACTAAGAGTGTCAAGCCTGAACTGACGGGTGACCCCTGCGAGATAGTCAAGCCTAGTCTGACGGGTGACTTCTCATATCCTACGCTGGCTACGTAGTTCTGGAGTATAGGGACTGCTACTAACGACTCTGCCTATCTGACGGGGAAGTCGCCATCCCTACACTCGCTTGGTGCTAAATCCTACTCCCAACTGAAAGACATTGAGGTACTAGACTGTTCTGAGTTGAATAACTGATATCTGACTATTCTGATGATGCTCATAATATAATCTGAAGACTATTCTGTGATGTACTGATACTAGACTAAGTAAGAAGCTATGGATTTCGGGTATTCAATACCCCCAGGACTCAAAACAACAATACTGAAAAGACACTAAAGCTTGAAGGTCAAAACATGAAGGCTCTTACTAAATAAATCACTCTTATAGACATTTTATCAAACACTTGTAGTTCATGGTTTTAAAACAATCATATGAATGTCATGAAACTTGTAAAAATAGCATGAATTCATCCTAATAGCATTAAATCATGGTTTAATTCAATAAATAATAATATTAAAACATGAAGGATTGAATAATAACAATAATTTCATGGTAACATGGTATAGAATCATAGTTCATGGAGATTCATGGGTGAAATCCCAAATTTAAAACACAATAACTTAAAAAGATCACAATTTTATAATTTAAAAAGGTTGCTTGGACTCCATGGATGAAAGGGATCCATGGATGAACATCTAACATACCTTAATTGATGGATTTCTTGAAGTTCTTGGTGAATTCTTGAGGATTGACCTTGAATTTGAGAGCTAGGGTTCTTGATTGGGAGAGAATGTCTTCTAATTTGGGGGAAAATAATTAAAGAATGATTTTAAAAATGTTTTTAGGGCTTAAATATCACACTTGGGCAGACTAAAATAATGCGAAAAGGACCGTTTTATCCCTGAACGAAATATTAATTTTTCATCGGATTTTCCCAAAATAGGCACCTGGCGCGACGCGGCGCTATCGCGCAGTGTCACTGGAATTAGACAACTGGGAATTGAGGGTTGGGCGCATTGCAGAGGAATCGTGGTGAAATCACCCTTGGCGCGATGCACCATTATCGCGAAAGGACACTGTAAAAGGAAAATTGGGACTTTAGCTGATGGGGCGACGCGGTGGTTTTGCGGAGCTTCACTAGAAATTGACAATCGTCATTTATGTTAGCTCCGCGACGCGCTAAGGGCTAAAATGATGGTGTTTAACGACTGAAACTTAAAATCGCCATAACTTCTTACCCGGTTATCGAATTTAGGCGAATTTTATATCGTTGGAAAGCTAATTAATTTTTCTATGCAATGGAAGGCTCTAAACTGGAAAATAATGAGTGTTTAAAAAATTTCATATATGAATACTCATGTATTGGGACTTAGATTTTGCTAGGGAAATACGGGGTGTTACATATACTCACAAACATTAATTCAACAACAAAAAACTGAATATCAGTAGAAGCAGATAATGATTAAGTCTAGACTCAAGCTATAGAATGAACACAGGAAAACTTAAGTCACCACAAATTAACATCAAAATAGTAAATAATCTCTGTATCAAAATAGTAAATTTCCTTCTCAATTTTTTTTTGTTTTAATGAATTGGATCTTCTTCTTCCACTAAAATCAACAGTGAACAAAAATCCCACGTGGGTAATCTAGCCAAATTGGGTCTTCTTCTTCAAAAAATTCCAAACAAAACCTCAAATTAGCAATTTAACTTACATATGAAATTGTTCTTCTTCCATTAGAAGCTATCAAGACTAACCCAAAAAGGAGAAGCTAATAACTAAAGACGTACCTTACAATTACATAACACACAAAATAGTCTGTGTACATGGAAGAACAAAATATATTTTACACACAATGAAGAACCACAAAAGGAGGAAGATTAAAAATTCATTTGGGAAATGCTACGTGTTTGTTTGAATTAAGCATGCATGACACGTGTTGTAAGAAGATAGTCAGGTTGCACAGTAAAAAGTCTAAAATACCCTTCACAAAAATTTCTTTGGATATTAAGCACACATGTTGAAACCTTCATTTCTATAATATATACTAGAAGTGCATGGCCCGTGTCAGCACGGGCCCAATGTTAAGATATTTTGACCATGTACGATAAGTTAGATTGATTTCAATTCAAATTATAAATTGTAAAACATAAATATAGACAAAACATATTAAACTACTTGGTAGTATTTTTCAAGAAGCCAAGTTTCACAAAAAAATTATGTATAACCTATTCATACAAATAACAAAATTCGATGCATTTTGAAGTTTAAATCCTTAAACATATCAATGAGACCTGCTACATTAAGTAGAGAATGTGTAATTAAAATTCATACATAACATTTTACACCTTTTGTATAAAATAGAGAATGTGAGATTAAGATTGAAAAGAAGGATTCAATATTGCTATTCTTAAATTTATAAAGAAAATACATAAGTACACATATACTTTCAAAGCATTAGTATCAATACAAGAAAGAAAGACTAGCACACTAAAAAGTTATTGAATGTTACAAAAAACCATCTATGCCTCTTCAATGAATGCACCAATGAATAAATTAAGAGAGCTAGCTAGCGTACTTGTTTACACAATCAAGTAGCTCATAAATCACAATATTCTAAAAATCATAAGATCTACGGTAATATATTAATAACAATAGTCAAACTACTTTCACTGCTAGACATAAGTAACCACCTCAAACTCTTGTGATAAACAACTTGAAGTAGTGCAAGGGGCAGTACAAATATCCCATTGAAGTCTATCTATGGTTGAAATGCAAATATATTAGAAAATACCATAAAACAACACAAACATCATCGTCTATCCAAGTGATCTGTCTTATTTTATAGATTATCAATCTTACTTTTTTGTACATACCAATTTGATGGTTATTTTTTTAAGTAAACTGAATAAAAATTTCTTCTGAAGTGTCATTGTTGGTAAGGAAAAAAAATAGTACAACAATAAAGTAGAAGATTGCCCATTATTTAATCCGTGCGTACTAATTAAATATAGCCCAAACCTCGTCAGTGCTATTATTACGTATAGTATCGGACTTCTTAGCTCAAAATTAATATGCAATAATAATTTACCTAATTACTATATACTATCGCCCTTCATACTAATGCATCCGATTATATTAAAATAATAAGGGTTAGGCATCTAGATGGTCCTTAACATATCTCATATGAATTATATTTACTGATCATACACTTATCCTTGCGATAATATACCCTCCCAATAAATTTCAGCGTGCATGCCATTAGTAAAAATATGAAGCAATGAAAGAAAAGTTTTTTTATTGCCTTAAGTGATCCGAACACATCCTGCCAATACATGCATGTCGTGTGTTAGAACTTAAAGTTCATGTTACTTAATCAAGATTAACTAACATGTATTTTGCTTAATTTAGTTACTTAACCATGATAAAGACATTATTTTGGTGTATACACCGATTGAGTGTGTCTTAAGCATCTACTAACAGTGGTGGATCCAGAACCTAGGGAACGTGAGTGCTCGGAACGTTCAGACGCACATATATCGACGTTTAAAATTTTAAGATTCTTCTTGAAAACTAAAACAGTCAGCTATCTTCTTGACTTACCAGGTGTTTTTCTAAAACTTATATCAGATTTTATACATTTTTTTATAAAATTATATTTAATTTGTATAAAAAATTACGGGTGCACAAATACAACAATGTAGTCAACAACAAATCTCAGAAGAATTTATTCAGTTGTGACCTAGTATGTTTCTTTATGAAAAGACACCTTCAATTAACAAATCAAAACCAAGACATACCTGAAGTGAATAGGGGCATAAGTTCGAAATACGATGTGTGTCTTGGTCATATTCACTTCATGACCTATCCAATCACTAATATAGAAATTGACTTCCGGTATGCAGTCTCAAGACTCATGGTCATATTAACTTCTCCACCTTGTTGAAAGTAACATCCCCTATCAAGTACAGAAATCAATGTCACAAGTATATTAATTATCGGTAATCAAGATTATGATTCACAAAAGCAAAAACTTTGATGTCCAAACTTAAGTGCTTAATGTTAATGCACCACTTAGTGATAGGAAGCAACACATCTAAACAACTTGAGAAATAAAATTTGCTTGATGAGGATAATACTTATCCATAACAAATATGGTTGCTTTTCTCCTAATAAAAATTCCTATGAATACATAATAGTTGTAGCTTTGTTAGCTGAGAGAATCCAACGACGGTTACCAATCACTCATACCTCACTAAACCCTTTCAATTTCAGATTGAAGACTAACGTCAAGGCTAAGACACAAAGGCCAAATAAAAGAGCTTGAACATATTATCGAGCTTTAATCTGCAGATATTCAAATTTACAACCTCCAGTTCTACAGAGCATGATAACATTTTTATATTTCATTTTGCTACATGACAGTGAAGTCGAAGTCAAAATCTTATAATTTTCTGCAAAGTAACTGAGTCCATTACTTAACTATTTAAGTTATTTCCCTATCAAGCCTATTTTTCATAAGACCTAAAAGAGGCTTCAAAATTCAAAAAAAGTTTGTCTAGATAAAATGTTGAATTCAATTTTCACAACCTATCTACACCAGTTCTTTCCTTTTATTTGGAATACCAACATTTGGGAGTAAAATTACTCGAGTCTTTATTATATAGTAATGGTAGAAAATAACATTAATACATTGACAAAGATCATTCTAGTAGAGATAAAAATAAATGAATGTACAATGACTGAAGTTCATTTATCTTCAACCATTCTAAATCATCTTCAACACTTATTTCGAAATTTCTCTGAAATACCATAACTACAGGCTTGGCCAAATTGAGCAGCCAAGCCACAAACACCAAACAGGTAGATTCTCAGACTCGGTTTTGGAAATATCATCATAAATAATGATTTCCCAAACACAAGGGATGGTTAGTTCAATATGAGTTGCATCACTTTTAGAATGGAACCTACATAAATGTACATCCTAGACAAAGTTCAGTTTCCCCTATGATCAGTTGGGCCCTCCATAAAATATTGAGCATTGTTTATGTTATTCAAATTAACAGTGATATGAGCAACTACATTACAGTCAACATTAGTACCAGCTGCGTATATGTGATCATTATCACTACCTAGATTAATTTCCAACTATAATATACCGATCTGTTTTGTACATGAACTGGTGAACCAAAGTTTTCTCTATGGCGGAGTTCAGGGAAGGACCAAACCACAAGGTTCTATTGAATGCAGCCTTATCTTGCATTTTTGCAAGAGGTTAATTTCACAGCTCGAATCCATGACCTCCTGATCACATGAAGGCAACTTTACCAGTAAATTCCAACAATCCCCTTCCATATCCATTATTTACTTAAATATAGAAATTTAAGACCAAAAAAGGTAACTCCAAACTACATCTCATAATTAATGCATGCAAACTTCCACCCGTTAAAAGCAATTAAAGGAATTATACCTTAAAATTTTAATTAGCCATCTTAAAACCCCAAGACTGCGTACACACCAGGGATGTATGGAGTTTACTTGTTCCGGACAGTTGAGAGGACAAAGTGCCAAAAGTAGAGAACTAGAAGATTTTAACCACCAATACTATCAGACAAATATGCATGCATTTTGAAGGAAATAAAATCTCCTTATATACATAAACCAATTAATCAGAGAATAAACATCAGCTATGAAGAAAGCAAAGTAAAGGCATACGTGGGTATGCCTTCAGATTGAAATTTCCTGCCTAATAACCAATAGATTGCTCTGCCTCCCAACATTATTAGTCAAGGCCCTGTGTCAATAAAATCAGAAAAGTTAATATAGGAAACATAACATAAAACATAACTCAACAGATTTGATTAAAGGACATTTTGATGAACTAAAGATCCCACTATACGTGGGTCCAGGGAAAGACTGAATAACAAAGGTCTATTGTACGCAACCTCAACAAATTTAATTATTTACTCCAAAGTCCATACACCTAAAAGTGGACTACAAACTTAATCAATCTCCTACTACAGTTCTCTAATTCCCTAGCAAACAACTTTCTGCAATCTGTAAATATGTTTTGCTCAAAACAACGTAAACAAGTAATACAAATCCTTGGATATTTTTCAAAATGAAACAAGCTAGAGCATCAAGGAAATTGAGAAGAAAATAATGAG
This sequence comes from Capsicum pubescens, assembly GCA_030864215.1. Classification (NCBI taxonomy): domain Eukaryota; kingdom Viridiplantae; phylum Streptophyta; class Magnoliopsida; order Solanales; family Solanaceae; genus Capsicum; species Capsicum pubescens. The sequence continues at coordinate 241,995,761 of CM061548.1, forward strand.
TATTATGAAGTGGCAGAGAGAACTTGTAAGTCCAAAAAAAGTGAAGGTGTGAATGTCAGCATCATCATAACACGACAACGAAGGATATGATTTACAATTACTGAAATTCATGAAAAACTTACTGCAGCTCAAATGAAAATATAACTTTACATTTAGAGCTGGAACAACCTGACGTGCGTCATCATAACACTTATCCTGACAAAAACAGAGAGAAGTAAATGAAAAATCTGCTAAATGAGTGCCCACAACAACATTTCCAAACATGATTTGAGTTACTCATGGAAAACAGGTTATTGGAATGCCCCTTCGATTCGTAGAAGAAAATCAATGACCAATCAAATAGATGTAAGAATAACTTCGACAAACACATAATTGTATTCAAATTAATATAGGCTACTAACATCTTTACCATGGATCACCACAAGAAAATCAGGAATTGCCAAAACAATTAGACGAAAAAGATATTAAACAAAGAAAATTTTGAATAAGTTGATATAACTAACCTAATAGCGCAATTCCTGAAAACGGTAGTAGCAATGTCCAAAATGTGGCGATTCAGTGTTAATGTAAGATATAACCACAGATTTACAATCACAATTATAGTGTACTTGCACAAATTTAGTAATAATAACTAAAACATTACCTACTAATTGAAATATTGTACAACAGCATGAACAAATAACTAACAGACGAAAAGAGAAAACCATCAATAACTAACATAAAAAAATGTGATTAAGATTAAAAGGAAAATAGAATTGTGTTATCTGTCTTTATTAAAGAACTGAAAGAACATTATTATGCTCTTGTTAAAAGAGAAAAAATAGCAAGCAGGAAACAAGTATACTCACAAGCATTAATTCAACAACAAAAAACTAAAAATCAGTAGGAGCAGATAATGATTAAGTCTAGACTTAAGCTATAGAATGAACACAGAAAAACTTAAGTCACCACAAATTAACATCAAACTACTAAAAATCTCTGTATCAAAATAGTAAATTTCCTTCTCAAGTTTTTTTTTGTTTTAATGAATTGGATCTTCTTCTTCCACTAAAATCAACAGTGACCAGAAACCCCACGTGGGTAATCTAGCCAAATTGGGTCTTCTTCTTCAAAAAAATCAAACAAAACTCCAAATAAGCAATTTAATTTACATATGAAATTGTTCTTCTTCCATTAGAAGCTATCAAGATTAACCCCAAAAGGAGAAGCTAATAACTAAAGACGTACCTTACAATTACATAACACACAAAGTAGTCTGTATACATGGAAGAACAAAATCTATTTTACACACAATGAAGAAACACAAAAGTAGGAAGATTAAAAATTCATTTGGGAAATGCTACGTGTTTGTTTGGATTAAGCATGCATGACACGTGTTGTAAGAAGATAGTCAGGTTGCACAGTAAAAAGTCTAAAATACCCTTCATAGAAATTTCTTTGGACATTAAGCACACATGTTGAAACCTTCATTTCTATAATATAGAATATAGAACTAGGTGTGATATGGCCCGTGTTAGCACGGGCCCAACGTGAAGAATATTTTTAGATTAACTATTTTGATTTATATACTTTTTACGTAATTTTTAAAATAATATATATTATACTCCCCGTCTAATTTTGTGTGGTATTGATACAATTTTGAGAGTTAACTAAATTTTTTTATATATTATTTAAAAATATTTTAAATTATTAATTATTGTGATTTATAGTATTTTTTCTTCTATCTCAATTTATGTGACAGTAATAAACTTTAGAGAGTCAACTAATTTTTTTAGGTCCTTTTAATTATTTTATGTTGCTAATTATTATATAATACTTTTACGTAATTCTCAAATATATAAAAGATTAAAAAGAAAATTAAAATAAAGGAATATAAAAGAAAATATCTAAGCGGGCAACACAAACAATCATGTTGATATGCTATCAGTTTATCATCCTTTATAAGTGAGGTAATAAATCACAAATGTCAATTTAAGTGGCACAATGCTTAGATGATCATAATAATTAATTAGGTGTGATATAGTAAAATCACGATTGACGCAGCGAAGCAAACATGCTTTAAATGACTTACAACAACTAATTAGAAGTGATAGAGAAAAATTACTACAAAAAATATTTGTGAAACAAATTTAAGTGAGCCTCATATAAGACGCCAAATTAATTACATCAAGAGTTAATTTATCATTTTATGTCTATATTACCCTTTTATTAAATATTATTAATTTTTTAATATTAGATGACTTATAATAATTAATTAGGGGAGATATTTAGTAAAAAGTTATATAGCAAAATTACTATAAAAAATATTTGTGAAAAAAATTTAAGCGAGCCTCATATAAGTCATCAAGTTAATTTAAAACATCAAGAGCTAATTTATCATTTTATGTCTATATTCCTTTTTTAATTAAATATTATCAGTTTTTTAATACTTAGATGACTTATAATAGTTAATTTGAGGGAGATATTTAGTAAAAAGTGACATGTGAAAAAAATTACGTGGGTTTCATATAGGACGTCAAGTTAATTTAAAACATCAAGAGTTAATTTATTATTTTATATCTATTTTACCTTTTTTTATTAAATATTATTATTTTTTAATAATTAGATGACTTATAATAATTAATTAGTGGTGATATTTAATAAAATTATGATTGAAACAGCTAAAGCAGACATGTTATAAATGTCTTATAATAATTAATTAGAGATGATATAGTAAAATCACGGACTGCTATTTTTGTATTAAATAATACTATATTTTTAATATATAAATAATTTTTAATAATTAATTAGAGGTAATATAGTAAAATTACGGAGCAAGCAGCCTACTAAGCTGACCTGTTGAAACTATAGCTCATTTCTAATATAGTAGTAATAAAATTAAAAAAGTATTTTTCGGTAATATGTTAAAAGAAAGTGTTTTGATTTATCCAAAACTTTGGTCAAACAAATTGTAATTTAACATGATAGATAATAGAAAATCATATCACAATATAAATATTTAATAATACAATAAAGATAATTGTGGAAAAAGGCAAAAAGATATCTAATAATAATATTTACTTGAATTTATCAAGAATTTTTATACAAAATTATAATCGGAAAAAGGCATGCGGTGGGACTTATAATAAATTGAAGTATTTCAAGCAACATAATAAAATTTGAAAAATATAATTAAATCTTTCTTACAAGATATTTTAATACTTAACTTTAAAATACATAATTGAATATAAAAAATTAAGGAGAAGGAGTACTTAATTGTTTATTGTAATATAGCGTAAAAAAATATAAAATTACTTTGAATATAAAATAATATTAAGCTTTGGAAAATATAATCAAGAAAATGAGGAGCACATCAACTATATTGGATGAATGTATGTTATATTTATTTCCTTTAGATGAAATAAACATATATCTTTTATTAAAATTTATGATTTCATAAAACTTTAAAAAATATAGTTAACTCTTTCTTACAAGATATTTAAATATTTAACTTTGAAACTCAAAAATCATAATAATAAATTCAAGAGAATGAATACTTAATCATTTGTTTGTAGTATAAAATAAAAATAAATTATTATTTCAAAAAATAAAAAACAGTTGTCAAGTAATATTTTATTCTGAATAAAGAAATTCAAACATTACGATTGAATGTAGTTCTTAAGGAAGTTTATGAAGGAAAAGCTTATACATGTTTGGTGATTATATTAAATCATCTCAATTACTACGATTATGTTATAGATAAAGGCAAAAATGTGTAATAAATAATATATGGTGATAAGAATCTTTCTGTTCAACAATTTGAATGAACTTTATAAGTAATTTTATAATTTCATCAATAAAGTCTAAATCTCTTTACACTCACAAAATCTTCATATAATTTATGATGGAGGAAATAATTTTTTTTCCCTATTGACCTTCTAATAAAATTGTGGATTAAATGGGTATTAGTTTTCAATTGATAAAATAAGAAAAATTTTAATATAATCAAACAAATAAGATAATAATTTTTTCAAATATTTTTCGTGCATCGCACGGACACATATACTAATTTAAGATTAATCTGAGAAAAAATTAATGAACCTCTCTTAATTTGTTAAAATGAACTAATAAATAAAAATATTTATTTTTAAAAAAATTTAAGAATCAAGTAAAATGATAGAAAAAATATATATTTTTCTCTATAAATAAAAGAATTTTTAGTACTACCAATTTTGAGAAAAATGAGTTGAAACACAAGTTTTTAATTAAATAAAGATGATAAGTAGGTCACAATATTATTAACTTAAAAAAAGATAAAATCGTTTAAAATATTAGGGCAGACAACTTTGCAAAATTGTGGAACAACTTTAATAGTTATTGAGACAACTTCTATAGTTGGTAGGACAATCTTTTTAATTGTTGGAATAAAAATATTTTAAAAAAACTTTTTTTTTTTTTTTGATCTCCTCTACCTAATTTTTAAAATTCTAAGAAAACCTCAATTTTTATACAAGAAATAAAATTCTTTCTTTCTTCTCCGTCTACAATTTTCAGCTTCAATTATCAAGTTGCAATTATCGAGAGAAAAATCATTCATCCCTGTGAAAACCGTGGTGGGCGTCAGCGTATTGTTGCCATACATTTCTGTAGGAAGTAGTAGTAGTAGTAGGGGCATTCCTCAAGTTGAGATAAAGGCTCATAAAGCACAATGCTTGTTGCACCAAGACCACCAGCTGTGGCTCTGTCACGTTTCAAATTGGAAAGACCATTTGGGAATGTTAATAATAATAATAATGTTGTTGTGCATTGGAAAAGAGTGATGGGGACAACCAAAGCTACTTACAGTCGTATCCCTATGGACACTCCTGGGGCTTACCAGCTCATAGATGAAGATACTGGAGAGAAATTTATTGTTTGGGGAGGTTCTGAAGATGACTCTCCTATCCCTTCCAAGCAAGTTCTCTCTTGGAAACCTCCCCCGAACACTCTCAAGGCTACTACCAATGAAGGTCTACTCTCCTCTACTTTAACACCAATCTTTTTGCTGCTTTAGTTACCAAAAACTAAATAAATCTATCCCCATTTTTCGAGTTTCATACCTAACTATCACCACCTATTTATCAAAACTGATCTCAACTATCAATTGTTTGCTTTTCCTATCTTAAATATCATCTTCATATAACTTATCAACTGTTCACTTTTCTATCACCATGGTATATTACCAACATTTAGGTAGGAAAATTGAACAATTGATACTTTAGTTGTGCTTTTGACCATTAACTTTAAATGGAATAACATATTGAGGTTTCTTTTCAATATCATAGTTCATTACTAATGCAGAATGTTTTATACGGTATTAAATGTTAATGAATCACAAGCTTGGATTTAGGGTCTGTTAACTTTTGAATCGTACTAGTCAACATAGAATAAGAAGAATAAGAAGAAGAAGAGAAAAGGAAAAGATTTTTAAAAGTAGTCAAAAAATAAAATCAATGGAGAATTTTGTTGGCTGTATGATGCTAATTGGATATCAGCATTGTTTTTTTCGTGTGAAATGTTTTGTATACTAGCCAAGATGAACTATTCAGGATTTATAAAAGAAGGGAAAAAGAAACAAAAACTGGCTTCTTTTATAATATCAGTCTGTTTTCTACTAATTAGAATCTGAAGCTTACGTGTATTTAGTATATTTGGTTTGTAATTTCCAAAATGAGCTATACAGTATAGAGGAAAGGAAGGTGTGGTGCTGTTTACAGAGTATATGCAACAATCTTCCTCTGTATGATTGTTTACTCCAATTATCTATCCTCCTATAGAGAGAAATACCGAGTTCACTGTTCTTAAGATTATAACTTATTTATCATGTCTAAATTATCAATTGAAAAGAAAACATGTGTAATTTAATTTATTAGGTACTTGTCAAGCCAAGTTGTCAGATGGTTTACATTCACCAACTGATTATAACATGAGTATTGAAGGATTAAAACTGCTATGACATTCTGGATGTGTATTACTTTCTGTTTCTAAGTCAATAGAATAATCAGATATATAGTATCCCTCTAATAACTCTGCAAATGTGCTTGGCAATTTTTTTCAATTGTTTTCCTTGAAAAGTTCTGTGTTACGGTTCTGCAGCTTCTAATAGGGGATCGTTCGGGAACTTTGGCAGACTGAAATTCGAAAGAATGAGAGCTCTAGTTAGAAAAAGATACACGAAAAACAAAGAACGTGATGTTATTGATCACGATGCACATAATGTTAGAGATGCCTCTTTTCAATCATCAGTAAGTTCATATAGTGAACCTGATCAAGAGAAACGAACGCTCAGTGCTTCTCGAACTCTTGACAAAATTCAACAGCTAGAATCCAGAAAAAACTCCCAAAAAATAATCAGAATGGAAGATGGAGGCTATAGTAGTGATTTTGAAGCAGAATCCACACGATTTGTTGATCCCCGGTCAAAACCTTCTGCTTCTTCCTTGCGTGGATGGGACAGTAGGCGATCAATTCATCACAGACCTAAGGGGGAAGAAATTTCCAGAGAAAGGCGAAACTTGGATGATAGGAACAATTTCTTCAGTAGGAAATCCTTTCAGGATATGGGATGCAGTGACTATATGATAGAAGCCTTAAGGAATCAGCATTTTGTGCGCCCTTCACATATTCAGGTAGATAATTTACTTTATTTCCAGCTATGTTGCTCGGACTCTTCAAATATGCTGATGGGTGCATATCGGATCCTCCAAAACTAGTGCATTTTGGAGGGTCCTACAGCGCTTTTGAAGAGTCCGAGCAACATAGATTTCCAGTATTGAATGGTCAATGCTCCAGGTTACCTCATTGGTTTGCTGCAGTTCTGATGCATTATAGCTGTTAGCATGCCAACAATCTCGTGGATATGATATTATGAACTGCATCATCAATATATTTTTGATAATGATAAGGTATTATAGATGAACAAAAGCAACAAGAAAGTGTTACAGAGATTTACAGGTTACTGCCTCATCAATATATCTATCTTGGTATCTTTACCTCTGCTTCAATAAGCTAGTACGTGGCCATTGAATAGCCTTCTTTTGAAATATTTCTTCTGCATATTTTCAAGCTATTTTTTATTTCATTTAATGCTTCCTGTGAAGCTTCATTTCCATCAAAATATGGTCCAGCAATTCCAGCTTTAATTATTTTTTCGTGTCGACAACTTATCATCTGCTTTTAGATGGCTACCGCCATGCATTATTTTGAGAAATCTCTGTTGATGCTTCTTACAAGGAGTAATTATAGACTACCTGCAGTATATGACATTTGGACCCATCATGGCTGGAAAGAGCTGCATAATATCTGATCAAAGTGGATCTGGAAAGACTTTGGCTTATCTATTACCACTTGTTCAACGCCTTAGGCAAGACGAACTTCGAGGACTTAGCAAACCGTCATCTCAAAGTCCTCGTGTCGTAATATTGGCACCAACAGCTGAATTGGCTTCTCAGGTCTGTGTAATTTCCTCTTTCACTAATGGAACATTTTGCCATTTATTCCCCCAACCCTCCGCCAACCATCCTGATGAAAAGAAAAAAGAGAGAGAAAAAGAAGCATAGTCAATTACCAGCAGATACCTTTCCGTATGTGATATTTTCCAACTTCTCCAAATCATCAAAGATGTGTGAGAGCTGCTATAGAATATATTTTGCACTGATTTCCTCGCCAAGGGTCCCATGCTAATTTTTACAATTTTCATGTTGTATCTTCAATGTAAAACATTTGCTGCTTTTCCACCATCTGTACAGGAAAGTACACATTGCCATTATGGTTATGTAATAACGCATCAGCTAGTTGTTTTTTGTTAGCACCTGAATCTTGAAATGTATGAAAACCATAGGTGAAAAACCTAAACAGGTGCTATTCCTTCCTTAGTTTCAAATAGACCCATTGTCATGATTCAGCCTTGATACTTTTAGCTTTTCTATAGGAAACACCAGGGTCATTTATTCATCTTTTCTCTTCCTTCTCATACCTTTAATAGTTAAATCTTTGACTCTTTTGGATCCAGTTACTGGGTTATAATAGTAGTTCTTGACAGAAATGTTTGTTAATTAGAGCATGTATGATTGTAACTTGTAAGTGTAACGTTTTGTGGATAAAGAACATGAGATCATCAAAAACTGCAAAGGGTTATAATATTTATCATGCTTTATCACCCCAAATTACTTTCTCCTGCCAGTTCAAATTGCTAGAGAGATCTATATACTCAGAAATTTACATTTTGAACAAGCAATGATGGTTTTGACATCAGAGTCCCACTTTTCCCAAAATGTGAAGCTAGGAATCTCGGAGGTTGCTTTGTCTCGACCAACTAGCACCCCATTTGACTTACCGCTTACTGATTTTTTGCATGACGAAAGGATCTTATATTTGTATTGTTACATTTTTTCGTTTCTTTGAATATCTCTTCCAAGTTCCAAGGGTGAATTGCTTGTTTTGCATGCTTGTTCTTTCACATTTCACTTTCCCTCCTTAGTTAAATCTGATTTTTCTAGTTCAAAGCCTCATCATACAACCTATTGCATCGACTATGCTGAAATTTGAATTGTGTTTTTAATATGTAAGAATTTTCATTGCTAGTTGTATTTCACTTGTCAAAATGACAAAACAAACTTACTCTGTGCCTGCAACTTTTGCAGGTTTTAAATACTTGCCGTTCATTTTCAAAATCTGGTGTTCCATTCCGTTCTATGGTTGTTACCGGTGGTTTTCGCCAGAGAACTCAATTGGAGAACCTAAGACAGGAGTTAGACGTTCTTATTGCAACTCCTGGTCGGTTTATGTTTCTTATCAAAGAGGGTTACTTGCAGTTAACTAACCTCAAGTGGTATTAACATTTTCCTTGACTAGTCAAAACTGCTTAGCTAGCATCGGTAGTATTACATTTTCTTGGGTAGTTAAAACTTTTTTTTAGTTTTTTGCATTTTAAGATCTCTACTGCAGTTCTTCAATTCTCACTTTTTACTTGGGGGGCAGGAGGAAGAGATGTTGACATTGTGGATATATTTACTGTCTGGTTTATTATGCTAGGTTTGCTTAGCTTTGGCTTAAAAGTAGTATCTTAAATCAAATAAAACTGTACAATCACCATTCACCAACGGCTAGCATATTTGCGTGTTGTTTCTTTCATACTTGTAGTCGTTTATTCTTCAGTTAATTCGATAACTGTGTGGAAGTTTCATTTTGCATGGAGATTACACCAAATTATTTTTATCAGCATTATATTCTTAATGCTGAAGAGTACAACATTGCCAGTTTCATATTGCATGGAGATGCTAAAATGGGAGTGCAGTTGATCACATCAATAGTTATGCTATGTGCTACTAGATAAAGTAATAAAGAGAATAGCATGTGATAAATCATAATGAATAAACAGGGATGTGAAAGTTCCTTTATCTAGGAAAGTAACGGCAAAGAAAGATAAATGAAATTAAAGAAGCTGCCACTATTTTTTTTTTGGTGATAAGGAGAAGCTGCCGTCTATATGGTTTCTACATGATATTCAATAATTGCAGATACCCTTTAATTTACCATCTTTACTTATCCCCCTAAAAAAAGTGCACTTCTCCTCTTTCTTAATCTTCATGTGTTTTTTGAATAATACTCGGTAACTTTGTCTACCAAAACTTAGACAGATGGAAATCACTTAGTGTTTTTCCTTTAATGGGATTTGCATCCTGTTCTCTCGTGATTCAATCTATCTTCATTAACTGCTAAGCAACACACTTAGGTGCTTTAACATGTTTTTTTTCTAAATTGACATACTTTTTTACCAGAAACTGAAAATATGACATATCAGTTACTTGTAGAGTTTTAACACCATGTTTTTCTTTGTTCAGTGCTGTGCTGGATGAGGTTGACATCCTCTTTAATGATGAGGATTTTGAAACTGCATTTCAATGTTTGATTAACTCATCACCTGTCATCACACAATATCTATTTGTGACTGCAACTTTGCCCATGGAAATATACAACAAGTTGGTAGAAAGTTTTCCTGATTGCGAACTAGTTACTGGGCCTGGTATGCACCGCACAAGCCCTGGCTTGGAAGAGGTATTTCTTATTTTACTCCTAAAAGGTACAAATTTACTTAACAGCAATTAGTTTCTGGTTGTATCCTTATTCTCTTGTCAAAGCTGCACCCTAATATTTTGTATAAGCTTGCTGATAAGTCATAAGAGCACCTTTAAAAAGGTTATGTTTTCCAGCTATAAATTTAAATCCTCCAGTTTCCTAGGAAAAGTTAATGTGAATGAATGTTCTTCTTTCAGCTGTAGGATATGTCTAATTGTAATTTCTGGTTTGATTGCCTTAGTTGAAGTAAATTATTTTTTAACGCATACTTCCAGGGTTTCCTCTTGCCTTATTGAAGTGAGATAGTGAGATCTTGATTTTTCATATAAATGATTTACTTTATACGCTAGCAGAGAGCACTAGCCCAGATTAACTTTATACGTTAGTAGAGAGCACTAGCCCTGTTGTTCATGTCTATGAAAAAGAGACAAGTAAAAGTCTTTTGATGTGATCCATTATTTTATCAACATTTCATCATCGTAAGAGCAGTTTATGATACACCAATAATTCTCCTCTTGAAGTAATAGATAGAATCTTCTTCTAGTTAAACTTCTATCAGTGGGATGATAAACTTCTCCATTTCTACTTTTTTGTTTGTCCTATCCGATAGGAAGAAAGTTTGACCCAAAGAGCCTTTTTACTTTATTACTTTAGGGACTGGCTGTGAGGCTGGGGGGTTTCATTCGATTGAGACGAAGTAGTTTATGATTGAATCTGAGTGGTCCCATCAGTGAACGAACAAAAGTAACTACATGAAAATGAAAGTTTATGTGGTTTGTATTCCAGCACCCTATGCCAATACCAATAAAAAGAAGGAAAAAGAGATTAAATTAAGCAGGAGTGATTTTGTATGATTTTTTGGTTGTTATGTAGTTCTTCTCACGATTATCTTTGTTGTGGATGGAAAAGAATGCTTTGCACTTTGACTTTCATTATACAATTTATTGACTGGATACGTTGCATTTCTTGAAATACTTTATTGTAAACCAACATTGACAATTTAGGGAAATCCCAATAGATATCTAGTACCAACACTTCTCTTCCGTACCTGGATTTTGCGTAAGAGTTGAGTATGCAGTCCATGATGGTCAAGCATTAGAAATTTTAAGTAATACCTGTTGCTTTTGATATGTTAGATTTATCATCACACCTCCCATAACTTATTTTAGCCTTTGATTTACCTTCTTTTTTCGAGAAATTAACATTTGTATATTGACCAAGACAGCGCATGGGTTGTGCTGAAACCATATTTACAAAGCAAAAGGAAGAACAACTGATCAAAAGAACCTAGCAGAATCCTAGGATATCTATGATTGACTCAGTATCTTCTATGTAGATTTGTCTACACCAAAAACAAAAAAGTCTAATGCAATTCAATTTGATTTTCTGTACTGAATTGCTTGTGTCATCAAAACATCTGGAATTCTTTTCTTCCAGATTGTCCACCATATACAAGCTGGGACAATCCTCCATCTGTCCCTGTCTGCAACTCCTGCACCTTCCTCCTCCCAGCTAAAGAGAACCTCAGTTATCTTCCGGGACATTGTCCATGCTATGCCTCTGAGGTAGGTAAAGATCCTCCATAGCTGACATGCAACCTTGCAATGTTAGAATAGATGGCCGACTGTCTCAAGTTCTTCCCCACAAAGAAAGCTTCTTGAACAAAGGGGAATCCCTCTCCTGCTAAGATTATCTTGGGTCAAAACAGCTTCATGTGCTAATAATCATGTGAAACACGAGACCTTGAAAGGTATCTTCACTTTCCAAATGTGTTTCCAAGGCCAATGAGCTATCTGTTGATTATCTTGATTCAACAACTTGTAAGTTGAATTTACTTTAAAGATTCCCTTACTGTCTTCTTTCTAGCATAGACAATCTATTCCCACCTGTAAATCTTTGAAATCTTCCAGAACTTTGAAAAACTCAGTCAATGTGTCCACTTCCCAGTCATTTAAATTCCTTCTGAGATGTATGTTCCACCCCTGTGAGGGACCATGCATCTACTACTGTCATCTGATGGTGCATAGCCAGTACATAAATACTAGGAAATATGTCTTTCAGACACTCCCCACCCAGCCAGTTATCTTCCCAAAATGAAGTTTTGTACCCATTATGCACCTTTATGGAGGTGTGACTCCTCATAAAAGGCCACAATACTTTTATAGATTTCCACAGACTGACTCCATAAGGAGAGTGTACTTCATTAGTCATCCAACTATTGTCTTCCCCATACTTTGCTCTGATAATATCACTCCAATAGGATGAGGGCTCTTGTGAAAATCTCCATAGCCACTTTAGTTTAAGAGCTTTGCTATGCAACTTTAAATTCCTGGTACCTATTCCACCTTGCTTTCTACAAAGTAAAACAGACCTCCATTTAACTAAATGAAAAAGCTTTCTTCTCTTTGTTTCCTTCCCATAGGAAATTCCTTCTGAGCTTGTTCAATCTCTCAATAACCCCCCCTGGAATAGGAAAAAATGACATCATATAAGTAGGAAGTGCATCAAGGACTGAGTTTATAAGAATGATCCTTCCTCCTAGAGACAGGTATTGAGTTTTCCAACTGGCTAGTTTCTTTTAACATTTCTCCACAATGGAGTTCCAAACCTCCTTGGACTTAGATTTGGCTCCTAAGGGCATTCCAAGATAAGTAGTTGGTAGGCCTCCAACTTCTCCACCCAAAATCAAGGACAACTGGTTCATATTTGCAACTTCATTAATAGAGTATAAGTGACTGTTTCTCCAATTTATATGCAAACCTGAAACCCCTTTAAATAACACCAATATGGTTCTCGGGATTCTTAATTGGTCCTTTTCAGCATCACAAAAAATTACTGTAATCATCACCATATTGGATATGTGTGACTTCCATATTGATACTTGTGTTCCTGGCCATCTCAAAACCTCTAAGCCACAAATTGGAATTTGCAATCTTAATCATGTTATTCAGCCCTCCATAACTAAGATAAACGAAAGAAGAAAGGAGATAGAGGATCTCCTTGTCTTAACCCTCTCTGAGCCGGAAAGAATCCCTCAGGGAATCCATTGATTAGCACTGAAAATTCGACAGTTGTTATACAAAACTTCATCCATTTGATCCATTTTCCTTCGAATCCCATACATGCCAACACTTTCAACAAAAATTCCCAATTGACATGATCATATGCCTTTTCAATGTCTAATTTGCACAAAATTCCTGGCTTCTCTTGTTTAATTTTGGAATACGCAGCTTCATTTGCTATCAAGACAGCATCCATTATTTTCCTACCTCTGATAAAGGCCATTTGATGAGAGTCAACCAACTTGTCAACAACGTTCTTCGTTCTTTCTGTTTGAACTTTTGAGATCAACTTATACACGTGGCCTATCACGCTTATAGGCATAAAATCTCTCAGTTCCTTTGCCCCTTGCCCCTGGCCTTTTAAGAATTAAAGCTATATAGGTAGCATTATAGCTTTTCTCAAAAATCCCATGAGTGCGAAAGTTGTGAAAAGTTTCCATGATGTCATGCTTAAGTATTTCCCAACATTTGATAAAGAAACCCATAGTGTAGCCATCTAGGCCAGGGGCTTTATCCATGGCACACATCTTCAAGCAAGTAAGCACCTCTTGTTCTTCAAAGTCACCCTGCAAGAATTCTGTCTCTTCTTCAATAATGGTAGAGCAATTGATAAGCTTGCTGACAGTTTTCCATTCAACAGTTTCAGAATAGAGGTTTTGATAGAATTCGATGATCTCCCTCTTAATTTCTTCAGGCTCCTGTTTCATCTTGTATCATTAGTTGACTTATGTGATTGCTTCTGTTGGAGTTGTAAGGTTAACTTCAACTCTTTGAAGTGAAAACAAAGAAAGAAAGAAGAGAACAAATAATTTACTGCACAAAGGTTGATTTTTCATTAATCTGAAGTGGTGCTTAAATACTGAAAAAATGCAATAACTAAAGCCTATAATTAAGCCACTACTTTGTACATGATTCCATTATCAGCAATATCCAAAACAACTAAACCACTAACATCTAAAAATCAGCCACTAAACTAAGTTGAGAACATGGCTAAAAAAGTTGGATGATGTCCAACGGTTGCTTCAACTTTTACTGCAGTAACTGAGGCAATTAATCAACACTCCTTCTTGCTTCAGTTGCTGCAAATTCCAAGTCTTTCTCTAAGAAATTCAAATCTGCTCTTTGGCAAGGCTTTGGTAAACATATCTGCCAGTTGAAGATCCGTCTTGCAGTATTTTTTTTTCCCATCCGGTGTACGGTACTTGCATTGGAGTCTAACTAATCCGGATTCGCGCTGCGTAGGTCCCCATTCGAGGGGAAACGCTCTCTTTGAGTGACGGAGTTTGGTGAGAACCAGTCAGATCTGTGTGAATTAATTTTAGCTTTTCAGTGGCTCTCCAAGTTGCTTTCTTGAAAGGAAGTCTTGCTTGCTTGCCAAATTGATAAGTTCTGCAATTTGGTATTTCGGCTTCAAGATTAGGCAGCCTTCGAACCAGATCTTTCTTTTGTGAGTTTATTACAACAGCATGGCTGAAATGTCAGAGTCTTTTGTGCGAAACTTGTGCATTGATCTTAGTTGCAGAATAAGCTTTTTGCTCATGATCTAAAAGATCCAATATAAAGCTCATTCCCTTCATCATTTCCTTGAATAAGTTTCTGCCATCTTCATCCTTGATTTGAGAGTAACTGGATTTAAAGAGAAGTTTGAAACCATTCTCAAGCATCTGTCCAACACTTAACAGACTATGACTAATATTAGGTACAAAAAACACATCTTTGATTAGTTTTGTATCCGAGGAGCATTTCATTTCCACAGTACCTTTGCCTTCAGCAGGAATATAGTCTCCATTACCAATTTGTACTTTGGAAATTACTGAAGTATCCAACTCCTTGAAGAGATCACGATTTAATGTCATGTGGTTTGTGCAACCACTGTCAATAAGCCACTTGTCGCTCGAGCAGCTAGTTGCCAAACATGTCGCTACAAAGAGCTGCTCTTCATCTTCCTGATTAGCTACCTGTGCAGCATTAGTTTGCTGAGTGTTGTTCTTGCAAACCTTCTGATGATGTCCTATCTGCTGACATTTCTCACACTGTTGGTCGGGTCTTCTCCAGCATTTGAACGGTGGATGACCCTTCTTTCCACAATGCTTGCAAGGAGGAAAATCATATTTCGCTCCCGTATTGATCCCAGGAGAATGAGAGCCTGAGTTTTCCTTGTTGTTCCACTTCTTCTTTCCTTGGTCTCCCTGGTTTGGTTGAACTTTTGCAGGTAGTGCACCCTCAACAGATCCTTCGGACCTCATAAGTCTTCTCTGTTCTTGTGCCTGCGAAGCATTCAATAGTTCTGTCAAACTAATCTGTGACAAATCTTTAGAATTTTCCAGTGCGGAAATAGTTGTTTCAAACTTTTCAAGGATTGTTACTAGAATTTTTTGAACCAATCTAGAATCAGGAAATTCAGAGCCAAGTAATCTTACATTGTTGGCAATGTTGAGTAATCTATCGGAATACTCTTTGATTGTCTCTGAATCCTTCATCTTCTGAAGTTCAAATTCTCGGATCAGGTTAAGAGTACGCATACCTTTGATCCGTTCATCTCCTTTATATTCTTTCTTTAGGAAATTCCAGACCTCAAAAGCTGATTTCAATTTCATAATCCTGACAAAGATTTCAGATGAGACTGCAGCGAATCACGTTGCTCTAACCTTTGATTTTCTTGTTTTCTTTTCCTTGTGATTCCTCATCTGCGCCATGGTTGGATTTTCAGGCAAGGGAGGAACTTCGTAGTCCTCCTCAACAGCTTCCCACAAATCATTTGCCTCCAGATGTGCCTCCACTCTTGCTGCCCAAACATGATAGCCTTCACCTTTGAAGACAGGTGGTGCTAGTGCAGTGAAAGGAGTCTCTGAATCCATAGAAGAAAAAACAAGAAGAGAAAGATGTGTTTCCCTCAAATGCAGGTCCTTCAAGAAGAGAGCTTTGATACCAATTTGTTGGAGTTGTAAGGTTAACTTCAACTCTTTGAAGTGAAAACAAAGGAAGAAAGAAGAGAACAAATAATTTATTGCACAAAGGTTGATTTTTCATTAATTTGAAGTGGTGCTTAAATACTAAAAAAATGCAATAACTAAAGCCTATAATTAAGCCACTACTTTGTACATGATTCCATGATCAACAATATCCAAAACAACTAAACCACTAACATCTAAAAATCAGCCACTAAACTAAGTTGAGAACATGGCTAAAAATGCTGGATAATGTCCAACAATTGTTTCAACTTTTACTGCAGTAACCGAGGCAATTAATCAACAGCTTCTCTTATGTGCATTGGCCACTTTATGGAAAAAACTAGTGTTTCTGTCATCATCTTTGAGCCAAAGAGCTCTAGATCACTGTCTCCGTGCTATTTCTTCATTTTTGGCGTGTTCATCATACTCCATCTATCCATCAGAAGGGCAGCCTTCTGAACTGATTTCTCGTTTGACAACGGTCTATTATGTTGGTTAGCATCTATTGTAGCAAGTTGATTCAAAATCTGAGTCTTTTGAAAACTCAAGTTCGCTTGACTGCTTCTACTCCATTCTTTTAGCTTGCCTTTAAGTGCTTTGAGCTTGCAAGCTAGAATATAATCAGGCTTTCCTGCAAACTCAAAAGATGTCCACCATTCTCTAATTCTGTCCACAAAAGCTTCGGTATTCAACCACCAATTCTCGACTTTAAAGTAGGATTTGTTGTGCTCCCAGATACCACATTGCAATGATATAGGGATATGATCAGATTCAAGTCTTTGTAGAAGAAGCTGCCTGATATTACTGAATTTATTGTCCCACTCTTTTGAAAAAAGTGTCAATTCTTGAAGCAATCATATGATTATCTCCCTTGAACCAGGTGAACATACCCCCTTCCAGTTGAGGATCTATCAATGTCATATCCTCTATAAAATCTGAGTTGTCCACCATAGCTGGAGATCTCCTTCTACAATTCATCTTTTCAGAAGGAAATCTTGTGGTGTTGAAATCCCCACAAACAGTCCAAGGGCCATCCATCAAGCCCCTAATTGCTTCTATCTCTTCCCAAACATTTTCCCTTTCATATCTGCAATTTGGTGCATATACCCCTGTTATGTGGAACTCAAACTCTTGAAACAATGCCTCAAACCTGCAAGTTAAGGTATATGTACTAATTTAAAAAGAGGGCCCTCTCCAGACTCTGCTATCCCCAGTCTTCAGGAATGCGCTCACATCGTCGCCTAATGCAATGATGCGAAGCGATGCGAACCCCTAGCTCGGTGTGGCTGATGCGAGCGCATCATGTTGATTTTATTTTTAGAGTCAATTTTAAATATAAAAAAGAGTCACTTCGAGTTGATTTTATATTTAGGGTCAATTTTAAATTTAAAGAAAAGAGTCTATTGCGGTGAATGCCACTGCTGCAATTTTCTAAGATTAACTTTGAAGTCCACTGCTGCGACTTCTTCTTTTTCACTGTGCGACTACCACTACTGCCGGCTTCTTCTTCTTCTTCTTCTTCTTCACTACTTCACTTCAATGATGCGCTCGCATTGCTTCACGCTTCGCATAATGCGTGATGCGTAGCCTTGTCGCTTTTTTCTGCATCACGCTTCCCTGAACACTGGCTATCCCGTAACATATATACCCCCTCTAGTGCCGCTAGCCTCTAAGCATTCAAATCTCACCCATCTCCCTCCTCAAATCTCCTTAATGCTCTCCCGTACATCCCCTTCTGATTTTGTTTCCTAAAGACAGATAACATCAGCATTCCATTTGTGAATCAGGCTCTTTACAACTCTTCTTTTGTCCCTATTGTTGAGCCCCTTGACATTCCATGAAACCAAATTGATCTTCATTATAAACAATTTCCACCCTTTCCCCTGTTCCTCTTACCGCCATTCTTGAACTTGACATCGAAAGTAGTTAAATCCTTAAGTTCTTGTGCTCCTTTGAATCTAGGTCTCTTGATAGAAATCTCAGCTTCCATTCTCCTAGCCTGCCTGGAATTGTCAATTTGTTTGAGTAGTTCCAAAGTTTCTTCCTCATGTCCTTGAAAATCTACACCGAACATTTTCCCCAGTTTAATCAAATTCTGATGCATCCATCTCCTTGTCTAGCAGCAAATTTTGATGTTGTTGAATAGGTTCGACATCTTCCATTACCCATTCCTCAATTTTGTCCCCTTCTTGGATTGCCATTAAATTGTGTTGCTCCCCCTCCCTTATAGCATCACCCATCATAGTCATAGTCATGGTGTTTGTATCTTCTGAAACTTGCATGTTTGCCTCTGTTTCACGCTCCCCCAAGTTCGAGATTTCTACTTGTGTAGACCTCTCTGTTTCTGTTGCTGATGGAGAAAATATTAGAGATTTTTGTTTGCTGTACTTTTCTTCTAGCAGTGGTCAAAATTTTCCTCCAGATGTTTTGATTTTAATTCATTGGCTGCTCTGTCAATCCCAAATCTTTTTCTAAGTTGAAATGGCCGGCTAGACTGGTTCAAACTTCGATTTAAAACCCTTGGGACCACCAGCTTCCTTGCATGTGTACCTAAATCAGATTTTGAAATATTGACAGCTGTCCTCATATGCTCTTATTAGCAGCACATGGTATAGCCCTGTTTTCAGTACCTTCCTCTGACAAAAAGCACACCTTTGTCCTTCGGTCTGTTGAGGGCTTTGGACCAGCAGTCTCTTTTGTCAAAACCTAACAGCTCCGATGATTCCAATGATTCCGGCGACGTTGGTTCAAATCGGACATCTCTCTCAACCTAAATAGGGATATAGAATTTAAATCCATCTCCCTCTATTGTCATCTCACTGGAACAGCTCCGGCCATCTCTTGCTATTTGGATTCTTGCCACTTGAGGTGGTTTTTAATCTCCATTTCCTCTTCAGTGGAAACCCATCCTCCACAAAGATTCCCTACCTTAGAGAAAATCTTCTTCGACCATAGATGAAGTGTAATGCCCAAAGCTCTAATCCAAGTGGTATCATTGTTCTGAGAGATTGGGTAACAACCCACTGTCGGATTCCTCCTCTCGAGTCGCACCTTTCCTTTTTTCCATTTCCACTCCCTTTTTAATGTCTGCTCCACCATATATCTGTTCGGGAACTCAAAGAGAAACATATTCCTTGCCATTTCATAAATGTTGACCCCAAAAACCGCCTTCCATGTAAGAGTGTACCAACTTCTAATATCCGCTAGTGTAACTTTCTCTGTTATCTCCTGTCCAAATGTCCAACTATGCATCTACCGAGCAAGCCATTATTAGACTTTGCCCGTGGCGGCTCTGCAATACGAATATCACATCCATAAGCTGCAACTGTGGACTCTCTGAGAGTATTGGACTGCCATTTGCTTTCACGCACTGCTCTGGCATATGTATAGTCCTCCACTCCTCCTTAAGGCTCTGGAGTCAATCAGGATGTGGAACGTTTTATAAACCTCTCTATCTTAACCGCTATATCATTCCAACCCTCATTCAATGTCAACTCAGGAATTATTAAGACCGATCTTTCGTTCCCCTGAAGTGACAAGATGCACATGTACCTTCCATACACATTAAATTTTCTGATACAGAAGAACCCTGCAAGTTTCTCCTTTGTTTTCCACCTTCTAATCGTATTTTCCCCATCTCTGGATGCTTCCTTAAGGATGTTGCAGATCCATCTCATAGTATTTGTGCTTAAGGTTGAACGAATCATCATCTTGCGGTTTCTTTCTACCCCTTCGTACCAAGTCCTGTTGCTGGTAGTCCATCTGGTGATGTCAAAAGATTTGACACATGCATTGAAATAGATTCTGTTTTCCTTCATGAGTGAAAAGAGAAAACTCTGGAGTGGAAAGAAAGAGAAGAGAGAAAAGGGAGAAACTTATCAGCAATCACAGTGGGAGACTGGCCGGCGAGACTTGCCGGAGAATAGCGTTTCGATCATCCTAAGAATTAAGAGAGAGAAAAGCCCTGGAGAATGTGCCTGGGAGCATTTTTTCCTTTGGTTCCTATAATTTGAGTGAATAGATGTTTTGAATTGATGTACCTTCTGATATTTGTGTTTTGGCAATTAAACCATATCATTTTGTTTGTTCACACTACAGTAATAATCTTATTGCAACCTCCTTTCTGTGGAGCTGATTGTTTCACAGTGCATATCCTAGTAATATTGAATTTTCACAATTTTTTTCATGCTAGGAGTAAAAGAATATGATATGGAAGTGTACAAGTAAAGATACACTGTTTGGATAGATGTTTTTGGATGTTATAATTACAAATAGTTCAAATGGAAACAAGAAAACTACAGAAATTAGAGAACAGCTCGCGGTACTGTAAGTAATAGACACCTGCCTGAAAACTTAGTAGCTTTTTTTGAAAAGAACTAGTCTAACATATGCCACAAGCAACACATGGGCGATTTCCTTTTCTATCTATTTTATGCTAAAGCACTATTTATAATTTGACAATCAGAATATTACAAGTCGATTTTAGCTGTTTCTATACAACTCCCACGCTTAATGACGTATTATGGATAACGTGAATGTACAGGACTCCTTCAGAAGTCTTTGTTTGAGTTGAAGTCCTTTAGTTTGATGGTTACGTATAGTCTCTTCTCTCCTTCCTCTGCAGCTAGACAAGGCTAGTAAATATGCTTCCTTCCGTCCTGTCAGGGGCACTCTAAAGGCTTTTCCATCCAGTCAGTGTGTCTCACTCTTTGGTAGACATCTTTTAGCTGTCAGACTCATCAAACGAAATACTTCGTGTCTTTATTTTGTGTCTTATCCTTCTTCTGTCATAGTCTCATAGAGCTTCAACTTGTTCGTCGTTTTACAGAAATAGCGTCACTGCCTTCTATTCAAACAGAGAGAGGTTTCTTCCATCGATACTCATAATAACACCAATATGGGCATAGAGTCATGCCATTTCTTCATAATTATGGGACTGATGCCGTCTGTGTTTTGCACTACCAGGTTCTTGTAGATTGCAGTGGAGATGAAACAGCTGAAAAAAGTTCAGACACAGCTTTTCTCAACAAAAAGAATGCCCTACTTCAGCTGGTGGAGGATAGTCCAGTTCCAAAAACAATTGTCTTCTGTAACAAGGTGATAATATTTAGTTCCTCTTTCAAGTATGTTTATTGATCTTGGGTGCACATTCCAAACTAGATCCTGCATGCATATACAGATTGATAGCTGTAGAAAAGTTGAGAATGCATTAAAGCGCTTTGATAGGAAGGGGTTCTCCATAAAAGTTTTACCGTTCCATGCTGCACTGGACCAAGAAAGCAGACTTGCAAACATGAAGGAGTTTCGTAGCTCGAAGATGGAGAACATTTCTTTGTTCTTGGTGTGCACTGATAGGTATGCTGTAGCGAAGTCCTTATAGATTTTTTCAGATATTTATGTGTTAGATGATGCATTTCAGTTGTTTTTCTCGCTAATCAACAAGAAGGGACAAGAGATCTGAACTGATGTCTTCTAAACAATGTTGCAGAGCATCCCGAGGTATTGACTTCGAAGGTGTAGACCACGTAGTCCTCTTTGATTATCCTCGAGACCCTAGTGAATATGTACGTCGTGTTGGCAGAACTGCCAGGGGCGCTGGAGGAAAAGGAAAGGCATTCATATTTGCCGTTGGGAAGCAAGTTTCTCTTGCTCGAAGAATAATGGAAAGAAACAGTAAAGGCCATCCACTCCATGATGTGCCATCAATACTGACTTAGCATCTTGCAAAAGGGAGCATGGAACCTGGAAAACAAGACAGAACTCAAAAAGGCTTTTATTTTGCAAAACCTTATCGGCTTCTGCTATTATGTGCCTTCCCTTTATAGAGACACCTATTTCCTCTCGTACCTGGATCGCAAATGAGAACTGATCATCCTTTTATGCTGTCAAAGATCAATCTTGTTCTAGCTCTATCCTTTTTTTGGGTTGGAAAAGGACTAATTTTTAGTAATACTAAAATAATTTATTACATAGCTTGATTGTGTAGGATACCTAGTACCTGGACGCTCATTTTCAAAAAGACAAAGCAAAACCCAAGGGGGTACATTAATATTGTTAGAACAATAATAATAATTGTACAAGAAATTTAAAATAAAACTTGCTTGGCTTAGAGGCATGATAATACGCTTCTTGAAAATAGTTGGAGTCTCTCCCACGAGCAAACGAAAGAACTAGTAATAATTCTATCTTCGAGATTAAACTAAGCCACAAAACAAGCAATATTTAAGAATGTTGCTCTTCTATTCTTGAATTGGTGATTTCATCATTTGATCAATGTCTCTCAAATATTTTTTAAGGGGAAAATAATTTTGAGTGCTTGTCTTTTCAAACAAAAGAAAATACTATTTATAGAATAAAAGTTTCATGTAAGAGAAGAGTATTAATTAAGTAATAGTAAATTGGTTCATGTATATTTTAAAACAAAAATGTCTTTCTTTCAAGAAATGAATTGTAAAATTCACATTCATTTTCTTTGTAACTCAAAATCCTTTAAGTGATGCATTTATTTCAAAACTAATTGAGACATAACTCTAAAAATCTTTAACCGATGTATTTGTTTCAAAATTTATTGAAACATAAACTTAACAATAACACTCCCCCACTTGTTTCAAGAAATTTTATCTTTAAAAAATAAAATTCATTTGAGACATCAATCTAGCAATATGCATCAATAATGATGTCTTTTGGACTTGAACCATTAGCTAGTGAAGACTTTCTAAATCATTGACTACTTAGTGAACAAATCTTAAATTAAGTGGTTCATTGAATGAAGTAGAAAAATACTCCATGCATATTACTATGTTTCGGTGAAAATCAAAATCCTTTGACACCTTACGGCCATATGTCCTGAATCCTTTTAGCTAAGTGCTTTAAGATTTCCCTGTTAAAATCTTATTGAAGCGACCTCCACTTCGCACTTAGTGCAGTGAATTCATCAAGAGTAACTTTGCATACTCCGATCAAATAGTCTATGAATTTCATTAAGAGAAATTAATCTCATCCTCCTTTTCAACAAAGTATCGATAAATTTATCCAGAGTGTTCCTACACACTCCAATCGAGATCGGTGTATAGACTTATTAAGAGAATATAATCTCATTCTTCTCTTTTGTAGGAATACTGTCAAATCTATGAAGAGTGTTATTATTTACTCCAACCGAGATCGGTCTTATAGATTTATCAAGAAAAAAAAATCTCAACTTATGCATCTACTCACTCTCTAGGGAAAAAGAAAATTTTATAGATGTGCTTCACAATTGTAACTTTACTTGTTTTTCCCTTTGAACCCAAGATTACATCATTAGGTAGGGTTTCCATAAAGTGCAATCAATCTACAACAAGCTTTATTCCCAGCCCATTATAAGTTTGTACCACCAATTCCTTGCCTAACCCTTTAGATAAAGGATATGCTAAATTGAGTTTGAACTTCACATATTGAAGAGATATTATGCCATCCTCCAATAATCTTCTCACATGATTGTGTTTGAGACAAACTTGTCTTGACTTGGCATTGTAACAATCACTTGAAGCCCGAAATATAGTAGCTTTGTTATCATAATATATAGTCAAAGGTGGTATTGAATTACTCCATAATGAAATATATATCAGCATACTCCGCAGTCAATCCTCTTTTTCTCCAGCAGAAGACATAGCGATAAATTCTTACTCCATGGTTGAGTGAGTAATATATGTCTGCTTCTTTGATCTCCAAGATATTGCTGCTCCAGCCAAAGTGAAAATCCAAGCAGTAATAGATTTAGAGTCATTCGAATCAGAATTTCAAGTAGCATTACTTTAGCTTTCAAGAACTATTGGAAAGGTAGAATAATGCAGGCCAACATTAATTGTACCATTTAGATACCTCAAAACACGAATTAAGGCATTCCAATGCTCAACTCCAGGGCTACCAGTAAACTTGCTCAAAGTTCCTACTGCATAACCAATATCTGGCCTGGTACAATGCATGGCATACATAAGACCCCCAACAATTTTAGAATATGTCAATTGATCAAGAACATCACCAGAGTTTCTCTCTAGTTTGATGCTAGGATCAAACAGTGTAGGAGCAGGCTTGTCGTCAAAATGACCAAATCTCTTCAGAACCTTCTCAATATAACTTGATTGAGTAAAAGTCAAACCATTTGCTGATCTTATAATTTCGATGCCTAAAATTACATCATCTTCTCCAAGATCTTTCATTTCAAACTGGAAAGCAAGAAAATATTTTGTTTCTTTGACTCTTTCGATATCAGTTTCAAAGATCAACATGTCATCTACATAAAGACATTAAAACATCAGATTTTTTTTAAAATTTACTAAATATGCAGATATCTCCACCATTGATTAAGTAGCCATTAGAAATCATAACTTTTCTAAATTTCTCATGCCATTGCTTTGGAGCTTGTTTCAATTCATAAGGAAATTTAAGAAGCTTACAAACTTTACGTGCTGGACCAGGAATGAAAAATCCTTCTGGTTGTTTTATGTAGACTTCTTCGTCTAGATATCTATTTAGGAATGCAGTCTTCACATCCATCTGATGAATCACAAGACCATGAATTGCTGCTAGAGCAATCAAGAGACGAATAGAGGCCATCTGAGCTACAAGTGTAAAAGTATCAAAATAATCAATATCTTTCAATTGAGTAAAGCCTTTAGCTACCAAATGGGTTTTGTACTTATCTAAAGTACCATCGAATTTTATTTTCTTATTAAAAATTCATCAGCAACCAATTAATTTACATCCAGGAGGAAAATCTGATAATAGCTATGTATTATTAGACAGTACAGAATACATTTCATTATCAATCGCTTCACGTCAAAACAGAGCATCATATGAAGACATAACTTCAGCATAACTTTCAGGATCCTTTTCAACCAAATAAGCTTGAAAATTAGGTCCAAAGTCTTTTGATTTGGCTGATCTTGAAATATGTCTTAGTTGACTTTCTTCCAATGGCTCAACTATTTTTATTTTAAGAGGAGAAATAGAAGAACTTGGATCTTGTTCAAAAGAATCTTTTTTCTTGGGAAATATATGCTAAAAAAGTTAGCATGTAAAGATTCAATAATTGTGTGCGGACTTGGGGTCTCAAGATTTAAAAATCTATAAGCCTTACTGTTTTGTGAATAACCAATAAACGCATAATCTACTCATCTATAGCCAATCTTGATTAAATGTTGATATGGTAATCGAACATGAGCCAAGCAACCCCATACTTTAAAATAATTTATATTTGGATTTTGATTATTTCAAAGTTCATATGGAGATGCATCATGATTCGTGAGAGTAATTCTATTCAAAATATGACATGCTGAAAGTAAGGCTTTAGTCCACAGATTTTCAGACAAACTAAAGCCATAAATCATAGAATTAACCATTTCTATGATAGTCCTATGTTTTCTGTCTGCTACACCATTTTGTTGTGGTGTATAAGACATGGTCAATTATTTTTCAATGCCTTCTTTTTCATAAAAATCAACAAAATCTGACTTTAAGTACTCTCCACCTCTATCAAACCTAATTGATTTAATTTTCAAACTTAATTTATTTTCAACCTCTGATTTATATATTTTGAAAGTCTCAAATGTTTCATCTTTTGTTTTCAATGGAAATACATAAGTATATCTTGAGTAGTCATCAATAAAAGTGATAAACTACCTCTTTTCATGACGTGATAAATAATTCATCTCACAAATATCAGTGTGGATTAATTGTAAAAGTGTGGAAGTCCTTTCAACTATCTTAAAGGGCTTCTTTGTAATCTTACATTTACTATAAGTAAGACACTTAGTAGTATGATTCTTTCCACAATATTTGATAATTCATTATTCACCATAAGTTGAATGGATCTAGAATTCACATGACCAAGACGTTCATGCCATAAGTTTAGAGACTCCACAAGATAAACAAAAATATTTTCATTTTCAATATTGAGTTTAAACATTCCATTTGCAACATAACCTTATCCAACAAACATTGATACAAGCATAAAGAACACAAGATTTGCAAGGTCTTTTAGAAGGTTCAAGCTTCGGATTGTCAAAGAATCAAGTCTCGAATTTACAAGTGCTTGAAGACCTTTTGAAACCATTACAAAGCCTTGTCCAAATTGAAGAGAGAAGGAGGTATTTCTACATCACATAGGCATCTCAACTAAGGGCATTGTGATCTTTTAAGACCTCCCTTTTACACTCCAAAGGATCACCCTTCATTAAGGGCATTTTAGTCATTGTTATGTAATAGTATAAATAGACCTTTTAGCTTCCATTCTCATTAGTTTTGAAGAATATTGAAAGATTACTCTTTAGAGTGTAGTTCTTAGTCTTAGCTTAGCATTAGCTTAGTGTAGAAATCAAAATTTAGAGTGTTTGAATGCATTTGAAGGGTTCTTCATTTGTGTTGAACATTTGGCAAGAAAGGTGTGGTTGAGGGAGTGTGGATTCCTTTGGTTCACCTAAGAATGAAGTTTTATCCATCCAAGGTGAAGTGTGTCTAGTTGTTTGATACACAATTAGGTGCTAATCATTAAAGGTGGTGTATGTTTCATTATCTATCTTTACATTTATGCAATCTTCTTCTTCATCTCCCTTCTATGTGTTGTTTTCTTTGTCTTGTGGTTGCTGATTTTTGAGTCTTGAGTTCTTAATTTTGTTTTTAGTAGTTTATTCTTGTATCATATGGTATCAAAGACATGTATTAGAGTTGTGTTCTAAGTCTTGGATCTAAGAAAATCTCCATAAAGAAAAAATCTTAGAGTCAAGAAAACAAAAAAAAAGAGTCCAAATCTGAAAATTGCAAAAAAAAAAAGTCGTGTCACGTTTTTATTTTAGATATGAATTTTAAAACTTAGATCTACTTTGTTTTGTGTTGTTTTGTGAGTTTTTAGTGCTACATCCTTGTTCCCTAGCACTAATAGAGTCTAGATCTAAGTTTTGAGCAAGATCCGATTGTGTTTGTGCATTCCACCATTGTTGAAAATGTGTTTGAAACTTTTTGTGGGTGGATTTTGTGTGGCTTGTGGTATTTGTGATGTTTTGTGGCTGGTTTTGTGTTGGTTGTGCTTGGTTTGGCAACGGGAACCTAGATCTAAAAGAAAATTTGAATTTAGGATTCATTTGCCTAGTGGTCAAACCTTGGTCAACTCTTGAATATTCATATTGTTCTTCATCATCTTCAAAACTTGTTGAAGAAGAATATTCAAAGTTTTAGTTTGATCCACAAAAAGGAAGAAAGAGAAGGTGAAAGTTGTTTGTACAAAGAATATTCCCTAGCATATTCACAATCTTCCAAAAGAAGAGGGGACAAAGGGAATATCAAAGTACAATTGAAAGTACAAAGGGGGGACCAATTGTTTTCAAATCCATTTGAAATTGAAAAAGGGCTCCAAAACCTCCATTCCCCCCCCCCCCCCCCCAATTTCGTTCAAGCACCTCTCTAGTTCAAGTGTGGCCAAAACAAGAAGTTGGGAAATTGAAAAAAAAAATTAAAGTAACGTCCAATCACAAGATGCCACGTCATCACTTTGGTGACCAACCGAATTGAGTTCAAATTTAGATTTCTTAGTTTCTAATTGTTGTTTCTAGTTTTAATTTTGTTGGTTCTATCACTAATTAACAACTAGTAAGTACCTACTAGTTTGGTAATTAGTTTAGAGTCCGTTTGTTTCGTGTCTACGATTTTGTGTGCTTTTCTCATTTTAATTTGTAGTAGTTTGTTGGTTCAAGTCCGTGCATCATTTTATTTGAGTCTTATCAAACAAAAATTGATTTCAGACCAAGGAATATTCACCACTTAATTCACTTAACAAGTATTGCCAAGTATTCAACACTTGTGAGACCAAGTGTGAGGTGAGATCCGAGTGTGAGTGTGTGAGGTTATTTGAACTAACTTTTTTGTTTATTTTGTAGGTTTCCCCTTTGCTGTTTTTTTGCTTCTTAGGCACATTTGACCATGGAACCCGAGGGTACCTCATCCCAACCTTTAGGAAATGATGCTTTGGGAGTCTTGTTGGCTCGGATTGATGCATTTGCCCGAGATATGAAGGGTGTTATGGATGCTATAAGGAGAGACATGAAGGGTTTTAGGGATGCTATGAGGAGTGAAATGACATCCTTGAAGGGTGGTGTGATTAGAATGAAAGCGGGAGTTGATAAATTATGTCCACCAAAGCCTCCACAAAATTCAAACCACCAAGTCCCAAATCCACTTTATCAAAGACACCACACTCCACGAAATCCCATGCCGTAAATCCAAATACATCACCAACAAAATACAATGCCTCCTCCCCAAGATCCATTAAACCAAAATCACCCCATACAACTAAGAGAAGAGATGGTGATAGAATCCGCTGAGGGTGATGAGGTTAGTTTTCAAGATGGAGAGAAGCTTGATGTTGAGATACAAGAAAAGCGTGAAGAAAGAAGGAAAGGGAAATGGAAATCGCGGGTAGTGAAGTAGAAAAGGGAAAGAAATGCTTGATTGTGGATCTTGTCCACAAAGGACCCCTGTTACTCACTAAACCAAGTGCTAGAATTTTTCCTAGTATTTTCTTTTCTCTTGTGCAGGTTTTAGACCCTAGAAGTCCCGAGGAGAAGCCCAAGAAAGTTCCCTTCAAGCCCTTGGCCGAAAGTTCCAATTTTGGGATAAGTGATGAAGAAGTGAGTCCAAAGGGAAACCTTGAAATATTCCCTTGTAATATGGAGTATGAAGGCTTCCCTAATGCAAAATTAAGTGAAGAACACACTTCCCATGATCTACAAGGTAACAAAGCTATTCTCTACACTCCTAGAAACTTGAATGGTGGTGATGTGGCTAGTAGTGGCCAAGGTGGAGTAGTTTCAGAATTTCTTAGTATAGGAGTGTATGAATTTACTTTTGTGATACTCTTGGTGTTGATAGGTTACATAAGGACCAAACTCTTGTTGTGAGTACACAAGCACTAGTTGATCCTTTAGATGACAAAACCAATTCTTTTCGTAAGAATGATTTGTGTCCATCTAGTGCCAACACTTATAACTTGAATAAGGTTCCATTACCATGTGACAAGAGTATTTACACACTACATGATCCTCTTGTAGATGAAAGCACCTTGGGTGATGTCTTCATACTTGATTTCTTCCTATGCTACCTCTTTGCCTATGATGATAACCTTGTTAATTTTGAATTGGTATTATGTAGATGTAGTAAGATTGGTGGCTGGTTTCCTTATTTAAATGATGATGATATATGGGTGAGGTGAACCTTAGGATTAATATTTGCACCATATTTGATGAGGTCCTTTGTAAAGGTAATGAAACAAATGTATCTTATGGTTCCTAAGCCGAAGGTAGTATTACCATTTGGGTATAGTATAGCCATTAAGACTATTTTAGTTTCCTTATCTCTTGATATTTGCCAAAACCACCTCCTTTGTGCACTTCATGCTAAGCTTTTCAAGTCACACACAAAGGACCCGTGATTGTATTTCAAATGTGAACAATCTTGGCTTGTTGATATATGTGATGGTCTTGAGTTGCACTCTTCTTTCTTTGATTTCAATCATAGTCATGTCCTTTGTAATGCTTTTAGTAAGTGTTTCATGATTATAACAAAGGATTATTGGCTATATTCTAAGAGTGTACCCCCTTATTGTGTTTGTATAATTGTGGCACTAATCCTAACCCTCCTATCATGAGGATTGTTTGCTTGTTGTCTCTCTCTTTGGTTTTGTAAGGTGTGAATTTGAGGTCAAATTCCTTTCAAGATGGAGAGGATGATACAATCATAAAGAGCACAAGGTTTGCAAGATTTTTTAGAAGGTTCAAGCTTCGGATTGTCAAAGGATCAAGTCTTGAATTTGCACGTGCTTGAAGACCTTTTGGAACCATTACAAAGCCTTGTCCAAATTAAAGAGAGAAGGAGGGATTTCTACATCACATAGGCACCTTAACTAAGGGAATTGTGGTCTTTTAAGACCTCCCTTTTATACTCCAAAGGAGCACCCTTCATTAAGGGCATTTTAGTCATTGTTATGTAATAGTATAAATAGACCTTTTAGCTTCCATTCTCATTAATTTTGAAGAATATTGAAAGATTACTCTTTAGAGTGTAGTTCTTAGTCTTAGCTTAGTGTTAGCTTAGTGTAGAAATCAAAATTTGGAGTGTTTGAATGCATTTGAAGGGTTCTTTTTTGTGTTGAACATTTAGCAAGAAAGGTGTGGTTGAAGGAGTGTGAATTCCTTTGGTTCACCTAAGAATGGAGTGTTATCCATCCAAGGTGAAGTGTGTCTAGTTGTTTGATACACAATTAGGTGCTAATCATTAAAGGTGGTGTATGTTTCATTATTTATCTTTACATTTATGCAATCTTCTTCTTCATCTCCCGTCTATGTGTTATTTTCTTTGTCTTGTGGTTGCTGATTTTTGTTTCTTGAGTCCTTAATTTTATTTTTAGTAGTTTATTCTTGTATCAAACATGCCATCTTTAGATAAAATAAACTTATCTACCTCAAATACCATTTTAAAATCATGCTTCGAAAGAAGCATACATGACACCAAGTTCTTTCGAATATCAGGAATATGCAATACGATTATCAATGTAACTGTCTTTTTGGAGGTAAATTTCAATTCAATAGTTTCTTTTCCCACAACTTTAGTAGAAGGGGAATTTCCCATATATACAATTTTATCGCCCCCCACTAATTCATAAGTCTTGAAAGAATTTCGGTTACCTGATATGTGACGAGTTGCGCCAGTATCTATCCACCATTCCACTTGATCTTCCACTACAAATGCTTTTGTTATCATTGCCACAAGATCATCTTTTTTATTTTTATTTGTTTTTTCTTTCTTCTTTTTGGCTTTGAGAATTCTACAATCACGCACATAGTGACCAACTTTGTGACAATGATAACATTCACCAGATTTAAAATTGGCATCATTACGCTTGAAATTTGTAGTCTTCTTTGTCTTTGAAAAATTCTTATTTTCAGGTTCCTTCTTGTTTGACTTTTCTTCAACCATATGAGCTTTCATGGCAAGTTCCTTCAAACTATTATTATCGCGACATCACATCTCTTGTTCAATTTGCAAGTGTTGCAACAATTGTTTAAAAGTTAAATCTTCCTTTTTGTATAAGAGTTTGCTTCGGTACTCTTTCCAAGATGGAGGAATTTTTTATATAATAGCACCAACATGAAAGTTTTTATCAAGAGCAGTTCCAGATATAACAATTTTATTAGCTATAAGTTGGAATTCTTGTACTTGTTCAGTGATTGACTTGTCATCAACCATTTTGAACTCCATATAATTTGAAACGAGAAATTTCTTAAAACTCGCCTCTTCTGCTAAATAAATAGCTTGAAGAGTTTTCCATATCTCTTTAGCATATTTACATTTAACATAATATTTATTGGACATTCCTCCAAGAATATAATTCTTGCACAAATAATCATCATATTGCCACTTGGCAATTTGTTCTTTAATCAAAGTAGCTTCGTCAGATGCTACCTCAGAACCAGGATCATTAGGACAAGGTTCTTTAAGAACATATGCCAACTTTAATCGTCTTAAAAAGAATTCCATCTTTCCACGCCATCTAGGAAAGTCTTTGCCATTAAATATTTCAAAATTAGGATTAGGCAAAGATGAAATACTATTTGATATTGATGTAAAAGCCATTGAGACAACTATCTTCAAATTGTTAGAACAATAATGATAATTGTGTAAGAAATTTAAAATAAAACTTGCTTGGCTTAGAGGCATGATAATACGTTTCTTGAAGATAGTTGGAGTCTCTCGCACGAGCAAATGGAAGAACTAGTAATAACTCTATCTTCCGGATTCAACTAAGCCACAAAACAAGCAGCATTCAAGAATGTTGCTCTTCTATTCTTGAATTGGTGATTTCACCATTTGATCAATGTTTCTCAAATATTTTTTAAGGGAAAAGTAATTTTGAGTGTTTGTCTTTTCAAACAAAAGAAAACACTATTTATAGGACAAAAGTTTCATGCAAGAGAAGAGTATTAATTAAGTAATAGCTAATAGGTTCATGTATATTTTAAAACAAAAATGTTTTTCTTTCAAGAACCTAAAACGTAAAACTTAATGAATGAATTGTAAAATTCACATTCATTTTCTTTGTAACTCAAAATCCTTTAAGTGATGCATTTATCTCAAAACTAATTGAAACATAACTCTAAAAATCTTTAACCGATGTATTTATTTCAAAATTTATTACAACATAAATTTAACAATAGCAAATATTATATAATATCAAGTTCTCAAATACATCCAGGCCAGGTTGCTTCCAATGCTTGGCTAGATCATCTACCGCCTTGTTAAGGTATGCTTTATTTCTGGGTATCCCACTTTAGTTATCAGCAACCTGCCAAGTTCAATAATGTTTGAAAAAAGATTGTTAGTGTTAGATAACATGTTAATTATTTACTTATAATCCATTTCAGCTTTATCGGGATTAGTTACCTTCTTGTAGCAATTTTCTGTTGTTTATGGAATATTCTTGCTTAACCCTATAATCCAGTTTCCGAGTTTGTCTCTGACTACTCCATTGATTCCTCCTGGAACTGGGTTGCTTTTACATGCTCCATCCATCTTGAGTTTATAAGTACATACATCCAGTGATTTCCATTTTCGGTAGCAACTTCGAGTACATTATCTTTTCCTTTCTATTGTTTGTTAGTAGACTCTATTCAAAAAGTTTTACAAACATTAGGTAAGGTAAGACAGTTTTCACTTCCTTTTTTAAAAAGAGTACTGTTCCTGTATAAGTTGCTCGGATTTTCGCCAAAAATGCGGCAGCATCTGTGTCGGATCCTTCAAAAATGCACTACTTTTGAAGGATCCGACACTCCCCGATGACATTTTTGAAGAGTTCGAATAACATTGGTTTCCGTTAATCCTCAGATGCCAGATTGTGAATGGAAAGAGGTCCTGCCATGACAACAAGCTATGGACAGACAAAATTAGATTATATTCCTTTTTTATCCATGTGTGGTCGGTTGTTTTGTCAAGATTTTGATTAAAATGTGAAGGTATATAGCTAAGATGTTTCCAGACTTCCATGGCTACCCTGCAGTAAACCATTATATGTTCTATATTTTTAGGTTTTTGACCACATGCATGGCATATGGGGTTTGTTGGTAATACCTCTTTCGTAGAGGAGCTGTGTTGTAGGCAATCTGTTAAGAGAGGCCATCTAAATAAAGAATTTTAACTTTGTAGTGGCGTCTATTTTTCCAAATCCATTTTTAATCTGATAGGGAATCAATGTTGGTCATTTTGTTGTGCCCTTTTCCATTCGTTAAAGAAATCATATGGTAAACATTATCTACTGGTACTTCTTTTATTTCAATTTATGTGATATTTTTTTTCTTAGTCTGTTCAAAAAAATGATGTTTTTTTATTTTTTTTTATTTTTTATATTTCATACTCTCTCCATTTTATTTTATGTGTCACTATTTTCTTTTTAATTCGTCTTAAAAAAATATCATCTTTCCTTATTTGACACCTATTTAATGACATCATCTTCATTTTATTCTTACTAGGTTTCACTTAATAAGAAAAAATAATAAAATAGTAAACATTAAAGTGACTTTAAGGAATTTTGTAAACTTTACACGATCAAATGACAACACATAAAATAAGACAGAGAAAGTAAACTTTTAACTCTAAACTTTTTATTTTATTTTTATAAAATAATTTTAAACCCTGTAAATATTTGACTTGTTTAGATCACAAGTTTTATGAGTGCTTTCATTCTGTAACTTCATGCTGAATCAAATATACAACAACATATATTCCCATAAAGTGGGGCTTTAGGGAGGATAAAGTGTACACAATCCATTTCACTACTTCAAATAAAGTAGAGAGACTGTTTTCGATAGATTCTCAATTTAGTAAAGATAAATATGATACCTTAGATGCCGAATTAAATATGATCACACAAATTAGGAAGGAGGGAGTACTAACCCAACATCCTTTATCACATTAAGGTTGTCTTTTATTGATGTGTGTTGAGTGTTATCTTTCTTTTAATATCAAATTTTAAAAGTGATCGAAGTATGTAATGTTTTTAATTGGTGATATAAATAGGCTCAGCGCACAAAATGTGCGTTATATGTAAAAAATTTAACGAATCAAAGTTCACTTTGATTAACTTTTCAAAGTGACAAGTGTATAGCACACTTGTGTGTTATTCATTTTTTAAATATAGTGTACAATTTTTGTGTGTGTTGTACTTTAAAAATGGATAACGCAGAAATTAAGTATGCTATCCTTTAGTTAATACCGTGCCTATGCAGTTGCTGCATGTGATTAAAATCTACTTCTACGACTTCGACATTAAAGCCTCCGTCTTTTGCTTCTATCGCCTTTAAAGTGATATTCATATTTTTCATCACCAGTTTCAGTACATATGTACATTCCATTAAAGTCTATTCATTGCTATTAAAGATATATATATATATATATATATATATATATATATATATATATATAAAAATATCATATAAATACAAAAAATATAATACATTGTATTTTTCGTATATTTTCAAACATTTAAGTTGTAAATTTAAAATATTACATTAATCTAATTCGAGTTAACTCCTGAGTCATATTTGTGTTGTTGAACTTATGTCATGTGGCATAACTTGTGTCACTTAATTTATGCACTTTGACATAACTTGTGTCATGAACTTTGTCCAGTGAAGTATAACTTGAGCCACTCCCACTAAATTTATAAAAGAGAGAAGTATTAATTACTCCTCTGAAATTGTCACGTTTTATTTATGGTACACCTGAACTTTCAGTTGTCTTAAATACCTCCCCCCCAACCCTGAACTTGTTAATTTAATACATCGTATACCCCTTTTGTTCAAAGACCACAACGCGTACACGTGGAAAAAGTTGCTTATGTGTCTGTCCACGTGAATAAATACCTTTCACTTTCCTCATATTTATCCTATATAAAAAAATAACCCACTTCCACCCTTAATTCTCCGATTTCTCTCTAAAAAAATATATTTTTGAGTTTTTACTCTGCTCCAAAATAGAGAAAGGTTGAATTTTCATCGATCAAGTAAGCTATTATCTAAAAAAAATATGTTTTTTTGTTTATTTTTTTTAGGTTAAAAATATGAGATTGTTTTTTGCGGTTAATGTTTCATAGTAGTTTCTGATTACTGTTTCAATTAGGATTTTGAGGAGACTCACATGCACTACCACGTTTCCTATTATAATTAACGGAGTAAGAAATCGCAATTTAAGTTAGGAGTGTACAAAAATCGAATTGATATAAATGTTATTGATTTATCTTTATTGGGTTAACGATTTTTTAATAATTTTATAAAAAAATTCTAGGGTTATTGGTTCGATTTTTGTTTTTATTGGGTTATTGGGTAAATCGATAACCCAATAAGAATATACTAAATTATTATTTTACACTATATATACATATATATATATATACATATATATATATATACATACATATATATATATATATATATATATATATATTAGTTCAGGATACGTGCATTGCACGTATATCACATTAATTAATAATAATTATATATTAAAAAATTCATTATTTTTAATAAATAATATAAAATATTGACTAGTTTGTAGTGTTCATAAGCTCCTCCTTATTTTAAATATTTTTAGCTTTAAATTCTATACAAGTGGCATTACTTGGAGAAAATCTTTTCGTGCAAGAAAATATATTAGGGATAATTTCAAATATATACAAAAAATAATTAGTTTACAGTTTATTTTCAAGTGATTCAAAGTCCTATTTGTGGCAATTTTGACAAGTTTAAAGATTTTTACTACGTTATAAAGGTACACACATTATATTTTTCTCGCAAAGCTAATTATTTCTTATATTCTTGAAAGGTATAAATTAATTAGTGTTCTTCTGATCGTTGGTTTTCTTAAGGTATAATCAATTCTAAATAAAGGAAAAAAAAAGAATCCTAAATTGACCATAATACAGGAATAAAACAAGAATTTTAAATCGACCACAACATAATTTTTGGCTCCTTAACGTGTAGTGATAATGAATACTAAAAAAAGAAAAAAAATGAAAGAATGTTAAACCAAACACAATACAATTTCTTTTGCGAAACTCTTGTATCATTCGTAGGAAAAATGACTTTAACATCTAAAAAGCATGGAAAAAGACCTTATATCTTAGGTAAATAAGTAAATGTCTAATTATTTTTTTATATAGATAGTTAAATAATTAGGTGAAAAAAAATAAAAAAATGATTTTGTCTTTTGAGTAAATATCTCATAACTATAAGTTTAATTAATTGCAAAATCCTAATTCTTGTCAATATCACTAATTATTTCAAGTACTGATTCTCGTGTAATCAGCTAACGAAGGTAACTAATTACTACTTTTTTTTTTTTCAATGGACAAATTCATTCTTCATAAAATTTCTTTACTTTAGCTGCCAAATGACCAAAAATCTTTCAAAATTTACTGTCACATAAATCACATATGATAAAAAAGATAATGCGGATAAATTGATCAATAATAGCGCCCTCTAATGTACAATTTTTTATGACAATAAAAATTATTCATCTGCAGATATTACTGACACTCCACCAGCACATACAATGACTTGTTAGTCAACTTCTCCTTACCCTTCAAGTCTGGTATTTCAATCACAGGTACACATTCAAACACTTTTGCATCATCACACTTAAGTAAAAATTCATAGTTGCACAAAAAATGCCACCAATAGAAAACACATCATCAACCACCAAAGCTCGTTCACCAGCTTATACTAGTTTAATATGCTTCTCAAGACAATCATTTCTATACGCATGCCTTACTTTTCAGTAGGTTTATCATTTAAATTGTTGATGTATGATATTCTGTAACGAATGAGAAATGATACGATCTATCCAAATATTAACAATACAATACGATACCATACATTATGAAACAATACGTAACAAACATCGAAACAAATTATAAGAAAATTGAGAATTTTAAATACATTGTCATGCACCCAGTTTAAATTCATTTAGCTTAAATTCAAATTAAGTCTAATACAAGTCTTGCAAGTCAAGAGTATCTGAATCTCTAAATGAATTTCACTAAAACTGTAGAAACGTTGAAAAGGATGGAGCAAAAACTTTCCCCATTCCTCATCAGTAGCATCAGGATTATTAGGATTTGTTTGAAAAAATTGTAGCATAAGAGAGCGCCTATAGCAGAACCTCTAGGCAAGAAATCACGACCTACAAGTGCTTCAAGGATACTTGATTTTCAACTACTTTGACTACCTACAACAGGATGCCATATTATTTTCAAATCACATGTGTAGATTTTAAAAGGAATTTGGTAGCCGTACTACTAAAATGTACTTTCAGAGAGAACTAAGAAAGGAAAAACACTCACCTCAGCTTCCATATTACCTAGAATAACATTAACTCTCTCACGATAGAGTTTATCCCCTCACCTGAGCTTGTCTTTTAAGAACTTTGGCTGCCTACTTACTTTGTATTCAATACTAAAGATGTGATGAAAGTGTAAAATAGTACGATAAGACAAAGTATAAAAGTTTACTCAGGAAAAAAGGACAAAGTATGAACAGACGTTTATCATTATAGTCTTTAGCAATAGAAATAATCGTTACAGTCACCTACATCTCTGCCTCACTCAAGGTATAGAATCTAAACAACTAATAATACAATACTGAATAAGGTTATGAATAAGGTAACACCCAACACAGTATATAAAGCTCAAATTGGATTAAAATCAATCGAAGTTAGACAAATTCACCAACCTTTAGCAATGGCATATGTACATCACCAAGAGTATCATTCGGAGTAATCAACGTTGTTTCAAATTCCTCAGCTGAAAACTTCGCTCTAATTTTCAACAAAGGCCTAAAAATCTAAAACCCCACAAAATAAAAAAAATTAATCATTCATCCACAAAAACTCACAATGCAACATTAAGTTCCAAACATGTTCATCCCCATACATACATGTAAGAAATTTAATATGCAAGCTAACTGCCGTATAGATTGTAAATTCCACCAATACAGCTGCGATGGTTCGTGCTAATTTTAAGATCGACTTATTTATCCTCAACAAAAAGTAAAAGTTAACAATAACCAAGTTCTTGTACTCCATAGTCATTTCGTTGAAACTGAGAACTTCTAGAATCACGGAACCCATGAAATTAACCTGCACAAAATCAGAAGTCCCCAATAAATTTCTCCTGTTTTTGACTTAAGGACTGTCTGACTACTCAAAGTCACTTCTCTATATTAATTGAATCATAACATTGCTCAGTTCAGCTTCGTCCTGGGGATGGGCTTGCAGTGATAAAATCCAATTAATCACCCCTTCTTTGTCAACCCGACATCAACCAAAAATTACTTTTCGCCAACTCTTCTAAACATTCAAAATTAAATAATTCTCGCGTTTTAGGCTTTTTTAGTTTTCAAACAACTTCAAAATTGATTATGCCACATTAAATTCTATTGTTACACAATGTAAAAAGTAGGATGAAGTTTTGACTGCTGCATTCGAACATAACACCATAGCTAGATTGTGTTGGTCTAAATTCAACAAAAAAAATATTTATTTTTATGTAATGACGAAAAGTCCCATTTTTTATAAGGACCAATTTGATGTGATCACATTGTTACCTTTTTTTTTTCTCTCTTTTTGTCTTTACTAATTATTTAGTGATCTTATTTTATCCTTTACATCCAATTTTTTCTGTAATCTTTTTAAATTATTGATGTTTGATATTACATAATAACGAAAAACGATACAATCTGTCGAAATTTTATATTCATTAAAACAATACTATACAATACTACCTCCATTCACTTTTACTTGTCTCATTTCACTTCTCGATCAAGGGTCAAACTGCATAGGCTCTTTAATATGAGAAAGATTTGCAACTTATAGTATTTTTAGTATAGTTTTTCGAATATTTTAAATTTAAAATGTTAGAAAAATACAGTTCAATTTAGCTTTAAAAGTTAATCAAATTGACTCTTGTGAAACGTGACAAGTAAAACTGAACGAACGAAGTATAACACAATACAATCCAATACATTATGAAATAGTACGCAACAACTATCCGGCCAAAATAGTAAATACATATGCGATTGATCTCTTGTGATTGATAAGGTGAAGATAATAGTTCAAGCATCATCTCTAAATAAAAAATATGACAATTTTTATCGAAGAATAAAGGAATGGGACCGTCATAATCTAGATCAGAAAATGCATCGTCTTCTTCTGCCAATGTACCCGAAAACAACTTACATAACATCAAGGTAGCAATATAATTATTCAATAGACCAATTCAAATCTAATATAATTTATATAAAAAACAGCAAATCTAATCAAACAAATATGTCAACCAACATGCATGTATAAGAAAATATGATAGTACTAAAAGAAAGAAAATCGTTAGTCTTTATATAGGTAAAATTTATTTCAATGCTATTGTCCAATTAAAAATAGAATAGAATTATAGACACCTAATTTACCATAAATTAAACTCTTATCATATATTTATGGACTTCTAATTTTTTAAATTAAATAATAACTTTTTAAAAAATAAGAAAAAATAGCGAAAAATGATTTTGACTAAAACAAAGACTTTTAATGAAGGACAAAAAGTTTAAACAATATTCTAAGACCCTTCACACTTTTAATATATATATTTTAATATCCGATTAAATCGAAAAATCGAACCATTAAGGACTAAAAATTGATAAATAAAAAATCGATAAGAAGATAAATAAAAAATTGATAAGAAAATATCTTATTGGTTTGGTTATTGATTTAACATATTTAAAAATTTAAAATTGATAAACTGAACCGATAGTATAGAAAATAAAACCGAACCGATCGATGCACACCCGTAATTCAAGTAGGTAAAATAGAAGCAATTGAAAGAATGTTTTCTTTTACAAATTTTGGAATTGATGGAGGAAGAAGGATAATAAATAAGAAGAGAAGAGAGAGGGAGCTTTGAAGTTTTTGAAAAATTAAAGAAAAATGAGGATTTTTTCGGAAGATACTGATTTGACAAAAAATTTACTCCATCACGCGCCTCATGAAGTTTGAAATTACACATTGTGCCACGTAGGTAAAAAAAGGGTACGCGACTTACTAAATCAATAAGTTCGGAGGTCATTTAAGACAATTTAAAGTTCAGGTGTACCATGAGTAAAACGTGACAACTTCATGGAGCCTGGGGGTAATTGACACTTCTCTCTTTAGAAAATTGAACTTATGGCATAATTTGTACCACTAAATTTATGCCTGGTCGTATAATTTGTGTTGCCTTGAAACGTAATTTGTTCCATTAAACTTATGGCCTAAAGCATAACTCGTGTCACTAACTTATGACTTGCGAATATTTTACCTTGAATTTAATTCTTTCGTTATGGACATTTTCAAACAGTATTTTGTAACTTAAAGCTCTGAAGAAGCTATGAAGGGTAGAAGTTAATTATCAACATCTTAAGGAGCAAAAATTAAAGACCGCCCAAAGTAGGGGGAATTTGTTCGAATGACTCCATATTATACTCTAAATCAAATCATTACTGATCATGGTTTACATATTATTCAACATCAAATTCAAGTATATACGATCGTGATCGTATGCCAACCAATTCCTCAATATTTTTGTCGATAAACACATAAAATCAAAGTTTCATAGATTAATGAGGCTGTAAGAACAAGCTAAATGCAAATTCTTTGTATCGTCTAATATTATGTTACTGTTGAATCTCAATATTAACTCTGAAGCCTAACCAACAAGAACATCCTTGTAAGGAGTTGGCAACAATAGTTGATGTTGTCCCCTCTTTCGATAACTTTCTCCTTGGTCTTTGCTCTTCTATTATTAGTGGTATTTGCCCCCCTCTTTCTTGCATCAGTCACTCCCGTGCTTCCCTAAGTAACTTTTCTAGCCTCAATCTACTCATTTGTTGCATTTTGAACACTTTTATCACGCTCATTACCTCTTCTAATGAACAACAATAAACTCTCAAATAGATTTAAATCAAATGGAGAAATTGGACGGGCCCAGTATCAACTAAAGGACACCGCACTTAATTTGTACATTATTCATTTCTGTAAAATATCACTGTATTTAAAAAAAGTATAAACAACATAAATTTCCTAGTTAATGAAACTAATTACATAAAATTCCTTCAAGTTTTCTCTCTCCCGATTTTTGCAAATATACTCATACATTCGGCCGTCCATCATACATAGGTCAAATGTATGATAAAATAGTTAATCCTATATTTAAGGTAAGATAAATCATAAATTATTTTACTGTTTCTTAGTTAATAGCAATAATTAACTAACATTAACTAGTGTATGAATAAAAATAGCAACTGAAATTTCAATTTCAAAAATTTTCTTAAACATCATAGTATTTTTTTTGGATTGGCGATCTGGAAAACCAAAAAAAAAAAATTCTTCTACATTTGTTCTTCAATTCTACTAAAATCAATATGAATATCCCCATATTGTTGCGACATTCTGGTATTTGGGAGTCAAAAATTAGTTATCAATCATACAAAAGTGACGCAATTATTGTTTCGAAAAGTATAATTTTCTTGAAATTGATTGCAACGATCGCCATGGAATTGGATCTCGACAAAGTACGTAAAAAAATTGAAGTGAAATATATCGTTGAAGGTAATTCTTCTCCAATTGTCATAAGTAATGACAATGGAGTGAGGGTTTACGTTGAGTTAAAGAAATAATTTTCTGGATTGGCTAATTTTCCGCTGTGTATTTTTATTTTCGACAAATCGAATAACGAAATCGAGTTTGATAGATAAAATGGTGCTGTACTTTGTATCGAAGGTAGTGAATATGATTCGATTGCATTAACGGTCATTGAAATGCATAATCAGTATGATCTATATGTTCCTGAAATTGAAGTGAAAAACTTCATTACTGATTGCAAGAACACCGAAATAAAGGTAAATCAACTTTATAAGGATAAGCATACTCTGGTTGCAGTAATAGTTAGATATGCAATAGCTAATGGCTCCAACACCAAAGTGAAATGATCCGACAAATAAATGTATGATATAAAAGTGTCATCTTTATTTATTGATGTTATAATGTATGGTAATATGGTATTAGACATTTTGAACAGGTTTATGTTTTCAAGTTGTCTTCTGTTTAGTTGAATCATAAAATTACGAATGTATAATGTCTGTTTATACATTCGAGCCAAAGTATAATGAAACTATGACAGTCCCAAAATTTGCATTTGTACTGAAATTTTGATTTTTATAACTTTTGTATAATAGGTTGACTCGGTGTTAAAAAATTAATGCATCTATGTACTGAATTGTCATAACAAAGACTGCAAGTAGGTATTGAAGGCGTATAGTATGAATCAATCGGAAATATTTGTGATAAAAATATTTTGTTGATAATGAAGAAGTTGTGCCGCTCAAATATAAAAGACTGCCTGGTAGGACAAAGAAAGGAAGACATTTGAAATCAAGTGAATCACTTTCTTCAAGTTCGAATTGTTGCAGTAAATGCGGATGAGCCAGTCACAATCGGAGGACGTGCGGTTTCTTTCCGAAGGAATAATGAAGCAGATAATATGTTTTTCTATATGCTGATACTTTGTTTGGTTTTATTTGTATAAACATTTTTATTAGTTTTTGTTGGAAACCTGGAGCAACTTATATTTATGTTTTTAATTGTTATTTGATGTTCACTTCGTAATCAATGTGTGATAGTATTATAAAATTTTTATACATTTTTCATAGATCATATTTCGTTACCATGTAACTTACAATTATAACACAATAGTTGACAACTATTACAGTAAATACTTGTTGAAACGTAATGTGTATTACACAGTCATACATTAACATTTCATATATAAGTAATGTATGATATACTATTATACTTTAATAACATGTATGATGTTAGACTGACAACAATGACTTTTAACTGAGTACATATTTTTTTTTAATTTAAACAACATAATAAATGGCAGACTCATGTAACATAATTCGTGAAAATTTAAGTTGCCTTTTTCATTTTGTTTTATGTGTATGATTATTGATAATACTTTAGTTTTAATTTATGATAAGTTCACAATGTATGATAGTGTATGATATAGTATTAAGCTTTTTAAATATGTGTGATGTAAAATATTTTCGTAGTTTTTAATTAAGTCATAAACATTTAAAAACATGTATGATGTTATGTAATACATAAGTTTAAACGTATTATACATTAGTTCAATGTATTATTAATTTCTAACAGAATTTACCTACTGGTAAAAATACAATGTGTTGATATACAATAACAAATTAATTTGCAATTTATTTTTATACGTTATAAAAAAGATGAAAGGAAAACTCAATAACTACCAAACTATGTTAGTAACATTACAGTTTAGTGTAAGTAATTGCAAAATATTTTTTCAAAAGATAAAGATATTCATAAATTGTAAATTAATATCCAGAAAGTAACATTGTAACCGTTTAACATCAACTACAAAACTAAGAATTAG
Source organism: Capsicum pubescens (assembly GCA_030864215.1). NCBI lineage: Eukaryota > Viridiplantae > Streptophyta > Magnoliopsida > Solanales > Solanaceae > Capsicum > Capsicum pubescens. The sequence continues at coordinate 242,039,431 of CM061548.1, forward strand.
TTGTTTCAATGCCGACTATTATAAAATAATGCTACTCTAAAGTAACAATTGCATTTTCATCAATTGTTTGGAGAACAATATTCCTTGGCCGAGGAGGATCGCCATTATCACTCGTGTACCCTTCGGTTGCCTTTGTCACTCCGTAATGCCATAGTAATGAAGCATAGTGTGCACGTTGACTTCCAGCATCAAACCCACATGAATGCACTTGTTGCCCTTCACTTAATATTTCTGCATAGGCAGACACAAAGACATCACAGTCCCTGATTTAAAAAAAATAATAATGAAGTAACAGTACGTTCAATAATTATAACATCTTTATACATGTAAAAAGGAAACAATCTAACAACAGTTACACCTATATGAGGGTAACTCATATAGGTATGAGGGTAACTTATCAGACCCTAAATAAACATCAGTTACACCTGTATGAGGGTAATTTATACATCTAACAATTTAATTCAGATCCTAATTAAACAACAGTTACACATGTATGCGGGTTACTTATACATCTAACAATTTATATCAGACCCTAAATAAACAGCAATTACACATGTATGAGGGTATCTTATACATCTCAAAATTAAAATCTGAACCTAATTCAACAACAGTTATACATGTATGAGGGTAACTTATACATTTAAGAAATAAACTGCTATATTGTATAATGTCATAATACATATTTTCAAATTAAAATATGCATGACCTATAATCTTGTCTGAATGTATAATGTCACCTTATACAATATTAATACTTTATAACTGTTTGAATTTTTAGAATTGCCAATGTATAACATATTGAAATATATTTCAGAATACCTATATTATACATTAGTGGGACAAAACAACTTCTGGTCGCTTTGAACGTCAGTTATAATTATACATAAGATAAATATGTATAATGGGGATTGTACATAATGAGAAAATCAGAAACAACACATAGCAGTTATATATATTTATAAGGTGATTAAACCATAGTCTAACATATCTAATTATAGATAACCTAAATATATATAAGGATATTCATACATATATATACACAATAAGCAATACAAAACAGTTATCGTTCCTATAAAAACGACAAGTCAGATCTTTGACAAAATGCCCAGTTTCAAAGATCTAACTTGAACTATACGAAAAAATAGAAAATTAATCAAAGATCTGATTTGAACTATAAAAATAGAAAAATGGCTTTGTAGTTGAAGTTAATCAAACGGGAAGTTAAGCAATAGCAACTATAACACAAGAAATTCAAAGATCTGACTTGAACTATACGAAAAAAAATGAAATAAACTAACAATCAAACTGGCATGGGATTGCAAAAGAAGTTAATTTCATAGAAACCAACATGCAACCAAACAAAAATTGAAAATTATCCTGATTTGGTCAATTTGAAACAAAAAAATTTAAAAATTAATGAAGCAAATCAGAAACTTCAATTAATGCTTCAAAACTTACAAATTGGTTACCTCTAAGTACACGTTGCTTGATTTTTGGCGTGAAAAATGGATTTCAATTATGGAGAAAAAATGAGTTTGTGATGAAAGAAAAATACGGAAGATGCAACACAAAAGTAGCGTGTTTTTGGACGTACAATGGGTTTGAAAGAGAAAGTAAAAAATACGGAATTTAAGTAATTACTTTGGGATTTATGTAATTACTTTACCAAATTAGGATTTAGTGTAATTAGGTAAAGTTAGCTTGTTTATATACGTAAATTTTAGTTAAAGAAATGGATAGCACATAAACTGAGTGTGTCATACACTTTTTAAAAAGTTAAGCAAAGTTAACTTCGATATGCTAACCTTTTTACATATAGCACACATTTTCTGTGCCCCAAATCTATTTATGCCAATTAAAAAATGACATATTTCAATCACTTTTTGAATTTAATGGCATATTTAGGTTTCAGATTGTCAAAGGATCAAATGTTAGAAATAAATCTTTCCACTCCCCATGGTGTCAGCTAGCTTCTACAGAGGCCCAAATATTAGTTCTCTTAGTACTGAAAGTTCGGAATCTAAATGACATGAAAAAAATCAAAATTGATATTGATCAAAGTAATGGCTGAAAATAAACTTTCACATTATATATGTATAATATAAATGCACTAGGTAATATATCCGTGCTTCACACGATCATAAATGACCTTGTTACGTTTAATAATAATCATTCAATAATATTTGAATATGTAATAAAAATAACTTAAAGTTCATTTCTTGTAAAAAGTAAAGATATTTAGAATAATATTTTTGAAAAAAAAAATAAAGAGAAAAAATAAAGAGATTCAACGTTGTCACATATCTCTAGAGCCCAAAAACTTTGACTACTACCTATTCAAAAATTAATTTAGTTTAAAGCATAAAAAGGTATGCTTTTTTATACGACCCTCGAGAAGGTTTAAGGAGGAGCATGCCAATAGTCCCTTACATAGGTTTTGACATCAGAGGGATTAAATCTTGTTCTTCTGCGCCAGCCTTCTGCATATATGAATTTTAGGTACAATACATAAACATTCCCTTTAACTTGACCTCATATTACATCTATGACCTCCAACTTTGGGTTTGCACAAGTAGACACTTAAACTTGTATAAAGTTGAACAAGTAGACACATGTGTCATATGTGGCGTCCTACGTGGCCAATTCTTATCCTACATGGCATCCTACGTGTATTATACCACATAGGACGTATGTGTGTCTACTTGTTCAACTTTATACAAGTTTAAGTGCCTACTTGTGCACACCAAAAGTTGAAGGTCATAGATGTGATTTGAGGGCAAGTTAAAGGACATATTTATGTATTATGCCTGAATTTTATGTTTATTACAGATGCAATCTCATCACCATCTACTGTGAAAGCACCAGCTTTTTGGTAGCAATATATCTTTATCCTTTTCATCAGCCGAAATATCAATCTAGAATGAAATATTGCATTCTGCTAGTGATATTCGTTTGTAAACATTTTCTCTTTCAGATTGAATATCGACTCCATACAATGAATATATCTTCTCCATATCATGAGTATTTGGTGACCTGTAGAACAAATCAAAACAAAACAAAATGCAACTAAGCAAATAGCCTCCTGATGTACTTCCAAATTTGATTGAACTTTCTGTGAATGCAGAAAGGGAAATAAATAAGAGAAACTAAGAGAAGAGAACCTAAATGAAAGTTCATACAATTCCAATGAGTCGCAAGAAAACAAAAGTGTCTAAAAGGTCTTGTGATCTTAACTTTTTTTCAGTTATAAAGTATGTTAAAATTGGTCTTGGGCCTAACTCACACCCCAAAAGCTAGCTCAAGAGGAGGAAGATTGCCCAAGCCATATAAGGAGACCAAGGACCCTTTCCTCTTCCGATGTGGGATACTTAACACTCCCCCGCACGCCTAGGCTAACTGTAGCGTGGACAATACGCACAGGCTAACTGGAGCGTGGATAATATATATGAAGGCCCACCATCGGTGAACAAATATTTGAAATGGGCCTGGCTCTGATACCATGTTAAAATTGGTCTTGGGCCTAACTCACACCCCAAAAGCTAGCTCTTGAGGAGGAGGATTGCCCAAGCCTTATAAGGAGACCAAGGACACTTTCCTATTCCGATGTGGGATACTTAACAAAGTAGTATCTAAAATAGCCAGAAAAGGCATTATCATTGTTTTAACTTTAAGTTCAACTAAAGATATAAACATGGAGTAGCTGAAGAATACAGAAAGGTGGCATACAGTCATAGTTAACCTAACCCTCATTCTTCCAGCGATAGAGACCTACTATCAGTAAACTACTTGACTTAGTTGTTTGGCTGGTTGGTTTTCTCAAATGTAACATTCGTAGAATTTTAGAGAACATAAGAGACATAAGATGTGCTTTTCCTTTTAAGAGAAAGGTAATGTATTTTATCAAAACACAATACTAACATATTGCTAGACTATAGAAGATATGCACAATAGCACAAACCTAACTTATCAGTAGAGGGACAACAAACATTTTCTTTTCTTTTTAAGTTACTGACTTAATGTGTATTGATATACAAATGCCTTATCAATCCCAAATTGGAGAAATGAAAAGACAGAGCAAATAATCAACCTCAAATAATCTCTATGGATAATATTAACTAATTTAACAACACTAGATATTGAATATCACAGTAAAATTTTAGACTTCCTAACCACGCTCTAATTTGGGGAGGAGAAAGAGAAATAGTGAAGAAATAAAGGCAATATTTGGGAAATTTTCTCTTATGTTCTATATTTCTTGTCAATCACATTTATTTATACAAGCTAAAGAATCTTCTCTTCTAAGCTAATCAATGAAAATTAAAACAAATGAAATAAGAAGCTTCTTTTCTAAAATAAAAAGAACCTTCTATTCTAAGTTTCATTTTATCTAACATGTTGGCCCACTCTTTGATCCGAGTCTTGTGGCCCTTTAACTCTTGCTCTTCATAGACATCGAAGTCAAAGACTTCTCTTTATTTGTCTGTTCATTATTTCTCAAAGGGGAAAAAGCCATGTTTGAAGAATAAGGTTGTATTTCAACACCCCTTCTCAAGGTGGAGGGGAGGGTAGTGACCCCCCAGCTTGCTCAAAATCCCATGGTGTGCTGGGCCAGAAAGTGATTTAGTGAAGATGTCGGCAAGTTGGTCCTTGGAGGGGACAAATGATAGAGAAATGAGCCCAGACAAATATTGTTGACAGACAAAGTGACAATCGAGCTCAACGTGCTTTGTTCGCTCGTGAAAGACTGGACTTTTGGCGATATGAATCGCGGCCTGATTGCCTGAATGCACCGGCACCGACAAAAGTGGAGGAACAAAAAGATTCGCGACCAATCGGGTGAGCCATGTCAACTCTGTTACTAGTTTTCTCATTGATCGATATTCTGCTTCTGTGGAATAAAGAGATACTGATACTTGTTTCTTGGATTTCATGGGAGATCCATCTAAGCTGATAAAGAATCCACTAATAGATCTTCGTGAATCTCGATAAGAAACCCAGTTCGTGTCACAAAATGCATTGAGGGAGAACGATGATGAAGAGGATAGGAATAATCCCTGATTTGGAAAATCCTTGAGGTAACGCACCACTCTTAAAGCTGCATTATAGTGATGAATGCTTGTTTGTTTCATAAATTGGCTTATAATCAGGATAACATGACAAATATCAGGTCTTAAGTGCGTCAAATAGTTTAATTTTCCAATGAGGTGTCTGTAGAGAATGGGATCATCCAAAAGGTCAGATGTAGTTGATGTTAATTTCACTGTAGGATCAAAATGGGATGAGACAGAAGGTAGTTGAGAAACATCAAATTCCTCTAAAAGATCTGAAGTATACTTCTTTTGACTCACTATAATACTTTGTGCTTCTCTCAAAATTTCCATCCCCAAAAAATAATGTTAAGTCCCAAGATTTTTAATGTGAAATTCTGAATGAAGAAACTTCTTTAGATTTGCACTCTCTCCATGTGCATCACCTGTAATTAGGATATCATCAACATAGACTGCAACAATAGTAATAGAATCCCCTTCCTTCTTACAAAATAATGAATAGTTATTAAGTGAAGCAGCAAATCCTTTATAACTGAGGGCTCCTGCAAGTCTGGCATACCATTGCCTTGAGGATTGTTTGAGCTCGTACAAGGAATTTTTGAGTCTATAAACCATACTGGGAGAAAGAGGATCTACCTCTGCAGGAAATTTTATGTAAATTTCTTCCTGCAAATCACCTTGCAAGAAGGCATTATTTACATCAAATTGAAATATTTTCCACTATTTCTTTGCTGTAATAGCTAACAAATATATGATAGTAGTTATCTTGACTACTGGGGAAAGTGTTTCATTGAAGTCTATCCCTTCCTTTTGAATGTCTCCTCTAATGACCAGCCTTGCCTTAAGTCTCTCAGTAGTGCCATCTGCCTATTTTTTTTACCTTGTATACCCATTTAAAAGGTAAAGCTTTCCTTCCTTGAGATAAGGGAACAATATCCCATGTATGATTCAATTTTAAGGCTTCAATTTCTTCTTCCATTGCTTTCTTCCAACCTGGATGTGTAGAGGCAGCTTTGTAGCTACTAGGCCTAAATATGTTGGATACAGATTTAAGAATCACCTGATTAGGAATATAAAGAGCATTGAAAGATAAAGCTTGAGGTTTAACAGGAGAAAAAGATAAGAATCTATCACATTTCACAATAATACAATGTTACGAAAATAATCTTAGAAGTGAGATGGCATAATACCCTTATTTGTTCTGGTTGATATTCTTACTGAAACCTCAAGTGAAGAGCTAGAAGATGATGGTGAAGAAGGAGAAAGTGATGGTGAGTGACTCTATTGATTAAAAGAAAGTGGGACATGATCTGTATCTGGTTTATTTGGTAGGTCAGAATAGTGAGAATTATCCAGTGATCAGTAGTGTGAGTTGGGTAATCTGAAAAAACTGATGATGATGGTGATGGGGTTATTATGATGAAAGAAAAGGTGTTTTCAAAGAAATAGACATCCCTAGACACAAAAACTTGCTTGCTGAACAAACTAAGTAATTTATATCCCTTTTGGTCATTTGGATATCCTAAAAACACACACTTCTTGGCCATGGGTTGAAACTTATCTCTACCTTATGCTAGAGTATTTGCATAACACAAATAACCAAAACACTTTAGATTGAGATAAGAAGGTGCTTTGCCACATATGACTTCATAAGGTGTCTCCCCTTTGAGAATTTTAGAGGGGAGTCTATTAATTAGGTATGTGGCTGTCAATATGTATTCTCCCCAATAAATTAATGAAACATTAGATTAAAACATGAGAGCCCTTGCTATTTTAAGTAAGTGTCTATGCTTTCTTTCCATAATTCTATTTTTCTGTGGGGTAGCCATACAACAAGTTTGATGATGAATCCCTTTAGATCTAAAAAATTGCAGACCTGCCTCACTGTTTCCTAACTCCCAAGCATTATCAGATATAATAATTTTAACTTTTCTCTCAAACTGTCTTTCAACCATGTGGATAAAAGATTGCAATACAGTAAAAACATTTTCTTTAGTAGATAATAAAAAGGTCCATGCTACCCTACTAAAATCATCAATAATAGTAAGAAAATACTTATAACCATTGTAAGTAGGAACTCTATAAGGTCCCCAAGTGTCAACATGTATAAGCTCAAGAGGACCTTTAGTAGAAATTTGACTGAGAGAAAAAGGTAACTTGGATTGTTTAGCTTTGGGACAAATATCACAAAAACAATCAAAATTATGTGAAAATGATATGAAATTGATACTTTTCATTGATGAGAAGGGTAAATGCGCCATTCTAATATGCCATAACTTAACATCAGAAGTTGCATTACTACATACAGGAATAGAATTCTTAGGAACTACCTTAGGAAACAAGGAATTTAAAGAACTAGGGGTAAAATTTGAGCTAAAGCTTAGACTAAGATGCTTAGGATTAGGCTGGAGCATGTACATACCATCTTTAGCTTCACCAAAAACTTGACCCCTCTTTAGTGAAGAGTCCTGCAACATACAAAAATGAGAGGTGATAACTAATAAACATACAAATTGAATGCAGAATCTATTAACAGACAACAAATTGTATTTAAAATTTGGGACATATAAAATATTCCTTAGGTTGAGATTTGAAAAAATGGGTACAGTCCCTGTATGTGTGACCTTAATTGTTTGACAATTAGGAAGATTAATAGTCAAAGGGACCTTAAGAGGGGACATGGAAAGGAAGGATTTGGGATTAAAGAACATGTGTTCAGAGGTAACTGAATCTGTGATCCAGGATTCAGAATTAAGAACTGAAAAACAAGAGGCTGTATACTTAAATATAGTACCAGCCACTGCATTGCTGTTGATTTCAGAACTTGTACTTCCCTGTGATGCTTCCTCCATTTTCATTTGCTTGAACATCTAAACAAATTAGTTATATTATTCTTTGTTGTAGCTTTGGTTTGTGTTGATATGATCTGACTGATTTCTGGTTCTCCCTTCCATTTCCTCCATTAACATAACATTATTTCCCTTGATTTGTCCTTCGAAGCCTTTATCATGACTGATCATCTGTCCCTGATTCTTCTTATCATTTGTGAACTGAATTTTTTTTAGGAAAACCTATGAGGCTATAACAATCCATCTCCACATGTCCAGGTTTTCCATAATAATCACAACTAATATTAGTGTTATATTTTGCCCCCTTTTCTTTAAATCCTTGATGCTGTTTATGAAACCTTTGTGCAGATTCTTATTTGGGACATAGATATCCTGCTTTTGGAGGTTGAGAGGTAAATCTCTGAACCTGTCTCCCTTTGATATGATTGAATTTCCTAACCATGAAAGGTGAAGAATCCGTGGAAATAAGAGGATTCATGTAAGTTTCTCTCTGATTCTCATCTTGCAAGATCAGTGAATAAGTATGGTTGAGATCTGGTAGAGGGTTAAGCATTAAGATATTCCCCCTAGCCTGAGCATAGGTATCATTGAGACCCATGAGAAACACATGAGTCTCTCATTTTCCAATGATTTTTCCAGTTTTTTTTTTCCCTCACAACTACACACACAGGTGCACTTGATATTAGAATTAAGAGAGTCAAACTCATCCCATAGCCTCTTGAGTTTGGTGAAGTAAGTCGCAACGCTGCTATTTCCTTGTGTCAACCTACTCAGTTCTTTCTGCAGATGAAATAATTTGCTCCATTTATTTGTCCAAATCTATGTTCTAAGCTAGTCCAAAGTTTCTTAGTAGTACGTGAGTAAATGCCACTATCTGCTATTTCCTTTGACAGGGAATTCAAGAGCCAAGAAGTTATCATGTCATTGCATCTATTCTATTGAGGCAGATCTGGTGAGTTTGATGAAGGAGTAGTAACACTTCCAGTGATGAAGCCCAATTTATTTTTAGCAGAAAGGGCTATGTAATGAATCTCTTCCAACCTTGATAACCCTTCCCATCAAAAGGGTTGTTAACCAATACCATGCCAGGTGAATCAGAAACATAGATGCGGTATGGATAATTGATATCTACTGCTAGAAGGAGTGCATCAGTGGGGATAGTGGTGGTGGATGCTTCACTAGCCATGAAAGATGATTAGGGTTGATGAAGATCATTAGGGTTAAAGATCACCACTCTGATACCATGAAAGAAATAAAGGCAATATTTGAAAATTTTTCTCTTCTGTTCTATATTTCTTGTCAATCACATTTATTTATACAAGCTAAAGAATCTTCTCTTCTAAGCTAATCAATGAAAATTAAAACAAATGAAATAAGAAAATTCTTTTTTAAAATAAAGAGAACCTTCTATTCTAAGTTTCATTTTATCTAATATGTTGGCAGTGGCGTACCCAACTTTTTTAGGTTGTGGGTGCTAAAAAAAATTTACCAAACAATGCAGCTATAGGGATTTGATACCAGGATGGGAGACATGAAATTTATGTCTAAAGCCAGAGCACCTAACCATGCTTTTGTTCTCTGGGTGCTTTTGTATATATTTTATCATTTTTTCACTGTTTCTTATATAATTATACCTCTTCTACGTCGAGTTTAGTGGGTGCTCGAGCACCCGAAAATTGCACGTCGGTCCACCCATGCATGTTGGCCCACTCTTCGACCCGAGTCTTGTGGCCCTTTAACTCTTGCTCTTCATAGACATCGAAGTCAAAGACTTCTCTTTCTTTGTATGTTCATTATTCCTCAAAGGGGAAGCAGCTATGCATGAAGAATAAGGTTGTATTTTAACAAATAGATAATTGTCTATTAATACTGTATTCTTGATCTAAGTGAAAGCTATTGATTTATCTTACCACACAATGCTAGAACTTTACAAAGACAAACACAACAACTAAAATGGGTAGAAAGGAGTATATCAGATTAATCAAAGCTTTGAAACCAAGAGCAGATAAAAAAATAGCACAAAAAATATAAGACAGTGCGCCATAACTGCTTATTGAAGAAAACAAACTTCTGAAGGAAAAGAATCTATGACCAAGAACATCATAGAGATGAGTGGGATAGCTTTGGATTTCACTAACCTTGAACCAACTCGCATGATTTGCAGACAATAGAGAGCACCCATGAATTTTTTGTAGTTATCGTTGTATCTGGTGTTTCTAACTTGGCACCTCTAGTTTGTAATTTTCATTTGGATGAAGAGTCATGATGTACCCTGAAACATTACAAGTAAGGAGAATCCAAAATTTAATTACAGTAAAAGATGTTGGTGTAATCTTTATAACACCAGCAACAACATATCTCGTGTAGTCTCATAAAGTGGGTTTAGTGGGTTTTTAGAGTGTATGCAGACCATACCCCTGCCTCAAAGGTAGAGAGAGGTTGTTTTCAATAGACCCTCGGCTCAAGAATGGTGTAATCTTTATAAGGAAATATTTTAGTGTTCACCCCTAAGACCGACTATTTTTGACTTCAAATGTGTAAAGATTTAATAAGAAAAATAGGAGGAATACATTCAAGAGAAATAAAATGGCCCACCATCAAATATATCCCTCTAACTTCTGCTATAAAAGCCGAATGAAATGCTAAGATAGTAACCAAACGATTAATGGCTTGACAAAGCTCTCAATTATGCTTAGACAGAACCTTTAGAATATCATCCCGAGATCATAAGTATTTACAAATGATCACAATAATAGAACAAGTTACTTAAAAGTTAAATATGCAATGTAATATAAAATCCAAATGACTAAACTATAGTCAATATTTGGTAGACATTATTGTTCAACTTTCTAATTGTAGATTATAATTTATACAATCGAATGATCACAATTATTCAAGGCCGTTGGTTCCATTTTTATCAAAAACTATATAATTGAATAAGAGTGTCTAATCATTATGAAAATATATATTGAATAAAGACATTTAGAAATTGAACTTAAAGTGCCATTTCCTGAAGCGGCGGGCAATGTGTCTCTATAGGAATTTCTTTCAAGCACTTCATGGGTGTCAAAATAAACATGTCCAGTGCATTTTTTTTGGTTGCTCAGAGTAAACTTGATGATCACTTATGATCTAATTCTGCATTAATGCATTCATAACGATTGAGTGAATCAAGACGAGCTAGAAAAATCCAAAAATAAAATTAAGTGTAGCAGGGAGGATGACGATTGCTATGGGGGAAGAAAGTAGATAACAACCAGAGAGTATTAAGAGATATTACAAACATGAAGCAAGAAAAAATAGATGAAATAAACAATACAGACCGAGAGAGAAGAGAAAATTAAGTGCGAGGTGACAAAAAAAGTCTTTAAATTAAAATGGTGATAACTTTGACCAGCTAAGGTCAAAACTTTATTTAAATTGTGATTAAGTTAATTGAAGTGTAAAGTGTAATTTTTTTTTTTTTAATTTTTTAAAAAGTCGTCAAACTCAAAATTTCAAATTTTAGAGCCCCCGTTCTTATCTTTTAATCTTTCTTCTTCTTTTTCTTTCTCCCCATCTTCTTCTTATTTTTTTCTCTCTCTGGACTTTCCTTTTCTTCCATCTTCTCTTTTTCTTTTTTTCTTTCTCTTTTCATTTCGTTCTTCCTTTTTTGGAATATTTTAAAAAAATTAAAAAGTTTGAAAAGAATTTTTTTGATTTCTTTTAAAAATGAATGAAGAAATAATTTAGCAAATTCAGCAACTACGAGAGTTGCTTCAGCAACTACGGTAATTACTGCAACAATTACTATTAATTATTGTGTTACAACAATTATCGAAGTTGCTGTAGCAATTATCGAAGTTGCAGCAGCAACTATCAAAGTTGCTGCAACAATTATTGAAGTTACTGCAACAACTATCGAAGTTGCTGCAGCAACTTAGATTGTTGCTACAACAACTTCGACTGTTGCTGCAACAACTTTGATACTTACTTAATTTCTGAAAAAGATCTGATTGGAGGAGGAGCCCACGAAAAAGTGATATTTATGATAAAAATGAAGGTGGTGGTGTTGATGGTGAAGCCGAATGAGAAGATGACATTTGTTGTGGTGTTGATAGCGACAGTGTGGTAGAGGAGAAAGAAGAAAAATAGGCGATAGTTATATAGAGGGAGGAAATAATGGTGAATATGAAAGAGGTGACAATGGTAGTGATAGTGATAGTGATATTGGAGGAAGAGGAGGTGGCGGTGACGGGCGGCAACAAAAAGGGTGTGGGGGAGGAGTGGTGGTGATGGTGTAGGGATCTTTGTATAAATATGGGGTAAGGATCTTTGTGTAAATAATAAAAGTTGAGGGTTTTAAAATTAGTGTTATTAACACTAATTTTAAAATTGTCACCTCTACTCAATATTAAGACTTGTGTCACTCTTTCTTAGTTTTGAAATTTTTTGATCACCCTTAATTTATTTATCCAGAAGAGAAAGAGCGAAAATAAATAAACAACAGAGAGACCAAATAATGTGTTATGGATTAAAAAGGAAGAGAAAATATTTAATGTTTGCTGGGAGAATCAAGAAGAAGAGATGATGTGGGGAAATAAAGGACAACTTTTACTTTTTTCTTTTTAATGAATAATAGAGGACCTGAATCGGCAAAATAAGGGAATAAAGACAAAAAAAATTAGATAAGAGACAAATGGTAATCCTGCGTTTGTGGGACACCACGTCACAAAGGCTGAAGTCTCTATAGATTTTGACGTTCATGTAAGAGGCAAAATATTTGCTTTTTCAGGCTTATAAAAGTTGTGGTGTTTGGTCATGAAAATTTTAAAAATTATTTTTTGAAAAGGAAAAATAAATTTTTGTTATTTTTACTATTTTTTAATTCCAATTTTAATTTTTAATATTATTACATATACTTTCAATCTTTAAATTTTTTACACAAAGTCCTCATTATAACTTCGTAAACCACCAACAAATGTGAACTAATTAATTGTGGAACTGATGCAATCATGTAACTTTATATAGTTATGGGGTCAACATTTTGTGACTATAATTCAACAGTATTTCATCTATCTAGAATATTCTTTTTTTTAGAATTTTCAAATGTGAACTAATTAATTGTCTTCCATCCTTGTGAGCTCTTTGTACCTTTATTTCTTTTTTTTTCATGGCATTGTTAAGTAGTGTTAAAACTTTGATGACAGGCCTCATCCAAATGAATATTCTGGGAGTGATTTGGATGGGGATATCTACTTTGAATTTGTAGTAGGGAGTGGACTTCGCTCCATTGCATTCAGATACTTATAAGATGTGTAAAGCAATTACAAGTACTGAGCAACTCTTTTTCCACTGTCTGCTTACTGCAGGCAGTTGAAAAGTACTTCACCAACTCTATTGTGAAGTATAGATATCTAAGCATCTATGATTTATTTCAGAAGTTGAAACCTGATGATCTTGTTCACATTCATTTTACAATAAATCTTTGTGTATTATGAAACATAATCAATCATTCTATCTCCTGTAGTTTTGATGCTTATTAAGAGAGACATTAGTTGTCAATCTTTGTTCTCTAGTGATATTTTCTTTGTTAATGCAAACTTGGTTCGAGTAATGAAAGTGTCTATATATAAGAATCATATTTGGTTGTATGTTAGTAGGTAAATAAGTTAGTTGGGTGATTTTGATAGTTTTTAAAAGTTGGGGGCATAAATCATATTTAAAAAAGTTTTTTCAAAAGTCTAAAAAAATCTTTCAAAAAGATATGGCCAAACACAACTCCAACTCGAACTTTAAAATATTTTAGTTTTCATGGCCAAACGCCTTCTAAGATTTTCAACAGGTGCGAATGGAAAATAAATTGATGTTTTGTTTAAAAGACATTAAGAGAAAGGATGATTTTGATGTACATGTTAGATTTCTTAGAGGTGTGAATGGAAAATGAATTGATATTTTTTCTAAAAGACATTAAGAGAAAGGGTGATTTTGATGTAAATGTTAGATTTTCTAAATTTCTACTCTTTTTCTTCTTGCACTTTTAAACTCTTTTTGTGCGATTTACTACTTGTAATGACTTGATTTTTGGTGATTTATGTGAATTATTTATTTCTTCATAATTTGACCATTTTACCCTCTCTGTGATTGCATTATGATATTTCTGAGATGTGGAGATGATTAGCACAGTTCCCAATGCATTTTGGTGTGATTTGTGCGAGATTGTATTTTTTTGGTGGTTATAAAGGCTTATTAGTTGATTTCGGTCAACATTTATTGATCTGTGCACCGAATGACAAAACGGACTGCGCCAACAGATTTGAAACATTAATTTTAAGCTGGTAACATGGATGGTGTAGTTTTACAACTTTTATTTTTCATTTTAATCCTTGGTTCAAAAAGTTGTGAAATTAGGATTTCATAGGTCAATTTCGTAAAAACGATAGTTTTTTTGAAAATATGATATCGTTATTGAGTCCAGGACGTCGAATTTGTTGGGGTAGCATAGTTCGTTTGGGTTCTCGGAATTCCGAATGAATCCTTAGGGGTCCGTGGAGACTTGAAATTCTCCAAGTCTCCAGCTGGTGTACCACTCAGCTAGTGCACTGCTTAAGTGATATTTTGATTGCTTAACTGACCTAAAAGACAGCTGGGGGTGTCACTTAAGCGACTTCCCTATCGCATAAGCAACAATTGATCTCTTACGCGACATCTGTGTAGCCCGTGGGCATCGTATAAGCGACACCTAGTTGTTTAATTGATAGACGCTTAAGCAACCCAGTGATCTCTTAAGCGATGCTTGTTGATATAAATCCCCTATTTTCGTAATTTTCACCATTTTTGAGACTCGAAGCTTGGGGTTTCAAGTTTTTGGGCGATTTCTTCTATTTCTAAGCTTGGGTAAGATCCAAATTCCTATTTCAATTACTTTTATTCAATTTTTATCACTTTAATCCTTTTAAAACTTGGATTTAGAAGTGAAATTTGGGGATTTTCGCCAGAAGGCATAAGTTAGTAATTTCTCAATTTAAACTCCAATTTCAACTCCTTTTCACCTGGATTTTCTTCTATAAGTTCCTTTAATCATGGGGGATATATTTTTGGACAAAACTTTTGATTTTATCCATATTTTTTGAAAATCTATTTCGGGAATCTATTTTAACCCCGACCCAAAAATGGACAATATGGGTATCATTTGCTTTCTTTAAATGCGTAGACTCTATATCTGTATATTATAGTTGATTTTGGGTTCGTTCATGGAGGTGAAAGCTCGATGTTGGAGGCTTGTTTGTATCTGTATATGACATTTCAGGTAGGTTATGGCTTAGCTTTAGTGGTGGCAATGCTGCGGTGCGGTGCAAATTTTTCTAAACCCACAAATTTTAAAACCGCCCTGCCCCACATTGCATCATCTTTAAATCCACGTAAACTCACCCTACACTTATACCCCCGCATACCCACACCGCACTGTCCCACATTTTTGCTTTTTTGAAAAATTTGAAACTCCATTGAAAACCATAATATTTTCAATACTAGAAAATAGTAACAACCAATTTCTATTATATCACTTTTCACTATGAAATTATCAGAAAAGTATCACGTGTACAAGTACTTATCAAATATTAAATTTTCATTAAGATGAATAAAGAAATTAAGAAAGTTATAAAATTGTTTATTTATAGTGTTATACATGTTGTTTTAAGTATCATAAAATTTTAAGAGAAGAATACATATAATTTTAGGTAGATTTACGAGAATAATACTAATTTTTAACCCTTTTTAGTTTAAACCCGCATATACCCGCAACCCGCCCTGCCCCGCACCATTTAAAAAAACTTACTTAAACCTGCCCCATACCCGCACCGTACTCACATAGTCTAAAACCCGCATTGTCCTAGATAGCCTAAAACCCGCCCCGCCCCATTGCCATCCCTACTTAGCTTTCTTCAGAATGGGTTGTGTAGTTAATATTGGAATAAAATCATGTTACAGGTGTGGGAACTAATCATTAAAATAGAATTACTATTGTTTTGTGCCCGTGTGGGTCCCTATGTTGTGTTAGTTGTTTTGAGACACTATGTGCTATATGCGATCATGTGGGTCTTATATGATATTTTTGGCCTTATGCATGTATATTTGGTTGTATCTATTCTGATGAGAAATCCTAAATTTAAATTTATGTGGTATCAATGATATATTGTTGTGAATCTCACTCTATTGGTATAAGATTACATTAATTTCATGGATTGTTGGCATATTGAGTGGATTTTGGCTCACATTGTTAGTATATTAGTTGGCTTTGGAAATTCTTATTATGGTTGATTGTGAGCATTGCACACTCACATTATATACATGCAATACCCCGTATATTTCTAAGCTAAAAAATGAACCATTGTTCCTAGGAATGAAACCTCCTATCCTGTGATTCATGTTTGAGTACATGAATTAGGATGAGTATCCTAGTGATAATAGATCTTATGATGTGTTAAGTATGTTCATAAGAGTCACTTAGAGTAAGCCAAGCTAAGAACTTTTGAATCCACCAATTTTTCGTGTGTGATTTCACATAGGTCATTTTTGAACAAGCATAACTTGATTTATAGGTGGTATTTTGGAAGATTTATACCCTTCAAATTATAAATAATTGAATAAGCTTTCTGTCGATACCAAATTCACCTAAAACAGACAGCCGGTGAAGAAGTTATGGCGATTTAAAGTTTCAGCAGTGTCATTTTGGTTAGTGGTACATCGCGCCGTAAGCCAAAATAACGATTGTCAATTTCCAGTGTCTCTCCGCGATTATAGCGTGTCGCGGTGACTTTCCAGGTCATAAAATAGTGGCAACACGATGTCTCCGCGTCACGCCGAGGGCCCAAATCAGGCAATTTTCAAAGAAGTTAAAAGATGCATCTAGAGGGGTATTTGGGTCATCTTCCCACCACTATATATATTCCATAAACACGAAATTAAGCAATTATTTTACCAAAACATACTTTTTTTCATCAAAATTCTCTCAAGAAAAAATTAGGGTTTCTATTGGGGAATTCAAGTTCAAGCAAATTCTACCATCAAATTCCAAGAATCTCTCCGTCAATCTTCACTAAATCAAGAACTAAGGTATGCGTAGTGTTGATTTATGGATTCCTTTCATCCATAAAGTTCAAGAACCCTCTTTTAAATTATGAATTATGAAGTCATGTTGTGGGTTGATTATGTTTGTGTGATTGATTGGTATACACTACCAAGTTAGAGACTTCATGTGATTCTAGGAAACTAGGATGACATGCAAAGTGAAATACATGAATTTTGGGTAGTTTGAATTGTTAAGAGTAGTGAATATACCTATGTCATAAAGTGTGCATTCAAAGTGTTTGATAAAATACCTAAGAGACTAGAATTCATGTATTGTAGCTCAATAGAATTTAAGTGACAAGACCATGCTCTTTTCCTTATGACTCAACATGAATTCCGTGCAAATTGTTGTGTATTGTTGTTGTGATATGGAATGTTCATGAAGTTAGAATCATGCAAGAATGTACATGTTATATGCATTATCTTCCATGTTAAAGAATATGATAATCATGTGTGGTGTGAAATCCCCTATCTATGGTATTATGAATTGTAAATATTGTTGGATTATTCATGAACTAGTCTTATGAGATCATGCTACGCTTTTTTGCAAGTCCTACTATTGTATAAGATATATGGCAACCATGTACTTCATGAATTTCCCCAAGTTATGATATTATGGATTGTTGGTGTTGGCCATGTATTCACGTCAGTCATGTGTGTCAGTTTCCTTCCATCGAGTCCTGGGGGTACTTGTACCCAAAAAATATAGCTATGTTCCTAGAGCCATGTCGTGTTATCACGATACTCTCAGTCAAGCCATGTTCTATAGAATTTAGTCAGTCATGTGACTCAGGAAAACTCAGAAACCTCAGCAGACTCAGTAGTTCAGAAATCTTAGTACTCAGTAAGCTCAGTAATCTCAGTAACAACAATATTCCTAGCAATCTCAGTAATTTCAGTACTCTCAGTCAGTCCTCAGAACTCAGTACGTTCCTTCAGACAAGGGAACTCAGTCAA
This sequence comes from Capsicum pubescens, assembly GCA_030864215.1. NCBI lineage: Eukaryota > Viridiplantae > Streptophyta > Magnoliopsida > Solanales > Solanaceae > Capsicum > Capsicum pubescens. The sequence goes on from CM061548.1 coordinate 242,057,392, forward strand.
CTTAGTTTAGCTCCGCTAAAAAATACCACTAGTGTCCGTCAGTTAATCAGTAGCAGTTCAGCTAATAAGTTCAGCTCAGTTATTCAGTTCAGTGTCTTTCAGTTGGGAGTAGGATTCAGCACCGAGTGAGCCTAGGGATGGGGATTCACCCGCTAGAAAAGACTGAGATCCTTAGAGGAAATCCTTATGTTTCAAAACTACGTAGCCAGCGTAGGTACGAGATATCACCCGTTAGATAGGACTGAGATACTCAGGGGTCACCCATTAGCATATTTATATGTATAGGACTGATCCCAGGAGTCACCCGCTAGATTAGGACTGACTCCACAACATTTGTCTTTACTGGTGGCGTGATACTGACACCCTTCCAGTCAGGGCAGAGATTGGACCCCATTTAGCTTAGCTTGAAGCATGTTGGTTAAATGAATACATCCCACAGTTTCAGTTATTGATTCAGGACTGTCAGACACAGTTAACTCAACTCAGTAGTATAGATTCAGTATTGTTAAATACAGTAAATACTTATTATTATAAATAGACTTCAAGATCACCAACTAGATAGGACTAATCTTAACTATGGTCAATAAGTATCAGAATCATCAGAATTAAAGATCACTCGCTATATAGGATTGATCTCAAATTTAGTCACTCAGCTCAAAAAGAAACTCAGATAGTTCCATCAGAACTTAGAAGGTCCGATACAGTCGCTCAGTATCAGTTACATCGACTACGCCGATCATCACAGTTATATCAGTTATATCAGTCATCATAGTTTACGTTATCAGTATCCAACTTCAAGACTATTAGACACAGTCAATTAGACCAGTTCTTTATAAATTGAACTATCAGAAATAGTCATCCATCTATTGAGTACTTCAGTATCAGTAAAGTCATGTCGTCAATATTCAGACTCAGTAGTCAGTATCACCATGAGTTCAGTTATGGTTTTGTATGTATGTATGTATTCCTACGTTTATATTAGTCAGCATTGTTCACGCATATAACCCTTTGCATTTAGCCTACCTCAGTCGTATACTCAATACATTCAGTCGTACTGATGCATTTGTGCTATGGTGCTTTCTCTTATGTTACACCATAGGTTCAGAGGCACGAGCTCCAGATCAGCAGTAGCATTCCAGTGTTCAAAATTGCAGTGAGGCCTCATCCATCCGAGGATAATATTACTTATTTCATTTATTATTTCAGTTTAGTTTTGCTAGACGGAGTTAGTTGGAGATATGTTCCTTCAACTCCTTATTCAGACAGTATTTAGAGGCTTTCAGATTTAGTTTAGATTTGATTTAGTCTTTCAGTTGTTTTTGGTATTTCATACCCCACTCAAATTTTATGTTTTTATCAGATTTGAACCTTATGGACTTACAGCCTTTATTTCCGTATTTATTCAGTATATTATGCAGTGTACAGGTACAGATATCAGTCATGGGTTGGCTTGTGGTCCTTCGGGGCATGAGCACCGTGTAGCATTCCGATTTAGAAAATCGAGGTGTTACAAACTTGGTATCTGTAACGCCCCAATTCCCGAGAACCGGAATGCCATACAGTGCTTATGATCACGAAGGACCACAAGCTAACCCTTTTCTGATATCTGCAGCTGTTCACTGCATAATATAAAAAAATACATGCGTAAACTTGCCATAAGGTTCAAACATCTAAAAATATGCAATACTGGAAACCACACACTAATACATCTGTCTGAAAAGCCTCTAACTGTCTAAACTGTGGAGTTGAAGGGACAATCCCCCAACTAAATCCATCTACTAAAATCAACAAAATACTAAAATGGAATATCCTCGGATGATGAGGATTCACTGCTGCACCCACTACTACAAGATCTGATAGCTAAATATACTCTGGATTAAGCTCTTCTGAACCTATGGTGTAACATAAGAGAAAGCACCATAGCGCAAATACGTCAGTACAAAAATGTACCGAGTATGCAAGGATAGGGTAAGGTTAAATATATAAAGCTTATGCATAAACATAACAATCTGTACCACATGCCTTCGCGAGAGTAAACATGTATAAAAATTATGTAGTATTTAAACATGAATATGTCTGATCAATAATGCATGCATAAATGCATAACGTATAACCGAAATCATGCCAATATGTGACACCGACCACCATGACCTTAATACCATACTTCTATCATCGATAACCGAATTCGTACACACAAGTCTTTATGATAATCTGAGAAACTGATACCGATATTTAAGATCGAGTCCACTGACCCTGAAACACTGAATAACTGAACTTGAGATCAACCCTTATCTAGCAGGAAGTCTCAATTCTCACTGATACAGATTAAATACATTCGAGAGCAACCCTCATCTAGCAGGAAGTCTCAATTCTCACTGATACAGATTAAATACATTCAAGAGCAACCCTCATCTAGCAGGAAGTCTCAATTCTCACTGATACAGATTAAATACATTCGAGAGCAACCCTCATCTAGCATAAAGTCTCAATTCTCACTGATACAGATTAAATACATTCGAGAGCAACCCTCATCTAGCAGGAAGTCTCTCCATAATGATAATAAATAAGTTCGAGAGTAATTTCTGAGATTACTAAGTTTTCCCTAAGTTTTGAAACTAACCGGGAGTTCATTGCTCATCGCTCGATTGAGATTACCATAAAACTGACTCGGTATTTCAATAAACATGACTCTTATGGACAGGAGAGTTTTCTATAACCGACAACCCCACGTGAGCCGCGTGGAATACCAATATTTTCCCTCCTAGGGAGAGCACTCCCATTGGCGGGAGTGTTGTACTCTTGCCAGGGAGTACAACCTTAAAGCTTTCATAATCACAATTCGGCTCTTTGGCCAACAATATCATCATCAAACAACCCTACGGTGGCACATAGGTTTGGGGAAATACCAAATTTCTCTCTCGGTGCTTAGTACTACTCCTCGACAAGCTCAGAACGCGTTAGGGATTCCACTTCAAAACATCTCAAGGGTCAACAATGATGACCAAAATCATGTATCTTTCTCAAAATATTAAATAATCATTTGTGGATCCCTAACTCGACTCAAATCAAGAATATTTTCCAACATCGAAACATATCACCTTTTTAAACCACCACAATATCAATAACACCAAAACAATGCCAAGGCTCATCATAGCCCTTCAACTTCAACATCAACACGCCTCAATTCACAATCCCACTCACATTTTAAAGATACTTGAAATAATAATCAATAGTAGGGATACATAATTCTCGATAGCAATTATCAAGTCATAATAAGAAAGTAATGGTATAATTGTATAAATCAAGGTTTAATAATTCAAATTATCGTATATTCATAACCAAGTAATTTTGGACACAATTTCATTTCAAAATCATATATGTATCTAATATCATAATTTCATAGCTTATTAATAACATTATCCAATGTAAAATCATCTTTCCAATTCATGATACAACTTTGTTCGCATAATTATTTCAACAAACACATAGCACGAAAATCACGTTAGACATAAGCATCGAACATCGACTAGTCATTTAGGACCTATTATATTGTAAATACATAATCTCTAGTCTCTTAGGTATTTTCACAAACACCTTGCATGCATCTCTTAAGCATAGGTGGTTTCGTTTAGTTTACAATTATTCAACTACCCAATTCACATATTTATACACCACATACCACCATAATGTCACACAACCATACCAAGATTCCATACACCCTTTTCATGCTTAGATTTATGTACCATAGGGATTTCATGACAACATCTCGTAATGATACAACCTCATTCACATCGACATTTTGACAAACACATAACATGCATAACTTAGCACATAATTGGGAATTTCATACTTAACATGTCAACGTGGTACCAAATCATATCGCAATATTAATATTCTACTCTCCTAATATTTCCTTAGGTTTTCACACTACACCACAATGTCTTACAAGTCATTTCCTTAAATACTTACTACACCTTCTATTGGTCGTTACATGATTAGGTTCATAAACCATAGGAGTTTCACGACATCTTATATTAATACCACCTCAATTCACATAAATACCTCGACAAGACTCATAATATGTATAACATAATCTCCCAATACTTACTACTACCAAGAATCATAACTCTATTAACCAATTCTCCACACGCGGATACATCATGGTATAAACATAGTACACACACATGGAAAACACAATTACCTCAATATCACTCATCTTGGTGTCATAACAATTCGCTACTTTAATCAACATAACCACATAATTTCAACATACTTTTGAAAAGACTCTATAATCATGTTACAAGGTCATCAAGTATTTCTAAAACATCTCTTCGGGCGTTTAAGAATTTTATCTAAGTCAAATAATTAATTCATTCTTACTTAGACATTTTCACAATCATGTTCCAATCACTCAACCATACCAACACCTCAATTTCTATTTACATCTCATCACAACAATTCAACTTAATCCAATACATAAAAATCACACCTATCACATTAGTATTTATAACATCATCTTTATAACCATACCAAAGTATCAACATCAATTTGATATGACACATATCATGAAAATCATAAACATATGTATATATATATTTTTAAAAATAGGATACTTAGGCTTTATGGACGGAAGGAATCCATAAATGAACACTTGCATACCTTAGATTTTGTAGCCGAAGAGATTGACGGAAGCAATTCGCGAAGCAAAGCCTTGAATCGATTTTCCCCTAATTGGAACCCTAACCCTAACTCCTCTTCTTCTATATATATATGCATATATTTTGAGAGAGAGCTATAAGAGAAATGAGAGAAAATGAATGACAATTCTCATCTCAAAGGGGGTATATATAGAGGGTTACAATAATGGGAAATGACCAAAATACCTTTAAAAATCAATCAATGTCAAATCTTCCCTTCAGTGATCTATCCGATAGGTTGAAGTAAATTGGGCATAACTTTTTACTCCGATGTCTAAATTGGATGGAACTAATTTCATTGGAAAGAAGACTCTCAAAGCTTTCCGTTGATATATAGAATCTCACACAGTTAGTTATGTACAAGGAGTTATGATCGTTTAAAGTTAGAGAAAAAATACGCCTGGCCTCAGTACTTTTTTCTACATGTTTTACTGTTCATCACTATTCACCGTTCGATCGGAATATTCATAACTCATCGCTCGGGTGTCCGTTTTGGGTGATACATATATCGTTGGAAACCTTATTCGATGCTCTACGAAATGGTGGGTCGAAATCCAAGAAATGACACACAAAAAAATTATAAATCAGTCTCGAATGTAGGATCTCGACACGTTTACGCACAAAATTTCAATGAATTTTTTTTTTTGAGGTATTACAGTATCAGAGCCTAAGGTTCAATAGAGTTCTTGAAAGTCTGAAAGCCGCATCTAGTAGATTCTTGTACATGCGTGTGTTGTGCACCACTCTTATGTGCAAGAGGCTATGAGATGTTTTAGGAACAGTTTCCCTTCTTTCAGTATTCATGTCGTGCTAGTGAGCATAATATCAAGTCAATATCAGTCTAATCCATTCCTCCTTTTTTTCTACAGAACATGCCTCCTAAAAGAAAAAATGAGAATCAATCAGCCCCTCAGCCCAAAGACCCTTTGGGCGATTATGTTTCTTATACGGAGTTCAGGACCGCATTCACCACTCTTGCTCTATCCGTCGCTGCCCAGAATGAATGACCAACTATTGTTACGACCAACCTACTGTCCAATTCAGATGCAGCTAGAATTTGGGACTTTACCTGAATGAATCCTTCTTCTTTTACGGGGTCTAAGTCAGATGAGGACCCGCAAGAATTCTTAGATCAGGTTCAGAAGGTGACGAATATTATAGACGTGACTACTGTAGAGAGTGCTGAGTTAGCCGCATATCAATTGCAGGATGTGGTTCATTCTTGGTACAAGCAGTGAAAGTCAGAAAGGTTAGATGATGCAGTACCTATAGAGTGGGAAAAGTTTGCCTCTTCTTTCCTTGACATATTCTTTCCACTAGAGCTTAGAGAAGCTAAGGTGATAGAGTTCATCAACCTCAGGCAGGGCAGAAGGTGAGCATTTCAGTAAGGTGAGCATTCTTAGAGGGACATAGTGTCCCAAGAGAGATATACCCCACCTTTTCTTAACGCTCTCATGTATTAGATCCTTAAGTTTCTCCTTGTATAACGAATTCAATCTAGAATAGAAGGTACCCATAAGTTAATCCTCAAGTTAAAAACCTCAGTTGTAAGTCAAGTATTCAGAGGTTCAGTTCAGTTCATGATGTTTAGATCATATGTCATGTCATGTATGATAATCAGTTGTGTTCTCATGTTCCCGTTATAAACTTGTCATCAAGTTCTATTTCATAATCAGTCAAGCTCTCAAGAGTCAATTCAGTCAGATATTCATGCACTAGATATGCATGTTCAGTAGAGAAAGTTCAGTTTATCAATATTTTCAGTCATGCATTCGCGTATCATGTCAGTCATATAATCATGCATCAGATATGCATGGATTCATCTTATTAATCTCTGGATCAGATATGCATTCTCATTATGATAAACTTAATTCTTCAGAACACTCAGTCCTTCATCTCCTAAGTCAGTTACCCATGCATCAGATATGCATGTTCAGTATGAATTAGTTTAATTGTCACATAAGTCATGAGATAATGTTTCACTCATTCACGCTAGGTTCATGTTCAACTTATTGTTTCCCCTCTCAGTCATTCTCATTCGAGGACAAATGTTCCCAAGGGGAAGATATTCTAATACCCCATATATTTTTAAGCTACCAAATGAACCATTGTTCCTATTCATGAAACCTCCTATCCTATGATTCATGTTTGAGTAAATGAATTAGGATGAGTATACTAGTAATAATAGAGCTTATGATGTGTTAAGCATATTCATAAGAGTCACTTAGAGTAAGCCAAGCTAAGAACTTTTGAATCCACCAAATTTTCGTGTGTGATTTCACATAGGTCATCTTTGAAAAAGAATAACTTGATTATAGGTGGTATTTTGGGATATTTATACACTCCAAATTATAGATAATTGAATAACCTTTCCATTGATACCAAATTCGCCTAAAACGGACACCCGGTGAAGAAGTTATGGCGATTTAAAGTTTTAGCAGTGTCATTTTGGTTAGTGGCGCGTCGCGTCGTAAGCCAAAATAATGATTGTCAATTTTCAGTGTCTCTCCATGATTCCATCATGTTGCGGTGAGTTTTCAGGTCATAAACTAGTGGCAACGCGATGTCTCCGCGTCGCGTCGGGGGCCCAAATTAGGCAATTTTTGCAGAAATTAAAAGACGCATCTAGAGAGGTATTTGGGTCATCTTCCCACCCCTATATATATTCCATAAACATGAAATTAATCCATTATTTCACCAAAACATATTATTTTTCATCAAAATCCTCTCAAGAAAACATTAGGGTTTCTATTGGGGAATTCAAGTTCAAGCAAATTCTACCATCAAATTCCAAGAATCTCTCTGTCAATCTTCACTAAATCAAGAACTAAGGTATGCGTAGTGTTGATTTATGGATTCCTTTCATCCATAAAGTTGAAGAACCCTCTTTTAAATTATGAATTATGAAGTTATGTTGTGGGTTGATTATGTTTGTGTGATTGATTGGTATACACTACCAAGTTAGAGACTTCATGTGATTCTAGGAAACTAGGATGACATGCAAATTGAAATACATGAATTTTGGGTAGTTTGAATTGTTAAAATTAGTGAATATGCCTCTGTCATAAAGTGTGCATTCAAGGTGTTTGATAAAATACCTAAGAGACTAGAATTCATGTATTGTAGCTCAATAGAATTTAAGTGACAAGACCATGCTTTTTTTCGTATGACTCAATATGAATTCCATGCAAATTGTTGTGTGTTGTTGTTGTGATATGGAATGTTCATGAAGTTAGAATCATGCAAGAATGTACATGTTATATGCATTATCTTCCATGTTAAAGAATATGATAATCATGTGTGGTGTGAAATCCCCTATCTATGGTATTATGAATTGTAAATATTGTTGGATTGTTCATGAACTAGTCTTATGAGATCATGCTACGCTTTTTTGCAAGTCCTACTATTGTATAAGATATATGGAAACCATGTACTTCATGAATTTCCCCAAGTTATGATATTATGGATTTTTGGTGTTGGCCATGTATTCACGTCAGTCATGTGTGTCAGTTTCCTTCCATCGAGTCCTGGGGGTACTTGTACCCAAAAAATATAGCTGTGTGCCTAGAGCCATGTCGTGTTATCACGATACTCTCAGTCAAGCCATGTTCTATAGAATTTAGTCAGTCATGTGACTCAGGAAAACTCAGAAACCTCAGCAGACTCAATAGTTCAGAAATCTTAGTACTCAGTAAGCTTAGTAATCTCAGTAACAACAATATTCCTAGCAATCTCAGTAATTTCAGTACTCTCAGTCAGTCCTCAGAACTCAGTACGTTCCTTCAGACAAGGGAACTCAGTCAACTTAGTTTAGCTCCGCTAAAAAATACCACTAGTATCATTCAGTTAATCAGTAGCAGTCAGATAATTAGTTCAGCTCAGTTATTCAGTTCAGTGTCTTTCAGTTGGGAGTAGGATTCAGTACCGAGTGAGCCTAGGGATGGTGATTCACCTGCTAGAAAGGACTGAGATCCTTAGAGGAAATCCTTAAGTTTCAAAACTACGTAGCCAGCGTAGGTATGAGATGTCATCCGTTAGATAGGACTGACATACTCAGGGGTCACCCATTAGCACATTTATATGTATAGGACTGATCCCAGGAGTCACCTGCTAGATTAGGACTGACTCCACAACAGTTGTCTTTACTGGTGGCGCGGTACTGACACCCTTCCCGTCAGGGCAGAGATTGGACCCCATTCAACTTAGCATGGGGCATGTTGGTTAAATAAATACATCCCACAATTTCAGTTATTGATTCAGGACTGTCAGACACAGTTAACTCAGCTCAGTAGTATAGATTCAGTATTGTTAAATATAGTCAATACTTATCATTTTAAATAGACTTCAAGATCACCCACTAGATGGGACTGATCTTAACTATGGTCAATAAGTATCAGAATCATCAGAATTAAAGATCACTCGCTATATAGGATTGATCTCAGATTTAGTCACTCAGCTCAGAAAGAAACTCAGATAGTTCCATCAGAACTTAGACGGTCCGATATAGTCGCTCAGTATCAGTTACATCGACTACGCCGATCATCACAGTAATATCAGTTATATCAGTCATCATAGCTTACATTACCAGTATCCAACTTTAAGACTATTAGACACAGTTAATTAGACCAGTTCTTTATAACTCAAACTATCAGAAATAGTCATCCATCTATTCAGTACTTCAGTATCAGTAAAGTCATGTCGTCAGTATTCAGACTCAGTAGTCAGTATCACCATGAGTTCAGTTATGGTTTTGTATGCATGTATGTATTCCTACGTTCATATTAGTCAGCATTGTTCACGCATATAACCCTTTGCATTTAGCCTACCTCACTTGTATACTTAGTACATTCAGTCGTACTGACGCATTTGCGCTATGGTGCTTTCTCTTATGTTACACCATAGGTTCAGAGGCACAAGCTCCAGATCAGCAGTAGCATTCCAGTGTTCAGAGTTGCAGTGAGGCCTCATCCATCCGAGGATAATATTACTTATTTCATTTATTATTTCAGTTTAGTTGTTCTAGACGGAGTTAGTTGAAGACATGTTCCTTCAACTCTTTTTTCAGACAGTATTTAGAGGCTTTCAGATTTAGTTCAAATTTGATTCAGTCTTTCAATTATTTTTGGTATTTCATACCCCACTCAAATTTTATGTTTTTATCAGATTTGAACCTTATGGACTTACAGCCTTTATTTCCGCATTTATTTAGTATATTATGCAGTGTACAGGTATAGATATCAGTCATAGGTTAGCTTGTGGTCCTTCGGGTTATGAGCACCGTGTAGCATTTGGGGTGTTATAATACACTTGTGAAACATTGGTACCTCTATGGAAATACTGGGAACATGGCTTGTGACATCTTTATAGAACCTACATCGAGGAATGTACTGGAGAGGAGTCATGGATATTAGTATTGGTTATTGGATTGTATATGTACTGCGAACCCTTCATGGGTACTACCTCAAGGGCATAGCTCGATTGGTATATACAAATATTGTGAGACATCCTCGAGAATCACATCATCATCTTCATTATATTTCATGTATAAATATTTATAACGCCCCGAATCTAGTACCCGAAATGCTACAAGGTACCCATGACCCCGAAAGACCACAAGCTAACCCATGACTGATATCTGTACCTGTACACTGCATAATATATGTATATAAATGCGAAAACATGAATTAAAAGGCCATAAGGTTCAATACTGAACCTAATCTAAATAATAACAATGTCTGAATAAAGTGGTATCATAATAACAAAATAAAACTGAAATATTGAAGTCTGAATCTAGTCTGAAAGCCTCTAACTGTCTGAATAAGGAGTTGATGGGACATTTCCCCAACTAACTCCAATTACCAAAATAAACTGAAAACTGAAATAGTAATGTAATCATCATGTCCTCGAAGGATGAGGACTCACTGCTAACTCTGATCGCTGAACTGGGATGCTACTGGTTCTCTGGAGCTCGTGCTTCTAAACCTATGGTATAAGACACCATAGCGCAAATGTATCAGTACTTTGAATGTACTAGTATGCAAGTGAGGTAGGCTGAATGCAATAGGTTCATATGCATGAACAATACTAACTGACTGACTAATATGAACATGAGAATACATGCATGCATATGTAATTGTAACTGTGATCATGATAGGTCTGGATACTGAGTTCTGACTACTGAGTCTACTGATAACATGGAATTACTGATATCTGAGTCACTGATAAGTACAAAATAATATTGTATTATTGAATACTGAGGGACTGATACTATGTTGCTGATACATGGATAACTATGTCTGACAGTTCTGATTATGAAGAACTGGTGTAGTTGACTATATTTGATAGTCCTGAAGCTGAATACTAATAACATAAGTTCTGATAACTGATATAACTGATAATATGAGTGACTGTATCTGACAGTCCTGAATCTGGTGGAACTAGCTGAGTTCCATACTGTATCTGAGTAACTGAACCTGAGATCAGTCCTATCTGGTGGGTGATCTCTAAATCTGATGATACCATTACTGGTTGACCATAGTTGAGACCAGTCCTATCTCATGGGTGATCCTGGAGTCTATTTATAATAATAAGGATTGACTGTATCTGACAGTCCTAAATCTATACTACTGAGCTGAATTGACTGTATCTAATAGTACTTATTCTGTAACTGAAACTGTAGGATATATTTATCTAACTGACATACCCCATACTAAGCTAACTGGGGTCCAACCTGTAACCCCTACTGGAAGGGTGTCAGTACCGCGCCACTGTTAAAGACAACTACTGTGGAGTCAGTCCTAATCTAGCGGGTGACCCCTGAGATCAGTCCTATACATTTAAATGCATTAACGGGTGATCCCTGAGTATGTCAGTCTTATCTAACGGGTGACATCTCATACCTATGCTGGCTATGTAGTTCTAGAACTAAGGGATTGATTCTAGGGATCTCAGTCCTATCTAGCGGGTGAGTCCCCATCCCTAGGCTCGCTCGGTGCTGAATCCTACTCCCATCTGAAAGACACTGAACTGATTAATTGAGCTAGACTAATTAACTGAACTGAACTGATACTAGTGGTATTGTTTAGCGGAGCTAAACTGAATTTACTAAGTTTCTTTGACTGACGAAATGTATTGAGTTCTAAGGACTGACTAAGAGTACTGAAGTTATTGAGATTGACTGGGAATACTTAGGTTACTGAGATTACTGAGTACTGAGATCACTAAAATTACTGAACTACTGAGTTTACTGAGATTTCCTGAGTCACATGACTAACTGAGTTTTATGGATCATAGCTTGACTGAAGAGATCATGAAAACATGACATGGCTCTAGGAACATAGCTAAATGTTCGGGTACAAGTACCCCAGGACTCGATGAGAAGAAACTGACATGGCATGGCTTACTTGAACACATGACCAACAACACAATTCATAATTCAAATATTGAAGTACTTCATCAAACATGTGGTATGCATAAGCTTGTACATACATGGGGATTTCATGATATCATACTAGTTGGGCATTGTTCCTTCATTTAGGCATTTAATCATACACATGATAGGCATAACACATGTAGACAACATTATATAACAATCAAACATCATGATTCATATCTAATTTTATCAACCTAGGGTTTATTTATAGGTTCACATGAATATACATCTATACAAATAAATTCCATATAAAATTGATCACCCAACATGGATTTGAATTCAATTGATCATTCTCAACAAAAACAAAACAAACCCAACATGAAATTCATAAAGAAATCCATAAACTTAAACTTAGAAAAGAGATTCTTGGGCTTCATGGATGAAAGGAGTCCATGAATGAACACTAAACATACCTTATCTTGTGATTCTATGAATATTTATGGAGATATTCTTGAAATTTAACATGGAATTAAACTTTCTATGAAAACCCTAGGGCTTGTTCTTGAGAGTTTTTGAGAGTAATTGAGTATAAGATGCTGAATTATGGCCAAATCTCGTGTTATAAGGCTTATATAGGGTGGGAAATTGACCCTTTTAACCCTAGTACATGTATTTAATTTCTAAGAAAATTTCCCAATTTTCATCCTTGGCGTGACGCGCCACTATCGCGCCAATTCACTGAAAAGTGACAAATGAGAAATTGCACGGTGGCGCGACGCGGAGCTATCACGTTGACAACTTTTCTATGACCTAAAAGTTTGGTATGACGTGATACTATTGTAGAGCAACATTGGAAATTGACAATTTCCATTTGAGCTATCTCCGCGACGCGCTGAAGGATCAGGTGACACACTATCTCACTAAAAAGGCTCTAACTCTTCACCCGGATGTCGGATTTGGGCGAATTTGGTATCGATGGAAAGATTATTCAATTCCCCATATGATAAAAAGTGAAAATATTGAAAATAAAACGTGTAAAAAAGTGGATTCATCTTTGAAAGAAAACTTCTAACATTCTTGGGAAACTTTTCAAGCTAGGAAAAGTATGGGGTTTTACAATATTGTGCTCATTCTGTGTTGTATTATTGTCCTTGATGTGATATATTTCTATTTCTACTTTCTTATACTGGTATTTGGTATACATGTATATTTGTGTTCCTTTCTCGTACTTGTATTTAGTATATATATTGTAGAACTATTTGGAGACAGTGTGGGCTGCCATTTGGGATATTTTCTATTGCAGGTGATATGCCTATAGTATGTATTTTATATGCTTTATTTTCTACTATACCTAGTCTTCCTATGATACCTATCGAGTACAAGTGGATTGTACTCATCCCTATTGCTCCTTTTTGGTGCTGATCTAAGTACGAGTGCGCTATACGATAGCTGATTTAGGCTGTATCTGGAGTATATTCGAGGTAGCGAACGATCTATGCTTCCGATTTGACCTAGTTTTTCTTATTACCAAGTTCATATATTATTTTGTATTCATAGATAGATTTTGATCCTTTTTGAACTATTATTGTATCTTTTTGACATTCAAGATGTATTTAGTAGTTCTTACAATGTAACACAAGGTTTGAAGATATTTTTATGGTATTTCTGGTTATGTATTTTCGGTTATGTATTTCTGCCATTATCATATTTGTGTGGTTCGGATTCATTCTTGAAGCCTTTGCCTTGGGTTTTGATATTGATTTTGCATTTCATATCAGTTTAGGTGATATGCTTACTTGTCAAGGCTTACCGCGACAAGTTCCATAATGACCTTTGTTTTTTGGGTCGTGAAAAATTAGTATCAGAGAAGCCAAGCTTCATTGATCTTATCAGTGTAAGAATTTGGTGTATAGTAGAGTCATGCAGATCAATACATATACGTCCATATTTATCTTCGAGAATCTATAAGATATCTTTAGGAAACTTCCTTATTGTATTTCTTATCGTACGGATTTTTTACATCTTGTGTTCTAAGTCATACTTCACTTTTTTCTGTGTATATGGTGAGGAATACATCCCATAAAGTTAGAGATGCGGAGTTATTATCCAAAGAGAGGGCTCACTCTAGAGGGCGAGTTGCGAGCCGTGGACGTGTAATACCCCGCATTTTCAAAATAGAATTCAAACCCTCATTCCTACGTGTATTAACTAAAAACCAATGATCCCTATGCAAATATAAGTATCATTATTATTAGCCTAGTGTGAAGAGTGCTTTTGAGGTGAAGAATATTCATAGAAAATACTTAGAGCAAAGTTGAGCTAAGAAATTTTGATTCGACCAAATCTTGGTATTCGATTCTTTTAGGGTAAAATTTGAATGAGTATACCTTCTAGAATATATGGAATTTTGGAGCTTAATACACACTAAATTATATATATTTGAGTCCTTTTTCCAATGCATCCAATTTTTCCTTAATCCGACATCTGAACAAAAAGTTATAAGCATTTTCGTGAGGAAACAATGAGGATCCGCGATTTCAGCATGGCACAGACCTTGTGCTCTGCGTTGTGAAGCATCACATGGACCTTGTACTCTGCATTTTGCAGAGTGACATGAACCTTGCGCTCCTCCTTTTGTAGCGTGCCACAGACCTTGTTCAGGGCTTGTTAATACATACGTTTCTCTTCAGTTTTTCAAGGTTAAACAAGTCATTTACACCCTAAATCATCCTAAACTACCCTATGACTAATATAAACACAATTTTATTATTCCATAAACCCAAATACATCAAATACAAAATCCTTCTTCACCCAAATTCTCAAGAACACCAAATAAGGGTTCTTTTTCAAGAATTCAACTTCCAAGGATTCAAATTCATGCTTTCCTTTAAGAAGTCAAGAAATTTAGGTATATGGGTATTCAATGAGGATCTTCTTTCATTCTCATGCCCAAAATTATGATTTTTATTCATGAATCTTATGAATTCTATAATTTAGGGTTTTATACAATTATTACCCCAAGCTTGAGTTCAATATCCCATGATATAAAATTCACTTATAAGTATGTTTTACATGATATTAATAAATATTTCAAGCATATGATCAACTTATATGAGTTTTTCCAAAGTTTCCCCAAATCCTCAAGTTTAATCCTATTTTGATTTAAGGTTCCATGAAAAGCATGAATTTCTCAATTCTACATTTTAATTCTTGAATTCTACCATGAATATGTATTCCTCCATAAGTTTAAACATGCTTCAGCATCTCAACCATGTTATATCTATTGACAAAATTGTTGGATTCTTGAGTTTAAGTCATGAAATTTCTTATCATGTTAGTACTTTGAGAATGTCTTATTTAGATGTATTTTTCAATGCTGGTGGGTTTTGAACACCCTATACCTAGATAGTCATGCATGTTTCTGATTTTCAAGTTATAAGTCATTCAGACCATGTTTGTATCATTATATTCAGATTATCAAATTTATGTTGAGCATTTATCAGTTGTTGGATTTTTGGGCTTTATCCATGAAATTCCCTTATTATGTTCTGTTTACATGGTTTTAAACATGTCAGAGCATGCACTGCTATTTTTAGAATACCATGTTTGTGCACATCAGTTATCAATGCATGCACTAGTTTATGCTTCTGTGTTATTTAGTTGGGAGTAACACTTTGCACCGAGTGAACGCAGGGATGGAGGCTCCCCTGTCAGTTAGGCATGAGTCATTAGTAGCAGTCCCTAAGTTCCAGACCTATGGTTCTACCATAGATTTTGAAGGGTCCCCCATCAGTAGAGGTATGACTCCTTCGTCCTTCAGGACATCAACCTTGTGGATCTATATCGCTAGCTATGTGTTGGTACCCCTAGAAAGATACCAATATCTTCCTAACTGGAGTTACAGGTTGGATCCTGATTACCTCAGATCGGGGAATGTCGATTGTAGTTAGGTCCCATAGTCTCAGTTCAGTATTCAGACCACATCATCTCAGGTTTCCATGGCCAAGTGTTTAGTTTATCAGTTATTCAGTTTTACAGATTATTTAAGTACATGCTTTATTTGGTCTTGGTCATGCTTTGATGCTCAGTATTTATACATGATCCTCAGTATGATTTTGGAACTTATTCATCATTAACTTAAGATTTACATATAGTATTCATGTTTCTACCGCTTTTCAGCTTACATTAAGGTTTTCAACCCATAATTTAGAAACTTCACTATGTCTTACAACTTTTACGTACAACCATAATTTAAATACATATTTTAGCAAATATCTTATGTCCTTAGTTTTAAAGAATACATTAAGTATTTTCATGATTTAGTGCATGTCCCATATACTCAATTCATTCCAAAGTACTAACCACATATATATGTTTTTGGCTTCCTTCATAATATAGGTACCAAATGTAGTCCATACAATAGGGTTAGATAGTTTTCAACATTCAACCAGCAGGTGTGAGTTCTCTTATTTTACGACTCAAGTTAGTTGAAGTTCATATATTTTATTTCCATTATTCTTATGTACTGATTAGGGTTAGTTAGGGTCCGCATCCCGACTATCTATAGTTAGTATAGTAGAGGCTTCATAGATGGCTAGTCAAAGTCAGTATTTTTAATTTAAGTTTCTCTTTCTCTCAGATTTTAGTATTGTAAACTTTGATCAGTTATGTATTAAATAACTCATCTTATGTTGATTTTGCTTCCGCTCAAATATTTAGCTTTTATAAACATATTAAATTAGCTGCTCAAGTCTCATGCCAGTACATGGGTTAGCTTGAGATCACGTGTGGTTCTAAGCATCGTGTTACAACTAGGGGTAGTCTCAGATCGTGAAAAACTTGGTATCAGAGCACAAGGTTCAAGTGTTCTAGGGCATCTATGAAGTCGTGTCTAGTAGAGTCTTACGGAATGGTATGGAGATATTTGCACTTTTCTTTGAGAGGCTACAGGGCATTTAGGAAATATTTCCCTTCTTTCATATCTTAGATCGTGCTGTAGAGATATTCTCTAAGAAACTTATACATATTATCATCTTGCTCCTTTTATGCCAACTTTGCCTTATTTCGAGGTAACAAAAATAGTCAGGCTTAAATTCCTACTAATATAATTTTCTCAGATAGTCCCCATAGATAGTTACAGGATTACATGCATTCTTACAAGGATCCTATCTGTTTCTTTAAGATTCAAAATTTGAAAGTGTCCATTTCTATTCATGAAAATCGTGCATTGAGCCAAAGTCAGATGTGCCCTCAGATTTCTTCTTAGGATCCTATGGTAGTATATGACCTAGAGTTGGAAGCATGAACCTAAAATTTTAACAGTAGTAATGTGGGGATAGTGTCTATCTTGATTTAGTAGATTATGTATCCATGGGGCTAGTTGTATGAAAGGTGAACCAGTAGGCTTGAAATAGTGCATGCAAGAATTTAAGTTTATTGATTCAAAATTAAGTATGATGATGTAGGTATGATCTAAGGGTGTACCTAATGTGATATGGGATTCTATTATTTATAAAATTTTAATGTGTGTGCGCTTAGATAGTACCCTTGAGGTTCTAAGTGTGAATGAGGCTAGTAATCAAGTATATGATGTTCTTACCAGCTAAGTTATAGGCTATAGGTTGTTGATTTAAGGTATTTTGGTGTAATGGTAATTCTCATGGTTTAGAAAAAAATATAAGTTTAGAGATGTGATATTAGTAGGCTATGAAGGAAAAGAGGGAGATTATGTGTTTAGTGAGGCAAGTATGTTGTCGAGAAAGGTGTAAGTATGTGATGATGATTGATAAAGATAAAGAAAACTAAGGATAATATATATTAAGGAAGTTCTCAAGAATGAAGCTAGCATAGTTCGTTAAAAGGTTGGGAATATCCATGTTAAGTGTTAGAATCTAAGTTTAAATCTTGGATGATTGAGGTAATAGAAAGAAGATTTGAAATTCTAGATGGTGTAAAATTAGGGTATGGTGATACTCTTGAAGATTCTAAGTTAGTAAGTGTTTAAGTTATTATATAATGACTATTGGGGCTATAGAATGTTAAGAGTTCTATCTCAAAAGGAAGTATTAGAAGTGGGTTTTACACTTTTTGGTATAGTCTTTCAGGGTGAGTTTATTGTTCATGTGTATTGTTATATCTCGGTCTCTAGAGTAAAGTGGTTGTAGTTCAATTTGAATTTTATCAAAGGGGTCCACAAACTTAGAATTATGGCTTAAATCTAATGGGGAGATGATAGTACAAGAAACCAAGTAAGACTCTCAGATTCTAGTAGTGATGTAGTGTATTGTAGAACAACACTAGTGGAGGAAGATGCTCGACCCATTCTTATCTAGGTACAAATTTTTGTACTTCAGTCATCACAACATCTACTCAGGCCATCCAAGTCAGCTCCATGATCATAGCTCATATTATGCACTTTCCATAGAATCATGTACGTTCCTAGTTCCTTGTATAAGGACTTTCAGTTCACTCAGAAGTACGAATTATATTACATGAATTCATGAACTCCAAACTCAGGTCATGCAGCTCATGAGTTATGTACTTATTCTTTACAGCATGCTTAGTTCCCATAACTCATAGTGCATCCTTAATGACCAGCAAAATTCAGATTATGGCATGTAAGCCCTCAGTTTAGATCTCTTTAATGAATCTATGCCATTGATACTCTATTTCTTAGAGCTCAGTTACGTGTCAAAAAGTTATGCATTATATTTTTTCATGCTTCAGGTCCTCATATTCTAACCTTTCAGTGACCTCTCTTTATGTAAAGATAGTGATGATGAAAATTAATGAACAATGGTTTAAATGGGAGAGAGTAAATGTTCCTTATTAGGTAAAGATTGTTGTTTCCTTGTTTTATCTAAGGCTATAAGTGTGAAGTAAGATTGAGGCCAAGCTTTGGTATACGTCATAGTTAGTTTAAAATTCTAGGGGTGTCTTCTTGGAAATAATGTAAGAAAGTTGTTATTGATAGAGGCATTAGAGAATATGGGAAAATTCCTAGGTGGGTTGGTTGCATAAAAGTTCATATATGGTTATAATTATAGGCTTGAATTTCATGTTGGTATATATGTGGATAAATGCATTGTGTGTTAGTGAATTCCTAGTAAGAGGTTGAAGTTTGTGGTTGAAGTGGTAAGGAGTATTATTCTTGAGATGCGAGTTATGAAAACACATAGGATATTAATTACGTGGTTTAGTCTACTATTGTGGTATTATGTGTGGTATCTTATGACTTTGAGTAGGCTTGAACATGGTGAGAGAATTTACTTCAGCTCATACTTTAGTAGATGGAGTTATCAATGTCTATGTGAAGATTATAAGTGGCGTCAAATGAAGGTCGGTATTTAAAGAGAAAAATCATAGTTGAGGGTGTATTTGAGAAGTGGGGCTAAGCTTAAAAGATAACAGTTATATTGCCTACGACATAGTAGTCCTATTCTAGCTTTTGTTCTATATGCCTATATTCTATTTTATAGAGTTGTATCAATGTTGCGATTCCTTACTTGAATTCCATAACCAGATCATGCCCATAATTCTTCCCCTCAATTGTTATTAGAAGTTATGATAAAGAGAGTTTAAGGAAACTCATGTTCCATTCTTATTAACTCTTGGAATTTTATTTCATCAGCTATCATTTCCCAGTTCTATATGTGTGATCGTGTCATGAACATTTCAAGTGAGTTCTAAACTCTCAACATGAATCAACTCTTTATAATCAATTAAGTTTGCGCAAAAATCATTTTCATGATAGAAGTTTTAATGATTCAGTTCAGCTATATCCTTCATTAGCATACATGCTATGTCTACATTATTCCATACTTCTAAAGCTTCAATAATTTTTGACCCATCATTCGAGGATGAATGATTCTAAGGGGGAGATAATATAACACCCCATATTTTAGGGCTAGAATTCAAACCCTTGTTCCTATATGTATTTACTTAAAACCAATGACCACTATGTAAATATAAGTGACATGATCATTAAACTAGTATGAAGAGTGCTTTTGAAGTGAAAAATGTTCATAGGAAATATTTAGAGCAAAGCTGAGCTAAGAGCTTTTGATTCAACCAAATTTTGATATTCGATTCTTCTAGGGTCAACTTTGAATATGTATAACTTCTAAAATATATGGAATTTTTGAGCTTAATATCCACCAAATTATATATAATTTATTTCTCTTTCCAACACATCCAATTTTGCCTTAGTTCGACACCTGAGCGAAAGTTTATGAGCATTTTTGTGAGGAAACAATGAGGGTCCGCGATTTCAGCATGGCACGGACCATGTGCTCCACATTTTTCTGTGTGACACGGACCTTGTGCTCCACATTTTGCAGCATGACACAGACCTTGTGCTCCGCATTTTGCAGCGTGGCATAGACCTTGTTCAGGAACGTTAAAACACGTGTTTCTCTTCAGTTTTTTTAGGTTAAACAAGTCATTTACACTCTAAATCATCCTAAACTATAATATGATTGATATAAACACAATTTTATCATTTCATAACCCCAAATTCATAAATTACAAAATCCTTCTTCTCCTAAATCCTCAAGAACACCAAATAAGGGTTCTTCTTAAAAAATTTAGCTTCCAAGGATCCAAGTTCATGCTTTCCTTCAAAGAGTCAAGAAATTCAGGTATGTGGGCATTCAATGAGAATCTCCTTTCATCCTCATGCCAAAAATTATGGTTTTATTCATGAATCTTATGAAAGACATAATTTAGGGTTTTATCCAATTATCACCCCAAGCTTGAGTTCAATCTCCCATGATATAAAATTCACTTACAAGCATGTTTTACATGATATTAATCATGATTTCAAGCATATGATCAACTTATATGAGTTTTTCCAAAGTTTTCCCAAATCCTCAAGTTTAATCCTATTTTGATTCAAGGTTCCATGAAAAAGCATGAATTTCTTAATTCTACAATTTAATTCTTGAATTCTACCATGAATATGTATTCCTACATAAGTTTAAACATGCTTCAGTAGCTCAACCATGTTATATCTCAATATTGACAAAATTGTTGGATTCTTGAGTTTGAGTCATAGAATTCCTTATCATGTTAGTACTTTAAGATTGTCATATTTAACTATTTTTTTCAATGATGGTGGGTTATGAAAACCCGATACTTTGATAGTTATGCATGTTTCATATTTTCAAGTTACAAGTTATTTTGACCATGTTTGTATTATTATATTAGGATTATCATATTCATGTTGAACATTTATCAGTTTTTGGATTTTTGGGATTTATCCATGAAATTTTCTTATTATGTTCAGTTTACATGGTTTTAAACACTTTAGATTATGCATGCACTATTATTTTTAGAATACCATGTTTGAGCATATCAGTTATCAGTGCATGCATAATGTAACACACCCACATTTTTGAGCTAAAATTCAAACTGTCGTTCCTATATGTATTAACTTAAAACCAATGATACCTATGAAAATATAAGTGTCAAGATCATTAACCTAGAGTGAAAAGTGCTTTTGAGGTGAAAAATGTTCATAGGAAATACTTAGAGCAAAGTTGAGCAGAGAGCTTTTGATTCAACCAAATTTTGTTATTCGATTCTTCTAGGGTAAACTTTGAACATCTGTAACTTCTGGAATATATAGAATTTTTGAGCTTGTTATGCACAAAATTATAGATAATTGAGTCCTCTTTCCAAGACATATAATTTTGCCTTAATCTGACACCCGAGCGAAAAGTAATGAGCATTTTTATGAAGAAACAATGAGGGTCCGTGATTTTAGCGTGGCACGGACCCTGTGCTCCGCATTTTGCAGCGTGACGTGGACCTTGTGCTCAGTGTTTTTCAGAGTGAAACGGACCTTATGCTTCATATTTTACAACATGCCATGGACCTTGTTAGGGAACATTAAAGCACACGTTTCTCTTTAGTTTTTCAAGGTTAAACAAGTCATTTACACCCTAAATCATACTAAACTTCCGTATGACTAATATAAAAACAATTTTAATATTTCATAACCCCAAATGCATAAAATACAAAATCCTTCTTCCCCCAAATCCTCTTGAACACTAAATAAAGGGTCTTCTTCAAGAATTCAACTTTCAAGGATCCAAATTCATGCTTTCCTTCCAGAAGTCAAGAAATTCAGGTATGTGAGTATTCAATGAGGATTTTCTTTCATCCTCATGCCCAAAATTAGGATTTTTATTCATTAATCTTATGAATTCCATAATTTAGGGTTTTATCCAATTATTACCCCAAGCTTGAGTTTAATCTTCCATCACATAAAATTCACTTATAAGAATGTTTTATATGATATTAATCAAGATTTCAAGCATATGATCAACTTATATGAGTTTTCCGAAAGTTTCCCCAAATCCTCAATTTTAATCCTATTTTCACTTAAGGATCCATGAAAAGCATGAATTTCTCAATTCTACAATTTAATTCTTGAATTCTACCATGAATATGTATTCCTTCATAAGTTTAAACATGCTTCAGTATCTCAACCATGTTATATCTCAATATTGTAAAATTTTTGGATTCTTGAGTTTAAGTTATGAAATTCCTTATCATGTCAGTACTTTGAGATTGTCGTATTTAACTGTATTTTTCAATGTTGATGGGTTATGAAAACCCTATACCTAGATAGTTATGCATGTTTCAGATTTTCAAGTTACAAGTCATTCAGACCATGTTTGTATCATTATATTCAAATTATCATATTCATGGTTAGGATTTATTAGTTGTTGGATTTTTGGGCTTTATCCATGAAATTCCCTTATTATGTTTAGTTTACATAGTTTTAAACACATCAGATTATGTATGCACTGTTATTTTTAGAATACCATGTTTGAGCACACCAATTATCAGTGCATACACTAGTTTATGCTTTCGTGTCATTCAGTTAGGAGTAACACTTAGCACCGAGTGAACGCAAGTATGACAGTTCCCCCATTAATTAGGTATGAGTCATTAGCAACAGTCCCTAAGTTGTAGACCTACAGCGCCACCATAGATTTTGAGGGGTCCCCCGTCAGTAGAGCTATGGGATCTTCATCCTTGGGGACATCAACCTCGTGGATCCACATCGCCAGTCATGTGTTGGTACCCCTAGAAAGGTACCAAGATCCTTCCAACTAGGGTTACAAGTTGGACTCCAATTACCTCAGATTGAGGCATGTTGATTGTAGTTAGCTCCTACAATCTCAATTTAGTATTCAGACCACATCATCTCAGGTTGCATAACCAAGTGTTCAGTTTATCAGTTATTCAGTTGTATAAATTATTTTAGTACATGCTTTATTTGGTCTTACATTTATTTTACATGGGCAGGCTTTGATGTGCAGTATTTATACATTATCCTCTGTATGATTTTACAACCTATTCAGCATTAACTTGTGATTTACATATAGTATTCATGTTTCTACCGCTTTCCATCTTGCATCAAGATTTTTAGCCCATAATTTAGAACCTTCACTCTGTCTTACAACTTTTATGTACAACCATAATTAAAATGCATATTTTATCAAATAGGTTATGTCTTCAGATATAAAGCATATTTAAGTATTTCCATGATTTAGTACATGTCCCATATACTCAGTACATTCAAAAGTAATGACTATATATATGTGTTTGTGGCTAGATTCTTTCATAATGTAGATACCAGATGTAGCCCACATACTAGGGTCAGACAGTTATCAACATTTAACTAAGAGATGACGAGTTCTCTTATTTTGGGACTCAAGTTTGTTGCAGTTTTTGTTTTTTATTTCTATTTTTCTTATGTAATAATTATGGTTAGTTGGGGTCGTTCCCGAATATATATAGTCAGTATACTAGAGGCTTGTTAGATGTCCAATCACATCTAGTATTGTTATTTAGTTTTTTCTTTCTCTTAGATTTTAGTGTTGTAAAATTTGATCAGTGTTCTTACTATTGACTCTGACTGACCATCTTACTAGAAGAAACTAATTTTAGTGTTCTTTCTATCTTGCATTATGTTGATTTTTCTCCTGCTCAGTTATTTAGATTTTATAAACATATTAAATTAGTTTCTCAAGTATCATGCAGTACATGGGTTTGCTTGGGATCACTTATGGTTCTAAGCATCGTGTTATAACTAGGGGTAGTCTCGAGTTATGACAGGATGGGTATGGGTAGTGGATAGGCATGAGTATCTACCCCATCTAAAGGTAGTACTAGAAGACTCTTCCCAGAGCCTCGAGTTGAGTATGCTAGAGATATAGGGCCTACTCTTGTCCCATAGAGTTACTAATTCACTTGCAAGCCTTTTGGAGGGTGTTTTCTTGAGTGAACGTAGTGTTCCTCTAGCTCTGAGTATTGTACCTTTATCTATGCCAGAGTCTATATATATAGTGTTTCTACAGATTACGAGTGTTGTTCCTCTTTCTATACTGTTATTTAAGTATGTTATTTTGAGAATCGAAGTTCAACCTTCATATATGTTACCTACTTAGGTGGGATCTTAGCCAGCCAGATTCTATATGCCTCTTATTGTTGGGAGTATAGTTAAGTCTTCTGAGGATTAGAAGAGGTTTGAGAGGTTTACTTGTTTGGTTTCTCTTAGGTTCAGTGGTGCTGTAGGTGAGGATGCCAATGAGTTCTTAATTTATTATCATAAAATATTGCATAACCTTGGTTTTCTTTAGTCCCATGGGGTTGCTTATACTACTTATAAATTGAGAGATTCAGCTAGAGATTAGGTGAGGTCACTTGTTAGTTGCAAACTTCTCTATTTTTGAGAGATGATTTGGCATCAGTATGCCAAGGCCTTTCTGGACAGGTTTGTGTCATATAATTTGAGGAATTAGATGAGAGATGAGTTTGATCTTCTAGAGAAGGTCTCTATGGCTGTTATGGACTACGAGACACGCTTTTATGCCTTGTGTCAATATTCTTATGCCAATATATTCACTGAGTTTAGGAAGATTCAGAATTTTGTGAAGGGGTTAGTTGTTTCTCTTTAGCTAGCTACGACTCAAGTGGTAGTATATGGGGCATCATTTTAGACTATAGTGGATCATGCTAGGATGACTGAGTCTATTCTTTGAGGGTTTCAGGGATTCACCAAGAATATGCACCATTAAGGCATGTTTAGAGGTCATACTCCTTGAGGTAGAGATTCTAGAGGCTTCCATGGATACTATAATAGACCAGTGCAGGCAGCCTTATAGGATTTAGGTAGCGGGTCTTTTGTTTCAGCAGATTTGTGTGGTTGTTCTAGCTCAATCATACTTCCTCTTATTGAGTCAGGCTGTAGTGGTTGCTATGTGTGCGATGAGGTTGGCTATTTGGTCAAGGACTATCCCTACTGTGTGTTTAGGACTACTCTTATATTGACTGTAAGAGGTAGAAGTTCTACTAAAGGTGAGCGGGGCTGAGGTAGTGGTTCCCATGGTGGTGGTTGAAGGGCTTCTCAGTCAGGTTATGGTTATGGACAGTGCTTTTCTATACTTCCTAAACCATAGGTAAAGGCTTTTGATGCTGTCATCATAAGTATCATCCCTATTTGCTTTAGACCAGCTTTTGTGTTATTTGATCTGGAGTCAACTTTCTCCTATGTGTTTGCATATTTTGCTTCAGGTTTTGATTTTACTAGTGAGCCACTTGCGATGCCTATCCATGTATCTAGACCTATAGAAAACTCTTTAGTGGTGGATTGGGTGCATCGATCTTGTGTTATGATTTTTACTAGGCGTGAAACTTAGGTAGATCCAATTGTCCTAGATATTATTGATTTTGATATCATCTTAGGTATGGATTGTTAGCTCTTTATATGCTATCCTATATTGTTATGCTCAGACTGTAACCTTAGCTTCGCTGGGTGTGCCAAGGATAACTTGGAAGGGTGTGGTTCATTTAGGTCCAAAGAGATTTTCTTTAGGCTTGTCTCTTGGTTTAGAGGGGATGTTTGTCTTATTTGGATCATATACATGATACTAGTGCTGCTTCACCTCCTTCTTTGGATTCTTTCATATTGTCCATGAGTCCATGGATGTTTTTCCTATGAATTTTCCTGGTGTGTCTCTGGATCGTGATATTTACTTTAGATGTTGAGTCAGGTACCAAGCCCATTTCTATTTTTTCTTATAGGATGGCCTTAATAGAGTTAAAGGAATTAAAGAATCTATTGTAGGAGTTATTAGATAAGGGATTTATCTGACCTAGTATATCACCTTGGGGTGCGCCTTTCTTATTTATGAAGAAAAAGGATAGGTCTATGTGTATGTTTATTGATTATCAGTTGAACAAGGTAACAATTAAGAATAATTATCCTCTTCCTCATAGTGATGATTTTCTTGATCAACTTCAGGGTGCTTCAGTGTTTTCAAAGATTGATTTGAGATTTGGGTATCAGCAGTTGAGGATTATAGCTTTTGACATTCTGAAGATAACTTTTCGAATATGATATAATCATTATGAGTTCTTGGTCATGTCCTTTGGGTTGACCAATGCCCCAGCTGCATTCATAGAGTTGATAAATTTTGTATTTCAATCGTATCTTAACATTTTGTTATTGTATTTATAGATGATATCTTGGTTTATTCCAAGAGTGAGGCTAACCATGAGGAGCATTTATGGATTGTGCTTCAGAGATTGTGGGATGAGAAATTGCATGCTAAGTTCTCTAAGTGGGAGTTTTGGTTGGAATCTGTCTTTTTCTTTGCTAATACGGTGGGCAAGGATGGTATTATGATCTATTCAACCAAGATTGCAACGGTTCGTGATTAGGCTAGGCCTACTTCTCCTACCAAGATTTGGAGTTTTGTTGGTTTAATAGGTTACTATTGACACTTTGTTGAGCGTTTTTCATCTATTGTAGCTCCGTTGATGAAGTTGACTTAGAAGAAGATTTCCTTTTAGTGGGTCGATGCTTGTGAGATGAGCTTTCAAAAGCTAAAGGATTTGTTGACTTCATCTCCTATCTTGACTTTGCCCAAGGAGGGCATAAGTTTAGCTATCTTTTTGTGATGCTTCAGGTGTTGGGTTAGGTGTTTGTGTTAATACAGAAGGGTAAGGTAATTGTGTATGCTTCTCGTCAATTGAATTCCCATGAGAGGAATTACCCTACCTATGACTTAGAGTTTTGCGCGGTTTTATTTTCTTTGAAGTTGTGGAGGCATTACTTGCATGGAGTCCATTGCGAGATTTTCTTGTATCATCATAGCCTTCTTTTTTTCTTCACCCAATAAGATCTTATTATGAGGCAGCACCGATGGCTTGAGTTGCTTAAGGATTATGACTTGACTATTCTTTATCATTCGAGTAAGTCTAATGTGGTTGCAGATGTCTTGAGCCAAAAGTCGACTAGCATAGGTAGATTGACATATCTTTTGACTCAGAAGCAACCTTTGGCATTAGAGGTTCAGTCTTTGGCTAATCAGATGGTTAGGCTTGATATTTGACACTTAGGTTTATTTTGGAATTTGTTGAGGCTAGGTCTTCCTTGATAGAGAAAATTTGGGCTCATCAATTTAATATTGTTGGGTTGAGAGTTATTTGGGATAAGGTCTTGAATGGTCAGGCTAAAGAAGCCTCGCTTCATTCAGCTAGTGTTTTGAGGATTGGAGTCCAAGTTTTTGTGCTTAGAGTGGGTGACATGATTAGATTGATTTTTGAGGAGGCTCACTGTCCTCGATATTCCATTCACCCGAGAGTGTCTAAGATGTATTATTATTTGAGACAACATTATTAGTTGGGTGGTATAAGGAAGGATGCAGCAGACTTTATAGCTCATTGCCTATGTTGTCAGAAGGTGAAGGCAGAATATTTGAGACCTGGTGGTTTGTTTCCGAGGTTACCCATTCCTTAGTAGAAATAAAAATGAATTACTATGGACTTTGTAACTTGATTTCCACGTATTTCTCATGGTTTTGATAATGTTTAGGTTATCATGGATCGATTGACCAAATTTGCTTATTTTATTCATATTTAGGTTTATTTTAGTGCTGAGAGGTTGAACTATATCTATATTCATGAGATAGTTCATCTTCATTGTGTGCCAATGTCTAATATATCAGATCGAGTTTCATTATTCACATCTTACTTTTAGAAGACTTTTTAGGAGGAGTTAGGTACCCGAGTTGATCTTAGTACAACATTTCGCCCCCAGGCCGATGGACAGTCAAAATAGACTATTCATGTTTTAGAGGATATGCTCCACGCTTATATGATGGACTTTGGTAGTCAGTGGATGCAACATCTAGCTTTGGTAGAGTTTACGTATAATAATAGCTACTATTCTAGTATTGAGATGGCTCCTTTGGGGGATTTGTATGGTAGGCATTGTCGCTCTCTAGTTGGTTGGTTTAAGGTTTTTGAGGTTAGACTTGCTTTGTGAGTGTTTGGATAGAGTTAGGGTCATTCAGGATAGACTTCGAGTGACTCAGAGTAGGCAGAAGTGCTATGCGAATCATAGACTTCGTGCTTTGAGATTTAGTATTGGTGACTGAGTATTCCTTCATGTGTCTCCCATGAAGGGCGTGATGAGGTTTGGGAAGAGGGGCAAGCTTAGCCCTAGGTATATTGGACCTTTTGAGATCCTTCAGACTCTTTGGGATATGTCTTATGAGTTAGCATTGCTCCCTGATTTATAAGTTGTTCATCTAGTTTTTTATGTTTCCATGCTTCAGAGATACATTCCGAATGAGTCACATGTCATTCGTTGGGATTCAATGTAGTTAGATTAAAGGTTGTCTTTCGTTGAGGAGCCTGTCTCTATCTTAGTTAGGGATGTGAGATAATTGCGTTCTAGAGATATTCTAGTGGTTAAGGTCTAGTGGAGACATCATCATGTAGATGTGTCTACTTGGGAGGTCAAGTTTGATATGTGTGGTAGTTATCCCCAACTTTTTGCTGATTCAAGTATTTCTCTTGCCTTTAGTTTGGCGATGAACTAGATTTTTATTGGTGGATGATGTAATGACCTGATTTTTGATGATTTATGTAAGATATTCATTTTTATTATAATTTGACCATTTTACCCTCCACGAGGTTGCATCATGGCTTTTATGGGGTGTGAGGATGATTTTCATGATTCCCTATGCATTTCGATGTGATTTGTGCGAGATTGTGGTTTCTGATGGTTCTAAAGGTTTATTAGTTAACTTTGATAAATATTTATTGATCTGTGTGTCGGATGGAAAAATGGACTGTGCTAGTAGATCTGGAATGTAGATTTTAGGTCGCTGTAAGACCCCACAAAATTTCTAAGCTATATTCAATCCTTTAAACTTGTCAAGGGGTCCCAGACTTAGAAAACTCTAGCTAATTTCCTAGACATAGCTTATTTTTGGCCTTCGAAAGTTGTCAATCTCATTTCGCCACCTTAATGTCCTTTAATGTTCCGTATGTTTGTTAATTCATGATCAGAGAGGTCAATAGGTTTTCCCGGATAAGTTTTGGATTTTTCGGACCTCAATTAGACCACGTTTGGAGTCCCAAAACAGTGGACAAACGCGATCTTGGTGCGCCGCGTCGCCCATCGTGTTGGTTAATATTGCTATAGGGACTGCCAGTGAAACTACTTACGCTTGGCACGATCATGGAGCGATGCATTAGGTATCGCGTCGATGCCCAATTTTAGTCATTAAATGTCCATATTTTTAAGGGCAAAAGGGTCATTTCCCACCCCTATATAAAACCTATAACACGTAATTCAGCCATTTTCACCAAAAATATACTAGTTTCTCTCAATTTTCCTCAAGAACAAGTTTAGGGTTTTCAATTGGGGATTCAAATTCAAGGAAACTCCACCGTCAAACTTCGTAGAATCAAGAACTAAGGTATGCATAATGTTCATTTATGGATTCCTTCCATCCATGAAGTTCAAGAATCAAGTTTTAAATCATGTAATGTGAATATTTTGTTGTTGGTTGATTATGTTCATGAGATTATGATGATGTGATTCCCAAGATGGAATCTTTATGTGTTGTTCATGAAACTATGTTAATGTGTGGCTTGAAATCTATAAGTTTAGTCGATTCATGGAGTTTTGAAGTGATAATGTGATGATTATGCCTATGCCTTAAGTTGTGCATGCAAGGTGTTTGATAAAATGCCCAAGGGACTAGAAATTAGGCATCATAGCTCAATTATGACCCAAATGATAAGTGCAAGCTTTACCCTTATGATCACAATGACTTCTATGATATTGTTGTGCATTATAAATGTTTTATAAAATGCTCATGAGACTAGTTGATGAAATTATAACACATTTATATACTTTCCTATTCATGTACAAAATTATGATAACCATGTACTTCATAAAATCCCTAACTTATTGTATTATGGATTATTGATGTTGGTCATGTATTCAAGAATGCCATGCCTGCTAGTTCCCTTCTATCGAGTCCTGGGGGTACTTGTACCCGATAATTTAGCTGTGTGCCTAGAGCCAGTGTCATGTTTCCATGATATCCTCAGTCAAGCCATGGTCAGTAGAATTCAGTCAGTCATGTGACTCAGGAAAACTCAGTAAACTCAGTAATCCCAGAATCTCAGTAGTATTACGTCAGTCAACGAAACCCAAGGAACTCAGTCTAGTTCAGTTCAGTTAATCGTGTTCAGTGTCTATTCAGATGAGAGTAGGATTTAGCACCGAGTGAGTCCAAGGATGGGAACTCACCTGTTATTAGAGGGTGTGATTCTTAGAAGCAGTCCTTGTGCTCCAGAACTACGTAGCCAGCGCAGGTTGAGACATCAAACTTGCTATTTTGAGGGTAGATGAGGTGGCTTAACCTGTTATATGAGGGTCCCACCATTCTTCTTTGAGTACCTGCTATATGAGGGATCACTCATAGCTTGTCCTTACCAGTGGAATGGTTTGACACCCTTCCAATTGGGGTTACAGACTGGACCCAACCTCAACTATATAGCTTTATTTGGGGCATGTCAGATAGATGACTACTTCCTACAGTTACAGTCTCAGTTTCTGTCTCAGTAATGGAACTCAAATAGTTCTACAGAATTTAGGACTGTCAGCTATAGTTAATTTATTACAGTACGGAACCCAGCTAGTTCCATCAGAACCTAGACTGTCAAACATAGTCGCTTAGTATCAGTTATATCCATTATCAGTAACTCATGTTATCAGTATTCAGACTTAGTAGTCAGTATCATCACGAATTCAGTTACAGTCACTCATTCATGCATGTATTCTCACGTTCATGTTATACAATCAGTTAGCATTGTTCATGCATCTAAACTCTTTGCATTCATCGTACCTCACTTGCATACCAGTACATTCAATCGTATTGACGCATTTGCGCTATGCTTTTTTACACTATAGGTTCAGAAGCACAAGTTCCAGAGTATCAATAGTATTCCAGCTTTCTGCAGCCAGATTTAGCAGTGAATCCTCATCATTCGAGGACAATATGATTATTTATTTCATTTTTTCAGCTTAGTTTTCAGTAGATGGAGTTAGTTGGGGACATGTCCCATCAATTCCTTTTTCAGACAGTTCAGTCAGTTAGAGGCTTTCGGAGAAGATTCAGACTTTAGTATTTTCAGATATTTACTTTAATTTTGGTATTGTGATACCACATTATTCGGAGATTGTTTTATTAGATGTTTTATTCTATTTTTGAACCTTATGGCATGTTTCAGCCTACTATTTCTGCATTTTACACGATGTATGTAGTATACAGGTACAAATATCAGTCATGGGTTAGCTTGTAGTACTTCGGGGTCATGCGCACCGTGTATCATTCCAGGTACCAGATTCAGGGTGCTACAAACTTAGTATCAGAGCCTAAGGTTCAATAGAGTTCTTGGAAGTCTGAAAGCCTCATTTAGTAGAGTCTTGTACATGGGTGTGTTGTGCGCCACATTGATGTGAAGGAGGCTATGAGATGTTTTAGGAATAGTTTCCCTTCTTTCAGTATTTATGTCGTGCCAGTGAGTGTGAGCTAAAATTTAACTCTCAGTCTAATCCGTTTCTCCCTTTCTTCTAAAGAATATGCCTCCCAAAAGAAGAAACGGAAATTAGTCAGCCCCTCAGCCCGTCCAAGCGGATCCCTTGGATGAACACATTTCTCATGCAATGTTCAGAGCTGCATTTACCACTCTTGCTAATTCATTTGCTGGTCAGAATGAACGACTAACTATCATTCCAACCAAACCTAGTGGCCAATTCAGCTGCAGCCAAGATTTGAGACTTCACCCGAATGGATCCTCCATCCTTCTTCGGGTCTAAATAGATGAGGACCCTTAGGAATTCCTTGATTAAGTTCAGAAGGTTACGGATATCATGGGAGTGTCAGCTTTTATAAGTGCTGAGCTAGCTGCATATCAGTTGTAGGATGTGGCTCACACATGGTTCAAACAGTGGAAGTCAGAAAGGTCAGTTGATAAAGTGCCTATTGAGTGGGAGGAGTTTGTCACTGCATTCTTAGATAGATTCTTTCCCCAAGAGCTGAGGGAAGCTATGGTGTTAGAATTTAACAACCTCAGGCAGGGCATAAGTTTACTCAATTAGCCTGATATACTCCTCATGTGGTTGCAGATAGCAGGGCCAAGATGAGTATGTTTGTTTCTGGGGTGAATGATAGTGTGATTAATGAGTGCAGGTCCGCGATGTTGAATAGTGACATGAACATAGCCAAGCTTATGACCCATGCTCAGTAGATAGAAGAGTAAAAGATTAAGATGAGAGAGAAGTAGAATACGAGAGCAAGGGCATGTAGTTTCAACTTTGCTCAGCCTAAGTCAGAGGGAGGAAATCGTTCTCAGTTTTGTCCTAAGTCATCAGTTCCATCTCCTTCTTCAGATAGTACTCCAGTGCTGAAATTCAGAGACAACAATAGAGATAGGGCGCCAGGCTCTAAATCTCAGGGCTGTGTTAGCAGTACCCGAACCTATCCTCTTTGTTAGATATGTGGCAAGCACCACCAGGGTACTTGCAGAGCGGGCAATGGTATTTGTTTTGGATGTGGCAAGCTAGGCCACAAAGTCAGAGATTGTCCCAGCCAAGTCCTTAGGGTCAGCTTAACCATTCCTCAGCTCAGTCTGGTCGCTCGAATCAGTAGGGTGCCACCTCTAGTGCTACTAGTGGGCAATGACCAAATAGATTTTATGCTTTCCAGTCCCGACAGGATCAGGAAAATTCTCCTGATGTGGTTACTGGTACGTGATAGATATTTCACTTGCATATTTACGCCTTGCTAGATCCATGAGCTTCTTTGTCTTTTGTTACTCCTTACATAGTAGTTGATTTTAGAGTCAGTCCCGAAATTCTAGCAGAGCCCTTTTCATTCTCTACCCCAGTGGGTAAAACCATCATAGCCCGATGGGTATACAGGAACTGTCCGGTCATGATATTTCAAAAAGTCATCTCAGCAGACTTAGTCGAATTAGAGATGACTGATTTTGATGTCATTCTCAGCATGGATTGGAGCATGGATTGGCTTCATTCCTGTTATAACACAGTCGACTGCAGAAACAGAGTTGTCCTATTTTAGTTTCTGAATGAATCTATCCTAGAGTGGAAGGGTAGTACTTCAGCTTTCAGAGGTCAGCTTATTTCCTACCTTCGGGCATGGGAAATGATATCTTAGGGATGTGTCTATCATCTTGTTTGAGTTAAGGACACTAGTTTCGAAACTCCCAGTCTTGAATCAATTCCAGTAGTAAATGAATATTCAGATGTCTTTCCCGAAGACCTTCTTGGAATTCCTCCCGAAAGGGAAATAGACTTCGGCATTAATCTTCTTCCAGATACTCAGCCTATATCTATTTCGCCATACAGAATGGAACCAGCAAAACTCAAAGAACTGAAAGAAAAGTTGAAAGATCTCTTAGATAAGGGATTCATCAGACCCAGTGAGTCCCCTTGGGGAACACCAGTCTTATTCGTGCACAAGAAAGACAATTCTCTCAGAATATTTATTGATTATGGTTAGCTCAATAAAGTCATGGTCAAGAATAAGTATCCACTTCCCCGAATCGACGACTTATTTGATCAACTTCAGGGTGCCAGCTATTTCTCTAAGATAGACCTCAGATCAGGCTTTCATCAGCTCAGAGTCAGGGAACGTGATGTTCCAAAAATAGCTTTTCAAACTCGGTATGGTCACTTCAAATTCCTAGTCATGTACTTTGGTCTTACCAATGCCCCTGCAGCTTTCATGGACTTGATGAACTGTGTGTTCAAGAAGTACTTAGACATTTCATCATAGTCTTCATAGATGATATTCTTATCTATTCCCAAGTGAACGTGATCACACAGACCATCTCAGAATCATACTTTAGACTCTCAGAGATCATCAGTTATTCGCCAAATTAAGTAAGTGTTAATTTTGTCTAAGTTCATTAGCATTCCTTAGTCATATCATTTCCGGTGATGGCATTAGTGTAGATCCTCAAAAGATCGAAGCAGTAAGAAACTATCCCAGACCTGTCTCTCCATCTGATATCAGGACTTTCTTGGGTTTGGATGGCTATTACAGATGGTTTGTTGAGGGATTTTCTTTTATTGCATCCCCTATTTCTAGATTGACACAGAAGAAAGTCAAGTTTCAGTGGTCAGATCCTTGCAAGAAGAGTTTTTAGGAGTTGAAGACTCGACTCACCTCAGCTCTAATTTTGGCTCTTCCAGATAGTTCAGATGGTTTCATAGTGTATTATGATGCATTCAGAGTAGGTTTGGGTTGTGTCCTCATGTAGTATGGTAAGGTCATAGCCTATGCCTCCAGGCAGCTTAAACCCCATAAGAAGAATTATCCTACTCAGGATCTAGAGTTAGCAGCCATAGTTTTTGCCTTAAGATTTGGAGGTATTATCTATACAGTGTTCATGTAGATTGGTTCACAGATGGTTCAGATAGTTTTGTAATGTATTGTGATGCATTTAGAGTAGGTTTGGGTTGTGTCCTCATGCAGTATGGTAAGGTCATAGCCTACGCCTCCAGGCAGCTTAAACCCCATAAGAAGAATTATCCTACTCAGGATCTAGAGTTAGCAGTCATAGTTTTTGCCTTAAGATTTGGAGGAATTATCTATACGGTGTTCATGTAGATTGGTTCACAGATCATAAAAGCCTTCAGTATGTATTCTCTCAGAAAGATCTTAATATTTGTTAGAGAAGGTGGTTAGAGCTCGTGAAAGATTATGACATGAGTGTCCTTTATCATCCGGGCAAGGCCAACGTAGTGGACGACACTTTCAGTAGTCTGTTTATGGATAGTGTTGTTCATGTTGAGGACAGTAAGAGGAAGCTAGCTCAATAAGTCCATAAGCTTGCCAGACTAGGTGTCCATCTTGTTGATTTGGAAGAGGGTAATTTATGGGTTCAGAGTAGTTCAGAATCATCCCTAGTTTCCGAGATGATAGAGAATCAAGATAGAAATCCCAGTCTTGTTCAGTTGAAAGAGTCAAACAAAGATAAAAAAGTAGAGGTTTTCTCCCAAGGGGGAGATGGTGTATTGTGTTGCCAGGGTCATCTGTGTGTGCCAGGTGTAGATGATTTAAGGCAGCGAATTCTTTCAGAAGTGCATGGTGCGTGCTACTCTATTCATCCAGGGGCCACAAAGATGTACCGCGACTTGCGGGAGATCTATTCATGGAGTGGGATAAAGATAGATGTGGAAGAGTTTGTGGCTAAGTTCTCCACATGTCAGCAGGTTAAGATAAAGCATCAGAAGCCTAGTGGGTCCATACAAGAGTTCAATATTCCTACTTTGAAATGGTAACAAGAGAACATGGACTTCGTGATGGGTTTTCCTCGTACTCGTCATCAACATGATTCAGTTTGGGTCATTGTAGATAGAATGACCAAATCAGCTCATTTCCTTCCTGTCCATACCTCTTATTCAATCGAGGATTACGCCAAACTCTATATCAGAGAGTTGATCAGATTGCACGGTGTTCCATTGTATATTTTCTCAGACAGAGGTACCCAGTTCACCTCTTATTTCTGGAAAGTGTTCCAAAGAGGTCTTGGTACCTAAGTTTATCTCAGTACAACCTTTCACCCTCAGATAGATGGTCAAGCAGAAAGGTCCATTCAGACTTTAGAAGATATGCTGCGAGCATGTGCAATTGATTTCAAGGGTAGTTGGGATGACCACTTGCCTTTGATTGAGTTTGCATACAACAACAACTATCATTCCAGTATTAAGATAGCTCCATTCGAAGCTCTCTATGGTAGGAGGTGAAGATCTTTGGTCGATTCGCTCGAAGTTAGTGAGGCCTCAGTTATAGGGCCTGACTTAGTATTCGATGCCTTAGAAAAAGTACGGTTGACCAGAGAAATACTTCGGGCTGCTCAGAGCCGACAAAAGTCTTATGCGGATGTGCGCAGAAAGGATCTCGAGTTTGAGATTGGTGACTTTGTTTTTATAAAGATCTCTCTCAAAAAGGGAGTGAAGAGATTTGGCAAGAAGGGAATGCTCATTCCCCGATATGTCGGTCCCTTCAAAATTCTCAGTCGCTTTGGCAAGGTAGCTTATGAGCTTAAATTACCTTCAAATCTAGCCCCAGTTCATCCAGTCTTCCATGTCTCTTTTCTTAAGAAGTGCATAGGTGACCCAACAGCCGTAGTCCCAGTTGAGGGTGTAGATATTAGGAACATCCTCTCTTATGAAGAGATTCTAGTCGAAATTCTTGACTACTAGACTCGTAGACTGAGGAACAAGAAAGTTCCTCTAATCAAAGTTCTTTGGCGAAATCAGTCCGTTGAGGGAGCTACTTGGGAAGCAGAAGCAGACATGCGGACCAAGTATACTCACCTCTTCTCCGCTAATTCAGACTCAGCCTAAGGTAATAGCTTTTCTTAAATCTTGTTCATGTTTTATGTCCAAATTTCAGTTACTACTTGACATTCATTTTCATGCTCAGATTCTTATTATAAACTCGGTATTAAATTAGCATTGCATATCCAGTCATATGTTCATGCATTATGTTAGTCACGTATTCATGCATCAGATATGCATCTTCAGTATGAGAAACTCAGCTTATCAGAAATCTTAGTCATGCATTCATAAATTAGTTACGCATGCATCAGATATGCATGTTCAGTATGATACATTCAGTTTATCAGTCATGTTAGTCATGTAATCATGTTATAGTTATTCATATCCCATATGTACTTAAGTTATCGTTTCTCCTCATTCAGTCAGTTTCATTTGAGGATAAATGTTCCCAAGGGGGAGATATTGTAAGACCCCGTAAAATTTCTAAGCTTCATTCAGTCCTTTAAGCTTGTCAAGGGGTCCCAGACTTAGAAAACTCTAGCTAAGTTCCTAGACTTGGCTTATTTTTGTCCTTCA
This sequence comes from Capsicum pubescens, assembly GCA_030864215.1. Taxonomy (NCBI): domain Eukaryota; kingdom Viridiplantae; phylum Streptophyta; class Magnoliopsida; order Solanales; family Solanaceae; genus Capsicum; species Capsicum pubescens. The sequence goes on from CM061548.1 coordinate 242,094,737, forward strand.
AAAGTTGGCAATCTTATTTCGCCACCTTAATGTCCTTTAATGGTTCGTATATTTGTTAATTCATAATCAGAGAGGCAATAGGTGTTCCCGGACAAGTTTCAAATTTTTTGGACCTCGATTAGACCGCATTTGGTGTCCGAAAATAGTTGACCAACGCTATCTTGGCGCGCCGCGTCGCCCATCGCGTTGGTTAACATTATTGCAGGGACTTCCAGTAAACTACTAACGCTTGGTGCAATTATGGCGCGACGCGTCGGGATCGCGTCGATGCCTAAGTTTAGTCATTAAATATTCGTATTTTAAGGGAAAAAGAGTCAATTTCACACCCCTATATAAACCCTATAACACGTAATTCAGCTATTTTTCAGCCAAAATATACTAGTTTCTCTTAATTTTCCTCAAGAACAAGTTTAGGGTTTTCCATTGGGGATTCAAATTCAAGGAAATTCCACCTTCAAACTTTGTAGAATCAAGAACTAAGGTATGCATAGTGTTCATTTATGGATTCCTTCCATCCATGAAGTTCAAGAATCAAGTTTTAAATCATGTATTGTGAATATTTTGTTGTGGGCTGATTATGTTCATGAGATTATGATAATGTGATTCCCAAGCTGGAATCGTTATGTGTTGTTCATGAAACTATGTTAATGTGTGGCTTGAAATCTATAAGTTTAGTCAATTCATAGAGTTTTGAAGTGATAATTTGATGAGTATGCCTATGCCTTAAGTTGTGCATGCAAGGTGTTTGATAAAATGCCTAAGGGACTAGAAATTATGCATCATAGCTCAATTGTGACCCAAATGATAAGTGTATGCTTTACCCTTATGATCACAATGACTTCTATGATATTGTTGTGTATTATAAATGTTTTATAAAATTCTCATGAGACTATTTGATGAAATTATGACATGTTTATATGCTTTCCTATTCATGTATAAGATTATGATAACCATGTATTTCATGAAATCCCTAACTTATTGTATTATGGATTATTGATGTTGGTCATGTATTCAAGAATGTCAGGCATTGTTAGTTCCCTTCTATCGAGTCTTAGGGGTTCTTGTACCTAACAATTTAGCTGTGTGCCTAGAGCCAGTGTCATGTTTTCACGATATCCTTAGTCAAGGCATGTTCAGTAGAATTCAATCAGTCATGTGACTTAGGAAAACTTAGTAAACTCAGTAATCCCAGAATCTCAGTAGTATTCCGTCAGTCAACAGAACCCAAGGAACTCAGTCCAGTTCAGTTCAGTTAATCATGTTCAGTGTCTATTCAGATGAGAGTAGGATTTAGCACCAAGTGAGTCCAAGGATGGGAACTCACCTATTATTAGAGGGTGTGATTCTTAGAAGTAGTCATTATGCTCTAGAACTACGGAGCCAGCGTAGGTTGAGACATCAAACCTTCTATTTTGAGGGTTGATGAGGTGGCTTAACCTGTTATATGAGGGTCCCACCATTCTCCTTTGAGTGCCTTCTATATGAGGGATCACTCACAACTTGTCCTTACTAGTGGCGTGATATTAACACCCTTCCAATTGGGGTTACAGATTAGACCCAACCTCAACTATATTGTTTTATTTGGGGAATGTCAGATAGATGACTACTTCTCACAGTTATAGTCTCAGTCTCAGTCTCAGTAATAGAACTTAGATAGTTCTACAGAATTCAAGACTGCCATCTATAGTTAATCAGTACAGTACGGAACCCAGTTAGTTCTATCAGAACCTAGACTGTCAGACATAGTTGTTCAGTATCAGTTAAATCAGTTATTAGTAACTCATGTTATCAGTATTCAGACATAGTAGTCAGTATCATCACAGATTCAGTTATAGTCATTCATTCATGCATGTATTCTTACGTTCATGTTGTATGTTCATGCATCTAAACCCTTTGCATTCATCCTACCTCACTTATATACCAGTATATTCCATCATAATGATGCATTTGAGCTATGGTGTTTTATACCATAGGTTCAGAAGCACGAGCTCCAGAGCATCAGTAGCATTCCAGCTTTCAGCAGCCAGATTTAGTAGTGAGTCCTCATCATTCGAGGAGGATTTGATTATTTATTTCATTCTTTCAGCTAAATTTTCAGTAGATGGAGTTAGTTGGGGACATGTCTCATCAACTCTTTATTCAGACAGTTCAGTTAGTTAGAGGCTTTTGGACTAGATTCAGACTTCAGTATTTTCAGATATTTACTTTAATTTTGGTATTATAATACCACATTATTTGGAGATGGTTTTATCAGATGTTTTATTCAGTTTTTGAACCTTATGGCATGTTTCAGCCTACTATTTCTGCATTTTCCATGATGTATGTAGTGTACAGGTACAAATATCAGTCATGGGTTAGATTGTGGTCCTTCGGGGTCATGAGAACCGTGTAGCATTCCGAGTACCAGATTCGGGGAGTTATAGTGGCTAACATGGTTGGTGTGGTTTTACGACTTTTATATCTCATTTTGACTGTCGGTTTAGATAGTTGTAAAATTGGGATTTCAGTGGTTAAATTTGTGAAGACGACATTTTTTTGAATATTTGATATGGACATTGAGTCTGGAGCATCAAATTTGATAGGGTAGCATAGTTCATTTCCGTTCTCAAGATTTCTAATGAATCCCGAGGGATCCGCAAATACTTGGAATTCTCCTAGTTTTTATTTGGTGAACCACTTAAGTGACTATTGGTCGCTTAAGCGACATGGCAGGCAACCAGGGGTATCACTTAAGTTACTTTCTCATTGCATAAGCAACAACTAATACTTATGCAACATCTGTGCTGCCAGTGGGTATCGCGTAAGTGACACCTAGTTTCTTAAGCGACCCGATGATCGCTTAAGCGATGCCTGGGTGTTATAAATTTTCCATTTTCATATTTTTTTCACCATTTTTGAGACTTGGATCCTGGTGTTTTGATTTTTTTGGCAATTTCTTACACTTCTAAGCTTGGGTAAGCACCAAACTCCTATTTCAATTAATTTTGTTCAATTTTTGTCATTTTAATCCTTTTAAAACTTGGATTCAAATTAAAATTTAGAGATTTTGGACCGAAAGACCTAAGTTAGTAGTTTCTCGAATTAAACCCCGATTTCAACTCATTTTCACTTAGGTTTTCTTCTATAATTTCTTTCATCATAGGGGATATATTTTTGGACTAAAATTTTTATTTCACCCTTCTTTTTAAAAACCCGCTTCGGTGGTCTATTTTGACCCCGACCTGGAAATGGACACTATGGGCATCATGGGCTTTCTTTTAACGTGTAGACTCTATATTTGCATATTTTAGTTGATTCTGGATTCGTTCATTAGGTGAAATCTCAGTGTTGAATGCTTGTTTGTATTGATATACGACATTTGAGCTAGGTAATGGATTAACTTTGACAAACTGGGCTAGGTAGTAATATAGGTATAAAATTATGTTACGAGTGTGGGAACTAATCATGGAAATGGAATACTATTGTTTCGTGCCCTTGTGGGGGGGGGGCTATGCTTTGTTATTTGGTGGTTTTGAGAAACTATGTGCTATATGTGACCGTGTGGGTCTTATACGATATTGTTGGCCTTATGTATGTATATTGGGTTGTATCCGTTCTGATGAGAAATCCTAAATTGAAATTTTTATGTGGTATTGTCACGACCCAATTTCTCAAGTTATGATGGCGCCTACTATAACCCACCAGTAAGCAAGCCAAACTCATAGTCTGAAATGGCTAGTAATGGACCACTCAAATAGATAAAGCAAGGAATACGAAAAAAGATGCAATAATAGACCAAATACATAATAAAGTCCCAAAACTTGGTGGTATCAGTACAAGAGATGCTAATAATACAAGAGTGCCAAGTGATTTCAACTGAATACACGAATATAACTTATTTTCGAATAGAACATAGTGACTAGTCTAATACATAAGAGAGAGATAGGTAATACTCTGAACGTTGGGAGCTCACTCTATGTCTTTGAACCATGGCTTCTCCGTAAAATGCACATATCAATGGCAATAACTTGTGCTAGATTTGCAGGCTGCAGAAGTATAGTATCAGTACCAAACGAATGGTACTCAGTAGGCAACTGCCAACTAAGCTCTAAAGATAAGGCAGATATACATAACATATAAATAGAATGGAAAATACACCCAAGCGTTTAGCAGCCACATAAAATAGCCAATGAGATAGTAAGGATAACCTATTCTATTCATGTCCAAGAGACTAACATAATCAGGCTATGAAAGTATTAAAGATGAACTGTCCTATTTCATCCATACTCAAAAATCTCGATACTATATCGTATATCACTGGCCACTACATAACGTAAAAGTGGAAGGAAGACTTATATATAAGTATACAAGGCCAAGGAATGAATATACAATTTTAATCAATGAAATGAAGTGATATACAGAAACACCATAGCTACATATATCTAGGTATGCATATATATATAAGTATATGATCGAAGTCTACTCGAAGTACATCCTAGATCATCAAACCAACTATTTGAGAACTCATAATCATAGCAGGATCTAGTGCTAGAATACTCAGGGTTCTAATTTATATTCCTAATCATTAGATGGTCATGCATAATAATATAATCATAAGATAAATATGCAGAATCATACCCCAAGTATCGATACCAAATTAATGACCAATCTATCATAAACTAGCCATAAAAATTATAATAACAATGTCAATAACAACGCGGGTAATCAGATATTTCAGACAACCAACTGCCTTATCGAGCCTATGCGTACCCCTACCACCCGATGACTAGAAGGTTCAATCAGCATACAACAACATAAGGCATAGTCATCACCCATATCTATGCAACCATCCCATACCATCTATAGATATAGGCACATACTGGTGATAGGCTATGCATATACAAGTATGAATGCAACATAATTTACAGCCTTGTTATCATTATAATATCCTCCAGCCTTGCTGGGTATCATCACATCATCATAATATCCTCCATCCTTTCCGAACATCATCACTTCATCATAATATCCTTTGGCCTTGACGGGTATCAATATATCATCATAATATCCTCCAATTTTTTTGGGCATAATCACATCATCATAATATCCTCTGGCCTTTCCGGGTATCGTCATATCATCATAATATCCAAATCAATGTCAATAATTGAGAACGAGCCCCACGAGGACTAAAGTAAAATGCAAACCCTACGAGGGCTAAAGTAAAGTTTAAGCCCCACGAGGGCTAAAGTAAAGTGCAAACTACATGAGGGATAAAGTAAATAATTATGAGCACAGAATCAAGGTAGATTATATTTCCATAATTCATCACTCATCATCAATATTACATTATCCATAAGCATATATATATATATATATAATAGGTACACGAAATCAAGTTGTGGCTAAAAAAGAGTAAATCTGTAAGTTGGTTGCCCGAAGTGAACTTCAGGACTAAATCTCTATACAAGTGTAGAAAAGGTCAAAATATCTCAGAGTGAATGGTAGTGTCAAATCATGGACCAGAATATATCTTGGTCAAATTCTTAAATCATCATTATTAACCTCTTTTATACATGTAAATTATTCATTAAGTTAGGCGATTATTATTGTGAAGAAATCCATTTTAAGGTAGAAGGTGAGCTTTAGCCCTTAGTTATTGACAACAATAATAAGATTATAATTTGATTGGAATCGTGTCAATCATTGATGCAATAATCATGAATATACTAAATCTATACATGCCATCACCAGTATTCAAATATTGAAATCATAAACATCATACCACATCTTTCTCTATCCCATACCAGAGAGATATGTATATAAATATTCATATATTCATAAACTACAACCGTATTATTTACAAGGGTAGTTACTTCTAAGATACCCAACCAATACCATAACATGGCCTTTGGCCCAATAATATATCTGAAGTAATCATACCATTATAATCATGGACTTACGCCCACATATATAATAGGATATCATATCAATAATCATGTGTATATAAATCATCTCATGTCTATAGGCCATAACATATTCAAGAGGCATAACATCTCTAAAATCTATAAAGCATATTTATAATCATCTCACATATAGAAGGTATCTTACATCTAGGAGGCATAATGCATTAATAAGAATAACTCATACTATGAGGCATATCATATCTATGAGGCATCTCGCATCTATAGGTCATGTATCAGGACTATGCAAAATATCATATCTAATGGCCCAATATCACATCTAAGAGGAAATAATATCTCTAGTGGCCCAATGTAATTTCTATAAGGAATATCATGGACATAAGTCATTAGTCATTATCTGGGAAAACTACGACCACTATTCATAAATCCCAAAGTAACCTTACACTATGGTTTACTAGCCTTAACTATGCCTAATATCTGTAAATAAGTCCACAAAGGCTAACACAAGTCTTGACCTAAGGCGGGCCAGACAATCCCACTTCTAATTCTCAATTTCCATACTTAGAAAATCTATGCCTCAAACAAGGCTAAGGTATCTAGTTAAACTTCTAGATGTCAAGGAAGATAAAACCAATACTATGATCGGAATATCGTATAGAATGAGGGAATTTAAGTCAACTCTACTTCAAACTATGGTTTTAAAATCACAACAATAGCCAAAATAAGGTGAAACATATCAATCATACTTCTAATGTTGATACCACATGCCAAACCTAGCATTATATCATATTCATTCTACGAATTAGTTCAATCTTGGGAGAGGGAAATAGGATTCTAAAAGTTACTGAGCATTTCACCTTACGGTCTATAACCCTTATCTAATCCCCAACTTTAATAGTCAAGACTAAGGTATTCTACTCATAATCAATCTTAACATTCACATTCACACAATATATATCACACATCATCAATGAAGAAGAGTAGAAAAATCCTACATCAAAGAAGAACCACAAAATCTTGCATCATTCATCACACGTCCATCTTCACTTCAAAATCCCCAAAGTGCCATCACACTATCAAAATCATAATCTGTTCATCAACATGAGTCTAATGACTCCCATATTACACTTTTATGCTTTGGGTCCAAAAGTGATACCAAAAATCCCAAGTGGGTCCCATATATAAAAAATATATTTTTGAGGTCAACCCAATGTTCATACATAAACAAGGAATCATAACCCTCGTGAAATACATGAAAACAAAGCTAATTTGGGGCTAAAATCAAGCCCTAAGCTATAGTAGGGTTTTGTGTCAAAACTAAGAAAGTCAAGCATAAATTTAAGGGATTCTTACCTTGAATATGAAGATATTCATGATAAAAGATGTTTAAAAACTTCCTAAGTCACCCACAATGATTAATTTTAAGTTATTATACCCATTTATAGTTTTGGCTCTCAAGGGTAAAGAGAAAATGCCCAAATTTACGACATTGTGGTCTATTTATAAACCCCCTAGGCATGGAGATGCTGAGATCACCATCAATGGGCCACAATATTGCAAGGTAAATTTCCATAGGGTTTTCTACGATTGCGCTATCCTCTATCATCACAGATGACAACAGAAACTTGGATTTTTTCCAAGTTTTGGCCAATGCCCCGAGACTCGTTCAAAATCTAATTTTAGCAAATGAACTATGTAACCACACAAAATTCAATGTTCTGGATGCGTTGACAAAGTTGGATTTTCAATCTGAGGTATTTTCGACCAAATATGGGTCCCACACCCATATTTCAAATTTTTAACTTTTTGACCAATAGGTCAAAATAAGCTTGGGTGCATTGGGATACAAACCAAGGATATAACTATCCTTAAATTGATATTGTGGAGCTACTGGAATAGTCAGAATTTGTATATGAGATCATTTTACTGAAGTTTTGTCCCATTGGCCATTTGGAACCAGCAAAGTTTCTAAATAAGGAATTGGTTATAAAAAATAAACGAATTACCTGATAACCAAACCGTCAGTCCCAAAAAGTCATAATTGATTTGAGGAAGCTATGAAGAAACTCAAATAATGATAATAAACTATGAAAAATGACTGGAAGAGTCATTACAATATCTACTAATAAAAAGACTTTTTGCTAAGGTCTCGGGATTCATTTAGAATCAAATTTATGCAAATGAACTATGTAACCACACTAAATTTAATGTTTCAAATATGATGGTAAATTTATATTTTCCATACAAGGCCGTTTCAACCAAATATGGGTCCCACACCTAAATTTCTAATTTTCCAACTTTTTAACCAGTAAGTCAAAATAAGCTTGGGTGTATTGAGAACCAAACCAAAGGTTTATATAGCCTAAAATAAATATTCTGGATATGATGGAACAATCAAAATTTTCATCCAAGATCGTTTTACTGATGTTTTTGCTTGATGGCTATTTGGAACTATCAAAGACTTCTAAATTAAGAATTGACTATAAAAATCAAATGAACTACTTGATAAATAAACTATCAGCTTCAATAAGTGATAAATAACTTGGGGAAGTTACGAGAAATCCCTAATGGTGAAAATAAATAGAAATATGAAAAAATAACCTAAAAGGACATTACAGTTACCTTCTTAAGTGGGATCTCAGCTTGCCTGATTCACCATGCCTCCTTTTGTGTAAGTATAATGATGTCTTCTAAGGATCAAAAGAGGTTTGAGAGATTTACTCATTTGGGTCCTCCTAGATTCAGTGGTGCTTTGTGCGAGGATGCCTATGAGTTCTTGATTGATTATTGGGAGAAGTTTCATAATTTAGGTTTGTTTGAGTCACATAAGGTTGCTTATACTAGTTATCAGTTGAGAGATGATTCTAGAGATTGGTGGAAGTTGCTTGTTATTTACAAACCTCTTGATTCTCCTGATATGACTTAGGATCAGTTTGTCGAGGCCTTTTTGGAGAGATTTATGCTTTATAATCTTAGAGATTGGATAAGAGATAAGTTTGATTGCCTAGATCAAGGCCCCATGACTATTACAGAGTATAAGGCACGCTTTCATGACTTATCTAGATATCTTATGCTATAATTTCCACCGAGTATGAGAAGATTCAAAAGTTAATAAAGGGGTTAAATGGTTTTCTTCAGTTGGATATGTCTCAAATGGTTGTATTTGGAGAATATTTTAAGAGTATAATGGATCATGCAAAGATGACTGAAGGAATTCTTTGAGCATCTTAGGGAGGCGCTAAGAAAATGCATAATTTTGGTGAGTTCATAGGTCACACTTCTCGAGGAAGAGACTTCAAAGGCTCTCATAGGTATCATGGTAGATCGGTGCAGGTAGACTTACAGGGTTCAGGTGGTGGATCCTTTGGTTCAGAAGTTTAGGGTGGTTGCTCGGGCCTAGTGGTACCTTCTTCTTTTGATTTAGGCCATAGAGGTTACTTCGTGTGTGATTAGATTGGATATTTGACCAAGGACTATCCCTACCGGGTGATCAGAGCTACTCTTATTTCAGTTGTGAGAGGTAGGGTAAAACACCTCAGATTTTGGCCTTTGAAAATTTCTTGAGCTTTGAGCTCACTGCCCTGATTATGACTTGACCATATGAGCCATATGGTGTCTTGATGATTTAGGCGTCCCTAGTCATAGGGTGTCCAATGAATGGTGTTTGAGTTTCTATCTTGGTTACGACTTAGGTATACGAGTCGTAAGGACTAATGACGAGTTGTTAGGATGAGCCATAACCAAATCAGTAAGTTTGTGGCTTGAATCTTCTCTGAGTATGAATGGCTCACTAAGAGTTGTGAGGATAGGTTACAAGTTCAGAAGTTAAATCGCAGGTTGTCAAGTGTCTAACCCATTTGAGTTGTATGTTACGTACGACTGGACCTATTAGTCGTAGGGTCTAGTTATCAGTTGGGTGGTAGATTCATAAGGTTGACAGTGTATGGGGTTCTTGGTCACTATCTTGGGTAAATAGTTGACTTATAGTCAAAGGCAACGCTATTTCAGCTTTAAAGTTGGGGGCACTTTGGACATTTACCACTTTAACCCCTTAGAACCCATGAATTAAAACCTTTCTTGGGACTTCATTGTCATATCATTCCCAATAAAACACTCTCAAAATTATCTTTCAAACTTTCTATTTGAGCTAAGGCTAGGGTTTCAAAGAAAGTGATCATCTAGGGTTCTAAGGGTGTTATCTCTTCCAAATTTCTTTATATTTAAAGCATGTTACTCCTCCCTCATTGTTATTTTATTAGAAGCATATTTTCTAATATATGGCTTTCATGCTATCGTTATGGTTTTGAAATAAAGGTTGGGGGTTCTGAATGTTTATCATTGAATAATGTTTTCCCGTGGTTTAATTATAGTTTTCCATGTTTTAAGTATGGTTTGAACATGTGGGTGGTTGAACTTGAGAATGATAATTTTCTCTAAACTTATGACTTTTGAAGTGGTCTTGACCCCAACCATGTATTGTAAAATTTATCTGTAGTTATGAGAAAAGTGGGAATTTAAATTAGGGCTACAATATAATGCCCAGAGTGTTTGGTTTGACTTATTTCTTGAAACTAATACATGGAATAAATGGTTAAATAGTTAAGCATGGTCTTGAAAACCTTGTGGGGTACACTGGAATCACCTAAGTAAATAATTTATGAAAACTTTGTGGAGTACACAAGAATCCCCCAAGTGATTTTAATCATGAAGTCTTTGGGGTACATGGGAATCCCTTAAGTGTTGGCTTAATAAGATTAAATGCAAGCTATAGTTGGTATGACGATACCACTTAATAATGCCTTAATAATTTACTCCTTGAATTGGTTGTTTGGTTATATGTTAAATATATTGATTGGGCAATATGGGGGTTATGATAGCTAGCTGTGAAGGTGTGAGTCCGAATGACGGACACTGGAAGCTTATTTTTGTATACATGAGGGATGGTCTTGATGACCATGTGCTTGTGGGGTACAAAGGAATCCATAATACTTTACACGTATATAAGTATCATAAAGGGTAAAGGGTACAAGGGAACCCTCAACCATCTATGTCATCTCTGGTTCATGCGGCTACACACATTAGGGCTTATTTAGGGGGTAACACTAGACACATATAGCCCATGGGTGGATTTTTTACGGTAAAGCTGCACAACCCAGGTTAATGTTTTAAAAATGCATGCTAAACCTTGTTTCTTATCCCAACACGATACACGTTTGTTTTATTTGGTTTTGAATTAATGGCATTACTTTATCTTGATCCCTAAGTTACATGCTAACGTTCACCCTGCTAGCCATCTTTGGGCGCTGTATCCCCACGTAATGCAGAAATTAGCCATACTTTCACTCCTTCTACTTAGTGACTTGGTGATTTGGGGACAACTTTTGAGTCAGACTGAAGCGGTGAGATTCCATACTTCGAAAGACCCATTTCATGCTTTGGATTTCCTTATGTCATTATTATTTCTTTGATTTTGGTTTTGGCTATGGTTAGGGGTATGTCCCTGCAAGATATTCTTTGGTTTTGACTAGAGACTTTGTGTGACTACTATGGGCATGTGCAATACCGATATTGGTATTAACATTAGTATTGGTATTGGCATTTTTATTGGTATTAGATGTAATTGGTTGTGGATTTTGATTTTGGTTATAGACTCATTACAATGTCTTTAATTTAATGTTATTTTATCTTATTATATGTTCGAATTTTATTTAACATCAAATGAAGGGTGGTCAATGGTTTGGGTATTGGGGGTGGTCTCCAGTCCTGGTTAGAATTGAGTACCCGACATGACCAGGAGCTGGTTTGGGTCATGTTAGATTAGTATCAGAGCCTAGGTTCATGGTCAATTGGGTATCCATAAAGCTATGTCGAGTAGAGTCTCTTTTGAGGGTGTGTAGCGTGCCACACTCATAAGGGAGAAGCTAAGAGACATTTAGAAATATTTCTCTTTCTTGTGTTTTGTCTTCAGGTTGTAGAGCTAAGGTCCTGAAATCTTCTCTAATATTAGTTTGTTCATTTTTTAGATCATGCCTCCCAAATAATCTGAAGCTCACGGAAACTCCTCTGTCCCACCCGAGGACAACATTAATGGGACATACCCTATATATAGGGTCTATACTCGATCTAGGGTTCCAGTTCCTGATTGCTCTTCTGGAGTTCCATCAGCCCTCTCCAATCCTTCTCCAGCCTCTCAGGCTGATGTTATGAATGCTGATTTTCGTTAGTCTATTCATATGTTGGCTCAGTTGGTAGCTTCTTATTCTGAGTATGGTGCTTCTGTTACTTTATCTTTTAAGACCACAAGGGTTGGCCAGTTTATGAGGCTGAAACCTCCAACCCTTACTGGTGTTAAGGTCGAGGAGGATCCTTAAAGTTTTCTTGAAGAGATGGGAAAGATCTTCCCTGTAATGCATGCCACTAATATAGAGGGTGTGAAGTTTTCCACCTACCAATTGAAAGATGTGGCATATCAGTGGTACGAGGAATGGGACTAGTCAATGGGTGACGATGCTGAGTCAGCCCTGTAAGATGATTTTTCTAATACTTTTCTTAACTTCTTTTTTCAACAAGAGATGAGGGTGGTGAAGGCGAAAGAATTTGTTAACCTGAAGCAAGGAAAGTTTTCAGTCAAGGAGTATCACTTGAAGTTTCACCAGTTATCTTGGTATGCTCCAAAATTGGTATCTAGCATAAGGGCTAGAATGAGGAAGTTCGCTTTCATGTTATCTCGAGACTTAATTTTGAAAAGTAAGGCTGCCTTGTTGAACAAGGATATAGATATCTCTAGGTTAGTTATGTGCATACCATAGGTTGAGGAAGAAAAGAAGAAGCAGGCAGAGATATGGAAGAGGCAGAGTAAGAAGTTTATATTTTTTGAGCCGGGCAAAGGTCAATAGAAGAGTGACAGGGATGGTGGAAAGTGGTCCAAGAGGAAGTGGGGCAATTCGAGGTCGTACTTGATGTCTAGTTGTCCCTACCTAAAGTCATCTGGTGATAGGCATTTTTAGGGTGATGATAGTTCTAGGGTATAAGGTGCCCAATCTCAGGCTAATGGGTCCCAATCAGCTCCATTATATCCTCCTTGCAGATTTTATAGTTGATTACATCGGGGTTTTGATGATGAAGGAAGGTACGAGTGCTTCAACTATAGTCAGCCAAGGCATATTCTTAGAAACTATCCCATTGGTAAGGTTGCTTCTAGGGAAAACTAGGTTTTGGTAGCCTCTTCATCAGCTCCTACACAAAAAGAGTGCACCATCTGATTCCGACACTGGTTGGAAATGACTCTATGCTCTCACTATTGTTAGGATTCTGAGGCATCACCTGATGTCATTATTGGTATGTTGAAACTCTTTTCCCGTGATGTGTACTGTTTACTTGATCTGGGTTACATTTTGGTTTCGATCTCGAGTATATTTTGGACCTCTTTTCTATTTCTACCCTGATGGGTGACTCTGTGGTTTCTAGAAGAGTCTATAGGGGTTGTGTGGTATCTGTGGGTGGTCGGGAGACTGTGGATCTATTTGAATTAGACATGGTTGATTTCAATGTCATATTGGGGATGGATTGGTTGCACTCGTGCTATGCTTCTCTAGGCTGTCGAACTCGGTTGGTCATTTTTAAATTCCCTAATGAGCCGATTATTGAGTGGGAGAATGGTCTCTTGCACCCAAGGGACGGTTTATATCGTATCCTAGAGATGGGAGATTAATCTCCAAGGTGTGTCTCTATCATATGGTCTAGGTTAAAGATTCTAATTAGAGAGTCCTTCTTTACATTCCGTCCTGGTGGTGAATGAATTTACTAAGGTTTTCCATGATGACCTTCCTGGTGTCCCTCCCGATAGGGAGATTGATTTTAGGATTGATCTTGTTCTGTACATTCGTCCTATCTCTATTCCCCCATATTGAATGGCTCCACCTGACTTAAAGGAGTTAGAGAAGTAATTAAAGGATCTTTTAGACAAAGGTTACATCAGTCCTAGTGTATCCCCATGGGGTGCACTGATATTGTTCATGCGTAAGAAAGATGGTTCCCTTCGAATGTGTATTGGTTAACGATAATTGAATAAGGTGATGGTAAGAATAAGTACCCTCTTCCAAGGATAGATGATTTTCTTGATCAACTTTAGGGTGTTAAGTTTTTCTCTAAGATAGATCTTTGGTTCGAGTATCATCAGTAAAATATTAGGGAGGTGGATATCCCTAAGACTACTTTTCGTACCCGATATGGTTATTTTGAGTTCCTGGTTATGTCTTTTGGGTTGACTAATGGCTCGATGATATTCATGGACTTGATGAATAAGGTTTTTTGTCAGTTTCTTGATTTGTTTCATAGATGATATTTTGGTGTACTCTAAGAGTGAGGTGGATTCATGACGATCACCTCCGCATTGTATTACAAACCCTAAAAGAGTAACATTTGTATGCCAAAATTTCAAAATGTGAATTCTCACTGAATGCTATTACTTTTCTAGGTCATGTCATATCTAGTGAAGGGATCATGGTGGATCCGTAAAAAGTCGCAATGGTGAAGAGGTGGCCTAGACCTAGAACTCCAACCGATATTCAGAGCTTCTTGGGTTTATCCAGTTATTATAGGAGGTTTATGGAAAGTTCTTGAACTATTTCTGCCCCATATACTAAGTTAACTCAGAAAAAGGTAAAGTTCTTATAGTCTGATGCTTGTGAGGTAGTTTTGAGAATTTGAAGGATAAGATGACTTCGGCCCCGGTCTTGACTTTTCCTGAAGGCACTAATGGATTTAGGGTCTATTGTGATGTGTCCCATATGGGGCTTGGTTGCATTTTGATACAATATGGCAAGGTGATAGCTTATGCCTCTAGGTAGTTGAAGGTGCATAAGAAGAATTATCCAACACATGACTTGGAATTCTTAGATATGGTGTTTACGTTGAAAATCTGGCATCACTGTTTGTATGGAGTGCATGTGGATATCTTTTTAGATCATAAGACCCTGCAATATGTGTTCATCGAGAAAGAGCTTAATATCAGGCAAAGAATATGGTTTGAGCTGCTCAAGGATTGTGACATGAGCCTTCACTACCATCTAGGTAAATGTAACATGGTTACTGATGCTCTTAGAAGGTTATACATGGGGAGTATAGCTCATGTGGATGAAGGGAAGTGAGAAATGATAAAAGATATTCACCATTTGGCATACCTTGGAGTTTACTTCTTGGAATTAGAGGATAGTGGTGTATTTGTTCAAAAGGTGGCAAAGTCATCTCTTGGTGCTGAGGTGAAAGAGAAGAAAGTGTTAGATCCTATCTTGATGCAAATCAAGGGTGATATAAGTGGGAAAAAAGTGATGACCTTTGAGGTTAGTAGTGATGGTACCTTACGGTACCAAGGGAGATTGTGCGTTCCCGATGTAGACGGGTTGGGAGAAAGGATCTTGACCGATACTCATGAGTCGCGTTACGCTATTTATCATGGTTCAACAAAATGTATCATGACCTTAAGGAGATTTATTGGTCGAACAATATGAAGCGGGATGTAGCTAGTTTTGTGGCTAAGTGCCTGGTGTGTCAACAAGTGAAAGTTGAGCACTTGAGGCCCAGGGGATTGTATCAAGAAATTGAGTTGCCTGTGTGGAAGTGGGAAGCGATAAATATGAATTTTGCTATCGGTCTTTCTCGATCTCAAAATCAGTTTGAATCGATTTGGGTCATCATTGTTAGGATGACTAAGTCTGCGCACTTTTTGCCAGTGAGGACAAACTTCTCGATGGAGAATTATGCCAAATTATTTATTGAGGAAATTGTAAAGTTTCATGGGGTGCCAATTTCTATCATGTACGATCGTGGCTCTCAGTTCTTATCGCACTTTTGGCAATCGTTTCAGAAAGGTTTGGAGACTAAAATGAGTCTTATTCCGATTTTCCACCCGCAGTCGGATAGGCAAACGGAGAGGACTATTCAGATATTAGAGGATATGCTTCAAGCTTGTATGATTAACTATGGTGGTAGTTGGGTTGAACATTTGCCTCTTGATCTTGGGCGTATTTATATGTCTAATTACTAATATTCACCCATATTTGGACTTTTTTGGAGAGAAAAAAATATGCTATTCTTATTGCATTTAAGCTTTAATTGTGTTTCAGATCTAACCAATGTGATTAGTGATGCAGGGTAATTTCTAATGGATTAGGACAAAAATTGGATGCATATTATGAAACAAGTGATGATGGATGCGGTGAGTTGATTATACGGAGTATCATGGACACTGGAAGGAATTGGAAAGCAAACTTGAAAGGTTAGATCAAGTAGCGTAGCAAGGAGATAAAGAAACATGTGTTGTGCAATAAAAAATTAGTGGAAAGCAAATTCCAGTGGTCAGGGGTTTCCAAGACTTAGACAAATTTTCAGAAGAAAATTCCAGAGGAGTCATGAGACATGCCCGGGATGCGGGCTCCAGTCCAGTGCTCCCATGCCTTCGTTTTATATTTTTAGTGAAATTCTAGTGAAGGAATACGATATGCTCGTGATGTGGGTGTCAGCTCCATTCCACCCTAGCTAATTTTGTCCTAGTGTATAAGGAACACGTGAACACAATTTCAATCACTTGTTGGCCAGCACAACAGTGGTAGAAAAGAACCAAAAATTGCCCTTTTAGGGTTCTTAGACATTGTTTTGAACTTCTTTACTTCAATATTAAGTCTTGGTATGATTAATTACTTATTTTTGATGTTGAATTCAAACATGAGTGGATAAACACCCTTGTTCTGGGGTTGAGGCTAAGGATATGATTACACTTTGATATTCTTTATCATAGTTTCTTTTTGGATTATCATCTGGGTTGTTCTTAATTTCTTGATCTTACTATTTTGATGAGTGGCCACCATTAGAATGAATCTATATTTCTATGTGAATCTGAGAGGAGAATCGTAGGATAGAACGAAGAAATTAAGAAGCAAGGTTCTAATCCTTTTATGAAATAAGGGGTTTGAATTATCATCTAGGATAGGGATACACTTAGAAACCTGGCTTGGTTTAATTACAAGAAGATAACTTTATGAATATATATGAATTTTTGCATCTCTATGGGAGCTGTAGTTGCAATATTCATATAGATAGAATATTTGAGGTCGGGAGACCAAGATCGTACTATAAACCTTGCGAATCAACAACCTGATAACCAACTAAACTGCGGTAAGAATGGAAATTTGTGAGATTGTTAGAAGTGCCTCAACCCTAGAATTCTCATCATTACTGTTTAAAACCGTTGCTTGCTTTTCCATTGTCACAATATTTTCTTTCTTATTTATTAAGTTACATTTGTATTCATAATTTCATAATTATCTTTATACTTTACAACACTTAATACCCCCTTGTCTAAAACTAAAGAGTGGCTAAATTGCTAGTTGATTAGTCCTCGTGGGATGATATCTGACTATCTAAGTCTCTATATTACTAGTATGAACACATGCACTTACGTGTGCATTTGAACGCAATAAGTTTTTGGCGCTGTTTCCGGGGACTAGTATAATTAGTAATTTGCTAATTTTTTGGTTTTTGATAATAAGTGTAAGTGTTAACGACTTGAACTTAGCAACTGAATTTTCGCAGGCTTAGCTGAATATAGGACTGGCGAGAGATAAATAGTTGGTAGAGACTTTTACAGAACCAAAACTGATATTTCTACAAAGGCGAAGAGCTCAATATCCTATTCAACAAGTTCAAATGGCTGAAAGAAGAGATCCGAATGTGGTTGATCCAAATGATCTTGTTGATCCAAATGCCGGAAATGTCCTAGCTTCGATTATCCCAGTTGTTCCTGCTCAACTAGCTGCTTGACCTGTTTGTGAGATGGCAATCCAACTCACGAACAATGCGATTAGCAGTATTCACAAGCCCGAGCCAGGTGGGAGATTTGAATTAAAGCAGAATATGGTGCAGTTGCTGAACTTGACTGGGAAATTTTCTGGCCTTTCACATGAAGAACCACAACATCACATACAGACCTTCCTGAAAATAAGCGATACGTACATTCCTACAGGGGTGAATACTGATTATGTTAGACTGACACTCTTCCTTTTTTCTTGAATTAGGGAAGCGAAGATGTGGTTACATGATGAACCACCACTCTTCATCACTTCTTGGGAAGATCTAGATCGGAAGTTCCTTATTCAATTCTTTCTATCTGGGAAGAATGCACGTTTGAGAAGCAAGATTCTGACTTTCAGACAGAAAGAAGGAGAGAATATCTACCAAGCTTGGGAGAGATTTAAAAGTATGCTCAGAAATTGCCCTCACCATCATCAGTCTAATGATGTCCTTGTTCATACTTTCATTGAGGGGTTAGAGCCAAATACCAAGATTCTCTTAGATTCAGCAGTAGGTGAATAAGCTCTTGAGAAGACTTATGAAGAATTGTACACACTGCTGAATTGGGTTTCACAAGGGAACCCAGAATGACATGCTGACTCGAGGAGTGCTCCTAAGAAGGTTGCAGATATGTTAGAGGTTGATTTGTTCACCGCTCGATCATCTCAGCTTTCACTAATGGAAAACCAGATGCTTACTTAGTTGAACAACATGAAGTTGGGGGTTTCGTAAGAAGAAGCTATAACTAATGCAGTTAAACAAGTGAATTCTTAATGTGAGGTTTATGGAAGTAGTGAACACATGGCAGACGCTTGGAAACATTTCTTTTTATGATATTCTAAAAAGTGTTCCAAAATATGAAAAGTACCTAAAGGATATAGTGGCAAACAAGAACCGGTTAACAGTATGAGACAGTTGCACTTACTGAGAAGTGCACATCCAAGATACAAAACAAACTGCCTATAAAGTTAAAGGATCCAGGTTGTTTCACTTTACAGATCACTATTAGGCAGACTATCAGTGCTCCTGGATTGTGTGACTTGGAGGCTAGCATACATCTTATGCACATATCTTGGTACCAAAATATGGGTCTTGGGAGTCCAAAACCCATAACCATTTTTTGCAGTTGGCTGACAGGTCCCTTGCTAAGCCAAATGGAATTATTGAAAATGTTTTAGTGCAAGTGGGATCACTGATCTTTCCAGTAGACTTTGTGATTATTGACTTTGAAGATGATCCAATCGTTCCATTTATCTTGGGATGCCCCTTCTTAGATATAGGGTAGTCACTAATTGATGTAGCAGCAAGGAAGATGGCAATGAGAGAACATGATAAAGTTGAGGGTTTTGATGTATACAAGGCACTGAAATTATCGGCTATATTTGAAGAATTATCTTCTATATCAATTATTGACCTTGCATCTGAGCAACATCTGTTATTGTATGATGATCCACTAGAGCAATCTTTGATGGGTCATGATCTTTATGGAGATGTAGAGGCACTAGAATTGGTCCAAGTCATGAATTTGGCGGCAGTTGAAATGAGAAAGCTGCCTTTTGAGCCATTGAACAGACCAATTTGCCCATCTCCTAAGGCTTCAATTAACGAAGCTCCGAAATTGGAAATCAAGTTTTTTCCTCCTTACTTGAAATATGTTTACCTTGGTGAAAATGATACCTTGCCTATTATTTTGTCTACAGGTTTATCTGATGTGCAGGTAAGGTAAGCAATGGCAGCCTTAAAAATAAGAAAGAAGGCAATTGGTTTACAGATGTCTGTCATTACAGGGATAAATCTAGTTTCTTGCATGCACAATATATACATGGAAGAAGGTTTCAATCCACGGGTGCAACAACAACATAGATTGAATCCGATGATGAAGGACGTGGTGTGAAAAGAGGTCATCATGTGGCTCGATAATGGGATTGTTTATCCAATTTCAGACAGCAAGTGGGTAAGACCAATTCTCTACATTCCAAAGAAAGATGGGATGACTATGGTTACTAATAAATCTAATGAGATAATTCCCACTCTCATGGTGACTGGATGGAAAATCTGTATTGACTACCGAATGCTAAATGAAGTCATAAGAAAGGATCATTATCCTATCCCGTTCATTGATAAAATGTTGGATAGGCTGGCAGGGCAAAAGTATACTATTTTCTTGATGGATACTTGGGATATAATTATATCACTATTATCCCAGAGAACTAAGAAAATACCATATTTACTTGTCCATATGGCATATATGCGTTCAGACGCATGCCTTTTGGCATCTGCAATGCTCCTGCAATATTTTAGAGATGCATGATGGAAATCTTCTATGACATGGTTGAAGAATTTTCCAAGTTATTCATGGATGATTTCTTTCTTTATGGTAATTCTTTTTTATGTATGCTTGCAAAATCTAGATCGACTCCTAGCTCGTTGTGAAGATACAAATCTTGTGCTGAATTGGGAAAAATATTAGTTTTTGGTCAAGGAAGGAATAGTCCTTGGCCATAAAGTTTCATGTAAAGGACTTGAAGTAGATAAAGCTAAAATTGAAGTGATTGAAAAGCTACCACATCCGCTAACAGTGAAGGGAGCACAAAGTTTCTTAGGTTATGCAGGCTTCTACAGACGGTTTATTCAGGATTTTTCTAAGATTATAAGGCCGATGTGTAGATTGATAGAAAAAGAAGCCAAGTTTGATTT
Organism: Capsicum pubescens; assembly: GCA_030864215.1. Lineage (NCBI taxonomy): Eukaryota > Viridiplantae > Streptophyta > Magnoliopsida > Solanales > Solanaceae > Capsicum > Capsicum pubescens. Next base: position 242,115,178 of record CM061548.1, read on the forward strand.
TGGGGCTAAGTGTCAAGAATATTTTGAGAAAATAAAGAAGAAACTGATAGAAGCACCCATCTCGATTTCTCCAAATTAGGAGTTACCATTTGAATTGATGTGTGATTCAAGTGATGTAGCTGTAGGAGTCGTTTTGGGGCAGAGAAAAAACAAGGTATTTTATTCTATTTATTATGCTAGTAAAGTCTTAAATGATGCCCAAATAAATTACATAGTCACAAAAATAGAGATGTTAGCGCTGGTTTATGCATTCAACAAATTCAGATCATACTTGGTTGGCACCAAGGTTATTGTTCACACAGACCATGCTTCTATCAAGTACTTGTTCAACAAAAAAGATGCAAAGCCCTGGTTGATCAAGTGTATTCTATTAATTCAAGAGTTTGATCTTGAGGTGCGTGATTGGAAGGGAATAGAGAATCAAGTTGCAGACCATTTGTCTAGGTTAGAGAATCATGACCATATTACTGATGATACACTTTGCATTCAGGAATAGTTTTCAGATGAAAAATTGTTAGCTCGTGGCATATGCGAGCTTCCGTGGTATGCAAATATTGTGAACCTGTTAGTGTGTGGGGTTTATCCTCCCAAAGCTACCACTCAACAAAGAAAGAAATTGCTTCATGATTCTCATGCATACATATGGGATGAGCCGTATCTTTTCAAGAAAGGTCCTGATGGTATTGTACGCAGATGTGTTCTAGAAGATGAATTTACACAAGTTCTACAAAAGTGTCATTCATCTCCTTATAGTGGACATCATGAGGGTGAAAGAACCGCCAAAAAAATGTTGCAATCTATTTTTTTTTCCCAACTTTGATTAGAGATATCGTGGCTTTCATGAAAAGTTGTGATCAGTTCCAGAGGTTAGGTATAATTTCAAGGCGTCATAAGATTCCCTTAAACAACATTCTTGAAGTTGAAGTATTCGATGTTTGGGGGATAGATTTTATGGGACCATTCCCACCATTCAATGGCAATTTGTATATCCTTATGGAAGTTGATTATGTATCCAAGTGGGTGGAAGCTGTAGCTTGTCCCACTAATGATGCAAGAGTGGTATTGAAATTTATAAAGAAGCACATATTCTCCCGATTTGACACACCCAGAGCTATAATCAGTGATGGAGGTACGCATTTCATTAACACTTGGTTTAAAAATCTTTTAACTAAATATGGTGTTAGGCACAAGGTGGACACTGTATATCATTCACAAATGAGTGGATATGCTGAGGTATCCAATTAGGAGATAAAATAAATATTGAAGAAGGCTATTAATGGTCAGTGGAAGGATTAGGTGGAAAAGCTAGGCGATGCATTATGGGCTTATAAGATGCCTATAGGGACTGCTCCCTATCGCTTTGTTTACGGGAAAGCCTGTCATTTGCCTGTAGAGTTGGAACATCAAGCTTATTGGGCAGTTAAAAAGTTAAATCTTGAGATAAAGGCTATTGGTGAGAAGAGATTGTTGCAGCTGAGTGAACTAGATGAGTTTTATCTGCATGCTTATGAGAATGCAAAACTGTACAAGGAAAATACCAAGAGATGGCATGACAGGCATATTTAGGACAGAGTATTCAAACTTGGACAATTTGTTTTGCTATTTAATTCAAGGTTAAAGTTGTTTCCGGGTAAGTTATGGTCGAAATGGTCTGGGCCTTTTGAGGTGGTGCGAATGACGCCTCATAGTGCAGTTGAATTGTGGTATAAACAAAAGACTGGGAAGTTTTTGGTGAATGGACAACGTGTGAAGCATTATTGGGCTGATCATGGAGACAAACACAATGTGTCCATCACCTTTGCTGAAGAGTGAGACTGAGCTAAGTTGTGACACATCATAAAATAAGGTGCTACATGGGAGGCAACCCACGAATGTAATGTAATAACATAGTTCCTTTTAGTTTTTAGATGCTAGGAAAGAAAAAGAAAGCAAAAATACAAAAAAATGAGTTGTGCCACAATCGAAACTAAGGCACAGAGTGGGAGGCAACCCGCTTTTTCTTATGTTGGTTTGTTATTTTGGGTTAGTATGTATGAATGAGAAACACATCAGCATGAGGGTAACCGAGAGGTAAGTAACAAATAAAAATGTTAGGGAAGCATCCAGGTAAGTTACATACTCACTATGGAAAAGTACAAGAGTGAAAAAGAGTAAGGGGGAATGAAATAATTCCCCAGATGATTAAAATACATGCAAAAAGCATGGTAATCCAGTGAGTACGGGCGATTTGCCCGTGGCGCATGCTCTGGAGCGATGCATTAGAGCTCGTGGCGCACACTGTGTAGCGGGGGAATAGATCCCACGACACGCGCTAATCACCCGACTCGCCCTATTTTTATTTGATACCCGCCTAAACCCCTATAAATACCCCCTTAAGCTCACAAGACCCTTTTATTCTTAACCCTAGCCTAGCCATCCCTAAATTTCTAATAGCAAAATTTTCTCTCTTTTGAAGTGCGTTCTTCTTTGGTGACAAATACACAACCTTTCCTTCATCTTCTTCACCAATATTAAAGTACTCCTCTCTCTACTTGTTAAGGTGTAATAAATTCTACCATTAGTTTTAATTATTGAAAATTTTGTGAGATTTGTGCCTTGGGAATTGGATGTTGCACTTTGTAAATTATTAAATTTTTTAGTTTGTGCTCATTCATTTCTGTAAGTACCTTCTAGTTCATAAATTTTTGTTGTTGATTTCATGTATAGGCGTGTGTATGAAGGTACAATTGTTCAATAATGTATTAGGGGAGTAGTTTGACCTTGAGTAGTTTGTGTAATGTGTTATGAGAAATCATGCTTCCCTGTGTGCACTTGTATTGCTATCAGGAAATTATGGATAAATGTGGTGACATACTCTTGCAGTATTATTTATAGACTATTTTAGTGATGTTGTTTGAAGTGAGAATAACTATATGCAATTTTTATTGAAAAGTAGCTGATTTTAATTTGTTGAAATATGGGGAAATTATGCTTATGGATATTGCTAATTAGGAAAGTATGAGTACCCTTGCATTCATACCTATGCACCGATATTAGCAATTAAGTGTGGGGTGGCCTAACCACCACACACTTTGTGTTTGCTAGCTCAACATAGATTCTTTGTTTGATGAGGTTGCTGCATGATTTGTTTGAAAGGTACTATGTCGACTGGCCAGCAGAAGGGAAAGGCTATGATGTGATCTTCTGAGATAGCCATGAAAATAAATAGACAAAGTGGTAGTACATCTCATCCTCAGCTTATCCCACGTGATCCACCAAGGATATATGGTGCTAGAGGAGTCTTGGAGTCTATCCAAAAGTGGTATGCAACACATGATAAGACTAAGTATATTGTAGACTAGTTCATTCATAGGAAGAACTTACTTAAGGAATTTTCCGGCATGGTTCACCGAATTGAGAGGTTACATAGGCATTTGTTGTTTGACCAGCCTCACGAGTGTAATCTGAGCATAATTAGAGAGTTCAATGCTAAATTAGACCCATATGATAGGGATTCTTAAGTGAATATACGGGGACAGGTTGTGACTTTTAATGCTCATTCATTGAATATACTTCTTGGTACTCCAGAAGTTGATGCTAAGCCACTTAAGATGATATATATCAAACCCCCGTATGCCCATATTTGCTATTTGTTATGTGGATGTCACTTTACCACATGATGGATACGTAGGAAAGAAAGCGACATTTACCTCACACTACCTTTCAGTCACATAAATAGGGAGGCCTGAATATGGGTGAAGATTATCTATGTATGCCTAATTCAGGCTACTCACATGACTGAAGTGACACGATATAGGGTTTGCCTGATTTATACTTTGATGCATGATGATGTTGACATGAATATAAGTAAGGTGATTTTCTAAGGTATGAAAAAAGCATGACTTAGACCAGAACAATAGTATGGTTTTGGGGGATTATTGACCCAATTTCTGCTAGCGGAAGGTGTTGAGTAAGAGGCAATGGACTATAAGCTTCTGGTAATTACTAAGCCTTTTAATGTATCCGGCACTAAAGGAAGTGCAACTTATGGTGCTACTTTGACTATACCCGAGCATCAGACTCAGATTTATGAGATCACTGCCCAGATGTATGGCTACAGATGCTTTAGTTGCGTATTGGTGAGCATTTAGACACTCAGTAGAAGATTAGAGCTGTGGAGTTAGACTATCTTTTTGGTCATCATGTGAAGACTATGCTGAGGATTGGACCTGATTTTGGAGAACCAGTTGATGATGATGTTCCCATAGATGAGGAACAACTGCTACACTATTCAGATGAGGAGTTAAAAGAGGACAATGGTGATGATGAGCCTAACTTAGGAGGCGATGATGAGGAATCTGATGTTAGCATGGATGGCATATAAACAGGGATTCCCTCCCCACCTCATACTATGCTTATTTTGCAAGCACTGGGATAGTGCTTCCTTTTAAGTGTGGGGTGGTGGAAGTCTCATTCCTTCTACTTATTTTTGTCTTTATTTATATTGGAAGATTTTAATTTGCTATTTGGATGTTTAATTTAGAATTCTAGATATTCAGAACACTATGTCTGTAATAATTAGTAAGTTGAAAGTATTGCTGCAATTTGCCCTAAAGGCACTTTTTGCGTATTGCTTCAGTTTAAAGTATTTATTTTTGCCCTCTATGGCAATTTCAGTTTAAAGTATTTACTTTTGCCCTCTCTGGAATTTTTGTCATTGTTAGTTTCCCTCCCCTATGATAGATGGAAGATGACTGTCATAAGGGGAGTTAGTCTTTAGAAGTTGAGAATTGATAAGATCCCAATTACAACTTTTGGAAAATGCTTTGTGTTGGGCCATTTTTATAATGACTTTGAGTGAATTTATTTTGAAAAAAAAGGAAAATGAGTTATTTTTAGATGTTAAATCTTAATAGGTGTAATAAGATTTGTTGGCTTAATATTGAATTCGACAAAGAACTAGATCGGGAACCTTAAGTATCCGACTAAATTCCTAGCATGCACAGATAGGGTGAGTATTTGTTTGTATTCTACATGTATAGGAATGTCTAGAACTTGCCCGATGTGTTTACAAAGCGAAATAAAGGGTTTTAGGTGTAGGAAGTGATTTAGGCATTTCTTTGTTAGCCGAATTATAAAGACTTTATTTACCTACACTTATGTATGTCCCTAGTGAGCGCCTTTGAGCCAATAGCCTAAAAATTTTTTGGTAGCCTTGTACTTAGCCTAATCCCTTCTTTGATAGGCCTTAATTTAATCCAAAGCTCATAAGCACTTTAGTATCAAAAAGTAATTAAATAAGGAGAGTGAAATTGAAGTAGGAATAAGGTGAAAGTGAAGCCCCAAAATTGTAAGTTATTGGTGTACAATTTTTGTGATTGGGAAGTAAAGAAATTATTAAAAAAAAGAGTTCAGTTTTCTTATTGCCTAGTTGGGTTACAATGAACCTTTTTTGGCCCTGGTCTATTTCGGACATTGTGCACCTCAACCAAGGTGAATAGCTTTAGTTAAGGGTGGCTATTAGAGGGGTGCATAATAGTAAATGGGTGTGAAGAAGAGCAAGAAAGTAAATCCTGATGTAAAAGAAAAATGCTCCCTCCATAGTTTATGTTAATATGCTTGATAAGATTGGGGTGAAACAAATGATGTATAAAGGTAATAAAGTAAAAATTGGGTTTAGAGAACGTGATTTTGATTGAAGATTGAAATGTATTAAAGCACTTAGGGAGATTAGTCACTATTTCCTAAATAGTCCCTACCCGTCCCTTAGCCTACATTGCAACCATGAAAGACCTAATTGATCTTATATTTCAACATCCGACTATTAATGGAGTAGTACACTAAGGCAAGCTTATGGTTCATTATTTATGATGTTTGAATTCTTTATTGAGAGTGAGTGATTGAATTGGGATATTCCTCTCATGAGAAACATTGAAAAATTATGAGTAGTGGGGGGGGGAAACTTTCTTGTTGTGAGGGTGCATGCGAATGAAAGTTCGGATTACTTATTATGTTATTTGATTGAGTAATTTAATTAAGTTTGATACCAAATTGGATCTCACTATTGAGATAATGAGTTTTGAAACAATTTTTTCACATTCAAAAGAGTGATCTTGACATGTTTTGAGATGAAAAGTCATTGGTAGAAATTGTAAGTGCCCAATGTAAACATTACTCATAGGCTGTGATATAGAGCTTAATTGGGTATTGTGTTGTTGATTGATTGAGGACGAACAAGGTTTTAAGTATGGGATGGTGATCATGGGCGTATTTATATTTCCAATTACCAATATTCACCCATATTTAGACTTGTTTGGAGAGAAAAAATGAGCTATTCTTATTGAATTTAAGCATTAATTATGTTTCAGATCTAACCGACGTGATTAGTGATACAGGGTAAATTTCTTATGGGTTTGGACTAAAATAAAATACATATTATGAAACAAGTGATGATGGATGCGGTGAGTTGATTATACAGAGCATCGCGGAAATTGGAAGGAATTGGAAAGCAAACTTGGAGGGTTGGATCAAGTAGCAGAGCAAAGAGATGAAAGAAACATGTGTTGTGCCTTAAAATATTAGTGGAATGAAAATTCTAGTGGTCGGGGGTGATTAGCCCGTGATGCCGGCTCCAAAACGGGCTTCCAGGACTTGGAGAAATTTTTGGATGGAAATTCTAGTGGAGTCACACGATGTGTCCGCGATGCAAGCTCCAGTCCAGTTCTCCCATGCCTTTATTTTATATTTTGAGTGAAATTCTAGTGAAGGCACGCGATATGCCTGCAATCCGAGCTCCATAGTGGCGCACTGATGCCCATGACGTGGGCTCTATTCCACCCAGGCTAATTTTGTCCTAGTATATAAGGAACACGTGAACATAATTTCAATCACTTTTTGGCAAGCACAACATCGGCGGAAAAGTCCAAAAGTTTCTCTTTTAGGGTTCTTTGACATTCTTTTGAACTTTTTTACTTCAAGATTAATTCTTGGTATGATTAATTACTTATTTTTGATGTTGAATTTAAACATGAGTGGCTAAACACCCTTGTTCTGGGGGTGAGGCTAAGAACATGATTCTCTTTGATATTCTTTATCGCAGTTTCTTTTTGGATTATCATCTGGGTTGTTCTTAATTTCTTGATTTTAAAATTTTGATGAGTGACCACTATTAGAATGAATGTATATTTCTATGTGAATCCGATTGGAGAATCGTAGAATAGAACGAAGAAACTATGAAGCACGGTTCTTATCCTTTTATGAAATAAGGGGTTTGAATTAGCATCTAGGATAGGGATATACCTAGAAGCCTGGCTTTTTTTAATTGCAAGAAGATAACTTTATGAATCTAGATAAATTGTTGCATCTCTATGGGAGATGTAGTTGCAATATTTAGATAGATAGAATATTTGAGGCTGGTAGACCAAGATCGTACAATAAACCTTGTGAATCTACAACCCGATAACCAACTAGACTATGATAAGAATGGAGATTTGTGAGATTGTTAGAAGTGCCTCAACCCTGGAATTCTTGTCATTACTATTTACAACCATTGCTTGCTTTGCCATTGTTACAATTTGTTCTTTCTTATTTATTAATTTATATTTGTATTCATAATTTCACAATTATGTTGATACTTTACAACACTTAATACCCCTTGTCTAAAACTAAAGACATGTTAAATTGCTAGTTGCTTAGTCCTCGTGGGAACGATATCTGACTGTCTAAGTCCCTATATTACTTTTACAATCATGTGCACTTGCGTATGCATTTGAATGCAACACCTCTTATACAGTTTACGTATAATAATAGCTACTACTCTAGTATTGGGTTGGCCCTGTTTGAGGCTTTGTATGGTAGAAAGTGTAGGTCTTCTATTTGATGGTTTGAGGTTGGTGATGCGGAGATGTTTGGCATGGATTTAGTTCACCAAGCCATAGAGAAGGTGAAGGTGGTTAGAGATAGACTTTGAGCCGCCCAAAGTCCCCAAAAGTCCTATGTAAATGTGAGGCATAAGAAGTTAAAGTTTGAGGTTGAGGATAAGGTGTTCTTGAAGGTATGTCCCATGAAGAGGGTAATACGGTTTATCAAAAAGGGGATGCTCAGTTCTCGATATTCCATATCTGGTCTTGAAGAGGGTTGGTAATATCGCCGATAAATTTGAGTTTCCCTCTAGTTTATGCTCTATTCAGCCTGCGTTCCATGTTTTGATATTGAGAAAGCGTGTGGGTGATCCTTCGATGGTTGTTCTATTGGAGGAGAAGGGAATTTTGGATTCATTATCTTATGAGGAAGTCCCATTAGAAATCTTAAATCAGTAAGTTCATCGATTGCGGACTAAGGACATAGCTTTGGTAAAGGTTCTATGGAGGATCCACAAGGTTGAAGATGCTACTTGGGAAGCCGAAGAGTACATGAAATCCAAATATCCATTCCTATTCCCTATTCTGGAAAATCGTGTTTTAGGTATGTGTTGTTCTTAATATATTCTTTTTTTGTCCTCTTTAAAGAAAAATTGTAAATTCCTTGGTATTCTTTTTTCTATTTTAAAGGTAAGAGTAGAGATATTTGGGTTTAATCATGCTAGATAATGCCTTGCCCCATCATTTGAGGACGAATGATCCAAGTGGGGAAGAATTGAAACATCTCATATTTTGGCCCTTGAAAATTTCTTGAGCTTTGAGCTCATTTTCTTTATAACGACTTGACCATATAAATCGTATGGTGTCTTGACGGGTCAGGTGGCCCTAGTTATAGAGTGTCCAGTGAATGATGTGTGGGTTTCTTCCTTGGTTATGACTTAGGGATATGAGTCATAAAGACTAGTGATGGGTCATTAGGATGAGCCATAACTAAATCTGTAAATTTATGGCTTGACTCTATTCTGAGTACGAGTGTCTCACTAAGAGCCATGGGGATAGGTTACGAGTCGTGAGGTGAAATCATATGTTGTCAAGTGTCTAACCCATTTAAGTTCTGTGTTGCCAGTTCCAGTCGTAGGGTCTAGTTATGAGTTGGATTGTTAAATCATAAGGTTGACAGTGTATAGAGGACTTGGTCACTCTCTTGGTTATAACTCATGGTCACGAGTCTTAAGGAGTGGTTAAGAGTCAATGGTTGACTCATAGTCAAAGGCGACACTTTTTCAGCTTTTAAGTTGGGGGAACTTTGGACATTTTCAACTTTAACCCCTTGGACCCCACGACTTAAAACCTTCCTTGGGACTTCATTATCACATTATTCCCAATAAAACACTCCCAAAATTCTCTCTCAAATTCTCTGTTCAAGCTAAGGCTAGGGTTTCAAAGAAAGTGATCATCTAGGGTTCTGAGGGTGCTATCTCTTCCAAATTTCTTTGTATTTCAGGCATGTTTCTCCTACCTTATTATTATTTTATTAAAAGCACATATTTTAATGTACGACTTTCATGGTATTATGGTTTTGATATAAAGGTTGGGAGTTTTGAATGCTTATCATTGAATAATGTTTTCCCATGGTTTAATTATGGTTTTCCATGATTTAAATATGGTTTTGAACATGTGGGTGCATGGGTATGGTGGTTGAATGTGAGAATGCTAATTTTCTCTAAACTTGTGACTTTTAAAGTAGTTATGACCCCAACCTTGTACTGTAAAATTGGTTTATCATTATGAGAAAGGTGGGAATTTGAATTAGGGGTATAATAGAATCCCCAAAATATTTTATTTGACTTATTTCTTGAAACTTATGCATGGAATAAATGGTAATTGGTTAAGGATGGGTTTGAAAACCTTGTGAGGTACACTGGAATCCCTCTAGCGAATAATTTATGAAAACCTTGTGGGGTACACTGAAATCCCCTAAGTGATTATAATCTTGGAGTCTGTGGGGTACATGGGAATCCCCTAAGTGTTAGCTTAACGATATTGGTTGCAAGCTATAGTTGGTATGAAGATACCACTCAATAATGACTTAATTATTGACTCCTGGAATTGGTGGTTTTGTTATGTGTTAAATATGTTAATTAGGCAATAATAGGGGTGTGATAGCTAGCCGTAAAGGTGTGAGTTCAAAGGACAGACACTAGAAACTCATGTTTTTTGACATGAGGGTTGGTCTTGATGACCATGTTCTTATGGGGTACAAGGGAATCCCCCAAGAATATACACGTATATCTGTATCATGGAGGGCGAAGGGTACAAGGGAATCCCTGACTATTTGTAATATCTCTGATTTGTGCGGCTACATGCACTGGGGCACGTTCAGGGGGTAACACCAAACCCATATAGCCCGAGGGTGGATTTATGACGGTAAATCTACACAACGCAGAATAATGTTTTAAAAATGCATGCTAAACCTTGTTCCCTATCCAGGCATGGTATATATGTACATATGTAATTGCATATGGTTATTTGCATTGGTTTGATTTGGTATTGAATTAATGACATTACTTTACCACTATCCCATAGTTACATGCTATTTTTCACCTCACTAACTGTCTTTGGGTGCTGTATCCCCAAGTGATGCAGAAATCGACCATACTTTCACTCCACTTTCTCAGTGACTTGGTGATTCAGGGACAACTTTTGAGTCAGACTGAAGTGGTGAGCTTTCATAGTCCGGAAGACCCTATTTCATGCTATGGATTTCCTTATGTCATTATTATTTCTTTGGTTTTAGTTTTGGCTATGGTCACGGGCATATCCCGACTGGATATTCTTTGGTTTTGAGTAGAGGATTTGTTGGACTACTATAGCCATAGGCGAAGCTGATATTAGTATTAGCATTGGTATTTGTATTGGTATTGGGATTGGTATTAGATGGTTAATTGGTTTTGGATTTTGGTTTTGGTTATAGAATCATTATAATGTATTTAATTTGATGTTATCTTATTTTATTATTTATTCAAAACTCTTCCGACATCGGGTGAAGGGTGGTCACCGATTTAGGGATTGGGGGTGGTCTCTGATCCTGGTTAGACTTGAGATACCCGACATCGCCAAGCCCTATTTTGGGTAGTGTCAAAAGGGTTCTACCAGAGGTGCGAGAGACAGATATAGTGAAGCTTGTGGTGGTGGTCACAGGGCTACTTAACTAGCTGGTGGTCATGGACAATGTTATGCTATACCCGCCAGAGCAGAGTCAGAGGCTTATGATCACAAGTATCATCTCTGTTTGATTTAGATCTGCATTTATGTTATTTGATTAGGGATCTACTTTCTCCTATATGTTTGCATATTTTTCTTTAGGTCTTGGTTCTTTAGTGAGCCTCTTTCCATTCCTATTTATGTATCTACCCTAGTAAGAGATTCATTAGTGGCGGATCAGGTGTACCAATCCAGTATTATTACTTTTGCTAGGTGTGAGACTTGGGTAGATTTTCTTGTCTTAGATATGGTTGATTCCAACATTATCTTGGGTATGGATTGGTTGGCTCCTTACCATTCTGTCCTAGATTGTTATGCTAAGACTGTGACTTTAGCTTCACCGGGTGTGCTGAGGATAGATTAGAAGGGTTTACTTCATTCAGGTCCTAAAAGGGTTATAGATTATATTCAAGATCATCAATTGGTTGAGAGGGGATATTTGTCTTCCTTGGCTTATATCCATAATACTAGCGTTGTTTCACCTCCTTCTTTGGACTCTGTTTATGTTGTTTGTGAGTTTATGGATATGTTCACTACGAATTTGCTTGGTATGCCTCAAAATTGTGATATTAATTTTTCTATGGATATTGAGTCGAGCACCAAGCCCATTTCTATTCCTCCTTATAGGATGGCCCCAACTGAGTTGAAGAAATTAAAGGATCAATTGTAGGAGTTGTCGGATAAGGGATTTATCTGACCTAGTGTATCACCTTGGGGTTGGCCTATCTTGTTTGTGAAGAATAAGGATGGGCTATGTGATGTGTTCCAATTATCGATAGTTGAATAAGGTGATTGTTAAGAATAAGTATCCACTTCCTGGTATTGATGATTTGTTCGATTAACTTTAGGGTGCCATGGTGTTTTCAAAGATTGATTTGAGGTTTGGGTATTACCAGTTGAGGATTAGAGCTTTGGATATTCTGATGAAAGCTATTTGAACTCGACATGCTTATTATGAGTTCTTGGTCATGTCATTTGGATTGACCAATGCCCCATCCGTGTTCATAGAGTTGATAAATCAGGCATTTAAATTGTATCTTAATTCTGTTGTTATTATATTTATAGATGATATCTTGGTTTATTCAAAGAATGAGACCAAGCAGCATTTGCAGATTATGCTTCAGAGTTTAAAGGATGACAAGTTGTATGCCAAGTTCTCCAAGTGTGAGTTTTGGTTGGAGTCTATTTCTCTCTTGGGTCATGCGGTTACTAAGGAGGGTATTATGGTAGATCCAACCAAGATTGCAATGGTTTGTGACTGGACTAGGCCTACTTTGCCCATCGAGATTTCAAGTTTTGTTGGCTTGGCAGGTTATTTTTGGCGTTTTATTGAGGGTTTTTCATCTATTGCAGATCCATTGACCAAGTTGACTTAGAAGAAGATTTCCTTTAAGTTGTCTGATGTATGTGAGGTGAGCTTCCAAAAGTTCAAGGATTTGTTAACTTCAACTCCTATCTTGACTTTGCCTAAGGAGGGCGTGGGTTACACCATCTTTTGTGATGCTTCAGGTGTTGGGTTAGGTGCTCTGTTGATACAAGAGGTTAAGGTGATTGTGTACACTTCTCATTAGTTAGAGCCCCATGAGAAGAATTACCCTACCCATGATTTGGAATTGTGCATGGTTAGTTTTGCCTTGAAGGTTTGGAGGCATTACTTGTATGGAGTCCATTGTGGGATCTTCTCGGATCATCGTAACCTTTAGTACTTCTCCACCCAGTGAGATCTTCTCAGATCATCGTAACCTTTAGTACTTCTTCACCCAGTGAGATCTTAATATAAGGCAGCATCGTTGGCTTGGGTTGCTTAAGTATTATGTCTTGACTATTCTCTATTATCTGAGCAAGGTTAATGTGGTTGCAGATTCCTTACGTCAAAAGTAAACTAGCATGGGTATCTTGATGTATTTTTTGACCCAGGAGAGCCCTTTATCCTTAGAGGTGCAGTCATTAGCTAAATAGATATTAGTCCTGATATTTTGACACCTGGGTATGTTTTGGCATTTGTGGAGGCTAGATCTTCTTTAATGGAGCAGATTCAAGCTCATCAGTTTGATGATGTTGGATTGAGGGTGATTCGGGATAAGGTGTTGAGTGGGGAGGCTAAGGAAGCCTCACTTAATTCAGATGGGGTTTTAGGGACTGGAGGCCGAGTTTGTGTGTCGAGAGTGGCTGACTAGATTAGATTGATTTTGGAAGAGGCCCACTGTTCAAAGTATTCCCTCCATCTGAGAGTGACTAAGATGTATCATAATTTGAGACAACATTGCTGGTGGGTTGGTATGAGGAAGGATGTAGCAAATTTTGTAGCTCTTTACCTTTGGTGCCAGCAAGTGAGGGCAGAGCATTTGAGGCATGGCGGATTGCTTCAAAGATTACCCATTCCTGAATGGAAGTGGGAATGGATCACTATAGACTCATGACCAGATCGTCTCACACTTCTTATGGTTCTGATAGTGTTTGGGTCATCTTAGATTGATTGACCAAGTCTACCCATTTTATTCCAGTTCAGGTCTCTTTCAGTGCTGAGAGGCTGGACTGCATCTATATTCGTGATATTGTGTGTCTTCATGGTGTGCCTGTGTCTATCATTTCTGATCGAGGTTTTATGTTCACATCTCACTTTTGGAAGACTTTTTAGGATGATTTGGGTACTCAAGTTGATCTTAGTATAGTATTTCACCCCCAAACTGATGGTCAGTCAGAGTGGACTGTCCAGATTTTGGATAATATGCTCTGCGCTTGTGTGATGGATTTTGGTGGTCAGTCAGAGCAATATTTAGCCTTGGCGGAGTTGGCGTATAATAATAACTACCATTCCAGTATCGATAGGGCTCCCTTTGAGGCTTTGTATGGTAGGCGTTGTCACTCTACAGTGTATTGGTTTGAGGTTTCTGGGGTTAGACCTCGAGGTACGAACTTGCTTCATGAGTCTTTGGATAGAGTTTGGATCATTCAGGATAGACTTCAACTGGCTCAGAGTAGGATGAAGTGTTATGCAGACTGTAGACTTCATGCCTTGAGATTTGGTGTTGGTGATCGTGTTTTCCTTTGAGTTTTTCCCATGAAAGGTGTGATGAGGTTTATAAAGAGGGGCAATCTTGGCCCCAGGTATATTGGCCTATTTGAGGTTTTTCAAAATGTTCGTGATCTGTCTTATGAGTTAAATTTTCCCCCAGACTTATTAGCTGTTCATCCAGTTTTTCATGTTTCCATGTTTCACTATTACATTATGAGTGAGCCTCATGGCATTCATTGGGAGTCAGTTTGGTTAGATGAGAGTTTGTATTTTGTTGAGGAACCAATCTCCATATTGGCTAGGGATGTTAGACGATTGCGCTCTAGAGTTATTCCTAGGATTAAGGTCCAGTGGAGGCATCGACCTATAGATGAGGCTACTTGGGAGGTTGAGTTTGATATGTATAGTCTTATCCCTAGCTTTTTGTTGATTTAGGTACTTCTCTTGCCTTTAGTTTGAGGTCAAACTAGATTTTTAGTGGTGGATGATGTAATGACTCACTTTTGGTAAATTATGTGAAATGTGTTTTCTATATGATTTGACCATTTTACTCCTCCTTGTGGTTGTGTAGTAGTATTTTTGGAGTATGGTGATGATTGGCACAATTCCCGATGCCTTTTAGTGTGTTTTATGCAATATTGTGGTATTTGGTGGCTTTGAGAGTCTTATAGTTGACTTCAGTCAACATATTTTGATCTGTGCATCGAATGACAAATCAAAATACGCCAGCAGATTCGAAACATCGATTTTACTATAGTAACATGACTGATGTGGTTTTATGTCTTTTAATCAACTTTGTGAAAATGATGTTTTTTCAAAATTTGATATCTCCATTGAGTTTAGAACATCGAATTTGATAGGGTATCATAGTTCATTTGCATTCACACGATTTTGGGTAAATCCTGTAGGGCCCGCAGAGACTTGAAATTTGACCAAGTCCCTCAGTTGGTGCACCACTCAGCTGGTGCACCTGCGATTGCAAAGCTACTACCACAATTTCGATTAGGCATGTAGGTAAAGTATCACAATCGCGACACCCTTTCCGCAATTGCAATACTCCTGTCAGTCAGGTACCACGATCACGACACCTAGTCTGTGATCGCGATGCCTGGGTATATAAACACCCATGTCTCACCATTTTTCACTATTTTTGAGACTTAGAGCTTAAGGTTTTGTGATTTTGAGATATTTCTTCCACTTCTAAGCTTCGGTAAGATCTATAACACCTATTTCAATTATTTTCTTCAATCTATATCATCTATTTCTTGTTTTAAACTTGGATTAAAGTATGGAATTTGAGAATTTTGGTTCGTAAGGCCTAAATATTGTATTTCTCCAATTTAAACCTCAATTTCAAACCTTTTTCACTTGGGTGAGTTTCTAATCCTTTAATTATCCATTTCCCCTCAATTTCATCTTTAAAACAACTTCAATTTTTTTTAAAAAAATGAATTTTGGGGATTTTTACTCGGTAAATCTTGAAAATGGTTTTTGTTCAATTTGGACTTTGTTTTAAATTCCTTTTTGCTTGGGTTTCTAACTGTAAGTTTCTAAAAATATGATGAGCCTATTTTTGAAATAAAATTATGATTTTACCCTTTTTTTCAAAAACCAATTTGAGGGTCCGTTTTGACCCCGATTAGAAAATGGATAGTATGAGTATTGTTGGATTTCTTTTGATGCATAGATTCTATTTTTCCATGTTTTAGTTAATTCTGGAACTTTTTGTGATGAGTAAGGATTTGGGATTAAAGGCTTTTATTTTAGTTTTTGGCATTCGAGGTAGGTTATGGCTTAATTTCTTTCAGACTGGGCTGGGTAGTTAATTTCGATACAAAAGCATGTTAAAGGTGTGGGGACTAATCATGAAAAATGACTTTGTTATTGTGTTGTGCCCGTGTAGGTGCCTATATGTGATGTATTTGGTGGTTTTGGGATATTATATGCTATGTGTGACTGTGTGGGGTCCTATATGATTATGATAGCCTATATGCATGAAAATAATTGTATCTTGTTTGATGAAAAGCCTATTGTGGTACCAATTATGTATTGTGATGTGTTCATACTCTATTGGCATATGAATCATATTGGTTTTCATGAATGGTTGGAAATATTGAATTGACATTGGGCTCACTTGGTTGGTATATTAGTTGAAAATACTCATTGTGGTTGGTTGTGAGCATTACATCATCATGTCATGTACATTTATGAAATATTAGTACCACTGTGGAAATACTGAAAACACTAAGAACATCTAATAAATCCTCCTCAAGGGATTGCCGGGGAAGAGATATGGATATGGATTGTATACGGGTTGATTAACCCTCCATAGGTGTATATAGAGGCTGTGTGACAGTCTCGGAGGTTGTTCAATGACCTCATGCATTACATTATCATCATTTAATTGTATTTACTTTACTATGCTAAGGATGTGATTGTATTCTTTCTTGACTTGTTACCTATCCTTTTGTTATAGCTTCCTTTACTTGTACTTGATATTCTGGTATATATTTTCCTTCTGTGCTCTTCTTGTATGTAGTTTAAAGTATACTTATGGTCCTTTCTGGTGTTTGTGGCAATATATGTGAGTATTATAGAACTATTAGTGCAAGCGGTGTGGGATACCATTGTGGGATATTTTTTTATTGCAGGTGATGTGTCCTTAGTGTGTATTTTTTATGTTTTATTATCTAGTTTGCTCAGTCGGCCATTGATACCTACTGAGTGCTAGTGGACTATACTCACTCCTACTATGCCCTTTCGGTGTAGATCCTTGTTTGGATGTGCCCCACATTGATTGATTCTGGAGATATTTGGAGCTTTACGAGGTAATGATGGATTTTATGCGTTCAGAGTATTACTACCTCTTCTTATTGGACTGTGTCTATATTACTATTTGGAGACAGAGTTATTCCTATGTATTTTATTTTCTTGAGTTGTACTAGTAGTTCTTACACTGTGACACCAGGTTTTGGGAGATATGACATTATGTTTATGCTTGTATTCTCTTTCATTATATTGATATGGTTTGGCTTTGTTGTAGAAGCCTTGCCTTAGGTTTTGAATGTTAATTTCTCTTTTGTATTTAGTTTGTGTGATGGTCTTACTTGTCAAGGTTCGCCGTGACAAGTGCCATCACGTCCCTTGGTTTTTGGGTTGTGATACTTTACTACTTGGGTGACCACGTACACTTGTGTGTGCGCTAGGATGCAACAATTTTTTGGTACCGTTGCTAGGGACTTAAAAATTGACAACTGTCTTATTTTTAGTTTTTCTATTTTTTAGGGGTGGCAACAGCTTGATCGTAGCTTTTGAATTTGCAGGTACAAGTCTGAAACTTAAGTAAGCTGGCAAGGGAAAGGGAATTGGTTGATCCATATACTTAACCTGAGCGATGCTTACGCCAGTCAAGGTGTAAAACAATACTTCTCTATCGCATACCGCAGGTTTCACAAGAAGAAGTTATTCCTGCACTAATGGTTGAAGATCAACCAACATGCAGGACAATATGCAAAGTGCAATTCCACTTACAATCCATGTTACCTTTGTCATCTGCTAACCAAAACCTAGAGGTAGATTCGAGCTCAAACAGAATATGGTGCAGTTAGTACACAACAATGGTAAATTCACAGGCCTGTCAAATGAGGATCCTCAAGTTCATCTACAGAACTTCTTGGAGGTCAGTTATACCTTCATCCTTACTGGAGTCTCGACTGACAACAGTAGGCTCACTTTCTTTTCTTTTTCACTTTTGGGGGAAGCAAAGAAATGGTTGAAGGCAGAACCTTCAAACTCCATCATTACATGGGATGATCTGGCAAATAATTGCCTCCTCCTATTCTTCCCATCTGGCAAGACTGCAAGGTTACACAGTGAGATTTTTAATTTTATACAGAAGTCGGACAATAACTTATGATATTCATAGGAGAGGTTCAAATCTCTACTCAGGGACTGCCCTCACCATCAACAGATGAATGGGGTATTAGCTCACACTTTTGTTAAAGATCTTGACCATAAAAAAATTGTTAGATTCGGCTACAGGAAGTTGAGGTGTCACGACCTGATTTCTTAGGTCATGATGGAACCTACTATAACCCACTAATAGGTAAGCCAACCCGTAGTTCGAAACTACTATCAACAAACTACCAAAAGAAATAAAGGATGAATGCAAAATAAAAATAGGAAAAGACTAAAATACACAAGATAGTCCTAAAACCTGGTGGAATCAGTACAAAAGCTTCTAATGTAATAAGCTTATAAAATAAAGTACTAAATGAATATACTGATACAAACCATCTCTGATACAATATTAAGACTAGTCTAGTACATAAGAGAGAGAATAGTAATACTCCAAATGCCAGGAGCTCACCCTATGTCTCCGAACCATAGCTGCTCCGCACAACGCATACAACAATAGTGAGAAGAATATATACTATGATTTGTAGGTTGCAAAAGTGTAGTATGAGTACACAACATATGGTATTTAGTAGGCAACTACCGACTGAGCTCCAAAGATAATGCAAATATAAATAGTATGAAACCAGGAAAGTAAATTACACCAAAATATCTAGGAAACTAACATAGTAAGACTAATGAGGTAATAAGGATCAATTGTCCTATTCTAGTCATACGCAGGAATCTAAACACTATACCATGTATCAATGGACAATATATGAACAAAGAGTAGATTAAGAATATATTATAGTACACAAGGCCAAGGAATGGATATACAACATAAATAAATGGATGAATGAAGGGATATACAATAATACCATAACTACTATAGATAAATGTACATATATATAAACAAGGATAACTCAAAGATACAACATAAGCGGTCACACTTGCATCACAAGGCCACCTAATCATAGTAGAAACTAGTGCAAACATAATCAAGGTCCAAAACGATAACACCTAACTATAGGATGATCATGCGTAGTAAAATAATCGTAAGATAAAGAAATCAGAATCATACCTCAAATCTCAATATCATTCCAACAATCAACTTGTAACGAACTAACCATAATAACAATAACAATGTATATAATCGGCTAGTCCGGACAAATAACACCTAACTAGGCCATTCCTAAACCGCTGCTTTCATAGGCGTAGAAGGTTCAATCAACACTCAACAAGCAACAGTCAGAGCCTATACCTATGAAACCCCCCATATGTATGATAGATACAGACAATACATAATATACTACAAGTAGTACTCATACTTATACCTATGAAACCCCCAAAAGGCAGATAGATATAGGGCACACCGGTGAAAGGCAATGCATATGCAAGAATGAATGCCAACCAAGTCCATAATACCATAATAAATCCAAGTACCATAATGTAACCTTGTGTACACACCTCTTTCATCTCGATGGCTCATAAAGGCAGGAACTACAATGACCTTTCTTCTCTAGCATGATGACTCACAGACGAAGGGGCCCTAGAGGGTTCGAGAGCAACCATATACACTAGTTCCAAAATTTCCAATAATCATCATCATCACCATCAATCTACTTTATACAGTAATTTATATATATATATATGTCATAACCTGATTCCTCAGGTTATGATGGCACCTACCATAACCCACCAGTAGGCAAGCCAACCCATAGTTCGTAATGGCTAGTAACAGACTACTCAATAATATAAGGAAAAAAATATGGAATATATGGATTAAAGATCAATACATAGAAGAATCCCCAAACCCGGTAATATCAGTAAAAAGTGATTCTAATATCATAAAAGTCCAAAAGTGATATATCAAGAATTATACAATGGTACAACTTGTCTCCGAATACAACTTAGAGACTAATCTAGTACATAAGAGAGAGATAAGTAATACTCTGAACGTCAGGAGCTCACTCTAAGTTTCTAAAATAGGGCTGATCCGCACGATGCACACATCAACGCCGATAAGTTGTACTATGATCTGCAGGCTGCAAAAATGTAGTATGAGTACCAAATGAATGGTACTCAGTAGGTAACTGCCAACTGAGCTCCAAAGATAAAGCAGATACACAGAACATATAAAAATAATAGAAACTACACCCAAGAGTCCATAAATCATATAATAAGTCAATGAGAGTAATACGGGAAAACTATCATAATCATATCCAAGCGTCTAACATAATAAGACTAAGGAAGAATCAGGGTGAACCATCTTATTCCATCTACATTCAACATACGTCAATGCTATACCATATATCTTATGTCAATATATGAATAAAGAGAGAAAGAAAAATGTCATTGCCCGACCTGGGTTATCAATATTCTGTTGATGCACTTGAGCAGCTGCCAATGCAGCTAATCTTTCCTGCTCCTGTTGAGAAGCCATCCGTTCAAGGTTTCGTTGTGCATCCATTCTGCCAATAAGATGTGGTTCAGGATTTATAGGTAATAACGGTTGACCAGAACTTCGTGTATTTGGCATGCACTCCAATAAACCTGAACAAAACAAAAACAACAATCAAAAAGTAAAATTCGAGAATCTTTGACCAAAGGGTCTATTAACTATCACAAACTTAGTTGACAACCGTATTCCCCGGCAGCGGCGCCAAAATTTGATACGCCCAAATTACAACTCTCGTTAGAAAGTGTAAGCGGTCGCTGTCAAATATAGAACCCAACTGGGTTGGGTGTCGAATCCCACAGGGAATACTCTGGTCACTAAGTGTTGCAATTATTAGTAGACTGTTGGTCGAAAATTCCAAGGACAAAAGGGGGGTTTGGTTTAGGCGTGAACTAATATTATCAAAGTAACGATGGAACGATTTGCGTAGTAA
This sequence comes from Capsicum pubescens, assembly GCA_030864215.1. NCBI lineage: Eukaryota > Viridiplantae > Streptophyta > Magnoliopsida > Solanales > Solanaceae > Capsicum > Capsicum pubescens. The sequence goes on from CM061548.1 coordinate 242,136,081, forward strand.
GATTTAATCACAGAGATTGATAAGTTAGGGTTATGTCCACCTTATAAGTTCTACTTCTCTATTAACTATGAGTAACACGGAATTTAGACATGCATGCACTTATAGAGAATCGTATTCTAATTCTAAATCCAAGTGTTTCTCAACCATCAAGGATTTATTTCGCTTTAGCTCTCTCGAGCCTAAAGTGTATAACAAATGGTACAAATTCTCCAAGAAGTTAATCCGGTTAAGGCATTAACGTGTAAATAGAGGTTGGAAACCCTATTTCCTTGTCTTACTCTCTTTTCCAAACATGTAACTTTTCTCTCGAACAAGTTAATGCTATAATGGCGTATTCTCTATGTTTACAACCATAAGAATTCAATCAAAACGAAGAGAGTAATGATATAAGTAGCATAACACATCAAGAATTCACAAACTCATAGTAATAGATAGTATCTTACAAGGTTTCCATAACCCTAACAGATAAGTTTAGCTACTCATGAATACAACGGAAATCAAAGTAGACATCATCATCATACCAAAACTTAGAAAAATCTTGGCTATGGAGATGAAACGTGTTTTGTTTCTCCGTTGCTCAAGTGAGTCGTTTTCTGTTCTTAAAACTCGTACAAAATCTTCAACGTGAATTGTCAATAATAATCGAATGATAATGATGCTGAAAAATTCAGAAATAAGGTTTTTAATAGCATCCTTGTCTAATAAGTTTCTACTGCATCCTTAAGTATTTAAAAATACTGGGTTTGCCCGGGAAAAAGTTCCCATGCATCACATTCAGTCCAAAAGCTGCCTTCCCTCTTATGTGAAGTTTTCCTTTGCTGCCCACAGGTCCACAAAGTGCTGAAATCTTCATCATTAGTACCTGAAAAACATGCTAATCACATAGGTCAGCTCACTTAAAGGAAAATGGACTAAAAGTGCAAGAATTATATATTCTATCCTCAAAACTTAGCCAAAACATGGTTAAATTATGGTGCTTAGACGTATAAATACGCCCAACATCACCACCCCACACTTAAAGCTTTGTTTGTCCTCGAACAAAATATTACATCCATGCAAACACCTAACTAGAATTTCACAATAGCAACACAAAATTTTCAACAAGACATGCACGACAATTATTAACAAAGAGTAGGTTTCTTGATCATTACTAGAAACAACTCAGGCTCCAACATAGACTCATTAGGGTGTTCAATTCGTTATACACAAGTTAAGCCACAAAGAATCATATAAAACCACCCAACAATCATCAACCATGTGTGCTCACAAAAGATATCACCCATAAACACTCATATTTTTGCATTTTTCGAAACATGGGTATAAGATTTTCCTTGCGCTCACTCTCACAAGGAATTCTTATAATGCAATTGATGACCATAGGCTTGCCCTTAGTGTAATGCTCCACTAATATCAGAATGCTAATCTTAGGATCAAATAGGTCTTTACAGGTTGTAATGTAGGCTAAGGGACAGGTAGGACTATTTTGGCCAGAAATAGTGACTATGTTCCCTAAGCGCTTTAATACACTACATTATGCCATTTACACTATCTTTTAACAACCACTTTACCTCTATTTCATCTACCAACCCCTTTTCACCCATTTTGTTATTCAATCATCAACACAACTATCTTTTTGTTTTTCTAATTTAATTTTTTTTTCTTTTTTTTTCTTTTTATATTAAGAAAGCATCTCTATAATAGCCAATCTTTTTCACAATATTTTCAAGTACCAATACACCCTGAGGCATCACTTTCACCATTCTCCTCTTATTTTTCCACATGATTCTACAATTTAAAGCGCTTAGGAGTTTGGATCAAATTATTGTCTTCAAAAAAAAAAAGAATAGGCTACATATGAGGCTGCCAAAGAAAATAGCTAAAGGCTCAAAGGGGGTTCACTAGGACAATGTACAAAGGTAGGTAAAAAAAAGAAGGTAAACAATTTCAGGCTGCCAAAGAAATGCCTAAATCATCTCCTAAACTAACATTCTTTATTTCGCTTCACACACACACCAGGCAAGTTCTAGCATCAGTCACAACAAAGAATATACAATAACCTCACACACACAAGGCACATGGTCAACTTCATTGGGGGCATTATAGATTCTTGACCCAACAGGTGAATGAATTAAACCACAACAATTTATCACACAGTGAATCACAACTTAGAGCCTAAGCATCTCAATAGCAATGATTTAGCACAAACTCTTATTATAATACCATGCCGTCTATCAGAACAATTTCATGCAACATCTAAAATCTACTAACTAATTACAACTAACTAACTAACTACTAATTCAAATAAACAAGAATAAATGTAGGCAAAGAAATACAATACAGCAGACATATACCCGCACCCCACACTTAGACGGGACACACTGTCCTCAGTGGAAATAAATAAGGAAAACCTGATTAGTCAGACTCCTCTTCTATGTCTGGGGTCATACCCCCTACGTCAGAATCATCAATAGAGTCGTCGTCATAAGAGTTTTCCTCCACATCTGAGTCTGGCAGTCGATGATCATCGTCAGTCGGCATGTCATCATCGAGAGGTTCCTCCAAATTGTGTTCTAAGGTTGAGGATCTATTTAAAGTCTAAGCCATGGGTCGGGTTTGATCCATGTACAATCGAGTTAGGAGGCAAAAAAGGATAAGTAGGCGGCGCCTAATTCTTTGCCTATGCTTAGAATAGGCGGTGCCTTTAGCAATGCTTAGATAGGCATAGGCGAAACCTTGCCTATCGCCTAGATTGGCATAGGCGGCGCCTTTCCTATCGCCTAGATTGGCATAGGCGGCACCTATGGCATTGCCTATGTGAGGCAGTGAGCATAGGCAATGGCATAGGCGGCGCCTATAGCATTGCCTACATTGGTATAGGCCTTGCCTTGTCCATTGCCTATGTGAGGCAGTGAGCATAGGCAATGGCATAGGCATTGCCTTGTCTGTTGCCTAGATTTGCATAGGCATTGCCTTGTTCGTTGCCTAGATTGGCATAGGCATTGCCTTGTTCGTTGCCTAGATTGGAATAGGCAATGCCTAACCTATAGCCTTTGCTCCATCATTCCTCACTTACCACCTTTAGCATGGCTCACTTTCAAATCAAAATTTGGGACTAATCTCCTCCTTTGTATATCTTGCACCTACACTTAATCAAAAACAACAAAAATGATTAGAAGGATGGGTTGCCTCCCACCGAGCGCCTTAGTTTTGGTCGTGGCTCGACTCTTCTTTTTGAAATTTTATTTATCAAAAACAAAATCCTAACGAAACAAACTCCTAATGATGGGTTGCCTCCCATGTAGCGCTTGATTTATTGTCGCGGCACGACATAGTTATCTCGATTACTCAGACTTCATCAAGATATCTGGTGGCTTCGCCAGTGGTGAGGGTCGATTCTTAAGGTCAAGGTCTAGCTTCTTAGGGTCATATGAATACGACCCCATTCCTGTCAAAGCACGGATAGTTTCTTCGTTCTCTTCAACATCCTCACGCTCAAAGTTCAAAAGCACAGCAGCCAATGGCTCAACAGTAAGCTGCTTCTCTAAAGATAATTCCTTCTCATCCTCATAATGAACATCAGCTATAGAGAACACATTCATATCTTTGGGATGCTTCATTGATTTGCTTACATCAAAACGTACCACTTCGTCATTCATCCAAAATAAAAGCTCATTTGCTCGTAAATCAATAAGCACACTTCCTGTTGCGAGGAAAGGTCGACCCAAGATTATGGGCACCTCAAAATCCACCTCGCAATCCAAAATAACAAAGTCTGCAGGAAAAATGAAGGTAGAAACCCTCACTAATACATCATGTAAGATACCAACAGGTCATTTTACCGACCTATCTGCCATCACGAGCCGCATATTGGTTGGTGTAGGATCGCCCAACCCCAACTGTTTATAAATAGATAGCGGCATCAAATTGATGCTAGCCCCCAAATCTCACAATGCCTTAGCAAAATCCAAGGATCTAACTGTGCAAGGAATAGTGAAAGCACCAGGATCCGCCTTTTTCTGTACTAAAGATCTCGTGGCAATTGTACTGCAATGATGAACATTATTTGCCAGTTCATAACTTGCTGCCCTTTTCTTTTTCAAAAGGTCCTTCATGAATTTGGCATACCCTGGCATCTGCTCCAGTGCCTCCATCAAAGGCACATTAGTAGTCAGCTGCTTCAGCATGGTCATGAATTTACTAAACCTGGTGTCATCAGCCTTCTTCTTCAGTCTCTGAGGAAAAGGTGGTGGTGGATTTGGAAGAGTCTTTTCCACCACTTTCTTTTGGTTTTTCTTCCGATTATCAATCTTTTCAGGCTGGTGACATCTAGGTGTAGTGTCATGAACATTCTTATTCTGATTTTCAGCTTCTACAGAATCATCACAATCTGCTTCAATAACATTCTCTTCTGTATTATCAACCACCTGTTTGCCTTTAGATGGATTTTCCAACACCTTACCAATCCTGGTAGTAATAGCCATACATGATCCATCATTCCATGGATTTTGCACAGTGTTACTAGGTAAAGTGCCAGCTTTTCTTTGATTGAATATCGCTGATAGTTGACTCATTTATTGTTCCAGCTGTTTTATTGCAGTGGAATGTGAGTCAACCAATTGATTTATTGAGGACAAATCATTTTTTACCTCAGCTAGTCCCGTGTTGGTTGCCTCCACTCCTTTCAAAAGCTTGGTCATCATGTCCTCCATGGACATCTTCCCAGAACTAGTTGCAACAGCTTCACGATTTCCAGGAGGGACATACAAACCACTCTTGTAAGTCTTATTCTTGAATCCGGATTTTTCATAATAGTTCCGACCTTGGTTTCCTTAGGCATTGCCTCGGAAACCCCCCTGATTATTCAAATAATTCGCTTCCTCCTCAGAATCAGATTTATCTCTACCCTGTGATACAATAGCCTTGACCTTTTCTGTCTTCCCTGATAATAAATGCTTGGTAAGAAGGTCCATCTGCGTTTTTATGTGAGCCATATCTTGGTCACGTTCCTCTTCTCTTCACCTCTGTTCTGCTGTCATGCCAGTAGATACAGTAGAGCTTGCTACCTCAGAATCGCTGGTATGCCAAGCTCTACTCTGCTTTGTCATACGATCCAGCATATCACCAGCCTCAATAAAAGTAAGGTCCATGAATGACCCACCTGCAACATTATCAACCACTGGCTTAGTCACCGAGTTCAACGCCCTGTATAATATTTCCATCAAGTGGATGTTGGTCATCTGATGATTTGGGCACCGCATAAGCTTCTTCTTGAACCTCTCCCATGTTTCATGGAGAGCTTCAGTTGGAAGCTGTCGAAAATTACTGATCTCATCTCGTAACTGTGCTCTCTTGGATGGCGGAAAGAATCTTTCTAGGAAAGCGTCTTTCAGTTGCCTCCAATTAGTAATAGAGTCTGGAGTCAGCTCGTTCAACCATAGAGTTGCCTCTCCAGATAGAGACAATGGAAATAAGCGTAGTCGAATTGTATTCTGTCCAACCCTTGGATTATCAAATGATTTGCATGTTGAGATAAAATTAATCAGATGCATATTCGGATCATCGCCTGCAAGTCCACCAAATAACCCTTTGAGTTGTAATAGCTGGATCATGGTGCTGGTGATATTGAACTTGTCTCCGGGTGCCAAGGGTGGAGGAATAATAGCCCCTGTGGAACCAGCCCCATCCAAATCGTCATCATTATCATCGAAAGGGGCCTGCACAGCTCGGCATTCAGGTCTCATTCTAGCTTGACGATCTCTCCTGTTCACAGGTGCTGCCACCTCACCAACACGCCTTGGATTTAATAACTCATCATCACCCAGGTCCTCTTTATCAAGATTTGTTGCCCGACCTGGGTTATCAATATTCTGTTGATGCACTTGAGCAGCTGCCAATGCAGTTAATCTTTCCTGCTCCTGTTGAGCAGCCATCCGTTCAAGGTTTCGTTGCGCATCCATTCTGCCAATAAGATGTGGTTCAGGATTTATAGGTAATAACGGTTGACCAGAACTTCGTGTATTTGGCATGCACTCTAATAAACCTGAACAAAACAAAAACAACAAACAAAAAGTAAAATTCGAGAATCTTTGACCAAAGGGTCTATTAACTATCACAAACTTAGTTGACAATCGTATTCCCTGGCAGCGGCGCCAAAATTTGATACGCCTAAATTACAACTCTCGTTAGAAAGTGTAAGCGGTCGCTGTCAAATATAGAACCCAACTGGGTTGGGTGTCGAATCCCACAGGGAATACTCTGGTCACTAAGTGTTGCAATTATTAGTAGACTGTTGGTCGAAAATTCCAAGGACAAAAGGGGGGTTTGGTTTAGGCGTGAACTAATATTATCAAAGTAACGATGGAACGATTTGCGTAGTAAGATTTAATCATAGATATTGATAAGTTAGGGTTATGTACACCTTATAAGTTCTACTTCTCTATTAACTATGAGTAACACGGAATTTAGACATGCATGCACTTATAGAGAATCGTATTCTAATTCTAAATCCAAGTGTTTCCCAACCATCAAGGATTTATTTCGCTTTAGCTCTCTCGAGCCTAAAGTGTATAACAAATGGTACAAATTCTCCAAGAAGTTAATCCGGTTAAGGCATTAACGTGTAAATAGAGGTTGGAAACCCTATTTTCTTGTCACACTCTCTTTTCCAAACATGTAACTTTTCTCTCGAACAAGTTAATGCTATAATGGCGTATTCTCTATGTTTGCAACCATAAGAATTAAATAAAAACGAAGAGAGTAATGATATAAGTAGCATAACACATCAAGAATTCACAAACTCATAGTAATAGATAGTATCTTACAAGGTTTCCATAACCCTAACAGATAAGTTTAGCTACTCATGAATACAACGGAAATCAAAGTAGACATCATCATCATACCAAAACTTAGAGAAATCTCGGCTATGGAGATGAAACGTGTTTTGTTTCTCTGTTGCTCAAGTGAGCCGTTTTCTGTTCTCAAAACTCCTACAAAATCTTCAATGTGAATTGTCAATAATAATCGAATGATAATGACGCTGAAAAATTTAGCAATAAGGTTTTTAATAGCATCCTTGTCTAATAAGTTGCTACTGCATCCTTAAGTATTTAAAAATACTGGGTTTGCCCGGGAAAAAGTTCCCATGCATCACATTCAGTCCAAAAGTTGCCTTCCCTCTTATGTGAAGTTTTCCTTTGCTGCCCACAGGTCCACAAAGTGCTTAAATCTTCATCATTAGTACCTGAAAAACATGCTAATCACATAGGTCAGCTCACTTAAAGGAAAATGGACTAAAAGTGCAAGAATTATATATTTTATCCTCAAAACTTAGCCAAAACATGGGTAAATTATGGTGCTTAGACGTATAAATACGCCCAACATCAATAAACACGAGGTGATCTCAACGCATACCCTATATCATCATATTCTCATTTTGAGACATCATTTTAATACTATCATGATTTAAATACTATCATACTCGGGGATTCTAATCCACATGGATAGACATGAAATACTCATGCAATCATAAGATAGGAGAGGCCAAAGACATACCTCAAATCTCGATACCGTATCAATGACCATTCTGTCATAGCTAGCCATAATAATGATCATAACAATGATAATAATATAAATAATAATGTTAATAATCGGCTACTCCGAACAACTAAATACTTAAATAAGACAATGTGTACCCCCACTGCCCTAGGCTCGGAAGGTTCAATCATCATACAATAACACAAGACATATCCTTCACCCATATCTATGCAATCGTCCCATACTGACTGATAAGTATAAGTGCATACTGGTGATAGGCGATGCGCATTGAGGAATGAACACAAAGTATACCATCAATATCACAACTCATAATAACTTTCTTCATCAGGACCATCATCATCGTAATCAACCTCCGGCCTTGTCGGGAATTAATATCATCTCAATAGTATTCTCAGGACTCGAATCATGTATCAATATCATCATAATGTCCTCCGACCTTGCCGGGTATCAATATCATCTCAATAGTATTCTCTGGACTCGAACCGGGTATCAATATCATCATAATATCCTCCAGCCTTGCCGGGTATTAATATTTCATCACAATATCCTCTGGCCTTATCGGGTATCAATATATCATCGCAACTATCTAATCGCAACTATCTACACATAAATATAGGCATAAAATAAGTGCACAAATGCAAGCTGATATACTCATATCCATAAAGATATCTGTCTTTTTAATACAACACAACTACTTTTTATTAGCTAACCAACACTTATTATTAAACCACTAATTCTCTATTCATCACAAGACAATAATCACCATTTATCCACTATTAATTATTAACTAATTATCATATATATGATAATCATCATTAGCCAACAAATTATCAATTGCCATCTAATCATCTTTTATTAACTAACATCAATCATTAACTAACTATCGTTTACCATCTAATCCTCATTATTCAACTAATCCTCATTATTAGCTATTCAACATTATTATTTCGGTATAAACTTCATCTAGGCATCGTTATTAACTAGGAGTCATTATCACTAAATTCCTTTATCATCTAGCAATATTAAGCCACATTATCCTTACTTAACAACCAATCAGAATCACAAATTTGTTATCGATAGCAACTAATCATTATCATTAATAAACCCATTTTCATTGCCACATATCGACTCTAATCTTTAGCTATCATATTTCAACTAAGCATGGTTCATTAACTAGTACATTAGATTTCTAGCCATCAAGTACTATAACCACCTAAAAGACATCTAGCATCCACTTAGATTAACCCTTAATTAGAAAGAATAGTCATAAAATTGTATTTCAACTAGAATCACATCAATTTTCGATATAATAATCATGAATGTACCAAATCTATGCATTCCGTCACTAGTATTCAATCAGTGGAATAATAAGCATCACACTGCATCTTTCTCCATCTCATACCAGAGAGATGCATATACAAACATATACATATTCATAAACTATAATCATATGACTTATGATGACAAACACTTCACGGATATTTAATCAATGTCATAACGCGGCCCTTATCCAATTAATTTATCCAGAATAATCACAATATCATAATCACGGCCTTAGGCCCTTGCACTTATCCGAGACTCATATCAATAATCATATTTATAAGTCGTAGCATACCTCTAATAATCTCACACATAGGAGGTATCTCACATATAGAAGGCATAATATCAATAAATATGTTATCATCTCTCACACAAGAGGCGTCTCACACCTAGGATAGAAAATATAGCTAGACATATATTGTGTATAGGATATCATATATCCATAGGTCATACGTCAAGACAACAAAGGATTAAGTGGCTAAAGTGACCGCGATCGTGGTAAAGTGACCGCGATTGCGGACATGCGGTTGGCCGCGATCGTGCTTGGGGACCGCAATCGCAGTAACTGAGAGCAGTTCTTCTCCCCTACTTTCCATATCACTTCTATAGGACAATTTACATATCTAAGATGAAAGAATGTCTCTATAGGCCACATAACGTATCTAGGAGGAATATCATCTCTAAATGCCCAATATCACTTCCACAAGTAGTATCATAACTATAACTCAAAAGCCACAATATAGAAACATCAATACAAGTTACCAAGTTATGAAGTAACCTTATTCTAAGGTTTGGTAGCCTCATCTATGTCTATATCCGCAACTAAGTCCAGAAGGATTAACATAAGCTTCAACCGAAGTGGGCCGAATGATCCCACTTCTAATCCACAATTTTCATAATTAGGCATACTATGCCCCAAACTAGGGTAAGGTATCTAGTTTATCTTCTAGATGTCGAGCAAGCCATATTCAATCCTAAGATAGTAACTTCGACTAGAAACAAGGACACTCAAGTCAAATCTACCAAACTTACAGTTCCAAAACTATCACACTATCCCAATAAGGCTAAATATACAAATCAGACTTCAAATGCTAAAACCATAGTCCAAGCATAGCATTATATCATATCCATGCTACAAATTTATCCGAACTAGGGAGAAGGCAGAAGGATTCTACAATTTTGTTAAGTAATTCAACCTACGGGTTAAAACCCCCATCTAATCCCCAAACTTATATGTATATTCAATACTAAGTCATTCTATTCAAAATCAAACTTAACATTCACATTCACACATAATATACATCATACATCATCCATGAAGAAGAGTAGACAGAAGCCTATCTTAATGCCGAACCGCAAAATCCCAAACCGTTCACCATGTGCTCGTCTTCACTTTACAATCCTCAAAATGCCATCACACTAACAAAATCATAACCTACTCATCAATACGAGTCTAATGATACCCATATTTTACTATAAGGCTTTGGGTTCATAAATGACACCAAAACCTCTAGTGGGTCCCATTTATGAAAAATGAGTTTTCGAGACCAACCCAATGTTCACACATGAATAAGGAATTATAACCCTCAAAGAATAGGTGAAAACTAAACATACTTTGGCCTAAAATCAAGCCCTAAGCTTAATTGGTATTTTAGGTCCAATCAATGAAATTCATGCATTAATTCAAGGAATTCTTACCTTAACTTTGAAGATAATTGCGATACAAGATGATATTTAAGCTCCCAAGTCAGCCCCCATGACCAATTTTGAGTTAATACACTCATTTTGGGGCTTTTAGGTCTAAATGGTGAAGGGGAAATAGTCCAAACGCATCTTTGGACCTTTATATAGCCCCTACCAGTTCTTAGGTGCCGTTATCACAGTCACACAGGCCGCGATCGCCATCCCATGATCGTACTCTCTTGGCCGCTATTGCAGTTGCACCAGATGACAACAAACTCATTTTAGAGTTTTTGACCTTCCAAACTTATCCAAAATCCAAATAACATGATCGAATAGTGAATTTTTAGTGTAAGCAACATTTCAAATCCATTGGAATCATCAAAACTTTCATTGAAAATTGTTTAGGTAAAAAGAGGGGCCCACACCAAAACTTTTATCATTTTTCATAAATTTTGCTCAATAGCCCGAAATAAGTTCATACACTTTGGGACCTGAACCAAGGGTTTTCCTAGACTAAAATTGACATTCTGGATGCGATGACGAAGTCGTATTTGCAATCCAAGATCATTTCAATCAAATGTGGGTCCCACACACATTCTTTTAAATTTTTAACTTTTTGATCAATAGGTCAAAATGAGCTCAGGTGCATTGGGACCCAAACTAAAGGTCTAACTAGACTAAAAACAATACTCCAGATCTGCTGGGGCAGTCATAATTTTCATCCGAGATCGTTTTGCTGAAGTTTTCACTCGGTGGCCATTTGGAACCAGTGAAGACTTCTAAATAGGGAATTGGCTCTAAAAACCAAACGAACTGCTCGGTAACCGAATCATCGGTCCCAGCAAGTCATAAATGACTTGGGGTTGCTATGGATAAGCTCAAACGGTGAAGATAAGCATAAATATGGAAAATGAACTGATGGGTCATTACAACATCCACTACTAAAAGGACTTTCTTCCCTGAAAGTCAACGGATAGAAAGAATCTCAAAAGCTTGAAAGGATGAGGTATTGGGCCCGCATGCTCCAAGCATGACTTCCCAGGTAACCTTAACGAAGAGAAAACACTTGCAAGGGATTTCACCATAGGTATCCCTTTTTCAACCAACACTCTTATTCTACTTCCAAAATAGCCAACTCAACTTAACCGCTAACTGGTCTCTATCTAAACTAAAAAGGCCGATGCACGTACATCTGAGTCACATCACGCTGATACCATCTTTATATCCATATAATTCAACAAAGGCTCATCCAAGCCAAAAGCAAACCGAGACATAAGTCATAAAACTGACTCCAAACCCCAAAATAACCTTCCTTAACCCTTTTACACATGCTATCAACTTTAAACTAGGAGGAAAATCAGCTAAGTCTTGTCCACTCCATCTCATCATGGAGAAATCAAAGAACAAAAGTTGATCTGCTGAAAGTCCATAAGACAAACATGAGAATAGGCTCATAAGGCATTATTTGGGAATACAAATGGTGATAATCAAGGAATGCAAACCATGCCAATGCTGCAACTAGTTTGAATGAAAATCAAACTAAAATTTTAAAATCCAAGGTATAACTACTCATCACTGAATATCCCACTCCTGGATGTCTCCTCTATCGGGAATGAAGCCATTTTGAATCCAACTCGAGAATATTACTCCTACTGAGTAAATCATCCTAAATTTCCAAAGAAAGCTAAAACTCAAGGTCAAAACTGAAATAACCAATATGAGGTCCTTGGTCTATCATCTGAACACTTATCAACTATAATCCAACTGAAGTTTAGAAGACCGAATAGGCAACCACAAAGTAGGCTCAACCATCCTATAAATGAAACATGAACTGAAACAAGTTAAAAATGAAGTCTACACGCAAGCTCTACAACACCAAGCTGAAATCTCAATATCAAGGATGAATCGCTCGGTCTCAAATATCTAAATCAAAACTAAAAATGAGGAGGAATTGATGTTTCAAATCTATCATACTCTTAAATCGCCATACCAAGGAGTCAAAAAACAAAACTGGGCTAACAAGTCAATATCAATGTCAACTATCTCAAATCGACTCTACTATCAGAATTTGACATATCCAAGATAAATTATACTTAGCCACATTCGAGACATATCTAGAGAGTAAAAGTCATTATAGGGATAACATTGACTGATAATCACAAGAAACCAACTCTATATCAACTGGAGGGAACAAAAACTGGCTACAGAATATGAGTCATACAAAAGGATAAACCACTGGATCAAAATGCATATAACCCACTCCATATCCACTGGAGGGCATGGGCTATCCAAACATACTCAAAAACATCCCAAGGCTGAAAACTACAACAGAAATGGCAAAATCTCTAGCAAGTCATAAAAATGCAACTTAAGCTAGAAACTAACCAATGCAATACTCCATCTAGGCAAAGAAGTAGACACATTATCATATCATCAGGGAGAATCACTCCACCAACCCTGACTAGGTCAAATAAACGTTGAAATGGGGATTTCCTAAACCCACCCAATAAACACATCATCAAAGAAGAAATATCACTCTCACAACCAATGTCAAAACCGAGACAACCACAAGAGTACCAACAACTCAAGCTAAAGAGATTCTAATTTTTCAACTTAATAAGCAATTACAAGAAAGGCCACCTGCCTCTATCTTTCCAACTCCTCTAGAAAAACCATATCACTATGACAAAAGAGTTTCCAATTGCCACACTAACAACAAGGAAATCCATCACAAGAGAACGAGCCCAAATTACCTATGAGATGAATCCATGACATCTCAACATCAACATCAAATCACTATCGAACAAAGAAATATCCATAAATGAAGAACAAATCTTAAACTGGTCCATCTCACAAATGGGTTATATTGGAAGGGGTAGCAAAAATAAAATCCTTCAATAACTAGGAGGCAAGTCCAAGGATCTTTAACTAAAAAATAGTCAACATAACTAAACTGCCGACTCAAAATCCACAAAAACCATGGAAGGTCATCTTACCTTCGATACCACAATACATCCAATACATAATCTATCTAATACAGCAAGCCAAGAGAGAACACAGGCAACCTCACCGCGCTAGGGGAAAGAAATCATCAAATCGGGCTATATCTACTCAAGCCACCAAATAATATCACATGAAAATAAAACTCTAACTAGATTAAACTAGACTATATAGCTAACCAACGAGAATCAAATTCATCATGTAACAACATCAAGTTATAATATCAATAATCTCACACAGTGGTAGCAATAGCAATAGCAATATCAACATACTGAACAGGCGATACCAAAATGAACATCAATATCATGTACTACTCAAGGGCCACAATAAGGCTAATGTGCCAAGATAAATGGGACTCAAACCCAAAACCACACCCATAGGGGAAAAACATCAATATAGATCTACTCTATCCATGACTAAAAGAAATAAACCATGACGTAGTAACATAATCATGAATTCAATAATAAGGCACATAATGACCGATATAAATTTATCAAGGCATATAATTATCAATGGGTATAAAAACTCGAATACACATAATAAGAGATAAATACAAGAAGTAAAAACACACCAATCTTGGCAACATTCGCAGTCACATGACTAATAGGCATAGGGAAAATAAATCTAAATGGGTCTAAATCAGATTAACGGACTGAATCATCAACTGAGGTGCCAAGCACACCATCTATAACTGAAGGTGTCACAACATCATGAGCTGATCAAAATAAGCTAAATAACTAAAATTCATGTCAGGGATACTTCCTAGACTAGTAGTCGGTCTCTCTATAGTCGTAGCATTTCCTAAAGCATCAATATGGAGAGAACAGAAACTAAGAACAAATGGATTGCCAACCAACATTGAGAGAAATCCACAAATTTATGTCCAAACTTCCTATATCACAACCTATTTTAGGACTCTAGGCGGGCGTGGAATACATGCTAACTCTAGATGATCACTTATCTCATACCAGGGGCATTCTCTGAAATAGTGTCTCATCATAACACAACAAATCCAAGAATCTAAAATACTTTGAGATACTACCCCTCATAATCAAGAATGGTCACCGTGGCCTAAAATACCAAGCCACACTCCACAAGTCTAATGAGGACTCAACCTAAATCCTTTTTAGCTATCGCTGAAGATCTTCGATATCCATCTCTGACTCTCTAGTTATATACTATGCAAATATTTTGGAAATGTATTTTGGAGTCTCGTCCGCATCTGTCGACAATATCGCATCGTCCTTTGGGGATAGAATAGAGTCAAAGAATATGTTTGAGGTTCATAAGAATGTGCACACATGATAAGGAGTCATGAAGTGAATTTCCTAAAATATCACTATAGCCTCTCGAAGATAGGTTATGGACGTCTCTGCACCGATCCGTAGGACTCTGCTAACACTTAGCTTTTGTACTAATACACTAATGAAACCTAGGCTTTGATACCAATTTGTCCCGACCCAATTTCTCAGGTCATAATGGCGCCTAACATTACCCACTAATAGGCAAGCCAACCTATAGTCCAGAATGGCTAGTAAAGGACTACTCAATAATATAAAAAAGAGAATATAGAATATATGGATTAAAGATCAATACATAGAAGAATCCTAAAACCCGATGGTATCAGTACAGGAGCTTCTAATATCATAAAAGTACAAAAGTGATAAATAAGGAATTATACAATGGTACAACTTGTCTTTGAATACAACTTAGAGACTAGTCTAATACATAAGAGAGAGCTAAGTAATACTCTAAATGTTAGAAGCTCACTCTAAGTCTCCAAACTTGGGCTACTCTGCATGATGCACATATCAATGATGATAACCCGTACTATGATTTACAGGCTGCAAAAGTGTAGTATGAGTACCAAATGAATGGTACTCAGTAGGCAACTGCCAATTGAGCTCCAAAAATAAAGCAGATATACATAACATATAAACAAAATAGAAACTACACCCAAGAGTCCATAAATAATATAATAAGTCAATGAGGGTAATAAGGGAAAACTATCATATTTATATCCAAGCGTCTAACATAATAAGACTAAGGAAGTATCAAGGTAAATTATCTTATTCCATCTACATTCAACATACGCCAATGCTATACTATATATCCCATGTCAATATATGAATAAAAAGCGAAAGAAAGATATATAGTAATATATAAGGCGAAGTAAAGACTATATAAAATGAACAACAAAGGAAGGGATATACGGTAGTACCATAGCTTCATATAGCTAGATATATATAGGTATACGTATATAAACACAAGGTCATTTCAATGCATAACCTATATCATCATATTCTTATTTTGAGACCTCATTATAATACTATCATGATTTAAATACTATCATACTCGGGGATTCTAATCCACATAGCTAAACATGAAATACACTTGCATAATAATGCAATTATAAGATAGGAGAGGCCAAAGACATACTTCAAATCTCGATACCAGATCAATGACAAATCTATCATAGCTATCCATAATAATGATCATAAAAATGATAATAATAATATCAATAACAACATTAATAACTGGCTACTCTAGACAACCAAATACCTAGACAAGCCTATGTATACCCCCACCTCCCCAGGCTTAGAAGGTTCATCAACATACAATAACATAAGACATATCCTTCACCATATATATGCAATCATCCCATACCGGCTGATAAATATAGGTGCATACTGGTGATAGGTAATGGCATGCAGGAATGAATGCAAAGTATATCATCTATATCACAACTCATAATAACTTTCCTCATCAGGACCATCATCATCGTAATCAACCTCTGTCCTTGCCGAGAATTAATATCATCTGAATAGTATCCTCTAGACTCGAACCGGATATCAATATCATTACAATATCCTCTGGCCTTGCTGATTATCAATATCATCTCAATAGTATTCTCCGAACTCAAACCGGGTATTAATATCATCATAATATCCTCCTACCTTGCCAGGTATCAATATGTCATCACAATACCCTCCGGCCTTATCGGGTATCAATATATCATCGGAATTATCAACACATAAATATAGGCATATAATAAGTGCACAAACGCAAGCCGATATACTCATAAATGTAAAGATATCTGTCTTGTCAATACATCCCAACTACTCGTTATTAGCTAACCAACACTTATTATTAAACCACTAATTCTCTATTCATCATAGGACAATAATCACCATTTATCCACTATTCATTATTATCAACTAATTATCATATATCCGATAATCATCATTATCCAAAAAATTTCCAATTACCACCTAATCATTTTTTATTAACTAATATCAATCATTAACTAACTATCGCTTACCATTTAATCCTCATTATTCAACTAATCCTCATTATTCAACTAATCCTCATTATTAGCTATTCAACATTATTAACTTGGTATAATCTTCATCTAGACATCGTTATTAACTAGGAGTCATTATCACTAACCTCCTTTATCATCTAGCAATATTAACCCACATTATCCTTAATTAACAACTAATCGGCATCACAACTTTGTTATTAATAGCAACTAATCATTATCATAGATAAACCCATTTTCATTGCCATGTATCAACTTTAATCGTTAGCTACCATATTTACACTAAGCAAGGTTCATTAACTCGTACATTAGATTTCTATCCATCAAGTACTATAGCCACATAAAAGACATTTAGCTACCAGTTAGCATAACCCTTAATTAGGAAGAACAGTCATAAGATCGTATTTCAACTAGAATCACATCAATTATCGATATAATAATCATGAATGTACTAAATCTATGCATGGCATCACTAGTATTCAATCAGTGAAATAATAGGCATCATACCGTATCTTTCTCTGTCCCATACCAGAGAGATGCGTATATAAACATATACATATTTATATTCCTAAAAAATAATCACATCACTTATGATGACAAACACTTATCGAATATTCAATCAATGTCATAAAGCGGTCCTTAGCACATTAATTTATCCAAAATAATCACAACATCATAATCATGGCCTTAGGCCCCTGCACTTATTCGAGACTCATATCAATAATCATATTGATAAGTCATAGAATATCTTTAATAATCTCACACATAGGAGGTATCTCACATATAGAAGGAATAATATTAATAAATATGTTATCATTTCTCACACAAGAGTCATCTCACATCTAGGAGGAATAATATAGATAGACATATATTGTCTATAGGATATCATATATCCATAGGTCATACATCAAGACAACGAGGGATTAAGTGGCTGAAGTTACTGCGACCAGGATCAAGTGACCACGATTGCAGACATGCGGATGGCCGCAATTGTGCTTGGGAACCGCAATTGTAGTAACTGAGAGCAGTTCTGCTCTTCTGTTTTCCATATCACTTCTCTAGGACAATTTATATATCTAAGAGAAAATAACGTCTCTATAGGCCACATAACGTATCTAGGAGGAATATCATCTCTAAATGCCCAATATCATTTTCACAAGTAGTATCATAACTATAATTCAAAAGCCACAATCCGAAAACATCAAAATCAGTTACCAAGTTATGAAGTAACCTTATTCTAAGGTTTGCTAGCCTCATCTATGTCTATATCTGCAACTAAGTCCACAAGGCTTAACATAATCTTAGGCCTAAGTGGGCCAAATGTTCCTACTTCTAATCAACAATTTCCATAATTACGCATACTATGTCCTAAACTAGGATAAGGTATCTAGTTTATCTTCTAGATGTCGAGCAAGCCATATTCAATCCTAAGATAGTAAATTCGACTAGAAATAAGGATACTCAAGTCAACTCTACCAAACTTACGTTTCCAATACTACCATACTAGCCCACTAAGGCTAAATATACAAATTATGCTTCAAATGCTAAAACCATAGTCCAAGCATAGCATTATATCATATCCATACTACAAATTTATCCAAACTAGGGAGAAGGCAATAGGATTCTACAAGTGTGTTAAGTAATTCAACCTACGGGTCAAAACCCCTATCTAATCCCTAAACTTATATGTATATTCAATACTAAGTCATTCTATCAAAAATCAATCTTAACATTCACATTCACACGCAATACACATCATATATCATCCATGAAGAAGAGTAGCCAGAAGCCTACCTCAAAGTCGAATCGCAAAATCCCAAACCATGGACCATATGCTCGTCTTCACTTTACAATTCTCAAAATGACATCATATTAAAAAAATCATAACCTACTCATCAATACAAGCCTAATGATACCCATATTGTACTATTATGCTTTGGGTTTAAAAATGACACCAAAACCCCAAATGGGTCCCATATACAGAAAACGAGTTTAACCCAATATTCACACATAAATAAGGAATCATAACCCTCAAAGAATGGATGAAAACTAAGCATACTTTGGGATAAAACCAAGCCCTAAGATAAATTGGGACTTTTTGGTCCAATCTATGAAATTCAAGCATGAAATCAAGGAATTCTTACCTTAAGTTTGAAGATAATCGCGATACAAGATGATATTTAAGCTACCAAGTCAGCCCCCATGACCAATTTTGTGTTAATACACTCATTTTGGGGATTCTAGGTCTAAATGGTGAAGGGGAAATAGTTCTCAGGTGCCGCTATTGCAGTCACACATGCCGCGATCGTGGTTGCACCAGATGACAACAAACTTATTTTTGAGTTTTTTATCCTCCAAACTCATCCAGAATACAAATAACATGATACAATAGTGAATTTTGAGAGTAAACAACATTTCAAATCCATTGGAATCATCCAAACATTCATTGGAGATCGTTCAGGAAAAAAGAGGGGCCCACACCTAAACTTTCATCACTTTTCATAAATTCTGCTCAACAGCCCGAAATAAGTTTGGGAGCCTTGGGACCTGAACCAAGGGTCTCCTTAAACTAAAATTGATATTTTAGACGCGATGGTGAAGTCAGATTTTCAATTTGAGATTGTTTAGACCAAATGTGGGTCCCACACCCATTCTTTCAAATTTTTAACTTTCCAATCAATAGGTCGAAATGAGCTCGGGTGCATTGGTACCCGAACCAAAGGTCTACCTAGTCTTAAATCGATATTTTGGATCTACTGGCGCAGTCAAAATTTACATATGAGATCATTTTTTAAAGTTTTTGCTCAGTGGCCATTTGGAACGAGTGAAGACTTCTAAATAGGGAATTGGCTCTAAAACCAAATGAATTGTCCGGTAACCAAACCGCCGGTCCCATCAAGTCATAAATGACTTACGGCAGCTATGGAGAAGCTCAAACGGTAAAGATAATCATAAATATGGAAAATGACTTGAAGGGTCATTACAATATATATATATATATATGTACACATACATACATACATACATACATACATACATACACATATACATATAAAATGCATGGCCAAAACCATAGATAAAAGAGTGTAAGTTCGTAAATCCATTGTCTGGGGTAAACTCGAGACTAAATCATATATAAAAATATATACATATATAATGCACGAGCAAAACCGTGGCTAAAAAAGTGCAAGTCCATACATTCATTACCTGGGGTAAACTCCAGGACTAGATCATCATAAAAATGTAGAAAGGGTCAGAATCTCTCTCGACTGAAGTAAATAGTAGTATCAAAATCGTGGATTAGAATCTATATAGGTCAAATATCTAAAACATAATATTTAGTCTCAAAGGCTTATAAGTTATTCATTAAGATGGTATGATTCCCGTTATGAAGAAACTCATTTTAAAAGTGAAAAGTGGAAATAAATCTTTTTTTAGGAAAAGAGTAGTAAAATTGTATTTTAGTTGGAATCATACCATTTACTAACAAAGTGATCATGAATTTACTAAATCTATGCATGCCAACACCAGTATCCATAAAATATAATTATAAGCATCAATATGTCTACAAACTACAGCCACTCACTTTACAAGGATAGAATACTTCCCGGAATCCAACCAATATCATAAACATGGCTTTGGGACCAATAATATATTAGTTTCACCGGGTAACATACTAATAATTATACTAAAGGTTTATTAGTCCAACTATGCCTAACATACTAACTACTTAGGGTAATAGGATTCTAGAATCATAATAAGTATTTCATCTTAAGGGTCAATTACCCTTATAGTCCCTAAAATCACAAATTAGGTTAAATTACAGTGTTCTACCCATAATCACATCCTAACATCCCTATCTAACATGCAACTGCAATACCCCATAGTTTTTTCTAGCTTAAAATCATCTTAAGAATGTTAGAAACTTTCCTTGAAAGATAAATACAATTTTGTACACGTGGTATTTTTAAGATTTTCACTTTTTGTCATGTGAGAAATTGAATTATCTTTCCACCGATACCAATTTCGTCAAAATCCGACATCGGAGGAGACAGTTATGGCCAAAATACAGAAGATAGTAAAACCGCCCAGATGCGACGGTGAGGCCGGCGACCGTCGGAATAGCGATGGGCTGTCGCAGCAAGGCAGTGAGAAATACCTTCTACCTAGGAGCGACGGCCCAGGCCGACAGACCGTTAGACTAGCGACGGACCGTCGCAAGGGAAACAGTGAGGCCACCTTTTGGATAAGGTGCGACGATCAGGTTGACGGACCGTTGAACCTGCGACGGACCATCGCCCAAGCCATCGTATCCAAAAAAGTAAGACCCTATTCTTCCTAGAAGCGATGGTCAAGGATGATGGACCGTCGAACCAGCAATGGACCATCGCACCCACCGTCGCAGGTCCCATTTAGTTTTTTTAAGTCATTTTAACAGGGGTATTTTGGTCCTTTACCACCCACTTATATATACCCAATTATATTCAATTTCAGCCATTTAGTTCATTATTACTTCACAATAATTATTAGGGTTTCTCTCTAACATTAATCTCCAAGAACAAAATCCAATCTTCTTTAAGAACTAAGGGATTTTCAATTTTTCAAGTTCAAGAACATCAAGAATCTTAACCCAAGTATGCATAGTGTTCATTCATGGACTCCTTTTGTCCATGAAGTCCAAGAATCCCTTTTCCAACTTCAAGTTATGGATTTTCTTTATGATTTCATGATTGGGCTATTCTTGTTCATGTTGATAAATGAGAAATTAAATTTTACTCCATGTTGGGTGATAATTTCTATGTGGGTTTAATTATTATAGATATAGATTCATGCAAATCTATGACTAAACCCTTGAATGCTGAAATTAGAATGTGACCATGATGTTTAATTTTTGTACAATGATGTTTACATATACCATGCCTACAATATGTTTGATTTAATGCCTAAATGAAGGAAAAGGGCCTAGCTAGCATGTTGTCATGAAATCCCCATGTATGTACAAGCTTATGCCTATCACATGTTTGATGAAATGCTTCAGTAAATGCATTATGGTGATTATTATGTATTCAAGCAAGTCATGCTTTGTCAGTTTCCTTCTATCGAGTCCTGGGGGTACTTATAACCAAAATATTAGTTGTGTTCCTAGAGCCATGTCATGTTTTCACGATACTCTCAGTCAAGCTATGATCCTTAGACTTCAGACAGTCTTATGACTCAGGAAATCTCCATGATCTCATGAACTCAGTCAGTTGTCTGATATCAGTAATATTTCATTAGTCAACGAAAGTCAGTAACTCAGTCCATGTTCACTTTTAGAAAATCATGTTCAGTATCTATTCAGATGGGAGTAGAAATTAGCACTGAGCGAACCCAAGGGTGGGAACTCCCCTGTTATATGAGGGTGTGATTCTTAGAAGCAATCCTTGCGTTTCAGAACTATGTAGCCAGCATAGGTTGAGACATCATAGCCTGCTATATGAGGGTAGATGAGGTGGCTTAACCTGCTATATGAGGGTTCCCACTGTTCTCATTAGAGTTACCTGTTATATTAGGGTCACTCACATGTTGTCCTTACCAGTGGCGCAGTATTGACACCCTTCCAATCAGGGAACAAATTGGACCCCAATTCAGCTATAATGCATCATTTGGGGCATGTCGGTTAGATGACTACTTCCCACAGTTTTAGTATCAGTATCAGTCAAAAACTCATATAGTTCTTCAGATTTCAGGACTGTCAGATACAGTCAATTCAGATACAGTACGGAACTCAGCTAGTTCCATCAGATTCAGGACTATCTGATATAGTCACTCATGTTATCAGTTATATCAGTTATCAGTATGTCATATTATCAGTATTCAGATTCAGTAATCATGTTATCACGGTATTAGTGTCAGTTATTATGTCTCATGCATGTATTCTCATGTTCATGATAGTCAGTCTGTTATTATTATTGTTCATGCATATGAACCCCATGCATTCAGCCTACCTCACATGCATACCTGTACATTCAAAGTGTTGACGCATTTGCACTATGGAGTCTTATACCATAGGTTCAGAGACACGAGCTCCAGAGCATCAGTAGATTCCAGATATCAGCAATCAGAGTTAGCAGTGAGTCCTCATCCTTTGAGTACATGATTATTTCTCTATAATCTTATTAATTAGTTTATTAGTTGGAGTTAGTTAGGGACATGTCCCATCAAATCCCTACTCAAATAGTTCAGTTAGTTAGAGGCTTTCCAGACTATTATGTTCAGACAGTTATTTTAGTTGTTTTGGGTATTTCATACCCCATTTAGATGTTATGTTTTACTTCAGTTATGTGAACCTTATGGTCTTTTAGTTCATGCTTCCGCATTATTTAGTATATTATGCAGGATACAGGTATAGATATCAGTCATAGGTTAGCTTGTGGTCCTTCGGGGTCATGAACACCGTGTAGCATTCCGGGTATCAGATTCGGGGCGTTACACCAACATATATAAAATACTATCTCAAGAAGAAGAATAGACAGAATCCTACCTCAATGCCGAACCACAACCATTGAATCATCCACGAATTATTTTCCTTCACTCAATGATACTGAATTGCCATCACACAATCAAAATAGTAATCTACACATCTTTAGGAGTAAAATGAGACCCATATTTCTATATTACTGGTCAGTTCAAATACTGGGTCAGGAACGGGCTCGCAAGGTACACAAATGGAATCCAAAATTGAACCTTTCATGAGGTCCTCGAAGGACAAGGAACGTGTGCTCAAAAGTTGAGCACAAATAGAGCATAAATCGAGTCTCAAATAAACCTTCAAAATTCAGGTATTTAAAACCTAATCCCTATGAATTTTACCATGAATTAGGATGTAAATTGAATGAAAAATTAATGGGAAATGACCAAGAAGAGTTTGGTTAGCTTACCTTAACTTATATGGACGATTTCCCATTTTTTCCTCTCTTCTTGAGCTCTAAACTTTGTATAAAAATAGTGGAAGAAGTGATATAAAATCGGGTGGGGAAGAGGGCATTTAGAGACACCAGGTGCCGCTTAAGCGGTTACCCTATCACTTAGGCAACAGTGGCTTAAGTGACTACAACATCGCTTAAGCGATCTGGTAGCCTGGTCGTGTATTGCTTAAGTGACTCCTAGGCCGCTTAAGCGGATAAAGCATCGCTTAAGCGGCCATTAACTAGATTGTTAATGTCGCATACACGGTGACCGCTTAAGAGCTCATATGATTTCTTAAGCAGTCACATTAGCAATCTGATGCACCAAATTTTGCCAAGTCTAGAATAGACTTTGGTCAGGTGCTCGACATACGTTCGGAACCTCATGCATGCAAGAAAAATATGCTACCATACAAAATTTAATGTTCCAGACTTAATAAAACCATCAAAAGTTTCATCCAAGATGATGTTGAATAAGTGTAGGGCCCACACCAATATTTTTCACATAATCTGCCCAACAACCCAAAATGAGTCCAAAAGCCTTGGGACTTGAATCAAGGGTCCCCTAGCCTAAAATTAACATTTCGGAGCTGATGGTGTCATCAAAATTCTCATCTGAGGTCATCTACTTTGAGTTTTGGCTTGAGACCAAATCCTAAATAGGGAAATAAGCCTAAAATCCAAATGGAATATCTAATAACCAAATTGACAATTTTGACAAATCATAAACAACCTGTAGTCATTGTAGGAAGGCTCAAAACGCTGAAACCACTTGCAAATTGAGGAAATGACTTGGAGGGTCATTACAATATCCACTACTAAAAGGACTTTTATTTGCAAAAGTCAACGAATATGAAGAACTCAAAACCTCAAAACGATGATGTACTGGGCTCGCATACTTCGGGTACGACTCCCCAAATAGCCATCATAAAAAGACAACACTTCTAAGAGTTTTTTCCACAGGTATTCCTTTTTTAACCAACTTTCTTTCTTCCCTTCTCAAATAACTAAAACTCAACTTCCAATTGAACTGACAAAGGATGATGCATACAAATATGAACCACTACACATTGATACCACATCGATACTAGCACAATAAAATGAAAACTCATCAAAGTCAAAGGCAAACCAAGGCATGAGTTGTGTAACCAAATCCTAATCCAAATATAATCTTCTTTTGCCTTTTCACACTGGACATCCACTCCCAACCAAGTAAAAAGTCACCCCAGTCCCTGCCGCACAACTCTATCACACTACCCTTGAAGAATTGAAGTTGATCCACTAAAAATCCACAATGGCAAACATGAGAATAAGACTATAATGTGCTACCAGGGCATACAAATCGAGATAACCAAGGTTGATAATCCATGCCAATGCTACAACTAATCCAAATAACCATCAAAACTAAAAACCAGGAGTCTGAAGCACAACTAGTCACCACTGAACAATCTCCTCTGGGGTGATCCACCAACTTATTAATCAACCATGCTAAATCTAACTCAAGCATACTACTTCTGCTAAGTAAATCTTCCAAAAATCCCAACGATAACTAGAAACTGAGCTCAAAGTTGTAGGAACTAATACCATGCCAATTGGACTGCCATTCGAACTTCTATCAACCATAATATATCTGAATCGAAGAAGGCCAAATAGGTAACCATGTAGTAGGCTTAGCAAGCTTATAGATGAAATCCCAACTGAGAAAAATCTAAAAACAAAGGCTGCACCTGAGCTCGACAACTCTAAGCTTAAATCTCAACAACAAGGCTAAACCTCTCTTTTTCAACCACACAAACCAAACCTGAAAATGGGTAAGAATTTATATTCCTAATCTATCATAACCTCTAAATTGCCATTCCAAGGTGTCAAATCCGAAATTGAGCCAACAAGTTTGAACTAAGTCCAAATACCTGGATAGACCTTAATATCCAAATCAAACATATCTTTACTAAATCATGCCGGAGCTAAATCTAAAACGTAGCTAAAGAACAAAATTACAACAGTGGATAAATCACAAGATAAAAGCACAAGCAATCAACTCCATATCTGTTGGAGGGAATGAAACATAGTTGCAGAACAAAATCACAACGGAGGATAAATCACCAACTAAAAACATAAGCAACCAACTTTATATCCACTGGAAGGCATGAAAAGTAACTGTAGAATAAATTCACAATGAAAGATAATCACCGTCTGAAAACACTAGCAAACAAATCTATATCCAAAAGAGGGCACAAAATATAGCTGCAGAACAAAATCACAAGGGAAGATAAATCATCCGCTGAAAACACAACCAACTAACTCTATACCCACTAAAGGGCATATAATGTAGTTGCTAAACAATATCACATTAGCATATAAATCACCAACTGAAAACATAAGCAACCAACTTTATATCTACTAGAGGGAACGAACCACTAAAGCATACTCAAGAACTCACTATATCTAAAAATCGTACTAGAGATAACCAAAACTCTAGAAACTTGGAGAAATACAACTTTAGCCAAAAACTAATTAATCCAATACTCTACCTCGACAACAAATACCCAATTTACCCACTTAAGAAGCGGTCACAGGAAAGATCACCTATCTCCAAGTCTTTTAATTTTGCTAAGACAAGAACCACATCACAACATGAATAGGGTATCCAACTCCAGACCAATAGCAAAAGCAAACCATATTCGGGAGATGATCCCAGCAAACCTAAAATATGAATGCAAGACTTCTAGGCATCAACATCAAAATTAATTTTAGGCAATGAACTAGAAAACTTTAGATGAATGGACCCCATCTGGCCAACCTCAAAAATGGTTTACATAGAGAAGGATAGCCAATGCTAAAACCTCCAACCTAGGAGGCATGTCAAAGAATCCCAAACCCAATAATGGATAGTATAGCTAATTTCCATCTCTAGAACATTAACAGACCATGAAAAGTCAACTTACCTTCATTGTCATAATCCCCTCCACAACTAATCTAGCATCCTCTAAAAGAAAAGGAAAATGACCAACCTCATCTTACTACAAGAGAGAAATCATCCAACTAATCTAGTTTTCCAAGCAATGAATAAGAACCACAAGGAAGGGAAATTCTAACTAGATACTACTAGTCTAGTCATCTACTAAGCAAGGATCAACATTAAATAATGTCAATAATAACCATAGTAATATAAACATCAGTATAAGGAATAGGTAGTACCTAAATAAAATCAACAACAAGTACCATTTTAGGGCCACAAAAAGACCAATATGCCAAGGTAAATGAGACTCAAACCCAAATGCTATCAATACTGAACTACTCTATCCACTACTAAAAGAAATAATCTATGGGGATAGTAATATAATTATGAACTCTATATCAAGGAACATAATAATAGATATAAGTCGACCAAGGCATATAATCATTGATGGGTATGAGAACCCTAATATATACAAATAAAAAGGTAAAGGTAGGAAATAAAAATGCACCTATCATGGTAAAATATGAAGTCACATGCCTAATGGGTTTGAGGGAGAACAAATCTAAATGGGTCCAAACTTGTACATATTGTCTGAATCGCTCACCGTGGCACTACACACACTACCTCTAACCGAATATGCCACAACACTACGAGACTGATCTGAATGAGTTGAATGACTATAAATCCCATGCTAGGGACACTCTCAAGACCAGTGATCAATCTTTCTGCATTTGTAGGAAACCCTAAAGCCCTAACCTATTGGGAAACACGAGATGACCCAAACCAGATGACCAACCAATGTCGAGGGCACTCCTTACTGAAATAACCCTTCTTTTTACAATCAAAACATACCTTAGGAACTCTAGGCTGATGAGCAACACATGCTAACTCTGTCAAAACAACCAACTCTCATCTAGGTCACTCTCTAGACTAATGTCCTATCTCACTATAATCTAAATAATCTCCTAGAATACCCCGAGATATTGCCCCTTCTGATCTAAAATGGACACCAAGGCCTAAAGACCCATACCGAAAACTCTACAAGGTCTGATGAGAACTCTTCCCACTGTGACCACCACGACTAATCTTAGAGCCACCTATAGTCTAAAATACTACCAGTGTAAAACCAATAGGTTGCAAGTGAAGCTGACCTCCATCGAAAGAATCCTCACTCTCGGATAGAATACTAATAACACTGTACTAATGACATAGACTTCTACCACCACCTGTATAAGTCTTAATACATGCTCTTTCTATGGCCCTTTCCTGATAAACAACCCAAGAGAAGGAAGACCCAGCTGCTGTCAAATGCTTTGATGCCAAATAGAGTGGCAATGCTAATTCTCTAATAAATTTATGCACCATGTCATGTTCCAAATGATATAACATAGAAATATGCCTTTCCCACTTAAGAAAGTTAATCTTTACTCTAAAACCGACAAGGAACCATGCTAAACACCAACAAACCCAACTCTGGCCTGAGAACTACTCGAAGAATCGGATGTCATCTCTAGCGATGAGGTATCCATAAAAAGACTTAGGATCCCCAATGCTAAATCTTGAAAAGATGAGTCAATTACAAACTCTATTAGAGCTTGGGGTGGCCCTAAATCCTATAACTTATGCTAAATATCTTCAACATCCATCCTTGATTCCTTGGACAAATATTGCACTGAAGCTCGGGAAATGCATGTCGAAGTCTCACCTACATCTATCGATAACCTTGCATCGTCCATCGGGACTTAATAAAGTCAAAGAACATACTCGAGACTCATCAAAATACGGGCATACCATAAGGAATCAATAACAAAATTTTCTAAGAATTTCCTATAGCATCTTAAAGATAGGATACAAACTTCTCCGTCTAATCTGTAAGACTCTACTAGACACTTAGCTCTTGTACCAACACACTGGTAAACCTAAGCTCTAATATTAATTTTTCATGACCAAATTTCTTAAGTCATGATGTCTCCTACTATAACCCACCAGTAGGTAAGCCAACCCATAGTCCGGAGCTACTAGTAACAGACTTCCAAAAGAAATAAAGAAAGAATACAGAATAACTATAGTAAAAGGCTGAAATATACAAGATAGTCCTAAAACCTAGAGGAATCAATACAAGAGCTTCTAAGGTAATAAGATTACAAAATAAAGTACTAAATAAATATACGGATACAACCCATCTCTTAATACAACATTGAGACTTGTCTAGTATATAGAAGGGAGAATAATAATACACCAAATTCCAGGATCTTACCTTATGTGTCTGAACCATAGTTGCTCCACATAATACACATAATAATGGCGAGAACTCATACTATGATCTACAATTTGTAATAGTGTAGTATGAGTACCAAACATGTGGAACTCAGTAGGAAACTACCGACTGAGCTCTAAAAATAATGCAAATATAAATAGCACGAAAGCAGGAAAGTAAACTGCACCCAAATATCCAAGAAATTAACATAGTAAGACTAAGGTGGAAATAAGGATGAACTATCCAATTCTAGACATACTCAGGAATCTAAAGACTATACCGTATATTACTGGCCAACATATAAACAAAGAGGAAATGGAGGATATATAATAGTATACAAGGCCAAGAAATAGATATACAACATGAATAAATGAAGGAAGGAAGGGATTTATGCTAATACCTTAACTACTATAGATAAATATACATATATATAAACAAGGTAAATAAAAGGTACAACCTAAGTGGTCACACTAGCATCACAAGGCCACCTAATCATAGTAGGAACTAGTGCTAACTTAATTAGGGTACAAAACCATACTACCTAACCATTGGATTATCATGCATAATAAAATGATAAGGAATCAAAATCATACCTCAAATATCAATACCAATCCAATAATTAACCTATCATGAACTAATTATAATAACAATAATAGTATACAGTGACCGACTAGTCCTGAAAAATGATACCTAATTGGGCCTTTCATAAACCACCTCCGTATAGGTTCGAAAGCTTCAATCAATACTTAGTAAGCAACGGTCAGGGACTATATCTGTATAACCCCCATAAAACTGGTAGATACAAGCACCACATAATATACTACAAGTATTACTCATACATATACCTATGCAACCCCCCATAAGGATGATAGATTTAGGGCATACTAGTGATAGGTAATGCACATACAAGAATAAATTCCAAGAAAGTCCATAATACCATAACCAACCCAAGTACCACAATGTAACCCAATGTATACACCTCCTCTAGCTCGATGGATCACAAAGGCAGGGCCTATATCGATGAAGAAGCTCGTTGTGGGTTCGGGAGTACCCGTATACACCGACCTAGTCCTAACCCCGGATTTCCAATAACCATTGTCATCATCATCAAGGTCTTGTCTAATTTTCTTATTAATATTTTGTTTTGATAATTTTCTAATAAATTCAATTGTTTTGTTTTCTTTTCTTTTCTTTTTTTTTTCATCGAGGTCTACAATTATGCATGTTTATTTGCATGTCAAAGTTCAAACATAGGTTCTTTTTTCTCTAATTGTTCAAATTTATTGTAATTTATTTGATTTTGGACTAATAATATAGTCTTTGTGTATTTGCATGTTATGGTGTTTAATTATGTATCCGAGTTTCAGTATCTAGAGTTGCGGTGATTGTGTTCATGGTCTGTGCATTCATGTAGGTGTTCTCATGATGCATTTTCATGATTATTCAGTTTAGATATTGTGCATGCATGAGCCCTTGCATTATCCTACCTCATCTGCATACTCGGTACATTCCTGTACTGACGCATTTGCACTATGGTGTTTTATTTGACCCCATAGGTTCAGGGGCACAGGATCCGGAGTATCCTCAGCAGTTCAGTCCGAGTTAGCATTAGCAGTAGTGGTCCTCTTCTTTCGAGGATGAATCTTAGTTTACTATTATTATTTCATACTTTGTTTATTTTCAGTTGACGGAGTTAGTTGGGGACCTGTCCCATCAACTCCACAGTTCAGACAGTTTAAAGGCTTTTCAGACGGATGTAATAGTATTCAGTTTTTCTACTTTATGAGGGTTCATAGATGTGTTGAACCTTATGGCTAGTTTCCACATTTATTTCAGATATTATGTAGTGTACAGGTACATATATCAGTAAAGGGTTAGCTTGTGGTTCTTCGAGGTCATAAGAACCGTGTGACGTCTCGGGATGGGATCTCAGGGTGTTACAGGCATACTACGAATGCTATCATAGAAAGCTTTATTCCTCCTTTAGAAGGAATTAGTATTCCTTATAGAGATGATATTATTCAAGTTTCTCCTTTCAAAAAAGCCATGGGTAAAGATACCGCCCTCATCACAACGGCCGATATTAATAGAGTACTTGAGCAAAACAACTACACCAGTCAGTTGTTGTATGTTGTTGCCAAACAAATTGAAAAATCCTCCAAAGGCTCTACTTCAATTGGAGATAAGCCTTGTACTTCCAAATACAATCCTCACATAGAGGCTAATCCCATTTTTAAGATCCCCAAATTTTCTAGAGATAAGTTCCCTATGCTCACTAGCCAAATCTTTGTTGACCCAGAGATTTTAGAAAAAATCAATGATCAGTTAATAAAGCTTAAACTTTCCTGTAGTAAACCTACAGAAAATCCTATCGAAAAACTTTCCAGTAGTAAACCTACCAAAAACCCTATCGCGAAACCTTCCGGTAGTAAGCCCACCAAAAACACTGGTCCTTCTGGAAGTAAACCCGCGACTGAAAAAATAGGGCTGATTAATGAATCTAAGGAACAAATTCATTACATCTAAACAGGTCAATATCATAACAACAAAAAAATTTTACGCTAGGCCCTCTTTCCTGGATATGCAGTTCGAGGAAAATGTTTTTCTTTCATCATCTTCTAATGATGGAGGAAGCATAACTGAATGGAAAATTGATGGACTTGCTGAGCATCAAATCTATAATAAGCTCCATGAGATGGGGATTTCTATTACTGCCTATAAGCTCAGGAAAAGTAGGGATAAACATTCCGCTCATATGCTAATAGCTAGATTTACTGGAATGTTAAGAAACTGGTGGGACAATTATCTCTTCGAAGAATAAAAGAATAAGATTCTTGAGGCGGTAACCTACAAAGAAGTCATAAAGACTGAAAATGAAGTTCATACTACTGCAATAGAGCCTGTAGAGAATGCTACTGCAACTTTACTCTATTGCATAGCCAAACACTTTATTAGCAAACCTAAACTTTTTCAAGATAGGAGTCTTGAAATCCTCAATAATCTCCATTGTAAAAAGTTAGGAGATTTCAAATGGTACAAAGATATGTTCATCCAAAAGGTCATGATCAAGGAAGATTGCAATAATGAACATAACCTTTTGGATGAACATATCTTTGTACCATTTGAAATCTCCTAACTTTTTACAATGGAGATTATTGAGTATTTCAAGACTCTTATCTAGAAAAAGTTTAGGTTCGCCAATAAAGTATTTGGCTATGCAATAGAGTAAATTGCAGTAGCATCCTCTACAGGCTCTATTGCAGTAGTATTAACTTTATTTTCAGTCTTTATGACTTCTTTGTAGGTTACCACCTCAAGAATTTTATTCTTTTCTTCTTCGGAGAGATAATTGTCCCACCAGTGTCTTAACATTCCAGTAAATCCAGCTATTAGCATATGAGCAGAATGTTTATCCCCACTTTTTCTAAGATTATAGGCAGTAATAGCAATCCCCATCTCATGGAGCTTATTATAGATTAGATGCTCATCAAGGCCATCAATGTTCTATTCAGTTATGCTTCCTCCATCATTAGAAGATGATGAAAGGAAAACATTTTCCTCGAACTGCATATCTGGGAAAGTGGGCCTAGCGTAAAAAAAATTATGATATTAACCTGTTTTGATGTAATGAATTTGTTCCTTAGATTCATTAATCATCCCTATTTTGTTGGTCGCAGGTTTACTTCCAGAAGGACAGGGTTTTTGGTGGGTTTACTACCGGAAGGTTTCGCGATAGGTTTTTTAGTAGGTTTACTAAAGGAAATTTTTGCGATAGGATTTTCTGTAAGTTTACTACTGGAAAGTTTAAGCTTCATTAGCTGATCATTGATGTGTTCTAAAATCTTTGGATCAGCAGAGATTTGGCTAGTGAGCTTAAGGAACTTATCTCTAGAAAATTTGGGGATCTTAAAAATGGGATTAGCCTCTATGTGAGGATTGTATTTGGAAGTACAAGGCTTATGTCCAATTGAAGTAGGGCCTTTGGAGGATTTTTCAATTTGTTTGGCAACAACATACAACAGCTGACTGGTGTAGTTATTTTGCTCAAGAACTCTATTAATATCGGTCGTTGTGATAAGGGTGGTATCTTTACCCATGGCCTTTTTGAAAAGAGAAGATTGAATAATAAAATCTCTATAAGGAATATTGATTCCTTCTAAAGGAGGAATAGTGCTTTCTATGATAGCATTCTTAGTATGCCACTTATTAATCAGGACTTGGAAGGAGTCCTTTTGGTTTCCCATTTGACCTGAATATTCAAACCATTTGAAGAACTCTATTTTGGTTCCGAATCTTGCCATATCAGCAAACCATTTGTCTCTAAAGTAGACTCGCTGGTCTCTAGAATAGGTTTCCTTATACCATTTTATTTTCTGCTGATGCTCAGGTGAGTTCCATAATCGACTTAATTCCGCTTTGTTAGGGACAAAGTCGTTGGCAGAGAGAACATCTATGGAAGTTTTTCTTCCATGAACCTTGGGTATCATATCGCTAGGAGTAGGGCTTCCTGGATCAGAAGCGACCTAAGCTTCAGCTTTGTAGTAAACTTTAGGAATAGGTTTCAAGAAATCTACACCTTGGAATTTTTCATAATTGATTTCTTCCGAAATATTGGTCTCAACCTCTTCCGAGGGCTGAAAGGACGAAGGTCTAGATGAAGATATTCGTCTACTTGAAGAAGCTTGACTATTGGAAGTTGATCTAAGAAACTTAAGGTTTATAGATCCATCAGGGAATTGGGTAACCCTATTAATTGAGATCTCTCGGGTTCAATGGGCTGAGGAGTAGTGATGGCATCAAAGTGCCATTCTTTATCCGAGAGAATGTCATTCCATCTTAGGAGTCTAGGAACAAAGGTGGTACAGTTCTCATAATTATCTTCCATGAGCATGGTAACTCCTTTAACACTAGTTGCTATAGATTTTGGGGTTATAGTGGTTTTCATAAGCTTGTAATATACTCTGTATATTATTGCTCTTTCTCTGGTGTCTACCTTGCTATTCATATTTTTGGTTTTGACATTAAGTGTCAAAGTATCCATAACATTAGGGTTATGAATATCAACCGAAAAATTAGGATAGCAATTAAAGTATACCGACCCATTGGTGAGGTTACTTTGAAGGACTCCTAAAAGAGAATCGTCAAAATTTAAGAGTCTATCATCCCTAAGAAGTAGACAAATAGGAATATTTAAACCTTTTCGGAAGAATGGTTTAACATCAACTTGAACAAGACCAATATGCAGAAATTTAAAATCTTTTTTATATCGATTAATATCGTTAGCTATTAGCAACTTTATTGTTTCAAGAGAATTATTAATAGCAATAGTAGACTCACAAGTCTTAATATTATAATTTTTTATCATGCTGAAATTACCAACTTGATAAATTTTTTTAAAAGGTTCCTTAGGAATAGACCAATTTTGCAAGTCATATTCTACTTTAGAGATAATCTGAGTAGATATGGAAGACATATTAGAACTATTAGCAATATTCTGATGGTTATCCATAAAGGAAAAAGACTTCTTAGACTAAGAACAAGACATAATTATGGTATATACTAAAGTATAAGTAACCTAAAACAATATCAAATTTAGACTATACTTAAATGCCTAAGTATCTGAGGTCAGAGTGAAGGCTATCTTGGATTTTACTCAAAATTCTGTCAAGTCATCTTGGAGGTAGGAACACATTTTGGTTAAGCCAAAACTTAGCTACCATTTTTCTGGCTATGCCAACACCTGAAGCTGTATATTACTCGGCATCCTCATACTTAGACAGAATAATTATACCTTATGCCCGAGCTAATCGTTTCATAGATAAAGGTACCCAAGTATAGTTTAACAAAGCTATTTATCTCTAGGTTAAATAGCACTAGTTATACCATAATCAAAATTTAATCCCTAGCATAGACATAAGAATTTAGCCACTCATTCTAGTATTCTGTCAAGACTTTGGTTTTACAAAGCTTACCCCACCTTCTTCTAAAAGAAAAGAAAAGAAGGTCTCAAGAAAATTATCCTCCTCTAAAAGGAAACAAGGCAAAGAGAGAAAAGAAAAAGGATCCAAGAGAAGATTTAAAAGGAGAAAATCTTCATCCAAGGATGAATGTTGGGCTTGTGGAAAAGAGGGTCACAGATCCAACCAATGTCCTTGGAACAAGAAAAAGAAGAAGTAGATAAATCTTTTAGGAATTGACGAAGAAACTAAACAAAAGTTATGTTTTATCCTCTAAGAAGAAGAATCTGAGTCTGAGGATTCTTCGGAAGAAGGAGAATACAGCGATGAAGAATTCATCAATGTTGCAAATAATTCTGAATCTGAGTCTAAAAATAGTGAAACAGAATGCAACTATAAAGGATTATTTTGTTACTGTGATAGCAAATCTGTAAGCACTCTTTCAGAAAATTATATTGAAACTTTGTTTGCCACCATCGAACATATTAAAGATGATAAAAAAAAATGAAAGTATCTTTTAGAATTAAAAAGGCTTGTCACTCAGCAAAAACATGAGGACAAACCCAAGGTCACCCCTTTCAGCATGAAAGATGTCATGCAGAGGTTTGATATTAGAAAAGAACCCTCTATTAGTGATCTTCAAAAAGAAGTCAAGTTTCTCAAGGCAGAGATTAGAGAAGTCAAAGTTAGACTTCACAAAATCGAGATTGATGCCCTAACAGAACAAGTTCTCAAAAGGGTAAATCCACCTGAGGAAGTAACTTCAGGTAGAAAAAACTTTTCTATTGAAGATATAGAAGATAATGATGAGAGGGATTCAGGTATTGATGTTATCTC
This sequence comes from Capsicum pubescens, assembly GCA_030864215.1. Lineage (NCBI taxonomy): Eukaryota > Viridiplantae > Streptophyta > Magnoliopsida > Solanales > Solanaceae > Capsicum > Capsicum pubescens. Next base: position 242,171,917 of record CM061548.1, read on the forward strand.
TCAGGTTAAACCTCCTAGTAATCATATTTTGATCAAATTTGTTATTAATGATGATCTAATCCTTAACAAAGTCGCTTTATTTGATAGTGGTGCAGACAGAAACTGCATTGTCGAAGGACTTCTCCCCACTAAATATCTCCAAAAAGGAATTGCAAAACTCTATGGCGCTACAGGTAAAAGGATCGATATTGATTACACCCTGCCTAAAGCCCATATTTGCAACAATGGTATTTGCCTTGTTAATGATTTTGTGATTACGAAAGATATTAATGAAGAAATCATTTTGGGATTACCTTTTGCAACCCAGTTAAAACCTTATCTAATAGATTTTACTCATATCTGCAGTACTGTTTTAGGGGTAGAACTTGCTTTCCCTCTCATGAAAACAATGACTTTAAAAGAAAGTCAATTTCTTCATAAACATACTGCCTTTAGAGTAAATCTTTAACAAAATCTAATTGGTTTTCTAAAAAATAATATTAAAAATGCAAAAATTGAGCAAATTTTAAAAACCCTCGAAATGATATCCAAAATTGCTAATCTTCAAAAAACTTTTGAAAAAAAAATTTGCTCAGACTTTCCAAATGCTTTTTGGAAAAGAAAATCACACACTGTTGATTTACCTTACATAGAGGGGTTCAATGAAAAGACCATTTTCACTAAAGCTAGGCCAATTCAAATGAACTATGATTTAATAGAAATTTGTAAAAAGGAAATTGATAACCTTTTAAAAAATAATATTATTCGCCCTTCAAAATCTCCTTGGAGCTGTTCAGCTTTTTATGTTAACAATGCCGCGGAGAAAGAGTGGGGCGCTCCCAGACTTGTTATTAATTACAAACCCTTGAATAATGCTTTAAATTGGATTTGTTATCCTATCCCTAATAAGAGGGACCTTTTAAAACGTACATATAAAGCTAATATTTATAGTAAGTTTGATATGAAGTCAAAATTTTGACAAATTCAGATTTCTGAAAAAAGATAAATACAAAACTGCCTTCAATATCCCATTTGGACAATTCGAATGGAATGTTTTGCCTTTCGGGTTAAAGAATGCCCTTAAGAATTTCAAAATATCATGAATAGTATTTTTAACCACATTAGTGATATATCAATTGTTTATATTGATGATGTTTTAATCTTTTCCGAGGACATAGATTCTTATTTTAAACACTTAAACATTTTCTTTAAAATTGTCCAGCACAATGGCCTAGTCGTTAGTGCTAGAAAAATGAAGCTCTTTCAAAAAAAAATAAGATTTCTTGGGCATGATTTGTATCAAGGTTCTTATAATCCAATTTGTAGAGCCATTTAGTTTGCAGAGAAATTCCCAGATGTCATTACTGACAAGACTCAACTCCAAAGGTTTCTAGGAAGCCTTAATTATATTGCAGATTTCATTCCCAAGGTAAGACAAGTCTGTAAACCTCTTTTTGACAGGTTAAAAAAGAATCCTCTTCCTTGGAAGGAAGAACATACTAACGTTGTTATAAAGGTAAAAGATATGTTTAAGGATTTACCCTGCCTCAGAATCCCTCACCCCGACTATTTTATGATTGTTGAAACTGATGCCTCTGACATCGGTTATGGGGGAATTCTTAAGCAAAGATAAACTCCTACCTCAGTAGAAAAATTAGTTCGTTATACTTCTGGAGTCTAGAACTCTGCTCAAAAAAATTATAGCACTGTTACAAAAGAAATCCTCTCTATTGTTTTGTGTATTTCTAAATTTCAGGATGATTTGATTAATAAAGAATTCCTGCTTAGAGTGTATTGCAAATCCGCTAAGGATATTCTCCAAAAGGATGTTTAGAATTTGGTTTCTAAACAAATACTTGCTAGATGGTAGGCGTTATTATCTAGTTTTCATTTCCAAATAGAATTTTTAAAGGGAGAAAATAACTCTCTTCCAGATTTTCTAACCCATGAATTTTTGCAGGGAAAACATGAGGCCAACTGGATATAGGCCAAACAAGAACCTTGTCAAGAATAAGGAGGTGGAGAGCAAAAGCCCATCCACCAGCCCATTCAACATCAGGCCATCATGGAATAACCAAAATAAGTTCTCGGTCTTAGGGCAACTGCCACCCATAAATCCTACCCTCATGATAAATCCTTTCCCAGCATTACCAAGCTCCTCTTCCTCAAATCCTACGAAGAAACCTTTCACAAAAGAATCCGAACCATGTTCGCTTTCTCCATTTGGAAAACCAAGATTTTTCGCAGCACAAACTAAAGAAAGTTATGCAATGAAAACTCCTGAAAGTTATTCAGAAGCAGTGGCACCTTCAGCCTCTCCAGCCCAAAAGGTCAAAGAAACCTTTACTAACATTTCTCTATAGGTGGTTCCAATCCTAGCATTAGATAAGGAGTATGAAAATTATGATATCAGACATCTAGTACGACCTCTTTATTGTGAACGAAACTATGTGGATTCCGACAACTCCCTCAAAACCAGAAAATATAATGAATTCATTTTAATTGACTCTGTCTCTATTGAAATTCTACATGACCCCAATAGTATTACTTATTCAAAATTTACCATTAAAAATATTTTAACGCCTTTTGAATGGCGGGTAGACCATTTACTCACTCTTATAGTCCTATCCCAGGAACATAGGCCTCCGACTTATAACTGGCATGATTATAAGAATGCATGGTTTAACTTTTTGTAATTACGACCAACTACTCACACTTGGTTTGTAAAGTAAATCCCAGAGCTAGCAAAATCGGTTATCCCAAGATGGTTTTACGAATTGTGGAATTGTTTTGGAGGTAACCAGGATGTTTTATCCAAAACATTTTTGGAAAAATTTGGTCAATTTAAAATTGACCAAGGCATTTCCTCTTTACCTGAACACATAAAAATGTGTAAATACTTTATCCAAAAATGGATTTCTTATATTATTAGTTGGACCTTTTCAGTTCATGAATTTGATAGGATCAAATACTTGTCTAAAGAAATTTTCATTCGAGGATGGACTCCTGCACCAAAAGATGCACCAAGAGAGCCTCTGAAATCCTCTCCAAGAACTTCAACCAAGAAATCACCATCAAAGAGTGATTTAAAAAAGAGACTCCAGAAAGCTCTCTCTGAAATTGATGATAATCCTAATGAAGAGGCCATCATGAAATTGTTGGATGAAGATTCATCATCCCAAAGTGAAGAAAATGGAGATATACTAAAACCACGCGGTTTAGCATAATCTTATCTGGATCCATTCTACGATTAATCCTAATTGAGGTTATTAAAAACTAAAATAATTAGTCCCTTAGATAGAGACTCAAAGAATCAGAATTATCTACAGGGTAAGAATAGAGACTCAAAGAGTCGGAATTATTCTTGATTAAACATATAATGGGACCAGTGAGACCCACACTCCACTTTTGAAGCGGCCGACACTCGTGACATAAAAGGACAACTTGCTTTAAAGACTTTAATTAAAAGAAACGGACCCATCCTCAGACAAAAGGATAAGAAAATTTGAGGCTTCCAATAAGATTGAAGAAAGAAGATTTTCATTATTTGGATTTCCTCCTTTGAAGTATATAAAAGGCTCTTGATTAATCCTTGTAAGGCATCAACAAATTTTTCATTCAAAAAATTTTCTCTTAGTCTTGATGCTTTGTAATCTTTTCTTAAAATCTCTGGTGAAGAATCATACAGTGTAATCAGCGTGGAGATCATGTGCTTATTATCATCATCAATATAATCCTTTGCACTCTTGAAAATTAATATTTCTATTCTAATTATTTCTTTTCCGCTTCTTCAATCCGATCTTGTACGAATGAGATAAACGATTCATGTGTTCTAAGACTGGCAAAGTTATATCGACCCTTTGAGGGTTGCGAAGTCTTTGTTATAAAGGAAAACAATCCGGATGTGTAACTAATGTTCCAAATTCATTCCATTTCGTTTAGGGTTGTGAAGGCTTTGTTTCTAAAGAGACCGTCCTTATGGATGTGTAGCTCCGCCATAGGAAAGTTGTGGTGTGTAGATTACAAGCTTTGATTTTGCATGGCTTTCTGCCTATATGGATGTGAATTGCTTGTCATGTTGGAAAGGTTAGTCACTGTTTTTGTGGTGTTGATGAAAGCTTTGATTTCGTATGGCATGCCTCCTACATGGTCATGAAATCACCTTTCATGTTGGAATATTTGGAGCTTGTTGCCAACTGCCTAGTTGCTCTTATCGGCAATCCTCCGTACCTCACTACTTCCTCATATATTTTGTTTTAGAGCCATCCCCACTCCCAGGGAGGGAGGATACAGGATTTTACATCCCCTTCTATTGATTGCAAACACGTGAGACAGCTTTACAACTTTTATCATTCTTTTGTTTTTACTTTTTTCTGTGTTTGGTGTTATCCTTAGATCTATCCTTAGTTTTCACTTCCCAGTCTTACTACTAATTCCTTTACATATTTGAGTCATAGGTTCATTTCATTTATCAGAATCAGTGTTTTCCAATCACCATATTTTGCGTCTTGTACATAATCGAGTCGTAGTTTCTTTTCCTTAGAATTTTAGAACAAATAATTTTTTTGCCTTGTCCTAGATTCTTAGCACAAATATATAGAGTAAGTCCACAAAAACACAAAAATATTATCATTTTATTGAGTCTTTTCCATAGAACTTTAGAACAAGTACATCGAGTCTTTATAGTCCAGAAAATACAAAAATATGTCTCGTCCGTCCAGGTCTCTTGCCAACAAATGCATGTCAACTAATCTCAAAGATGTGTTGTCTTGTAAAACTGACTCCCTATATGTAGTACATATGTTGTCCATAGAACACCAACTATCTACTACATACCCCCTCTACCAAATCCCTATTCAAATATTTCTAAGAAGATATGTAATCCCTGGATAAAGATCCACTCTATGGTCCAAGAAAAGCCAAAAGGAGTTAAGAAATATGTTACTTCTACACCACTTGTCTAGCACCCTATTTTGGTGACTCCAGAGGAACAATTCATATCACTGCAGATGCCAGAGGATTTTTCAAAACAATGGAAAAGCCTTGTATTACCCATCTCCATATTGGTGCTATGCGAATTGCGCTGACATATCAAGGAAGAAAAGGCTGGCCAGTTATGGCGCATCTTTCTCTTCTTGATACCAGATTCAATAGAGACCAACATGCTAATTTGGGTACATCAAAGATTATTCTGGATGATGGTATAGTCTTTTTCACCATATTTCCCAACTTCAACATACCATTAGCTGATCCACATCTAATGAAGGCGTTGAAGATCTAGGTTCAGATTCTCGATGCTTCGCAGGGCAGAGTGGCCAGTCAGGCAACTCTTTACTACCAAATAACCTGGCAAGTTTAGAACCACAACATAAACCTATTTCCTCCAAGTGACAATATCTCTTTGTTCTTGACCATTGATACAACTGATAGAACCACAGAGTTCACCAAGATCCCGAAAAACATATCTAGGGATGAGCTAATTAGCATTATACCACCTCATGGGTTAAAACGTAGAAGAAGTTGAGAGCCTATCCTCAACCTCCCAAGTCCACTGATGATTCTGACCACCTCTACCTCAAAAAGCAACCCAAAACCACCTTTTACATCCCCACATACAACCCAAGTAATGATCTTCTCGATATAAAGGACCTAAGAACTATCCTCAGGTTCCTCACTGCTTTATGAAACAACATGATTGGATAAATCACTTCAATCATGAGGGTCATACTCTGATATGGCATAAATGCCCTTTCTTAGGATATTACCCATGGAAGACTGACTGTGACTGTAGAATCTGCTAAAGAATAGATGCAGCGGCTACTTAATCTGAAATCAACACTCAAATGCTTCTGACGCCCCTCTCTATATCAAGTCACATAAATGCTTACCCATTAAACCACCGATTTGAAAAAGATAACCTAACACGAGCTCCAAAGTTATCATATGTTATCCAATCAAAAAGTGCTTTAGCTGCCCTCAAACTGCCATACTTATCAGAGCACTCAAAGATAAGTTGCGTACCATCCGGTATAAAAAATGTCCGCTAGGAAATTTATATCTATATTTCCTTGTCCAACAACATAAGGAAATAACCTTTCTTGAAGAAGAAATCTAGAATCTGAAATATGATTACGCCATACTACAAAAGGAATACGACTGTACCTTACTGCAGAAGGCCAAAGTATTTATAGTATTTCCTCATAGATATTCTCCACAAGAGTTTGGCCAACCTTCTCTACCTCGTTCATCCTTGCAATTCACTTAAGCTTCAAAAGATGAACAAGAGTCTGATACTATGTAGACAGGGAAAGATACCATGCCATAAAGGGCGAAAAGATAAGGTGTTCTAGCCTGGTTGCTTATGATGCTGATAAGATGGTCTCAACACATGCTCCCATTATCCATGATCCTACTCCTGTAGTCTCAGTTGATGATCTTAAGATCCAAAGAATAGAAACCCAATATGACGAGCCACCAGAAGTTTCTTCTATTTTGAGAGCATCTCAGAATTGAGATCCAAAAGAATAACTGCAGGACAACAAAGACCTGTCAGTTAATCCAACACATATGATGATCACAAGCTGTAAAAGAGATTCCACCACCACCACTTTAGTTTATCTCTCGCAGATCCCTGATGAGGGATCCCACAATGGTGAACAGGTCTCTCTGAAGTAGTGTATTCTCAAGAACAATAGAAAGGTTGCTGACTTGATCGACCTCAATCAAGATGACCCAAGTCTTGTTGTTCCAAAGGATGATGAACTTATACAAAAAGAGTCATCGCTTCACATAGATTTTTATCCTTTCGAGAAGTATAAGGAAACTTTGTTCAGAAATATCATATCGGATGAATGTTCTGAATCTGTCCACTCTTATGATAGCATGACGATCTAGTTCTCAAACTAGAAGGGTCTTCCCAGCTCTTGAGATGTCAGGCAAGGCATAAAAGGTACATGCAATTCAGATGGGATAGAAAGAAGAAACCGCCGAACAAAGAACTATTGATCAACAAAGATGCCAAATCCTCCAAGAAAAAAGATCCAGGAAAGCACAAATGCTTCATCTGCCATGACAAAGGACACTTTCCAAAAGGATGTCCCAAGTCCAGAAAGGAGAATAAGGAAGCACAAGCCTCGGAGAAAACCATGGCTTGTCATTCTCATCCAGTTACAGAAGACATTCCCAGATCTTCTTTCAACATAGAGAAAGGAACATCCGAGGACATCTTCATTGGTGACCAGCCACAACCTTTTATTAGTAGACATTTATCTGATGCTAACAATGACTTCTATGCTAGTGAATATGTCAAAAATAATAAAGATGTGCCTTAGGACTTTAGAAATTTCATGACGATAAAGAAGCTTGCTGAAAGAGGGTAAAACATGATATTATCAGACTACAAGTCTAGATTCTTTAAAATCCTTATAGACTGGTGGAATTCACTTGGGATTATGGTTAAAGAAATTTATGTCACATCTCAACACTCTTCCATCAACTTTAGATCCTACGAGAAGTCTTCTATAGAGGCACGAGCTATACCAGGTGAGCCATCTTCTAGGAATTAAACAGTCTATGCAAGAAAACATCTGTACTAAATCAGATTATTGAGAACAACCCAGTTCTTGATCCTCATTACAGAAGAACAATTTTGTTATGAAGTCTGATTGCCCCTATTCAAGTCGTCAGGTAGGATCCCAGGTAAAGTTGTTGATCTAAAGATTCAAACTACCCAGGCCTCCAGACGATAATACTAACATAGTTAAGCAAACCAAGTATTTCAGATGAAGGATCCTAGCAGACAACAAGAAGAATAATGATAGTTGCTTCATCTATAAAAATCTTGATCATTTTCCAAAAACCTGACCTCAACTCAAGAAGTTAGACGATCTTGTCCACCTCTTTGAAGAAATGGTTGATCATGCTAGAATTTATATCGCCAAAAAGAACGACCTTGAATCGGTCTTCAAGATGGAAAAAGAACCAATGGAGGACACACTCTTCTCTATAGATGTTAATGCAGAATCAGCAGATATCTATGCTGATGATCACTACCTAATATCCAGCCCCAGAGAAGACAACCATAAATTGGCTAGTCAGTTTCTCATGTTTAACACATCAGGAATATTATCTTCTGGAATAGAAGATTACTCTCAAAATCTGTTCAACAAATACATGGATCTGAAATCTGAGAAAGACAGACTTTCTACAAGCTTCAAGTATTAAAAAGGCTCAACAAATCTATCCTGAATTTGTTCGAAGAACATCCAAGATATCTCTTCTGTTATGTGTTATTATACTAGACAATGACTCCCAGCAAGAACTCCTATGGTTGTTCTAGTATATTTTCCAGCTAAGCTATATCGTCATGGAGTTCAAGTGTTATGCCTTCAGGCAATATAATTGAATCCATCCAGCTTCAAAAAGATTCATGTTGTGGTTCAAGCCACGACTATACTAGATTCAATGCTTTAAATATTCCTGTAATGTAATGGCCTTTATGTTGTATTATCTGGTAGGAATCACGGGCCATGAAGTCCAAGCTCAGTCAGAAATTTCACTACTCTAGAAATTTCCTAATTTAATGCTTTCGCTTGACGATGGATGTTATGAAGCAAAATGCTTCACTCTCCAGTAAAACAGATGCATTCCAAAGAAAAGGAACTGCATCAATGATCATCCCCACTGGGATAAAGTCTGGTGAACAATTAAGAATATCGACCATCGTATATGTTCAAAAATGATAAAGCCATAAGCATACGGATAAATGCTCCTCCGTATGAATGCAAAGATTTATCCAAAAGAAAGAGTTACTTCACCAAATTGATTAAGACAAACTTGTAAGGCCAAGAATGCCTCAGGCAGAAGCACGGCATAGATTGGTGGATGGAAAAAGGATACACGAGCTCATCATTGCCACCACCATCCAATACTTCCTAAAAGATAACATCAGATGACATGTGTAAGAAGTTACCCTCTCCAGTAGGTTACCTTTACCAACAGGTTATGCTCTTCAGAGGGTTACCCTTTCCAGTGGGTTACCCTCCTCTCTAAGGAAACCCTATCAGATGGGTTACCCTCGCCAGTGTGTTACCCTTTCTATTGGGTTACCCTCATCTCTAAGGAAACCCTCCTCAGTGGGTTACCCTTTCAAATGGGTTTGTCCTGAAGTTGTTGGCTCACCTACTTCGAAGACAAGAAGCTTATCCACCTACTTGCAAGATTCCTTTAAAACTATTGATGTACCTGTTTGCAAGTTGCTGACTCACCTATTTGCACATGCTGTCAGATACCAATAACATAGTTTGTTTTGTTTTTATTTTGCTTGTCACATGTTAGTAGGGCCCGAAATGAATAAATATAAGGCTTATCTGGTCATAACAGATAGAGCTTATCCTCTACAAAAGGATAAGACTTATCCAATCATAACGGATAATGCCTATCCCTTAGCTAATAGGATAGGATTGTAATATTTTTTCCCATGTTTATCCATAGTCTAGCTTATCTAGTAAGATTCTTTCTCCAATAAAAGAAAGCCTAGGCCTTTAGGTAGAGGGCATCATTCTCTCTACTTAAAAACCTCTTGTATAGTTTCTTTATTTTCAATAAAGATATTTGTTGACTAAACTCTCTTGCTTTTGTTTTCTCTCTTTCAAAGGGATGGGTGTTTCGGTCCTTTAAGTTGGAGCTGTGGGGTAAGTAAATACTTCAATGAGGTACTTATTATGATTGCAACATGGAACTCCGAAGGTATTTTCCCTGAATATGAAATAAAGTTGGCTTTATCCATGCAACATAGATGTCTAAGTCATTTCCATGTATATGAAACGAAATTGGCTTAGTCCATGCCATAGCTCTCCAAATTAATTTGATATCTAAGAAAGAACACGCAGATGTAAGGTCTGCCTTAGTACTCTTTTTATTTCATAGACGTTTGAGGGCAATAGGCTAGGAAGAACCACCGTAAGACCCATTTATTTCATAAACAAAATAGTCTTGTACTAAGGAGACAAAGGATTTATGTGCTCTAAGACTGGCAAAGTCATGACGACCCTCTGAGGGTTGCGAAGTCTTTATTACAAAGGCAAACCATTCGGATGTGTTGCTCATGTTCCAAAGTCATGAAATCCCATTCAAGGTTGTGAAGTCTTTGTTTCTAAAGAAAATCATCCTTATAGATGTGTAGCCCAGTCATAGAAAATTTGTGGTGTGTCGATTAAAATTTTTGATTTTTTATGGCTTGCAGCCTATATGGACGTGAATCATCTGTCATGTTGGAAAAGTTAGTCTCTCTGTATATGGTGTAGATGGAAGCTTTGGTTTTGTATGGCATGCCACCTACATGTTCGTGAAACTTCCTTTAATGTTGGAAAGTTTAGAGTACATCTACGTTGCATGGACAAAGCCAACTGCGTTTCATATTCATGGAAAGTACCTTTGGAGTTCCATGTTGTCGTCGTAACAAGTACCTCGCTAGAGTATTTTCTTACCCTACTTCTCCGACCTAAAGGACAGAAGTACCCATCCCTTTGGAAGAGAGAAAGCAAGAGAAAGAGAGTTTAGCCAATAAAACATCTTTATTGAAAATAGAGAAACTATACAAAATGTTTTTAGGTAGAGAAAATGATAATCTCTCTGGGTAGAGAGAATGTTCTCAGTAGAGAGAATATCGCCCTCCGCCTAAAGGCCTAGGCTTCCTTTTATAGGAGAAGAAAGCTTACTAGAGAAGCTAGACTATGGATAAACATGAAATAAAATATTACAATCTTATCCTAACAGCTAAGGGATAGGCATTATCCATTATGAATGGATAAGTCTTATCATTTTATAAGGGATAATCTTTATATTTATGACTAGATAAGACTTATCTATATTCACACCGGGCCCTACTAACTTGTCACAGGCCAAATAAAAACAAAACAAACTATGATGTTGGTATATGATAGCATATGCAAGAAGGTGCGTCAGCAGCTTGCAAGCAGGTACATCCACAGCTTCATAGGCGTCTTGCAAGCAGGTGGATAAACTCCTTATCTTCGAAGTAGCTGAGTCAGCATCTTCAGGACAAACCCATCTGAAAGGGTAACCCACTGAAGAGGGTTTCCTTAGAGATGAGGGTAACATACTTGCAAGGGTACCCCATTAGTGAGGGTAACCCATCTGATAGGGTTTCATTGAAGAGGAGGGTAACCTATTAGGAAGGGTAACCCACTGGAGAGAGTGTCCCACTGTGAAGGGTAAAATGTTGGAGAGGGTAACTTCTTACATATGTCATCTAACGTCATCTTTTAGGCAGTATTGGATGGTGCCAGTGGGGATGACCTCGCATATCCATCTTCTATCCACCAGTCGATACCATACTTGATGAGTGGTCAGATGAGTCTGATGGTTGGCATGGTCTCCTTCTTCTCTGTCATCAGACAGTGTTTGGAAGAAAATTCCTCCAACCTTGATAGGATGTCTGCCAGGATGTTCTCTTTTCCCTTCATATGTTTCACTCTGAATTTTTAGGGAGAAAACCATTGAGACCATCGGAGAATCTGCAGATTTGGGATGATATTTGGATTCAACTAGACCATCTTAGGAAAAGCCCACAAATCCATCTCGATCTAAAATTCAGTGTGAATAAGGAAGTAGTTAAACCTCTTTATTCAATTCTTCGCAGCAAGAGTTTCTTTGAAGGTGGAATGATAGTGTTGTTCTGCCTCTTTGAACTTTCCACTTGCATCTCCACATATTTTTCACTGGTCATATTTTTCTTTGAGGAGAACTGTACTTCAATAGTCATTGTTGGTATCGGTCTGTAGTATCATTTATTTGTGTGCTTTGGTTCTTTAGGTTGGAGAGGTAGGGTAAGAAATACTTTGGCGAGGTACTTGTTGCGACTGCAACATGGAACTCCGAAGGTACTCTCAATGAAAATAAAAAGAAGTTGTTTTCATCCACGTGACATAGATGTATAAGTCCTTTTCATGTATATGAAACGAAATTGTCTTAGTCCATACCATAGCTCTCTGAACTGATTCGATATTTGAGAAAGAACACGCAGATCTGAGGTCTACCTTAGTACTCCTTTTGTTCCACGGACACTTGAGGGAAATAGGGTAGAGAGAGCCACTGTAAGACCTTTTTATGTCATTTACAGAATAGTCTTGTACTAAGGAGACAAAGGATTCATGTGTTATAAGACTTGCAAAGTCAAGCCGAGCCTCTAAGGGTTGTGAAGTCTTTATTACAAAGGCAAACCGTCCGGATGTGTAGCTCAATTTCAAAGTCAGGCCTTCTTGTTTAGGGTTGTGAAGGCTTTGTTTCTAAATCAAACCATCCCTATGGATGTGTAGCTCAGTCATAGGAAATTTGTGGTATGTCAATTAAAAGTTTTGATTTAGTATAGCCTGCTGCCTATATGGACGTGAATTGCTTAGAAAGGTTAGACTCTGTGTCTATGGTGTCGACGGAAGCTTTGATTTCGCATAGCGTGCCGCCTACATGGTCATGAAACCACCTTTCATGTTGGAAAGTTCAGAGATCTATTGCTAGCCACCTGTGTCTGCTCTCATCGGCAGTCCTCAGTGCCCCACTGCCTCCCCATCTATTCTATATCAGAGCCATCTCCACTCCCACAGGGAGGGAGAAAGTAGGATCTTGCATCCACCTCTGCTAATTGCAAACACGTGAGCCAGCTTTACATTTTTATTTTTGCTTTTACCTTTTCCTTTACTTTGTCTTAACTATTACTCTTAGATCCATCCTTAGATTTAAATTCCAATTTTATTATCATAGTTCTGTACATATTAGAGTCATAGTTTCATTTCCATTATCAGAGTCAACGCAGTTACTTTTCTTAGAGTTTAGAAGAAATACTAGTTGTGTCTTGTCCCTAGATCTTTAGCACAAATAATTGAGTCGTATTTTCCAGAAAATACTAAAAGATTTTATATTTCATTAAGTTTTTTCCTTAGAGATTTAGAACAAATACATTGAGTCATTAATATCCAGAAAATACAAAAATATGTCCATCTCAGAGTCTTTACCATCTACGACTTCTATGACTAATTTATGTAGATTCTTGGGAACATTACACATGTCTCCAACCATCGGCAAAACTCTGTCATGTAAGAAAGACTATCTCTATAAAGTTCATCACTCTAGAGATGCCGGAAGATTTTCCACGACAGTGAAGGAACCAAGGCTTCACTCATATTCACTTTGGTGATGTTAGGGTTGTGTTGACATATCACGGAAGAAAAGGCAGCCAGTAGTGGCGCATCTTTCACTTCATGATACTAGATACAACGAATACCAACATACCAACTTGGGAACTTCATAAATCATACTAAACGCTAGGATAATCTTTGTCACTATATTCCCCAACTTCAATATGTCCCTCTCCGGTATATATCTAAAGGAGACGTCAAAGATCCAGGTCCAAATTCTCAGAGCTCCGCAGGTCAGAGATGCCATCCAAGAAACTCTCCACTACCAGGTAGCTTGGAGAGTTCAGAATCATGCTATGGATATATCCCTTCCAGGTGGTACCGATGCTTTGTTCCTAAACATAGATGCCATTAATGGAGCCACTTAGTGTACACAGATCCTAAGGCAAATCCCCAGAGATAAACTTGTGAAAGTACTCCCAGACTCATAGGTCATAAACTATAAGAAGTTGAGAGACCATTCTCAACCTCTCCAGGCCATAGAGACAACCTTTGCCAGAAGGAGTGACAACACTATCATGATCAGTTTCAACCACTCACACCTAAAAAAGCCTCCCAAAACCACTTTCTCAATCCATATGTACCAACCTTCCGACGACCTTTCACTCGTAAGCGACCTAAAATTCCTACACTAGGTCCTAGGCAGCTGTATGGAAGATCAGGATTGGATACGTTACTTCAATCGTGACGGCTGATATACTGTGTAGCGCAAATGTTCTTTCTTTAGACACTATCCATAGAAGTTGAATTGCAGATGCCACATGTGCCAATGATACAACTCACCCGCTCCACCACAAACTAAAACTACCAGAACCAAAGATAAATAGCCTGCAACCAAACTATTCCTGATGTCTCACTCTGGAACCCATCACACTAATGACTTCCCACCAAACAAACCCTTCGAAAAGGATAACATGATCCACGCTCTAAAGATACCATCTAAAATGGCTATCCTATTATTTGGAGAGAAGATGTCCCTTAGCGACATAGAAGCTACACTTAATTAGCAATCCGATAATTCCATATGCCTAAACAAGATATTGTACAGCATCAACCAAGCCGTGAAGAATATTTCTCACTCCCAGAATAAGTTGGCAAGCAAAATTGAAGGAACAAACAAGAGAACAGAACAAGGTCCTCTCAGCATGACGGACTTATCCGTTAGTTGAAACTCAGGATCCAATCGATGTAGTATGATATATGTCTGCCAGGCACCTCACTGTCTCATTTCTTTTACCAGTAGTAAAAGGAAATGTCTTCTCTAAAAGAAAAAATCCAGCAACTAAAACACAGCGGGTTTCAACCTCAGAGAACCCATAGCTCTCTACCAAAGCCAACCTTGTTCCCTATTTCGCCACATACATACTCTTCGACAAAGATGAGTTATATCTTTCCCACTCCTACTTCAAGCTCCCATATGCCTATATCACCAGGATCTCAAGATAAAAATAAATTTAACATTTTTAAGCATGCATGGGAAAGAAAAAATGCCATCGCTGCCAAAAAAAAATGATGAAACTCAGAAGTAGTCCAAGAGAAAAATGGAATCCGACATAGACAAAGGGACCATACTGATCTCAGACCACGACATCAGCTTCCCAGCTGATAATTTGATAATCCATAAGCTAGAAGTGTCATACAAAGATAAAGAATGAAATGCATTGCTGAAAGGTAGCCTTCTCAATCTCAGGTGGTTGCCGTCCCATTCGGATCCAAATGCTAATTTAGACTAGCTTATCCCAAATATGTATTGCTTGAACATCAATAAAGATGCAGTTCCATTACTCAAGCCATAGTAGTCCTTAATCCAGTAGAAGAATCTCTGAAGTACAATGAGCAGATCTAGGAAGTTGATCTCATTAGTCCTGCTTTAAGCGAAAAAGATAATTTTGATGCACATTTTGATGACACCGGCAATAACTTTCTAGCTGATGGATACATGGAAGATAGAAAAGAGTTTGTCAATTCATGATAGTACGTAGAGGATACTCCTAAATAGTCAATTGAAATTCCAAAAGAAGACTATTAACCAATATACATGAACCACTCCAAGGAACCAGAAATATTCAAAGTTGTCGATGACCAAGACGGGATGACTAATGATCCAATCCCAAAAAAAAGGCTAGATCCAAGCACACCGGCAAAAAAAAACTGTGGGAATTAGATTTCACACCTTCACTCTCGACGACATTAAGATTTCAGCCTGGCCCCAGAGAATCCAGGACTTTTACACTTAGATGGTGATGAAGAATCTGGCTGAATAAGACAAATACAAGATAATCTCGGGGTTCACATCCAGATTCTACAAAATACTCAGAGACTGGTGGAACGCTCTTGGGATTTCTGATAAAAACACTTATCTAATGTCCTAGGACTTTGCCTTCAATACCAGGATCATATATGAGGTATTCTGCGAAGATAAAGTGCCTATCATTCGACAAAAACATCATTGATATCTACTTCCAGAAGATGGCGAAGATCTACTTTAAGTAGGGCAGAGATCCCAGCCTGAAGTAAGCCTTCGTATTATCACTGGAAAAAATGTTAGCAATCCATATAATGACAATTGGGCAGAAGTTCAAATCCATAATCATCCCACAGATAGGCTATATCCAATAGGCCATCTTCTAAGCTCTGGACAGCATATACAAATAGAGGTATGTACTGAACCAGATTGTCCAGATCAATCCATCCCTCGATTGATCCTACAACAAAGACGACCTTATCACCAAGTCCAGCTGCCATGCCCATAACACAAGATAAGATAAAAAAGGCAGTTGTTATTTAGAAGGTTCAAACTGACAAGGCCTCCCGACGATAAGAGCAGGACAATCCAATGAACTAGTTATTTCAGGCGAAAGAGCCCAGCAAATTACAGGAGGAAGAATGATGGTTGCTTCATCTGTAAAAATCCTGGACACTTTGCTAGAAACTTTTATCAAGCCAAGAAGTCGAAGGACTATCCACTTCTTTGAAGAAATAGTTGATCATGCGGAAATTTATCTCAGCAAAGAGGACGACCTCAAATCGGTATTCTCGCTAGAAGAAAAACTAATGGAGGACACTCTCTTTCATCTTAGATGTAAATAAAGAATCAGGTGATATCTATACCAATGATCTCTAACTGATATCCAGCAACAGAGAAGACAACCAGCACCAGGCTAGTCAAATTCTCATGCTCAACACGGTAGGATTACTATCTTTCGAGTTAACAGATTACCCTTCAGATCTATTAAACTAATATGTGCATCTCTTCGATCCATCATCCTCCGAGAAAAAAGGACCTTCCACGAGCTTAAAGTATTCAGAAAGTATGGTGAATCCAACCTGAAGTCATTCAGAGTGCACCCAGAATACCTTTTCTGTCATGTGTTTGTTGTACTAGATAATGACTTTCCACAAGAACTCCTATGGTTATTTTGGTATCTGTGTCACCAGCACTACATTCTCATGGAGTTCAAGTATGATGCCTTCAGATATTTCGATCGAATCCAGCCATCACTAAAGAGATTCATGTTGTGGTTCAAACCACAAGAATATTGGGTTTGATACTTCAAAGATTCCTACAATGAAATGGTCTTCTTGTTGTATTTCCCTGTAGGAATCACAAGCCACGACGTCCAAGCTCAACTAAAAATTTCACTCCTCCAGAAATTTCCCGTGTCTATACTCTCCCTGGAAGATAAATATTATAAAGCACAATGCTTTATTTTCCAGCAAAATAGATGTATTCCAAAAAAATATGGTCGAAGGAATGGGGAAAGTGGAACTACACCGATGATCATCCCCACTGGGATCGAGCAGTAAAAAAATATTAGCCATAGTAAAAAATCACGAGAGATGAAGTCACCAACTCTATAAAAAATATAATGCTAAAAGTTCCCCAACAGGAATGTGAAGATTCATTATTCAGACGGAGTTACTTTACCAGAATAATAAAGAGAAACTTGGAAGTCTAAGAATGCCTCAGGCAGAAGCATGGCGTCAATTAATATATGGAATAAGTATACGCGAACTCATCATTTCCGACACCATCCAAAATAGCCTGGAAGATGACGTCAGATGACATGTGCAAGAAGTTACCCTCTCCAGCGGGTTACCCTTCCCAGCGGGTTACCCTCTCCAACAGGTTACTTTTTCTAGTGGGTTACCCTATTCTCCAAGGAAACCCTACCAGATGGGTTAACCTCTCTAGTGGATTACCTTTTTCAGTGGGTTATCCTCCTCTCCAAGGAAACCCTTCTTAGTGGGTTACCCTTTCAGATGGATTTAGTCCTGAAGTTTCTAACTCAGCTACTTCAAAGACAAGGAGCTTATCCACCTGCTTGCAAGATGCCTGTGAAGCTGCTGAAGCACCTGATTGCAAGTTGTTGACTCATCTTCTTGCACATGCTGTCACATACCAACAATATAGTGTGTTTTGCTTTTATTTGGATCATCATAAATTTATTGGGTCCAGTGTGAATAAAGATAAGGCTTATCTAGTTATAACAGATAAATCTTATCCCTTACTAAAGGATAAGACTTATCCAGTCATAACAGATTATGTCTATCCTTTAGTTGATAGGATAGGATTGTAATATTTTATTTCATATTTATCCATAGGTTAGGCTTATCTTGTAAGCTTTCTTGTCCTATAAAAGAAAGCCTAGACCTTTAGGTCAGAGGCAACATTCTCTCTACGGAGAACATTCTCTCTACATAGAGAGATTATCATCCTCTCTACCTAAAAAAACTCTTGTATAGTTTCTCTCTTTTAGTAAAAATATTTGTTGGCTAAACTTTCTTGCTCTTGCTTTGTTTCATCCAAAGGGATGGGTGCTTCGTTCTTTTAGGTCAGAGCAGTGGGGTAAGGAAATACTTTAACGAGGTACTTATTGTTACTGCAACATGGAACTCCGAAGGTACTTTCCATGAATATAAAATGAAGTTGGCTTCATCTAAGTGACATAGATTTCTAAGTCCTTTCCATGTATATGAAACGAAATTGGCTTATTCCATGCCATAGCTTTATGAATTGATTCAATATCTGAGAAAGAATATGCAGATCTTGGGTATCTCTTAGTACTCTTTTTATTCTGTGGAAGCTTGAGGGAAACAGGCTAGGAGAGTCGCCGTAAGACCTGTCAATTTCATAAACGGAACAGTCTTGTACTAAGGAGACAAAGGATTCATGTGTTCTATGACTGGAAAAGTCATGCCGGCCTTCTGAGGGTTGTGAAGTCTTTGTTAAAAAGGCAAACCATCCGAATGTGTAGCTCATGTTCCAAAGTCATCCCATTCTGGGTTGTGAAGGCTTTATTACTAAAGCAAACCGTCCTTGTGGATGCGTAGCTTAGTCCTAGAAAAGTTGTGGTGTGTTGATTAAAAGCTTTGATTTTGTATGGCTTACTACCTATATGAACATGAATCGCCTGTCATGTTGGAAAGGTTAGTCTCTATGTCTGTGGTGTTGTGATCTGAGGTGGTTTTATACACTTTGGTATCATTATTCTAGCTTATTTTGCCTTATTTTTAGAGAAATTCATGTTCTTAACGTGTTCATATTGATATAAATAAGCATTTGAGTGTCCAAGTATGTGATTACAATGTTCAAAGTATTTTTCAAATAAGTTTGTATTTAATTGAATCATTTAGAGTTCAACCTGGAAAACTAGTTTTACAAGCTTGAGCTAGGTGTGTTTCTAGTTGGTCTCGGTGGATTTTAATGTTTTTAATTTATTCCAAATATTTTAAATGTGTAATTATGAGAGTAATAAGTTGTTTTTAATGTGCAAAGTTTAATTTGATTAAATCAAGAGGCGAAATAATAAGTTGAAGATCATTGCGAATTAGCCTAGTCTTAGCTTGTGTTTTGATTCATCATCATGGATATTGTGTTGTTATGATCTCTAATTCATGGTGTGTGATTATGTATGAAGATTTTTTAGCTGAATACGGTGATATAATGATGGTATAAAGGCTGGAAATCTATGGGATAACCACGATACAAGGGATGAAAGATGGGACGAGATAAAGACTAAACCAAAATATTTGACGCAATTTTCAGTGTGTGCGTGCTATAAGCGTGAGTCGCGCCCTCCATTTTAGTGATCCCTTGACTTAGAAATTATTTCAAGATGAAATTCCAATGGAGGCATACTATATGCGTGTGACGCGCGCTATACTGCGGTGTTACAATACATGCGATGTATGTTGCATTTCACTAGTCCACTTTGAAAAAGAAATCTCCTTATACGGATGGAGATTAATCCCACCAATAGAAATATACATTGCACACTTACCAAAGGCGGCTGGTGGGCATATCTTTGACCCACTGATATGACATAATTCCACCATAAATATATATATTATATTATATATATGGACAACATTAGAGAATTCTTTGGTGTGGTCAATTCGGTGGACATTGTTGACACCTGGAGATGGAGGGACAAAAATTGTGACAACTACACGCATTAATTAGGTTTTAAATTTTTAATTTAGCTTTTAATTTTTCATATCAAGTAGTAAATTATTTGGATCATGATTATGAATATTAGTGGCTAAAAACCCTCTTTCCGGGGTTGAAGCCAAGAACATGATTACTATTATTTTGGATTAAATTCAATTAATTTTGCTTATCATATTTGGTTGTTTGTTTATTCTTGTTTTAATTATTTTATGGATTTATCACCCGTAAATGCATATATTATCGGCCTTTTGATCTCGGGAGAGTAAATAGGGAGTAGAACATGGGAATAAACAAAGTTTGGGTTTTAATTCTTTTATAAAATAAAGAATTAAACTTAGCGGCTAGGACAGGGATGTACTTAGATGCCTTACTAGATTCAAACATAGGATGATAGCATTAATTAACTTAATTAGATTATTACATCCTCACTCGACGATGTAGTTGTAATATCCATATTAGGTAAAAGATTAGAGGTTGGGAAACCATGATCATGCAATTAACCCTACGAATCAACAACCAAGATAAGCAAGTTAACGAATGAAATTATATAACATAGTATGATTGTTCGGAGTGCTTTAACCTTGGGTTTTCTCCTATTGATTGTCTCAAGTACTTTAATTTACGCATTATTACTTTAGTTTTAATTTATAAAATTACAAATTCTCTTTTTGGTTACCTTTGCATCAAATTAATCTCATAAGCTAAACTAGAATTGAATTGTTGTTAAATCAAGTCTCTGTGGGATCGATATTCAGATTTCTTGAAGGCCACTATATTATTTGATAAGACCGCGTACACTTGCGTGTGCGCTGTCAAGTTTTTAGAGCCGTTGTCGGGGACTTATTATTTTGCAATTGTTTATTTTAGTTTTACTTTTAGGTTTATTTGGTGTTTTTATGCTTGGTCTTGGTTTTGTTATTGCAGGAAATAGGTTTAGGTTGATAAGCTGGCAAGGGAATGGGAGTTGGTAGAACCAAGCTCCAAACCTGAGCAAGACATTCACCAACGCAGGAGAGAATTAATCCTTCTCCCCAGAATTTCTCAGATCAAAGAAGACCAAGAGAATACCGCTCCAATGGCTGAAGAACAACTAGCCCGAAGGATAGCTAGGGAAATGGCAGTCCCACTTCCGATAAACTTGACTTCCCCAATTCAAAGACCGGCAGCTGGTGGGAATTTCAAGTTGAAACACAACATAGTACAGCTTCTTATCAGCAGTGGACAATTTTTAAGGCTTTCACATGAGGATCCACAAGTCCACTTGTAGACCTTCATTGTGCTTACTGATATATTCACACCGACTGGGGTAACTCTAGATTATGTGAGGCTGACACTGTTTCCCCATTCACTTTTAGGGGAAGCAAAAAGGTGGTTGAATGCGGAGGCGACTAATTCAATTACTTCATGGGATGACTTAGCCAGAAAGTTCCTCATTAGATTCTTTCCATCAGGCAAGACTGTGAGACTTTGTAGTGAGATAGAGAGCTTCAAAAAGAAGCCTAATGAAAACCTCTATCATGCTTGGGAACACTTCAAGACTCTTCTTCGGGAGTTTCAACACCGCCAGCAGTCTAATGAGGTACTTGCTCATACTTTTATAGAAGCTCTTGATCACAATACGAAGATTTTGCTAGATTCAGCCGCAGGTGGTCAAGCGCTGGAGTTGACTTATGATAAGCTGTATATATTACTGAACCGCATAGCACAAGAAAATCCAGAGTGGCATTCATATTCTAGAAGTGCCATGAAAAGAATTGTGGGAGTATTAGAGGTGGACCAATTCACAGTCTTATCAGCACAGGGTTTTACATTATAAAATTTTATCAACATTCATTTCAGTGGCATAAAGTTGGGAGAAGCACAACCTGCATCTACCATCAATGTTATCCAACAAGCTGCAGGTTGGTGTGAAGTATGAAGAAATAGTGGTCATGCGGCTACCATGTGTGCTTCAAATCTAGAATCTGCGATGTATATAGGCAAAGCTCAAAGGCCTAATTATGGTAATGCCTACAACATGAAGTGGAAAACTCATCCACCAAATCAATTATGGAATGCCCACAGCCACAGGCCCAATCAAATCAGTCAACGAGCAACATGGAAGAAATACTGAAACAAATCTTAGCTGGTTAAGCATAATTAGTTGTGGATCTGAAAAGTTAAAAGGCAGATTTACAGAATCAGCAAGTGGCCACAAAAAGCTTAGAGTTGTAAGTGGGTCAATTATCATAGGTACTGAATACAAGACCACAAAGTGGGTTGCCAGCAGATACAGAAAATCTAAAGTAGGTTATGGAAATCACCTTAAAAAGTGGTAAAGAGCTTCAAGAAGAACCTCCAAAGGCAACAAAGGAGGTTGATGCTGATATGGTGACCAAATAGGTTCTCGAAGAAGTTGCTGAAAATTCAAGAAAGTCTGAGTACCTGAGACCAAAAGTTGTTGAACCAGAAGTGAAGAAGGCACTGTCATTGCCCTTTCCTCAAAGGCAAATAAAAGCGAAGGAGGATGCGCTGTTCAAAAAGTTCATTGATACATTCAAAGAGCTTTATATTAACTTACCTTTGCTAGATATTTTGTAGAGTATGCCTAAGTATACAAAGTACTTGAGGGATATGGTGGCAAAAAAGGTGAAATTGAAAGATATGGGAGCAATAATACTCACTGAAGAGTGTAGTGCGGTAATTACACAAAAAATCCCTAAGAAATTAAAAGATCAAGGGAAGTTTGCCATTCCTATTCAAATTGGGAGTAAAGCGGTCCATGCACTGAGTGACTTAGGGGTAAGCATAAATTTGATGCCCCTATCGCTGTTTAAAATATTAGGCTTGGGAGAACCGAGACCGACCATCGTGGTGTTGCAGCTGGAAGATGGGACTTTTACACATCCACATAGAATAATTGAGGATGTCCTTATTAAGGTTGGTAAATTCATTATACCTGCTGATTTTATTGTTCTTGATTTTAAGGCAGATGAATAGGTACCAATCATCTTGGGGGGTCCATTATTAGCAATTGGAGGGTCCTTGATTGTTGTTAAAGAAGGCAGGCTCAAAATGAGGGTAGATGATGAAGAGATGGTATTTGATGTTTACAAAATACCCATTGTAAAACCCCAAATTAAAGATTTTTGTGTGATCAATTCTATTGAAAATAAAAAGTGTGGGGTGGTTAATCCACCAAACACCTCTTCGGATTACCTCATTGAGTGGCCTAAGCCGAAGCCACTATTTACCAATATGATAAAGGTTGAAGTAAAGAGAGATGTTGACCTTAAGAGTGCAAACTCAAGAGATCAGAAACGAATGAGAAAGTAGCTCCCAAAAGGGAGTAAAAGGGATATGGTTGAGTTGAGTTGGGTCGTGCCGTGACACTAAATCAAGCGTTGTTTGGGAGGCAACCCAAGTTAATTTGGTATGATATCTTTTCAGTTTTTAGTTTTTATTTCACGTAGTTTATTGGTTTTGGTTGAGTCACAGGTTAATGGGAAGTCTGAGTACCATAAACTTGAGCTTGAAGCATAGCAAAGAATGAGTGTAGGGTCCCATGAATCTCCTTTATGCAAAAACATGCTACTATCTAGGTTTAGGGGCCTCAGGGAGTATTTCTATCTCTTGTTTCTAAATCCACTTTGGGGACAAAGTAGGTTTTTAAGTGTGGGGTGGGGAAATTCCTAAATTTTGGCTCAATTTAAAAAAAAATTGGTGTAAGATATTCTTGTTGGTGATATTTTTTATTACATGGTGCAAGTGTTTTGTTTGGTAAAAGCATGTGGATTGAATAAATTTCTATTTATGAGACTCTTAGGCTCATGGTTGTGACTCTTGTACTTTTGGGCTTAAAATTGAATTCTTGCTATAGTTTGGTTGAGACTCTATGATGATCCTATTGAGTTGAGCATATGCCATGTGTGTGTGAGAATTTTTTTTTATATTACTTGTTGCATGTGATGTCTAGAACTTGCCCGGTGTGTGTGAAGCGAAATAAAGAATGTGGATTTAGGATATAATATAGGCATTTCTTTGATAGCCTTGTTTTATACCTTCTACTTGTCCTACCCTTTTGCATTATCCTAGTTAACCTCCATTGAGCCTTTAGCTTTTTCTTTGAAAACCTCATAAGTAGCCTAATCCCTTCTTTGATAGACCATAATTTGGTCCAAAAAGCTCCTAAGTGCTTTAATGAAAAAATTCAGTTAGTAAGCAGTTTGAGAAATTGAAGAAAAAGATGAAATTGATGCCCCAAGGTAAGGGTTATTGGTGTATAATTGATGTGTGGTGGATGGGTGTGATGCAATTTATGCTAAAAATATTGCCATGATTGTGAAAAGGGAGAAAAATTGATTTTGTGGTAGTAAACTATATGTCCACCAAGTATTTGTGAAAATGGTTAAAAGAGATGGGGCAAAAACAAGAGGTATGGATGAATGAATAAGTGTAATTTGGTTGTTGGAGAGTGATTTTAAATATATAATGTAGTGTATTAAAGTGCTTAGAGAGGTTAGTCACTATTCCCAAATAGTTTCTACCCATCCCTTAGCCTACATTACGACCCGAAAAAAGACCTAATTGATCCTATACTAGACATTTTGATATTAGTAGAGCATTACACTAAGGGCAAGCTTATGGTTCATTGTGTGTAATTTGTAAATTCTTTGTGAGAGTGAGCGTAATTTGATTCTTGTACCCATTATATTATAAATTATATTATTGTAAGTAATTATGGGTAACTCTCTTATTGTGAGGGCACATGTTTGATGAATATGGGTGATTTGTATGATATTCTTGATTGAATTATTGGCAGGATTTTTCCAACTAGGTGAGTCAATTCTTGAGGCTATGATGTTTTTGAGTAGTGTTCATGAGCTATAAATTGTGCAATAACATGTTATGTGTAGAAACTTGCATTCTGCTAGCTTGAGTATCGTTGTGTTAGTAGTAGTGTAGGGTCACCTCAAATTTTTATGCTTAGAGTAAAGAGTTGTTCAAGGATGAACAAGAGCTTAAGTGTGGGGTGATGAGCTGAGGTGGTTTTATACACTTCGGTATCATTATTCTAGCTTATTTCGCCTTGTTTTGAGAGAAATTCATGTGTTTAACGTGTTCATATTGATATAAATAAGCATTTGAGTTTCCAAGGACGTGATTACAATGTTCAAAGTATTTTTCAAACAAGTTTGTATTTAATTGAGTCATTTAGAGTTCAACCCGGAAAACTAGTTTTACTAGCTTGAGTTAGGTGTCTGTCTAGTTGGTCTACGTGGATTCTAATGTATTTAATTTATTCCAAATATTTTAAATGTGTAAGTATGAGTGGAATAACTTGTTTTTAATGTGCAAAGTTTAATTTGATTAAGTCAAGAGGCAGAATAATAAGTGGAAGATCATTGCGAATTAGCCTAGTCTTCGCATGGGTTTTGATTCATCATCATGGATATTGTGTATTTATGATCTTTAATTCGTGTTTTGTGATTATGTAGGAATCTTTGTGAGCTAAATACGGTGATATAATGATGGTATAAAGGATGGAAATCCATGGGAAATACACCACGATACAAGGGATGAAATATGGGACGATAAAGACTTAACCAAAATTTTGGACGCAATTTTCAGTGTGTGCGCGCTATGAGCATGCATCATACCTCCATTTCAGTGAAACCTTGACTTAAAAATTATTTTAAGATGCAATTCTAGCATAGGAGTGCGATATACGTGCGACGCGCGCTATACTGCGGTGTTACAATGCATGCGACGCATGCTGCATTTCACTAGTCCACTTTGAAAAAGAAATCTCCTTATACGGATGGAGATTCCAATAGAAATATACATTGCACACTTAACAAAGCCGACTAGTGGGCAGATCATTGACCCACGTGATATAACCTAATTCCACCATAAATATATATATTATATTATATATATGGACAACATTGGAGAATTCTTTGGTGTGGTCAATTCGGTGGACATTTTTGACACCTGGAGATGGAGGGACAAAAATTGTGACTACTACACGCATTAATTAGGTTTTTAATTTACCTTTTAATTTTTTATATCATGTATTCAATTATTTAGATCGTGATTATGAATATTAGTGGCTAAAAACCCTCTTTTCAGGGTTGAAACCAAGAACATGATTACTATTGTTTTGGATTAAATTCGATTAATTTTGCTTATCATATTTGGTTGTTTGTTTATTTTTGTTTTAATTATTTTATGGATTGATCACCCATAAAATACATATATTGTCGACTTTTTGATCTAGGGAGAGGGAATAGGGAGATAGAACATGGGAATAAACAAAGTTTGGGTTTTTATTCTTTTATAAAATAAAGAATTAAACTTAGTGTCTAGGACAGGGATGTACTTAGATGCCTTATTTGATTCAGACGTAGGATGATAGCTTTAATTAACTTAATTGAATTATTACATCCCCGCTTAATGATGTAGTTGCAATATCCATATTAGAAAAAGGATTAGAGGTTGGGAAACCATGATCATGCAATTAACCCTACGAATCAACAACCACGATAAGCAAGTTAATGAATGAAATTCAATAACATAGTATAATTGTTCGGAGTCCTTTAACCCTGGGTTTTCTCCTATGATTATCTCAAGTACTTTAATTTATGCATTATTACGTTAGTTTTAATTTATAAAATTATAAATTCTCTTTTTGGTGACCTTTGCATCAAATTAATCTCATAAGCTAAACAAAAATTGAATCGTTGTTAAATCAAGTCTCTATGGGATCGATATTCGGCTTCTTGAAGGCCATTATATTACATGATAAGACCACGTACACTTGCATGTGTACTTGGGCACTGTCATGTTGATGGAATCTTTGATTTCGTATGGCCTGCCGCCTACATGTTCGTGAAACTACCTTTCATGTTGGAAAGATCGGAGTCTGTTTCTATCCGCCTGGCTGCTCTCGCCAGTAGTCCTCCGTGACCCGCGGCCTCCCCGTCTATTTGGCAACTACTTATTTAGAATTTCCTTGAGGGAAAAAACAAAAATTTTAAAGTAACTATTAAGCACACAACTAATGAGCAAACCATTGCTAAATACTAACTTTTATAGACCGTAACATTCCGAATAGTTAGAATTACTAAGTCCAACACCCAAAAATGAACACATCCAACAGAATAAAAACATCCAATAGAATATAACAAAGTACAAGGAATTAGAAGGAGATACAAGATACCACCACCCCACACTTAAAAGGAAGCACTGTCCCAGTGCTTACAAATAAGGCCAAATAATTAGATGGCATTTAACTCCCTGGTCAGGCCTCGTCCAGGTCATCATCATTTACATTATTATCTTGACCATGTTCCTCAGCTTCCATATCAGGATGTTCTTCTCCCTCTTACTTAATAACTGTATCTCACAACTGTCTCTCATCATCAGTGGGCACGTCATCATTAATAGGCTCAACAAAGTTTGTACCTATCTGCAGTAAAGTCCTAGCATGGTGACTAAGAGGGAAATCCAACTCAATCGCTCGAATTTTCTTATTCGTAGTCGGTCTCTCCCTTACTCATAATTCTAATATCTGTATCTCAGACATCCTAGCTGTAATCTCATCATTCTAAGCCTGTCGATCGGGCATAGTGAGTATTGGCCCATGAGCCACAGCTATACTCCTAACTCTCATCATATCAATAGGGTATGTATCAACAACAGGCTTGTAATCTGAGTCTTTTTTCTCAACCCTGTGCTTTCCCAAGAATTTGGTAAGTAGTCTACCAAACCTATATTGGTGTCCCTCATGGTATCACGCCTTTTTTATCACAGAAAAAATGACAACACCTATATTGATATCAATGGCATCACGCATAAGAGCATAAATTAAATATACCCTATCGCGTGTGATGTCAGTCATATGTTTGCCCTGAATAAGGTAATGGTAGACAATCTTCCCCCACATGCGCGTCTCCCTGTTTAATTGAGCATAAGGAAAAGTTGAATAGAGGCCAGTGCCTCGTTTACTTATCCATCTAGCAACAAATGTGGTTCCATAAAATAGGTGTCAGAGGTGGGCATATGGAGGGGTAATATTCAGCTGCCTCAGTTAGAGGCATACGGAGGCTTATCTTGTAACCTTTCTTCTCCTATAAAAGGAAGCCTAGGTTATTAGGTTAAAGGAAACATTCTCTCTACGGAGAACATTCTCTCTACCCAGAGAGATTATCATTATCTCTACCTAAAAACCTCTTGTATAATTTTCTTTCAATGAAAATATTTGTTGGCTAATCTTTCTTGCTCTTGCTTTCTATCTTCCAAAGGGATGGGTGCTTCGGTCCTTTAGGTCAAAGCGGTGGGGTAAGGAAATACTTTAGTGAGGTACTTGTTGCGACTACAACATAAAACTCCGAAGGTATACTTTACATGAATATGAATGAAGTTGGCTTCTTCCACGTGACATAGATGTCTAAGTCCTTTCCATGTATATGAAACAAAATTGGCTTAGTCTATGCCATGGCTTTCCAAATTGATTAGATATCTAAGAAAGAACATACAAATCTAAGGTCTGCCTTAGTACTCCTTTTGTTTCATAGACGCTTGAGAGTAACATGCCAAGGATAGCCATCGTAAGACCCATTTATGTCATATATGGAATAGTCTTGTACTAAGGAGATAAAGGATTCATGTGTTCTAAGACTGGAAAAGTCATGTCGACTTTCTGAGGGTTGTGAAGTCTTTCTTACAAAGGCAAACCGTCCAGATGTGTAGCTCATGTTCCAAAGTCATGTCATCCCATTTTGGGTTGTGAAGGCTTTGTTGCTAAAGCAAACCGTCCTTATGGATATGTAGCTTAGTTGTAGGAAAGTTGTGGTGTGTTGATTAAAAGCTATGATTTTGTATGGCTTGCCGCCTATATGGATGTGAGTCGTCTGTCAGGTTGGAAAGGTTAGTCTCTATGCCTATGGTGTTAGTGGAAGTTTTGATTTCGTATGGCGTGCCGCCTACATGGTCGTGAAACTACCTTTTATGTTGGAAAGTTTGGAGTCTGTTGCTAGCCGCCTAGCTTCTCTCACCGGCAGTCATCCGTGCCCCACTGCCTCCCCATCTATTTGGCAACTATCTACTACGACTTATTTAGAATTGTCTTGAGGACAAAAAAAAAATTAAAGTAACTATTAAGCACACAACTAATGAACAAACCATTACTAAATACTAACTATTACAGGCCGTAACATTCTGAATAGTTAGATTACTAAGTCCAACACCCAAAAAGGAACACATCCAACAGGATAAAAATATCCAACAGAATAAAACAAAGTACAAGGAATGAGAATGAGATACCGAAATACCACCACCCCACACTTAAAAGGAAGTATTATCCCAGTGCTTACAAATAAGGCCAAATAATAAGGTGGCGTTTAACTACCTGGTCAGGCCTCGTCCATGTCATCTTATCTGCATCATTATATTGACCATGTTCCTCAGATCCTATATCAGGATGTTCTTCCCTATCTGACTCAATGTCTGAATCTCGCAACTGCCTCTCCTTATCAGTGGGCACGTCGTCATCAATAGGCTCAACAAAGTCTGGACCTATCTGCAGTAAAGTCCTGGTATGGTGAGCAAGAGGGAAATCCAAATCAATCGCTCGAATTTCCTCATTCGTAGCTGGTCTCTCCCTTACTCGCAGTTGTAACATCTGCATCTCATACATCCAAGCTGTAATCTCATCATTCCGAGCCTGACATTCGGGCATAGTGAGTATTGGCCTATGAGCCACAGCTAAACTCCTAACTCTTAGAACATCAATAGGGTGCGTATCTACAACAGCTTGTAATCCAGGTCTTCATCCTCAACCCTGTTCTTTCTTAAGAATCTTGTAAGCAGTCCACCAAACCCATATCGGCATCCCTCATGGTATCGCGCCTTTTTTATCATAGAAAAAATGACAACGCCTACATTGATATCAATGTCATCACGCATAAGAGCATAAATTAAACATACCCTGGAATGTGTGACGCCAGTCTTATGTTTGCCCTGAATAAGGCAATGGTAGACAATCTTCCCCTATAATGCGTGCCTCTCTGTTCATTTGAGCATAAGAAAAAGTCAAATGAAGGCCAGTGCCTCATTTTCGTGTCCATCTATCAAAAGATGTGATTCCACACAATAGGTGTAAGAGGTGGATGTTCGGAGGGGTAATATTCAGCTGCCTCAATGGCTCCGCATCAGCCTCAGGAACACCTAAAAATTTATTGAAGTCCTTGGCTATATAGGTGACCACTTGCCCGTGAATCTTCACCTTATGGTCTGGGTCTCAAGGGTCACAGTGAGAATAAAACTCCTTAACGAGGCGTAGATTGCACTCCTTGGATTGCTCGAACACAAAGGTCATATGCAATTGTTCCAACCGGTGAACCATGCTTGGATACTTGCATTGTAAGCTTTCCTTATTGAGAAATATTTTCGGGATGTACTTGGTTTCAATGTGTTTTGAGTACCATTTCTTGACAGCTTTAGTGACCCACCTATATCCATATCTCCGTACCTGACCCTGAAGAATTGTCGAAGCTCTTGGTACCCTGCCATACTGCCTGTTTCTTTTCTTTGAGGGCTCAGATGGACCAGCCTTATCTTTTCCTTTATGTTAGTAACGATCCATAATACCTAAATGTAATTGAAGGAAGGAAAGGGTTTTGATGTTCTAATCTTTTATTTGCCAAAAATTAAAAGAAGGAGTTTAAGGAAATAGGGTGGCACACTAGGGTTTCAGTGGGAAATAATTTGGCGGTATTTATAAAGGAGGTATAAGCAAATAGGGTCGGATCGGTTTAAACCCAACATTCTAATTAAATTTTCCTAAAAAATTACTCTCACCACGATACAGGGCTAGTTTTCCGCGTCTAGCTCTGCGACGCGGCCTAATCGCGGTGACTTACTGGAAATCCCATATTCTATTATTTATCCTCACCGCGACGTGGAGCTATTTTTTTGCGTCTAGCTCTGTGACGCAGCCTAATCGCGGTAAGCCACTGGAAATCCCCTTTTTGGTGCATTCTATCCCCCTTTTTTGTACCTTTTTATCCCTCACTTGTATGCTTCTTTTACAAACCTGGTTGCTTCTCTTTGGTGAAATTTACTTGCTTTTAATTCTCAGTATTTTTCCTCAAAGTCTCTCATTCCTACACACTAAACAAAAACAACAAAATAACGTAAGAAAAAGTGGGTTGTCTCCCACTCAGTGCCTTAGTTTTGGTCGTGGCACGACGCATCTTTTTGTATTTTTGCTTTCTTTTCTATATATTTCTTCCCTTTCTTTTTCTTTCAACAACTAAAAAACAAACTACACTATTACATTACATTTGTAGGTTGCCTCCCATACATATCCTTAGTTAATGTTGTGGCACGACCCAACTCCATTCATTCATCTGTAAAGGTGATGGACGTCTTATGTTGATCCCCATGATCTGCCTAATAATGCTTCACTCTTTGTCCCTTCACCATGAATTTTTTAGTTTTCTCCTTGTTCCACAGCTCAACAGCTCCATGATACATCATTCTCACAACTTTAAATAGCCCAGACCACTTGGACCTTAGCTTACCTGGAAACAACTTCAATCTTGAATTGAATAGCAAAACAAGTTGTCCAGGTTCAAAACCTCGATTTAGAATATGCTTATCATGCCATTGCTTAGTCTTTTCTTTGTAAAATTTAGCATTTTCATAAGCATGGAGACGAAACTCATAGAGTTCATTCAATTTGAGCAATCTCTTCTCACCAGCAGCCTTCGTATTGAGATTCAGTTTCTTCACTAGCCAATAAGCTTGATGGTCAAGCTCCACAGGCAAGTGGCATACTTTACCATATACCAAGCAATAAAGAGAGGTGCCAATGGGCGCTTTATAGGCTGTCCTATACGCTCATAGTACATCATCCATCTTTTCTGACCAATCCCTACGCTGACCATTAACTGTCTTCTACAATATCTGCTTGATCTCCCGATTAGATACATTTACTTGGCCACCTTATGCCTAACACCATATTTAGCCAACAGATTTTTAAACCAAGTGTTAAAAAAATGCGTACCTTCATCACTAATAATAGCTCTAGGTGTGCCAAAATGAAAGAAGATATGTTTTTTCACAAACTTTACCATAACTCTCGTATCATTCGTGGGGAATATACAAATTGCCATAAGATGGTGGAAATGGACCCATAAAATCTATCCCTCAAACATAAAATACCTCAACCTCAAGAATACCTCAACCTCCATCACTAATAATAGCTCTAGGTGTGCCAAAATGAGAGAAGATATGCTTTTTCACAAACTTTACCACAACTCTTGCATTATTCGTGGGGAATATACAAATTGCCATAAGATGGTGGAAATGGTCCTATAAAATCTATCCCCAAAACATCAAATACCTCAACCTCAAAAATATTATTCAGGGGAATCTTATGGAACCTTGATATTGTACCTAATCATTGACATTGATAACACCCTCTTACAAAGGAAACCGCATCTTTGAACAATGTTGGCCAAAATAAGACTGATTATAACACCTTTCTAGATGTTCGCTTACCCCCATGATGGCCTCCATAAAGAGATGAATGACACTTTTATAGTGCTTGTTTGGATTCATATTCGGACACACATCAGTGCACAATCCCATCATCACCTTGTTTGAAAAGATAGGGCTCATCCCATATGTATGCACGAGAATCATGTAATAGCTTCTTCCTTTGTTGGCTAGTAGCTTCGAGAGGGTAAAAAACATACACTAACAAATTTACAATGCTTGCATACTAAGGAATCTCACACACATCGAGCGCCAATAATTTCTCATATGGAAACTCATCCTGGATTCAAAGTGTATCATCAGTAATGTTATCACGATTGTCTAGCCTCGATAGATGATCCGCCACTTAATTTTCAGCTTCTTTTCTATCACGCATTTCTAGATCAAATTCTTGGAGTAATAGAATCCACCTGATCAACCGTGGCTTTGTGTCTTTTTTGTTGAATAGATATTCGATGGCAACATGGGTTGTGTGAACAATTACCTTAGTGCCCACCAAGTATGATCTAAATTGATCAAACGCGTTGACGAGTGCTAGCACCTCTTTTTCTTTGACTATGTAATTCATCTGGGCATTATTTAAGACTCTACTTGCATAATAAATAGAATGAAATACCTTAAATTTTGGCTACCCTAAAACTGCTCCAACAGCCACATCACTACCATCACACATCAACTCGAATAGTAATGCCCAGTCAGGAGAAATCAAGATGGGTGTTTCTGTCAGTCTTTTCATTAGGCCTTCAAAAGCTTTCTGACACTCAACCCCAAAATTAAATTTAGCTTCCTTTTCCAACAACTACACATAGGACTTGCAATTTTTGAAAAGTCATTGATAAATTGCTTATAAAATCCTATATGCCCGAGAAAACTTCTCACTCCCTTCACTATCACAGGATATGGTAGCTTTTCAATGACTTCAACTTTGTCTCTGTCTACTTCAAGTCCTCTACATGACACCTTATGACCAAGTACTATTCCTTCCTTAACCAAAAAATGGCACTTCTCCCAGTTCAGTACAAAGTTTGTCTCTTCACAACGAGCAAAGACTCAATCTAGATTCTGCAAGCACGCATCAAATGAGTTACCATAAACAGAGAAGTCATCCATAAATACCACGATAAATTCTTCCACCATGTCATAGAAAATTGTCATCATGCATCTCTGGAATGTTGTTGGTGCATTGCAAAGGCCAAAAGGCATATGCCTGAATACATACGTGCCATATGGACAGGTAAAATTGGTCTTTTCTTGATCTTTTGGTGTTATTGTTATCGGATTACACCCTGAGTATCCATCCAGAAAGCAATAGTATTCCTGCCCTGCCAACCTGTCTAGCATTTGATCAATGAAGAGGATAGGATAATGATCCTTCCTAGTGGCTTTATTCAGATTTCGGTAATCAATGAAAATCCTCCAACCAGTCACCGTGCGAGTGGGAATCAGCTCATCATTGGTCACCACATTTATCCCACTTTTTTTAGGACGCAGTGCACAGGGCTAACCCATTTGTTGTCGGATATAGGATAGACAATCCCAACATCAAGCTACTTAATGAATTTCTTTTGTACCACTTCCTTCATTACAGGATTTAATCTCCATTATTGTTACACACTTGTTTTGTAGCCTTCTTTCATATATACATTGTGCATATAAAAAGCTGGATTGATCTCTATGGTATCCGACATCTACCATCTAATCGCCTTATTTCTTTTTTTCAAAACTTCCAATATTTTTCTCACCTGTACATCAGAAAAAACTGCAGATAAAATCACAAGCAAAGTATCATTATCACCAAGTAAGACATATTTTAAATGAGGAGGAAGAGACTTGAGTTCTACTTTAGGTGTTTCATCAACAGATGCCTTGGGAGATGGGCCAATCGGTCTGTTCAATGGCTCAAAAGGGACCACTCTAGATCAATTACTGCCAAATCCATAACTTGAACCAATTCAAGTGTCTCTACATCACCATAGAGATTACGTCCCATAAAATCTCGCTCGAGTGGGTCATTAAAAAATAAGAAATAGAGCTCAGACTCTAGGTCTATAACCGATACAGAAAATAATTCTTTCTATATAGCAAGCAATCAAAGACCTCGATCATATCATGAGCTCTCATGGTTATCTTCTCTATAGCTACATCAATAAGTCACTACCCTGTTGATAGGAATGGGCATCCTAAAATAAATAGAATGATCGGATTATCTTCAAAATCAAGAATCATAAAATCCACTGGGAATATAAGTGATCTTACTTGTACCAATACGTCTTCAATGATCTCGTCAGGCCTAACAAAGAATCTATCAGCTAACGGCAAAATAATGGTAGTGGGTTTGGGATTGACAAGACCCATCATCCAAAACCAAGATGTAATCATGAGATTGATGCTTGCCCCTAAGTCACATAACCCCCGAGAACTGATTGCTTGACCGATGGTGATCTACAAAGTAAAACTACCTGGATCTTTCAGCTTCATGGGCAATTAGTTGTGAATCTTAGATTTGCACTCCGTAGTAAGTGCAACTGTAACATATTCTATCAAAGGATTCTTGTTTGCCACTATATCTTTCATATACTTTTCATACTTCGGCACACTCTGCAAAATATCTACAAGAGGAAGATTAACATGAACCTGCTTCAAAAGCTCTAAAAAATTCTTGTAATTGGTCTCCTCTTGGTGCTTCCAAAGCCTTTGAGGGAAGAGTAGAGGTAGAATCTTCTTCTCCACTTTAGTTTCATTACTTGTAGTTTTTTCTTCAACCACTTTCTTATTATTCTTTTTAGTATCATCATCAGTAGTTGTTGGACTTACATGCTCAGGTTCCTACTCTTTTGGCTGTAAACTGCTCCTAGTAGACTACATTTACCTGTTTTGGATTTGCCTCAATATCACTAGGTTGGCCTCCTTAAGGTCTAGTGTTTTGCGCTCCAGCAATCTGACTTTGCAGCTCCAGATTCTTTGTAATCAACTATTGATTCTTCATATCTGATGCCAATTGTGCGTGAAAAGCTAGAAGTTGCTTCATCATCTCCACTAAATTACTTGTTTAAGTTGTGGCCTGATTACTTTGAAATTGTTGTTGATTCTGCTGTACTGGCCTCTTATACTGATTGTTGTTCTGTGCCTATTTTCTATCCCATGAGAAATTAGGATGGTTCCTCCAACTCGGATTGTATGTGTTACCATAATTTTGCTGCCCTTGATGATTAACATTCCTAATATAATAGACAAAATTTGGATTAACCGTACAAGCATTCGTTGTATGCTCACTGCTTCCACAAATCTCATACCATGCATTCACCTGTTGGACCGCATTAGCTAATGTTTTTGGATGTGCAACCCCTAACATCATATTATTGAACTGATTTGTTATCTTATTTTGTATTGCAGCAAACTGAGCTGATAAAGTAGTAAATTGATCTACCTCTAACACACTTGCAACCTTCTTAGGATCACTCCTTGAGTCAGTGTGCCACTTGGGATTCCCTTGTGAAATCCGATTCAACAGTGTATATAATTCATCATATATCTTCACAAGAGCTTGCCCACCTGCTACTGAATCTAAGAGAATCTTGGTGTTGGGCTCAAGATCCTCTATGAAGGTGTGAACCAGTACATCATTCTATTGATGACGGTGAGGGAAATTTCTATGCATGCCCTTAAATCTTTCCCAAGCTTGGTAAAGATTTTCTCCTTCTTTCTGCCTGAAACTTAGAATCTCGCTTCTTAAATGTGTTGTTTTCCCTGATGAAAGGAATCGAATAAGGAACTTCTGAGCCAGATCATCCCAGGAAGTGATGGAGTTTGGTGGTTCAGAATATAACCACTTCTTCACTTCCCCAATTAAAGAAAGGGGAAGAGTGTCAGTCTGACATAATCAGTTGAAACCCTAGCAGGAATATAGGTATCACTGATTTTCAAGAAAGTCTATACGTGTTGTTGTGAATCTTCATGTGAGAACCTTACACACTGTACACTCGAACACAACAGTTGTACCGTATTTTGTTTCAATTCAAATCGACCACCCGCCTCTGACTTGCGGATTAAATTAGTAGCATAGTTCGTAAGTGGTATTGCCACTTCACGAACAGGTCTGGCTGCTGCTTGACAAGGAGCAACTGGAATCGCTGGAGATGGAACAGGTCCAAAATTTGGATCAACTGGATCGATAATATTAGGATCTCATTTCTCCGCCATTTGAACTTACTAAATTGGATAATGAGCTCTTCGCCTCTATTGAAATACCAGTTCTGGTTCCGAAAAAGGCTCTACCAACTCTCTATCTCTCTCCAGTCTTGTATTCAACTAGTCCTGCAAAAGTCAACCACTAAGATTAAGTCGTTAACACTAAACTAATTATTAAAAAACAAAAATTAATAAAATTACTAATTATAATAGTCACCGGCAACGGCACCAAAAACTTGTTGCGGTCTAATGCACATGTAAGTGCACGCGATCGTACAAGTAATATAGTGACTAGAATAGTCGAATATTGTACCCACGAGTACTATGAAACTAGCAATTCAACCAACTTTAGTTTTTTATAAGAATGTATTAAGTGTTTTAAAGTATTAAGATGATTGTGAAGATTCGAAGGAAAGTATAACTAATTAAAAAATAAAGATATGCAACAATAGTAACATAACCAGGGGTTGTAAACAATAATGATGAGAATTCCAGGGTTGAGAAACTTTGGACAATCTTACAAATTTCTATTCCTATCATAGTTTAGTTGATTATCCGATTATTGATTCGCAGGGTTTATAGTGTGATCATAGTATCCCGACCTCTAATCTTCTACTTAACTAGACATTGCAACTACATCGTTGAGCGGGGATGCAATAATCCATTTAGATACATAAAGTTATCTTCCTGCAAGTGAACCAAACAAGGCTTCTAGGTATATCCCTATCCTAGATGCCAATTCAAATCCCTTATTTTATAAAAGAATGAGAATCTTGCTCCTTAATCTCTTCGTTCTATCCTCTGATTCTCCTTCCGAATTCACATAGGAATATAGATTTAATATAATGGTGTCCACTCATCAAAGTGGAAAGCACAAGAGATTAAGAACAACCCATACAATAATAAAACAATAAACTACGATAACAAATATCAAAGTGCAATCATGTTCTTGGCCTCTACTCCAGAACAAGGGTGTTTAGCCGCTCATGTTTGAATTTAACATCAAAAATAAATAATTAATCCTACCAAGTAGTAATCTTGAAATAATAAAGTTCAAAGAACCCTAAAAGAGAAATTGTAGTGTTTTTCTACCTCTGTTTACGTCTCCAAAGTGTTTCCAATTGAATTGAATCGTTCCTTTTATAGTTGGACTTTATTTCCCGACGTGTGACCTTCACCGTGGCATAAGGCTAGTTTTTTGTGTCTAGCTCCACGACGTGGCCTTATCATGGTGAGCTACTAGAATTTTCCAATTGAGAATTTCCCTTTACCGCGACGCGAGACTAGTTTTCTGCGACGCGGTCTAATAGTGATAAGTCACTGGATTTTGTTGTCTCGACTTATTCTTCCTTGCTTCATTCTCTACTTTCCAAGCTAAATTCCGGTCTCCTAATCTCAGCAAATCAATCCCATTGCTCCATTCGTCGTTAACTTCTCGTTCATGCGTCCAATTGCATCCAATTTCATCTAAATTTAGCCCTGCACAAACTAATCATGTCTATTAGATAAGGAATACAAATAAAGCTCAAACACAATAAAAATACCACATTTAGCTCACAAAAAAAGTTCTATTAAGGTAAATATTGGTGATTGGACATATAAATACACCCAAGATCATTGACACGTCTTTGTGGACACCAAATTGACCATGAACCTTGGCTCTGATACCAACTTTGTCACCACCCGAACCAGGGCCTGACCATGACGGGTATCTCAAGTACACCGAGGATCAGAGACCACCCCTATACCCTAACCAAATGAACACAGTACTGCTCGAAATGGATGAATTCTGAACATATAACAAGATAGAGTTGAGTTCTGAACATATAACAAGATAGGCAACTCAACTAACTCATAAAGAAATCTAAGAACTTTAACATCTATTCCAATCCACAGTAATCCACAAAACCTCTAAATCTAAGAACAACCTAGGTCGGGAATGCTCCCTACCATAGCCAAAAAAAGTCCAAAAAGAATAGTTCAAACAAAATGAAACAAGAACATAAAATAAGGGTCTTCCAAAGTATGGAAACTCACCATTTCAAGATGACTCACGATCAATCCAGGAATCACCTAATCACTTTGCAGAAAAAGTAGAAATATCTTTGTTCCCTACATCACGTGGGGATACAGCATTCGGAGACCAGTAGCGGAGTGAGCCTAGCATGTAACTCAGGGTAGGGATAAAATAATATCACTCAAAATTCAGTCCAAACTCAGTGTATATGTTCACATATATGAATAAACACACACATATATATAGGATGTTGGGATAGGGAATAAGGTTTAGCATGAAATTTAAAATTATTAACCTGAACTGTGTAGCTCTAACTGTCCTAAGGGCACCCATAAGCTATATGGGTTTAACTCCCTCTACTGAAAGGGTCCCAGCATGTGTTAGTCGCACGAACCAAGAAAATTCAAGGATAAGCTAGGGAATACCTCGACCCCAGCTAATCCAATATATATATATATATAAGTGTGAACTAGTCACACGATCATAAAGACCCCACGCCGACAAATGTGGTTTCTAGTATCGGTCCTCTGGGACCTTCACCTTCCACGGTGAGCTACACAACCCCCTTTAAGCCCAATTAAAACAAGTTTCATAAACCCATCCATTTAACCATGGAATACTCCATTAAGGAATCAACTACAGATATTATCATACCATTACGCTTGCAAGCTTATAATTATGCCATACCAATTCCATCAACCTGGGGGAATACCACGACCCCCTTTGTTTATTAACTCCAATTGTCGAAATGCCACGACTCTCTTTGTTCATTAAATAAAGTTTAAAATCTAAAACATAGCCAACAAGGCCTTCAAAGTCCTTTTGATTTATTTAATCATTTATGAAATGCAATAATTTAGGGAAATAAGCCAAATTATATGATTAATCGTACTTTTAAATCCAATTATGCAAGTGGGTTGAGGGAACACAATTTTCAAACCAATTCCAAAATCAAAATCATCAATTTGGGGGAATACCTCATTCCTCATTCCATTCACCATACCCATACACCCCAACAAGTTGCAAAATACATAAATAAAACATGCATACTTGCATTAAAACCATGTAAATTCAAATCAAGTAACAATACTTCCAAAACTCTCAACCCAAATCAAAATTCATATTCAAATTCACATGAGTAACCATTTAAACATATGCTTTAAGTAAAACAAGTTTAAAGGGAGAGGTATATGCCTGAAAGTATCACAATTATATAGAAAAATCACCACTTGGAAGCTCTAAATGATCAACCTTGAGAAACCCTAGCTAGTTCTTGACTTAGGGATTTGTGTGTGTTTAAGACTTGTTTGATTTGATAAAGGATGAAAATAACCTTTTTTGGTGTTTTGTGGATGTGGGGTCTAAGTGGGGAAAGAGAGAATTGACCAAAGTGCCCTTAATAAAAATACTGAAAAATTACAGTCCAGTCATTAAGGGTCACCTTATGACTCATAACGACTAACTACGAGTCGTCCCCTTGACTCGTAGTCTGGGAAGTGTCCAAGGCATCCCGATTGTTGACCCTGTGAGTTGTACCATACAACTCATAGTCCCACATTACGACTCATAGGATCTAGTCGGAGCCACAGTAGAAACAAGGGACCACTATACTAGTGGGACTACAAATCCCACATTATGACTCGTAATATCTCACCACGACTCGTATGGTCTTAATCGTATCCAGGACGGAAACTTTGGTACCTACACTAGTCACTCTACGATTGGGTCACTACGACTCGTATGGACTCTTCACGACTCGTTAGGTGAGTTGTAGCTGGGGCAGTAAGCTCAAACCTCAAAATTCTTAGAGGAAAAAGTCTAGGGTGTTGCAATAACTGAATAACATGATTACCGTATGTTAAGTTATTCAATCGCGACTTGCTCTTTTCAGCTACTATACTCAAAAGTAAGATATGCATTATCTAAGCAACAATAAAAAATATTAGATCCATATTATGGAATGATACGAAATATTAGATTCATACTATATATTGCATGAGAATTTTTAAAGTTACTCTTTGTTTGTTATTGAAGATAATAAACACTAAACTTACATTTGTATCCTTTATTTCTTTAGCGCATTTCCTCACCGATAATTTAAATTTTCACTAAAAAAATTATCAGGAACTACATATATGTATTTGTTATAGTTTATATCATATCTAGACTTTTTAGAATAAGTTTTTTCCATCTTCATAATTAATTCTCTCTCTTTATGTTTGTTTTGTATAATTTTTTGTTTCTTTTCCAATTATACGCCTATTGAATGAGAAAATTTCTTTTTTTCTTTTAAAGTTATAAGAGAATAGAGATATACAATTAACACTTAGATCAACCAGTTGGAAGCTATGGAGGTAATGTAGTTAAAATTATTGTGGCAATATGAGGTTTTTGATCTTTTGTCTTTTTATCTCTTATATTTGATATATATTAATACACATTAATAAAAAATAATTAAGAGGAAGGGGAGAAGAACCAAAATATTTAGAAAATTTAATATTGTCTTTAATTTTAGGCTTTTAATACTCACTATTATTAGAATAGAAATTATAAAATAAAGTGGTGTGAGTTATGAAAACTTTTTAATACCTACAATAAATTATTGTGTTATAATTATATAGTAAAATAGAGTAAGAAATGTAAAAAAAAAAAAAAAAGATAAATATGAATGATGGTAATAGGAAGGTGTCAACATTAAATAAAAAATTCTTAAGGACTAACCTCACATCAAACTAAAGGAATAACAAAGTTATCATTCTAAACTTTAAAAAGAAAGACCAAAGGTTATAAACCTAAAAAGAAATGTATATAAGATATATAATACAAAACAATTTTACGAATAAATTGCTTTAGTATATATTGTACCGCTAACAAAAAAATATAATAAAATAATTTCAAATAACACAAAAATTAAAGAGAAAATTATATTTATCAATTGATTCAAAAAAAATTAAACCAAAGAAAATGTCAAATACAAGAATAATATGGCTTTAAGTATATTATAAGCTTAAATAAGAAACTAAGAGCTCTTCATCATGTGAAAAATGGTTATAACTCTAACAACTTTCAAACTTTAACTACTGGACCTACAAAAAAGAATTTCATGATAATTACCGATCTATTGTCTAACCTTTTGATGGAATGTTCAGAAACTTTGTAAGATATTCCAATATGTTGTTGTAACATCAAGCTTCTACTTCAAAAATTTAAAGTTAAAAACAAATGTTTCTTGCATTACAATAACACTATAATAACACTGTTAATAAGATTCATAATTGAAATTCGATCTCTACAAAAAATTATTTTTTAA
This sequence comes from Capsicum pubescens, assembly GCA_030864215.1. Taxonomy (NCBI): domain Eukaryota; kingdom Viridiplantae; phylum Streptophyta; class Magnoliopsida; order Solanales; family Solanaceae; genus Capsicum; species Capsicum pubescens. The sequence goes on from CM061548.1 coordinate 242,213,625, forward strand.
AAAATAATGAAACCAATGAATTGTGAAATGCTCTATGTTTATGATGATGTTATGAAGCGATGGAAAGAATACCAAAAGGCCACACATAAATGCATATTAAGCTATTAAATTAAGAAGATAGTTATAATGAAAGGTGAAAAGTTGATTAATTAAATCTACACATCTTTTGGCCTAATTAAAATAACATAAATAGGTAAATAAAGAGGGAAAAAATCCAAAAAAGGAGAAAAAGAGAAATATGAATGGGGGCTATAGAAAGGTGCTACTTCACCTCCTCTATGACCTTCCTTTATATTATATATAAATTTCCACATGATGAATCTCCTTATTGTGCCATTAATTTCTCTCAAAATCTTTCATGTTGAGTATGCTCTTCCATGTTAAATTGCGTTCCTTTTTTTCGTATAAACGATTATCATAGAAGCCATTTTCAGTACTACTTTGATTTTGGAATTTCCTAGTACTCCATTTCCTTATGTTAGGTTTCAAGAATGCAACTTGATTTATACCAATAGGATCAGAATAGTGATACAAACTGTTCTTGCCATCTCTCCATTTAGAAAAAGATATTTTATTGTCTCTCTTTCAGGAATTGAGCAACACCTGTAATTGGGAGATATATTAGAGTTCCAAGTATTAATTAAATGAGCCACATAAGCTTACCTAGCCACACTCCAAGTAAAGAAAGAAAGTTTAAAAGGTAACCCATTAGACCATGGATGATTAATGTCCTCATTAGGTACTCTTTATACTGAAGTAACATGTACTTATCTTAGTCCACCAAGCTTTGTCTCCTACATTCATAAGTTGAGCTTTACCCATGTTCTTCCTAATATACTCCACCACATACTATGAAATCCTTTCTTGCATGGTCGGGAAATCCCAACCTTCTTCATTAAGAAAATCCCCAACATCTCTCATTTCATGACAAGTCTGAATTTCTGAAGGATGCATGAAAAAAAGGTCAAAATTAGTCCAATTATCACACCAGATGCTGGAGGTGCACCCTTTAGATTCCCACCACATAAACTGTTCAACTTTTTTTTTATATATTTTTCAGCATGTACTTCCAAACCTGGGAGCCCTCTTTTCACTGTACAAGAGAAGGAATTTGTTTCTTACAATACTGTTCCATAAGAAATTGGACCACAAAACTTAGCAGATATTGCTTGAGACACATCAAACATAGATTTAAATCCAAGTCCCCCTTCTATTTTTGGTAAGCACACGTTAGTCTAAGCTGACTAATGTTTACTTCTACATAATTCTTTTTTGCTCTAAAATAAATTTGCAAAAATTCAATAAAGGTATTTAATAACACAAATAAGAGAAACAATAGCTAATAAAACACATACATGATGCTTTAAAAGTACACTAGTAAGTAGGGCTTCCTTAGCACCATATGAAAGCATTTCACCCTTTCATGCTTAAAGTTTCTCTTTCATTGTGTCAAGTAGTTCTGTATAATCTTCTTTTCTTTTCTTTTTCTAAGTTATTGGACGCCCCAAATACTTCATAGAAAACACATGGCCCTAACCGTTCTAGCACCCTAACCAACCTGTGTAGATATATTCCCTGCTACATTTTGATAAAGATAGTAAAAACTCTTATCTTTGTTTACATTCTGGCCTGATTTCTTCTCATATTCCTATAAAATAGACATAATATTTTCTAAAGAATAAATATTAGCAAAAAACAATATAATGGTGACATCTGCATATGTTAAGTGATTAAAATTAAAATTCCACCTAGGCATCCCGAATCCAACATACTGATTATCCTCAAATAAATAGTTTAAAGCTCTTGTAAGAACCTCTACAAAGAGAATAAACAGAGCAAGAGAAAAAGGATCCTTTGCTTCATTCCCCTGGTGGAATGAAATAATGCATCAGATTGCCCATTAATAAGCCCACAACTATATTTACAAACAATCAATCTACAATAATATTGGAGAATTTCGTCTTCCTCAAAACCTTCAGTAGAAAAAAAACTAAGAGACCTAAGCTTTTGCATATCAAGCTTAACGACAATATTAGAAGGCTTTTCTCTCTTGCTAGTGTTAGCAGTCAATTCTTGAGTCATAGGACATTTTCTATGATGCTTCTGCCTTTAATAAAATCAGATTGAATAGGAGAAATAAGCTTAGGTAAGATATTTTCTAATCTACCATGAGTGATTTAGGACATGATCTTATTGATAAAATTACTCAAACTAATTGGCCTTATGTATGAGAAAGTTTCAGCATTGATTTTCTTTGGTATAAGGACCAAATTAGTTTGAGTAACAAATTTAGAAAGAAAATTACCAAAAAAGAAATTATGTACCATCCTTATAATATCCGAACCCACTATGTCCCAACATGTTTGATAAAATTTGCCTGATAGACCATCTAGTCCATATGAACTATCTCCATTAAGATTAAACACGATATTTTTTACTCCTTCACTATTAGGAATAGCTCATAGGGCTTCACTCTCCTTGTTATTTGTCAATTATGGAATAACGACTGATTTATCCATTCCAGTTATAGGCTGGACGCAGACGCTGAAGGATCAGCTGACACTAGATAGGAAAGGTTTTCGATCGAAGCTCTCGAACCTGTTCCGAAGTCACTTTAGGATTCGGTTTCCGATCCGGTTGATGTTCCGACATCCCGAATCGAGGTGGCTCTAAACTCAGGTTGCCTATAAGCTAGTAAAGTGATTCGTAGAATCCCTTTCCTGCATAAACTGTCGCAGAAAAAATTGCACTACTTCCTCATCTATCTTCCCAGTGTCTTCCAACCAATTTCCTTGAGAATTCTGAATCTTCAAAAGTTGCAGCTTCTATTCTTTTTCGTTAATTATACTATGAAAAAATTTGGTGTTCCTATCTCCATAAACAAACTAGTCATATCCTGTTTTCTGCCGCTAATAACTTTCTTCAAGATGCGGGTATTTAGAACATTCAGTCTTGTACTGCGCTGTTTCCAACAAAGGAAATTTTTCCAAATAGTTGCTCTTTAATTCTAGCAATCTCCTTTCTGATTATTACTTGTTCAGAAATATCCCATAAGTTTTTCTACTCCACACTATTTGAATGTTTTTGATTTTCCTCTTAAAATCCAACAAAAGGATTATATGAGACATCTGCATCCAACTTTTGAGTAACCACATTCTTAAATTTCTCATGATTAGTCTAGAAATTAAGAAACCTGAAAACATTTTTTATAATTGGAGGACTATTCTCACAATTTAATAGCAAGAGAACATGATCAGAACCACTTCTTGGAAGATGCTCAACTTCAGTATGAGAGAAAAGATCTTGAGACTCTGAATTAACCAAAATCTCATCTATTCTTTCAAAGATACATTTATCTCCTGCCCTTCCATCCCACCAAGTGAAAGGAGTACCCTTATAGTGAACTTGTATAAGGTCACGGGATTCAATACAAACCATGAAGTCCTCATGATTTGACTCTACCAACTGGGAGACCCCTAAACATTTCTTCTCCATTTAAAACCACATTAAAGTCTCCTCCAATAAATCATGAATTATTGATCCCAACAACTACAAAATATATATCATCCCTCAACTTCATTCTAAGTTGATTATCACACTTAGCATAAACCAAAGTAGCATAAAATCTAAAAAACGAAGAATGATTCTACACTTTAATGGTAATTTGCTGCTCTGAATTACTTATGACACTGATATCATACTCCCGGATCTTACTATTGCTATTGTGAATAACATGACATCTTCAATCTTATTATATATATGTTGATACAATATAAAATAATTATAATTTTACTTCAAGATTTACATACTACAAAATGAAGAAGACGACAAAAATACTTTGAATTTAATGTTAATAATTTAGATAAACATTTTGAAGGGTGTTTTTGATCAAAATTAGATCATTTTTTCTTGGCTTGACGTTATAAAAAGTGTTTTTTGATTCATTTGATATTTGTATTACTTACATTTTGTTATTTTCATTTGTTTTCCTTTTGTTTCTTTCTCGAATGAGCCACTTTTGTGCCTATTTTCGGACTCTTTTTTGCTTTAATAAAATGGACTTTGGCCCAACTTCATTTTTTTTTTAAAAAGGAACAGAATACAAATATCTCTTGAATTAAGATTAAAATTTCAATGCCACACTTTATCTTTACGGGGTATTATTATTTCACTGTACTAATTTAAAATGTAATAAATACATTCTTATGTGCTGAGGTAGCACATGAATGTTCTCACTATCTTGGAAGCAAGTTAGAGGCGAAAAGTTTTGAAAAAAGCTGATCCATACTTAATACATGTCCTTTTAAATTGAATGCTTTACAATTAACTAATACGCATAATTATTATTAAAATTAAAACTTATATATAATCATTCTCCTTTCTTTCTTTGTGAAACATTTATTTTCCTCCTCACCTTTAACTGTGTAGTTTCTTTTTCCTTTTTCATTATTTCTTATATTTTTGCTTTATACTTTTTAAAAATTATGTGCATTTTTTAGAAAAAATAATTTAAAAATTTAAATAATGCCTTTTACTTTTAACTTTTTGATTTCCTTCACTTTTCTTGATATCCGTTCGAAATAAGCCTATTTTAAATTCAAGACATTAAAATCAAATTTGAAAGTAAATCCAAAAATAAGACAAAGAAAATGAGAAGAATTAAAAAAAACAACTGGAAAAAAGAAAAACAACTAAAATGGGTAAAACATAAACAAAAGTAATAATTTTTTTTTAATGTTTGAGAAGATTTTAAATATAAGTCAGAAAAGAAAAAATTATTTGTATTAATTAATTTTAAATACAAGGCAAAGAAAATAAGAAGAAAAAACTAAAAAAATATTTATACATATGATGGGTGCGTGTATATCACTATAATTAATAAAATTGAGTTGTGATTCCATATCAACACGTAAGGTGCAAAGAAATAAAAAAAAATAAAAAATTTACGAGGCAATAAAACCAACTTAAAGATAGATTGCGGCTGAAGTTGGTGATCGTTCAAGTGGGTACTATGTCTTTTCCTCTTTTTTTTTTTTTTTTTTTATATATATGATTCATTTGAATAGTTGAAGTATAATTTTGACCCAAAAATCTAACCTAGTAAATTTGAACTATTTCCGACGGCTTACCATTCGTCAAAACCTTACACGGTGGTAGAGTCCAAAGGAAGAGTATCTAAATAACTTCCTACTCCACTTTACAGGAAGTAGCAATAATACCTAATGGAATGGGAGTCAAGAATGGAGGTTGTTGAATTGGAGATGGTACTAAGGACATTCGAATCTGTTCTGTCCCAAATTAAATGGCGCCTCAAAATTTCATCCAAGCGTCGCCTCGAAACAGGTTCCTTACACTCTTTCTTCTTCAAATTCTATATTATGGGTTGCTTCTAATTCTATATCCGAAGTGTTACTTTTCTTTGACAAAGTGATTGTCAATCTCAATATGTGCGTAGTGTTTATGAAATACCAGATTTGATGCGATATGAAGGGCCGATTGGTTGTCACACACAAATTCCATTTGAGTGATTTCTCCAAATTTAGTTCTTTGAGCAACTATTTAGTAGCCTTTTGACCATAAAAACTACTTTTTTCTTGGAGTCAGAGTCCGAGTCCGAGTCCGCCATGTCTTTTTGAAATTTTTTTTTAGACTTTATGCGTTCAACTTTTAAAAATTATCAAAATCACTCAACTACTAATTTACATACTAACATACAACCAAATGGTGAGAAAATAATTTATATGTCTTCAATTGATAAAATAATTAACAACAAACTAAGGGCCTGTTTGGCCATGGAAATTTTTTCCTTTTTTTCGGAAAACTTTTCCGGAGTTGGAAATTGTGGTGTTTGGCCATGAAAATTCGAAAAATAATTCCGGAAATTTTTCTGAAAAGGGAAAACAGGTTTTTGTTGTTTTCACAATTTTTCAACTCCAATTCCAACTTTTATTATTATTACATATAACCTCAATCTTTTAAATTTTTACATAAAACTCTCCTTATAACATTACTTTTTTAATATTACATATATCACAGTTTTAAAGAATAAGATAATTATAATTTCAAACTTAATGCTATCCTAATTAATATATATCTTTTTTTCTCTCTCATCATTATTTTTATCCCTTATTTAATTTTCTCCCTTATTTAAGATATTATTTTACTGCTAATTTATATTTATACCTATAAATATATAAAGTATTATATTTATACCCATAAATATATAAAGTATTATATTTATACCCGTAAATATATAAAGTATTATATTTATAATCGAAATATACAAAGTATGTAATATATAAAGTTTATACCATGTATATACCATATACACACATATATAAATATACAAAGTATTAAGAAACATACTAAGCATATTTATAATATAAATATACAAAGTATGTTATATATGAAGTTTATACCATGTATATACCATATACACACATATATAAAAATACAAAGTATAAAGAAACATACTAAGCATATTTATATATTTATGGTATATGATATAATATACCATAAATATGCAAAACATGTTTTACATAGAAATAATTTATTCACACACAGTAAAATCTTTCATGTATAAGAAAATTAAAGAAATAAATTAGCGGCACCCTAAAATTTAATAATAACTCATCATTTCCTATTTTTTAGGAACGGAAAATGAAGGAAATAAATTAAATAAATTCCTAAAGAAATAAATTAAATAAATTTCTAAAAAAATAAATTTGTTTGAAAGATAATATTTGTTACTTAAAAAACAGGAAACAGTGATCTGTTAATATAACATCCATATTTAAAATTTTCAAATATGAGAAAATGGCTATTAATGTAAATATTATTTATGTCATAATTGAAATTCATTAAATATGGCGATGTATATGTAATTATTTTTATAATAGTGACTAATTGTGTTCTTTTTCCATTAGTAGGTAACTTTTAGTTGGGTGATTTTGATAGTTTGTAAAAGTTAGGGCATAAAATCATATTTAAAAAGTTTTTTCAAAAGTCAATTTTTTTTTTCGAAAAAGACATGACCAAACACAACTCCAACTCCAATTTCAACTCCAACTCCGGAAAATTTTAGTTTTAATGGCCAAACGACTACTAATTATTATGATTGTTATTCTTCTAAAATTTGAATAAAAATATCACAAACACGTGCTAAATAAGTTTATCTAACTATAATCGATTGAATAGAGAAAATATATTTTGATAAATATGATTGATGGATATAAATATATTTTATATATTCTTAAATTTGTTGATGAAAATTCTACATTACTTTCACTTGAATTAATTATTTTATTGAATTTGATCTTTTTAAAAAAAATTACGAATGAATTATTTCTGAATAGACTAGTGCTAATTTTTTGCTTTTTCTTTATTGATGATATTGATTTTCCTTGAATATATATGTTTTTTTTTGGTAAAGAGAACAAACTTTTGTTAAGCTAATTACCACACTCGTCTCTGTTCAAAATCCATAAAACCAAAAAAAGGTAATCGTCAATATGGATCGTTACGCTATGTTTGATATGCGACTTTATTGACCACTTTTTAATAATTTATTAAAATCATCATAGCCATTATATGACATATACAGAAAATTAGAATGACAAGAAAAAAATATTAAATTTCTCATTTTTAAATAATATAATGTATTAGGCCTTATATTTCTATAATATAGTTCATTCAAAACAAAGTTGATATATTTCCGCCATAGATTGCCATTTATTATTTTTTACTTCACGTTAGTAAATTTTGATTAAAAGAAGAAAAAGAGATTAGAATATCTGTAACAATTAAAAATGATGTTGTACCATAGAAAACAAATAATAATTTTTTCTTGGTGGTTGTAGTTATAAGAGGTGTTTGTGTAAAAATTTAAAGATTGGGGTTATATATAATAATAATGAAAGTTGAAAATGAGAGTGAAAAATTGTGAAAACAACAAAAAGTTGTTTTCACTTTTTGGAATCCAACTCCGGAATAATTTTCCGGAGTTTTATGGCCAAACACCATAATTTCCGGAAAAGTGAAAAAAATTTCCGGAAAAAAGGGAAATTTTTTTATGGCCAAACGGGCCCTTAATCCAAACTAGCTCGTAATTTGCTACAACCCTTACTTGATATTCTGCTTTTGCACTAGATCTAGAAGCCACATTGTTTCTCACTCTTCCAACACACTAAATTACCTCCCACTAAAGCATAATATTCGAAGGTAGAACATCTATCAGAAGCTGATCCTACCCAATAAACGTTTGTATGTCCAATGATCTACTTGTGGCGTCGATCCTGAAGAGTAGTTCTTTACCTGGAATTGACTTTATATGTCACATAATGCAAACAACTACGTTCCAATGACTTTCACCAGGTGTATCCATAAACTGACTTACAACACTCACAGGAAAAAAAATGTCATTGTGAGATAATTCAACTTACCAACCAACCATCTATACTTCTAATATCACTGAGTGGTTCCCCAATCATGGTAAGAATTTAACATTTAGATCCATAGGAGTGTCAAATGGTTCTATATCCCATCATTCCAGTCTCCTCAAGACTCTCGAAGGCATACTTGCGTTGCGAAAAAATACCTGATCTAGATTGAGTAACCTTAATACCTATAAAATACTTCATTCTACCGAGGTCTTTAGTCTAGAAATGCCGAAAGGTGTTTAATTTAATAATACTATCTTGATCATTGCAGTGAAAGCAATATTGTCAACATAAAACACCAAATAAATAAATAGATTTGGAGCAAAATGCCCATAAAACACAGAGTGATCAGCTACTGTGTTGCAATTCTCAAATCGGGCTCGAGGAGACAGTATCAGACCATAGAATAAGTGGCGCGATCGACATATGAGGCTACTAGACTCCTCCTAGACAACAAATCTGGTGGTTGTTCCTATAAACCTCTTTAAGGTCATCATGCAGAAAACCATTCTTAATGTTCAATTGATGAAGAGGCCAATAACGAACAACAACCATGGATAAGAAAAGGTGGACATATGCTATTTAAACCATAAGAGAGAGTATCATTGTAATCAAGCTCAAATATCTGAGTATATTCTTTAGTAACAAAGCGAGCCATAAGCCGATCAACTTGATCATCCGAGCATACTTTAATTGCATAAACCCAACGATAACCAACGATAGATTTGCTTGAAGGAAGAGAACCACTCACATGTAAAACAAACATCTTGTTGATCATTGCATGCCTTCATTCTGTATGAGAAAGTGCTTAACTTGTAGACTTAGAACTCGTTTGGATAGGATTGAAAAAAATAGCTTTTTAGATTAAGTGATTAAAAACTTAAAATAAGAGCTTTTAAATTAAGTAGTTAAGTGTTTGGATAGAAGTGCTGAAAATGAAAAAAAGTTGTTGATGTGTTTGGTAAACAAATGATGTTAAGCACCTTTTTGTTGTCAAAATGACTTAAATGTCCTTAAAGTTGTTAACACCATAAATAAGGTGAATTATTTAATTTTTAATTCTAATAATTCAAACATAATTTCTATTTAAATACACTTTCAACGTATAGTGATTATGTGAGGTCGATTTATAAATATAAGTTATTTTTTATTTTTAAATGTTAAAAATTAAAAAATTTTGGACATTTTTAATACAAATATAGTATTATATTGTAATATTGCAAACTTGTAACGATTTGGCTATGTTAAAAAATATGTAAACCTCCGATGTAATGATGGATTCGCTGAAAACAAAGGAGAACAGTGAAGAGGAAACTAATGGGAAGAGACGAAGAGAAGCAACAAAGAGAAAAAGAAAGAAAAACTATATATTTAAGGGATACAAGTTCAGGGTATTGTTGGAATTAGAGAAAAATATAATGGATAGAAAGGTAAATATTTTGGTCAAACCTAAAATAATTTTAATCTAAAAAGTAAAAAGCTGGGGGTCCCAGCTTCTTACTTTTTTTTGTTTTTTTTAATCAGTTTTTGGCTTTTTTTAAGCACTTTTTAATTTTACCAAATACCTAAAAAAGCTAAAACAGAAATTAAAAGCTAGTTTGACCATATTTTAATCCTATCCAAATGGGCTCTTAGAATGCAAATAGAGGACAAAGATGGTACCAAGGCATAATGAGGTGATGATAGATTTTTTTTTTGGGGGGGATAAATTAACAACTTGTATTTCTAAAGGAACAACCCGGTGCGCTAAAGCTACCGCTATACGCCGTGTCCGGGGAAGAGCCCCACCACAAGGGTGTATTGTACGCAGCCTTACCTTGCATTTCTGTCGGATGCTGTTTCCAAGGCTTGAGCCCGTGACCTCCTGGTTACATGACAACAACTTTACGAGTTACTCCAAGGCTCCTCTTCAACAACTTGTATTTCTATTTCCAAAAAAATAAAATAAAACCTGCCACAACATGTTACAGGTTCCTAATTACAAGAGAGAGAGTATACATGAAGATCTTCAACCCTGTAGCAAAAAAATAGAGAGTATACATGAAGATCTTCAACCCTGTAGCAAAAAAATGCAATGAGCCTAAAACATTTGTAACTGATTCTAGATCTTCCATATACTCCTGTTTACACCAAAACTGAAGCAACACCAAGCAATTCATCTTCAACTTCTGGATAGTGTTGCTCTTGTTCTGGAAACATCTAAGGTTTCTTTCTTGCCACACTGACCTCCATAAACAAGCAGGAATGATTTTCCACCTATTTTTATCTCCAGAGATGTTGGCATAACTACTCCATATCTTCAGGGTCTGTGTTAATCTCTTTCGCATCACCCAAGGTAATGATAGATGGTAAACAATTTTAAAAAGTATAATGTGGATTGTCATAAAGAGTGATCGTATACCTTTTCAAAGTGCAAGCAATTGACTAGGAGGATACAACTACTTAGTAGGTACAGGGTCTAGTGCATGACATGAATTTTTTAGGCCTGGTGTTGGACGCAGACGACAATGATTTGTCAGTAGTGGTGGCACTGTGGATGGAGAAATAGAAATAATCATAGATTGCTCAATAGTTGGTATAGGTAAAACCTCAAAAGTATTAGGATGATCAAAAGAAAATTAAAGTTACGGCGAGACTAAAAAAATATGACATCGACTAGCATAAAACCGACGATCAGGTGAGTAAAAACGATACCCATTTTGAACCGAGAATAACCAAGAAAGACACATTTGAGAGCACGGTGGACTAATTTATCTTTTTTCGGGGCTAAGTTATGAACAAAACTTGTGCTCTCAAAGACGCGGGAAGAAGGGAGTATAGAGATGCATGAGGAAACAATATGGAATAAGGAATCTAATTCTGAATGGAAGATGAGGGCATTTGATTAATTAAATAGCAAGACGTGAGCATTCTTGGTTGATCGATTGGAGGCTTGGAGGTGGGAAATGGTAGGAGGATTAAATTTTGGATGGACACTTGGTGTGGAAATGAGAGTTTCAAAAGCAGGTTTCCGGTGTTGTTCAATTGTGCTTTGAATAAAGAGGTTATATTGTAGATTTTAATTCAACAACGGGATGGAATGTTACCTTTAGAAGAAATGTAAATGATTGGGAAATAGACGGTTTTTGCCAACTAATTCAACAACTGAATTCATGTTCAGTAGAGCAAGACAGAGCAGACAAGCTAGTTTGGCCTAACAGTGGGGATAAGGTTTTCTCGGTTAGTTACTGCCTCAAAATGTTGATGCAACAGTTTAGTCAGGGAATCCATAACTGGTCATGGAAGATGATTTGGAAAACTAAAGCACCTATGAAAGTAGCTTTTTTTGGTTGGCTAGCAGCTAGGGATGCTTGCCAAATACAAAACAAGTTACAAAGGAGAGGTTTCCCTTGTGCAACAGATGTTGTTTCTGTAATTCAGGGGAGGAAACAGTTGAGCATCTTTTCCCGCATTGTAGATTTTCAAGATAATGTCGCGAACTTTTCTTTAGCATAATGGGGCATATCTTTGGTGCTGCCAGAGAAAATTAGTAGTTTGTTGGAAGTGTGGCAATCAGAGGAGGTTAAAAAGATCTTGAAGCAATATGGAGAACTATTCCCAATTGCATATGTGGACCTTATGGCTAGAAAGGAACAAGGCATGCTTTGATTGGAAGAAGTTACAGATTTGCAGAGTAAAAAATAAATGTGTTAAAAATCTGTACTTGTGGTGTTATAGCAGCACTTTAGATATGATGGATAAGTATTTGGACTTCTTGTGCTTGCTAGGAGATGATATGTAGTATTGGATTATAGAGTTTGCTGCTAAGTCATGTACCTTTTGTTGTACCACCTTGGTACTCTTTGAACAAACTCCTTAATGATAAACAAAAAAAGACCATGCAGAGGATATTATACGCTACGAGTGTGTCCAAGCCTATGACAATAAGTCAATAACTACATTTAGGTAAGGATCTTTCAAAACAACCTCTTCTCATTGATTCTTCTTAGACTGAGATGTTTGTTTTTTTGTAATTTGAGATGTGAGAACAGAGGGGTTAACGGTTGTTGATGAGGCCACTGTGTGATTGTGAGGCGCGACAAGGCGAAGTAAATGAAAGAATTGTTCATCAACTTTAGGAACCGTAGGACTAGCCAAAATTTGATCACACACCAAATCAAGGTCAGTAGGTATTCCAACAAGTGTAAGAACTAGAAACATTTGTCTTTGCTCCTGTTGTTTTTCAACGATTGTAGTGACTGGCATCAACCTCTCAAATTCTTCCTTGACTGCTTATACTTGTCCCAACTCCCAAGTAAGTAGACATCTCCAATTTTTGTTTCTTTAAGCTTGTCATCCGAGATCGCCACAGGATACTGCATAATTGAGTGTCAACCTTCTTCCATTGTGTTTTGTTCTTTTCATCGATCTCACTAGCTTTTTTCGGTAAGTGATCTTGAAAACCTTGACCCTTGCACTGCAACTCAACCATGGAAGCCCAAGCTAAATAGTTCGAACTTCCACTTGACGGTTCTGAAGTAGATTATGAAAAAAAATGGTTCGAAAGTAATCATAGTTGGAATTAAAAACATCCCATTGGAGAGACATGACTCAAAAATTTCAAGAAAATCTGACCAAAGAGGAAAACACCAAGTTTCTGTTGAGAAACAAACAAAAGTCCAGAAGCTGAACTGAATCTGAAACAGTGTTGGATCTTGTCAGAAAAATAAGAAGTGATCGGATCTTGAAGAAAATGGTATGAGTTAGCTTTGAATCTCTGTGCGACCTTGACATTAAAAATATTTCTCGAAAAACTGGGCAGAAACAGCTTGGAATCACGGGAAACAGTGCTGAAGTCGTCAGAACCCTAATTTCAGTGCTTGAATGGGGATGTATCTCAATGGGTACATTTAGAATACCCTAGCAAACACCACAAGAGAGAAAAAATTGTCTAATCTCAGCGGAAAATCTTGCTGTCGGAAGCGGTGACTGGGTTTTGGTCACTGGAGCTCTTTGGATCTGATGGTGTTGGTTTTCGCACAACACACATTGAGAGTGAAGTGATGCAAATAAGACCTGAGGAGTCTCTGGAGAGACTCACAACAACTCACTTTTCTGTCCCGGATGTTTCTCACCTTGGCTCTGATATCATGTGAGAATTGTAGGAGAAAAATATTATTGAATTCTGTGTCTGCATTATTACATTGAACCCTATTTATAGACACTACATTGCAACCCTTTTCTACATAAAAATTCCCGTTCTAACAAAATCGTTACTCTTTTCAATTGCAACAGATAAATATATATATTTTCAGTATTTACAGTCCATTAATAGGTAGAGATCAGCATTGTCTACTGACGCTAGTAAAGAAAAATGTCAATGTTAAGTAGAAGACAAACCAATTCTTAGATAAGAGTTGGAGTCTTTTTACTACTAGTTGATGGTTAGTTTACTATATTCATTTTGCCTTATATAAAAAACTCTAAAATAGTAAGAGCGCGACGCGTGATGTGTGAGTTATGCACAAGTCACAGGTTCAAACTCACCTGTATTTAAATGGAGAAGGATAGGGGGCAGACCCGTTATACGGGTTTAAAACCGTGCGCCAATGGTCCTCAAATATTTATTGATTATAGGAAAAATAATATAAGGTTTTCTTTTTATTTACTTGGCTGTTGTTTTTAGTTGGGATTGTGAGCTTTCAGAATTTTACTGATGTAAAAGTTGTCAATTGTTAGTATCAACGGAATATGAATGCTTTAGCAGTGTTTTCATCTTTAGTTGCATGAGTAGATAATCTTAATTAGAATTTGGACAGACATTTTGGCCTTGTGCACTGAAATGAGGCCAGTTGTAATGGTGGACTATGGAGGGAAGATGCCTGAACTGCAAGAACAGCTTTGTGCATTCCTTAAACATTGCAAAGAGGTTAGCAAGTTCTACGTATATTGGTATATGCTGACTTTCTGTCCCTTGAAGGGATTGAAAAGTGAACTAAAAAGAATTGATTTCCTCACTCCCATATAGTTTTCCTAGTTTATATTTCCTTGACATGTTTGCTATGTCTTTTTTTATTTTGTCAATGTTGTGGTTGTTTATAATCAATTGTGGAAGATGCGGTCTCCAAGGAAAATATTTTGTCCAGAAGGGGAAATCTTGACTTCCTTCACGCTTTGTATGAAGTCATTTTTCTTTGCAAACATCCCAACTATTACCATCTACACATATTTCAACCTATATCCTTAACTTCGAAAAAAATCTACATCAAAACATTATTGACAACCTTTAATGCTCAAAAATGTTACCAAAACTCAATCCTCATATCACATACTACATTTTTTACGATTACTATATATTACCCTACTTCTATACCAATGTAACACATGAAAATAATCCCAAACACTATTATGTTCCAAATCCTAGACAACCGTGATGACTCTTGGAGTTTGTTTGGATGGGCTTATGGCTTTTGACTTATAAGCCAAAAGCCATAATTTAGGATTTCTAACTTATGACTTTTGACTTATTTTGACATAAAAACAAGTGCTTAAAAGCACTTTTAAATCTTATCCAAACACTACAAACATGCTTAAAAGCTATTTTGACTTATAAACACCTAAATAAGTCGATTCAAACAGGCTCTTAACCTAACCTAACCCATCAGGCAAATCATACATCATGATTACACCCAAAGACATTAACATAAATAAGGGCATCAAATACCGCGTAATCTAATATGATCTCCCTAGTGTCACAAGTCATGAGCAACTAAGAATAGGAAATAAGACTTTGACATGAATTATGCATCATCTGCTTGAAATAAAAAACAGAAGTAAAGGACTCTAAGCTACCATGAAGTAGCTGACAGCACGACACTGAACACTGGTAGATCTTCAAAGCTTTCTCACAAATTGCGCAACAGCTCAATACTTGTCTACACAAAGTGCAACACGTGTAGTGTGAGTACACCAACATATACTCGGTAAGTATCATCGATTGCCCCAACAAGGTAGTAGCAAGGGTTTTATCAAACACTCACTTTCAGACCTTTGCAATTATTGTCTTACAGTTTCAAAAATTATTACGCCTTAACAACTTTAATATTAAAGCACATAAAACAATTCAATTAAATATGCACAATCAAAGCATATAAAACTAAGGACAAGTATAACATATAATAGAATGCACTATCAAAACTATCCATGTTCAATGCGTCAAATGCACCACTTTCAACACTGACGCTCCATCGCAAATCAATCCCGCGTGTAGAATGCTTGAGTGATCCTGGTGATGCAGTTACTCACGAAGGATGAATTCATATCCACACGCTGTACAAGCAAATCACGTGCCATAACATAATCGAGACAGATAACTCACGTGCTATATCATAAGCCCTCATGAACAACCTCACGTGCCATAGCCACATCCAGGTGTGGAAGTAGATGTGCAAATTATCATGCGTATGTACAGACGCATGACTATCAACTAAATATGTAATCCGGCGTACATATAGCTCATAATGTTGAACTAGCATAAACACAATGCCTATAACATCATACTAACATCATAAGAATGCTTAAATTAGTCATGACACGTGATAGAACATAGCAAGCATGTACATTGACATCAACCTATATCCCATAGCACTTATAATCCCGGTGTCCTCATATATATGTTTGTCACCTCACATATATGGTACCTTGATAGATAGAATAGCAAAGAAAGTATTATTAGCATAACAAAAAGTATATGTAAAATAGTACTCCCTCTGTCCCCGATTCAAGTGTCTTACCTTCCTTTTTGGTTTGTCCCAAAAAGAGTGTCTATTTCTTGATTTTGTAATTTTTCCAATTACTACTACATTCGACATGACAAGTTTAAGACCACAATTTTTTTTTGTTTTTTTTTTGAGACAGATAACATTGTATTCACACCAAAAAACTCATCAGATAAAACTAATGAGGTGGGATTTACAACCCCCAAGGAGTATCATCAAAATAAAGTCTAGATAATACTTTACAATTCCTATGAAATCCACCAACTTTTCTACCTCCCTAACCAAAAATACAGTAAACTCGAACTTCATCTTGATCATCTGGACACTGCTAGCTTTCCTTTCATGACATCAAGCATTTCTTTGCCGCCATAATGTCGACCAAATGCATGCTGGATGCTCTTCCACCCACCAGTTTTTATTAGATCCTCTTCTTCCCACTCCTTCCCATTGTTTCAGCACATCAAAGTAGTCTTGGGCATTGCCCAGTTAACCCCTATCCCTTGTATACATACGAACATGTCCCACAGATTTACAACTGTTCTACAGTGTAAGAATAAGTGACTGCCTAAAGGACTACACGTAATGCCACAAGATTCAAAAGTCTCCCTTTGTTTCGTAAACTCCGTGCGCAGTCAAACAAAGACACTTAAATTGGGGACGGAGGGAGTATCAATTTGGGAAATTTCCTCATTGAGGTCAAAGTCTTAAACTTATTTCAGTTCTAGTGAAGCTTTAACCTTCCAAATAGCTTTACCTCGTTCGGATTCCATCAAATGACTCCAATATATTTTTAAAGATTAGCGGATGATGTCAAATATAGCCACAGAGCTCAATTTCATGATTAAAGTCTTGATTAAAATCACAGTCAAGCCCAAGTCCCGTGGTCAAACCTTGAAAGAAATTACGTATGTGGATTACCCATAACCCTATTGAGTTCAAATCTACAATTAAATTTCCAACTCGAGTTTGTTTCAATGTTCAAACAATCAATTTAGTGTTCTAGGGCTTGCGTATCAAGTCCCCAATTTTACCCATCAAATTCCATGATTAGTGGTAATTCTTCAAGTATAAACATGGTAAAAACACAACTAGATGATTAGAACACTTATCCCGAGTCCAACTTTGAAGTCTCAATCCAAATCTCTCAATCTCATAGCTTTAGGGATAAAAAATAATGAAAATACATGTCGCCTCTCATCATAATGTGGGACCTTTATTTGCAATTTCGAACAGTGGTCACTTTTGCGGGCTGCCCAAAGCTTGCAGCATCACAAATGCCGACATTTCATCACATTTGTTGTTGCATTAAATCAACCCAAACCAGCAACTGTGAAATGTTCCGAACTTGTCCAAAATCCACTCGAGCTCCGTTTGTCCAAACCGAAACCACTCCAAGTGTCTCAGAAGTCCCAAAACAGTATCCCAACTTACAAGAAGTTGCAAGACATGATAAGGAGCACATATGCTCAAAACGAGGGGTTGGGTTGTTACAAAACAATCTCTATCTAATTAGGAAGGCGGTTTATATAAGATATAGGGAGGCTTCGGATGTCCACGTCTGGGTAGTTTCAAGCTGTCTCTTTGTGCTTAGACATACTTCTTGTCTTTTCTCAACAACAACAACAACATACCCAGTGTATTCCCACCTAGTGGGGTCTGGGGAGGGTAGAGTGTACGCAGACCATACCACTACCTCAGGAGAAGTGGAGAGGTTGTTTCCGATAGACCCCCGGCTTAGGACCGATACCCATATATCAACCCAAATATAAGTGTATATAACTAGTATAGTACACAAGACAAACTAACAGAATACCAAACACTAAAGATAAGTACATATATAAACTAGTACGGTAAGCAAAATAAACTAACACCGCTAGCCACGAACAAAAAACTCCAGCCCCCGAGGAGTGCACCCCTAATATTACCGACGCCCTCCCACCCCTAACCCTC
Source organism: Capsicum pubescens (assembly GCA_030864215.1). Classification (NCBI taxonomy): domain Eukaryota; kingdom Viridiplantae; phylum Streptophyta; class Magnoliopsida; order Solanales; family Solanaceae; genus Capsicum; species Capsicum pubescens. The sequence goes on from CM061548.1 coordinate 242,231,770, forward strand.
TACCCTAATCCGCTTTCTTCACACCTTCCTATCAAGGGTCATGTCCTCCGTTAGCTGTAACTGCTCCATATCATGCCTAATCACCTCTCTCCAATATTTCTTTGGTCTACCTCTACCCCGCCTAAAACCATCCATAGCTAGTGTCTCACACCTCCGCACAGGAGCATCTAAGCCCCTCCTCATCACGTGCCCGAACCAACGTAACCTTACTTCTCGCATCTTGTCCTCCACCGAGGCAACTCCCACCTTCTCTCGAATAATCTCATTCCTTACCCTATCTTTCTTGGTATGCCCACACATCCATCACAACATTCTCATCTCCGCCACCTTCAACTTTTGGATGTGGGAGTTCTTAACTGGCCAACACTCTGCTCCATACACCATAGCCGGCCGGACTACCACTCTATAGAACTTACCTTTAAGCTTCGGAGGCACCTTCTTATCACATAGAACTCCCGAAGCGAGCCACATAGGGGTATCTTGTTGTCTTTTCTCAGTATCTATAAATCTGGTTCCACATAAGGGTTAATACCAGAGTCTGATTGTAAATTACGTGGGTTTTTTTAGACTTCTGTATAGGAAACTGAAGTACCACATAATAAAAATATGTTCCTGCTATCGCTTTCAGGACTGCTCAGTATTTAAGCCTTTGCATGTTATGGTTATAGAAGATATGATATATTTGGTTCACGCGAGAACATTTGCAGAATTTGTTAAGTCTAGTTTGAACTTGGAGATGAGACTGATCTTTGTAGACCTTGAACATGATCCTCCAAAGGTAACTCCTTTATTGGCTGCTATAGCATTGAACCATTTTTTTTTTGTATCCTTTCCTTCTCATGTTTCTTTACGAAGATTTATAGAGTTATTACAGATGATAACACAAGCAGAAGAAAGCTCTGTGGCTGCAGAACTTGTATTGGCACAAAAGACATTTTTGTCCGTCTTTTCTGAAGATGGAATAAAGATTGATCACTTGGAACATCAGAAACCAGAAGCTAGAGCAAACTCTGACTCCTTTTATTATAAGCCAACTTCTTCACTGTCTTCTGAAGTAATTGATCTCGGTGAATGCATTAAAGATACTCATGTTACAGTCCCAACTCTAAATGGGTAACTCCCTTATCTAAACCAGCATGTTTAGATTACACCTGATGGGAATATTTATTGCTTTTATGGGTTTCAAACATCTATGTGGTCATTTAAACTTTGTTTTAAGCTATTATATGCATAGGAATGATTTGATTAGGGATATGATTAGGATTTTGATGTGTGATTATACATTACCCTGATTGTACATACTGTAATTACCCAATCAAGCTTGGGAAATAATCAAATCTGTGAAAATCTCAATCTCTTTGCGGTTTAGATCCAGAGAGAGAATACCTTGTTTCTAAAGCTTCTTAAAGTTGTTAGAAAGTGGCTTAAGTCTCACTGGGGAAAACCATGCTTCAGTTTTTTAGGATTAAATTTATGAACTGTTGGGAAAGGTACCGTATAGCTTCAAAGTGATAGCATTTCTTTATATGATAATATTTCTTATAAAGATGAATATTCTTCTTATTTATTGAAGATATTGTAGAAAAGAATCTAATTTGGCCTCAAAAGGTCAAACATGCCACTCAACCTATAACAGAAGGAAGTATGCAGTAATTCTTATGTTCGTTATTCCATTTATTGCATAGTCTTTATGAGACTGATAGTATCTCTCCTAATTTATACTTCTTGTGCATTATGAATTGTGGAAACGTTCGATTGTTTCACTTTACAACTATACTGCTGTGAAAATAATATGAAGGGGAAGGTTTACAAAATTTTAATGTGGCTACAAAATTGTGATACTTGAAGTTAAGTTTGGAAAAAGAAGGAACTATGCCAAAGATTTTCGCAGGAGGTTCCCTCATACCAGATGTGTGCAGAATGGTGCTAGATCTAAGGATGATGTTTTTCACCTGAAAAGCTGTAATTTTAAAGATCTGAATGTGTGTTCTAATCCTCTGACAGTTTATGACTGGTAGATATGTCGTATGGGACATGTGGCCAACTGATCAGGTATCTAAAGTGACTGACTTGATAAGTAGTGTTCTGCTCCAGCCTCTTAAGGCTTTGATCTAGTGATAAGAGCGCAACATATGATGTGTCTGTTAGATGCATATCAGGGTTTGAATCATACTGAAAACAAAAGCTTGATATTAAAGTGGAGAAGGGTAGAGGGATGGATCCATTATCCCCCGAATTCCAAACAGTGCGTGGCTTCGAGGATTTCTCGGTTAGAAAAAAAGAGTATTGTGTTTTGCAACTAGCCTATTAGATGCAACATGTCCTGTTCCTAAATTGAGCAATTTTCTTTTTGTTATTTAAAGTTGACTGTCTAGAATTTAAACCTTCTGAATAACTGGTAATAATTTTTACTTATTTTCCTAAGAACCATGTGCAGTCATCTAATGATTTTCATGTATTTAATTACAATCTTGCTGCAGATGGTTGCTTGGTTATCCTATAGTTTACCTATTTGGGATGGCTCATATCGAAAATGCCATAAATAACCTCTCTACCAAGTCTCTGCATCTTTTCCAAGTCCTTGTTTGCAGGTTTGTTGAGTTCTTTATCCACATTTCATGATAATTTTAGTTATCAAATTTTAACTGTTTAGACCAGAATGATAGAGGATCCTATCACCGATCGAAACTAGTTTTGGATTGAGGCCTATGTGTTGATTGAAATTAGTAACTGTAACTTGTTTATGGACGGATGCATTTTATTTTTGTAGTGACTTGGAAGAACTGATTTTTAATTTTTATGGCCTTCTGGCCATCTTTCCTTCATCAATTTGACAACATCAATGCCAAACCTTTGGTCTTCTGAGTTCTTGCGATTATTTAGTTTTCATTAGATTTAGAAAGGCTTAGCAGTCTTCTGATTCTCAACCTCAAATTTTGCAGGAGTGCTAGATGCAATAGAGGATCTCAGGCTCAAAAAGAGGAACTAATGAGGTAGGGGTCCCAATTGTGTCTGATGCTAGAAAACATTCTCTTTCTTTCCATCTTTTGTAACTCTTTGTTGAAAATTGCTTTTAGCTATTGCAGTAGTTTTTAGCAAAATAAGTTATTTAGTTTAGGATGAATTTGAATTTTGAATTTTAGGTTAGGCTGTTTTATTTGTTGAGATAATTTAGGATTTTGAATTTTAAATTATATAGATTCTTGATTGTATGTGCCCATCTATGCTAAAAAAAAAATTGGAAGCTATTGAAAGTCATTTCAATCCATTGAGAGTCATTTTAACCCCTTTTTGCTGCCCCATCTTTTAAAAAAACCAACAGTAGTATCAGAGTCTCATTAATCTTATGGGATGTGTGAGTTCTTCTAAAGAACTACCATACCATTTTTAACCCGTAAGGGCTACCTTTTTAACCCGTCATGGCTTGCCACTTTAACCCGTCAAGGCTACTATTTTCAACTCATGATTATTTTCAAAGCGTAGGGCTATTTCAACAAATACCGATGTCAAACATCTTGTTCCATGCTTTACTATGAATTTGTTTAGTATTCCGTGTCTCGAGCCGGGGGTCTATCGGAAACAGCCTTTCTACTTCTTTAGAGGTAGAGGTATGGACTGCGTACATCTTACTCTCCCCAGACCTCACTATGTGGGAATACACTGGGTTTGTTGTTGTTGTTGTACCGATGTCAAACATTAGTCTCTCTTTGAATGCCCAAAAAATTTTCATTGACAAAAACTATCAAATTTGGTAGTGAAAATGAAATCATATTTTATAATCTATGTCATATGTGTTGTTCTGATTAAGAACAATATATTTTTCTCCTTTCCTTGCCCTTCTTGATGACGTGCAGCACCAACTTGCGCTCTTTTTCTCATTAACCATGAACCATATACCATACCACGACCAAAATTTAGGAAAAAGTGTTGTTAAAGGTTTCAATCTAGAAAAGTAATGGAAGAAAAATACTTACAACAATATTTTGCAAATCCTATTAAAACACTTTCAAAAGAACATCTAGACATGAAAGGTTATTGAGGCGTTTCTTATGCGCAAAACCAAAAGAAGAAAAAGAAGAAGAAACTTTGTAAGTTCAAAAACAATCACAGGAACTCAGCAACCAACGCCAAAGCATAAATTGAGGAGCATTTTTTAAATCACAGTAACTAAAGTAGAGGAGGAGTGTTGAAAACTGCTTTTAATTACTGCAGTAGTTTTTAACAAAATAAGTTGTCTAGTTTAGGATAAATTTGAATTTTGAATTTTAAGTTAGGTTGTTTTATTTGTTGAGATAATTTAGGATTTTGAATTTTAAATTATGCAGGTTTTTGATTGTATGTTGGCTATTTAAAGCCTCTCTATGCTAAAGAAAAATATTGGAAGCTATTGAAAATCATAGCCATTTCAATCCATCAATTGAGAGTCATTTTAACCCCTTTTTACTGCCCATCTCTTTAAAAAAATCAACTCTCTTCCTTTGATGCATGTGTCCATCTTGATGTTTCGTTATCTTCTTTTTCTCACTTCTGCATTCTTGAGAACTTACCAAAAACTTTTTCGCCCCGTTTCTCGTTTCTATTGTTCCTGGGAAAGAAAGTACTTCTCAAATTGCAGCAATGATGTAATAATACAGGAGACCTGCATGTTTTTCTATTTGGTATGGTTAAGACAAAATGAATATTTTAAATAATATTTTTTTTTTTGCAACAACAACAACAACATTCCCAGTGTATTCCCAAAAAGTGGGGTCTGGGGAGGGTAAAGTGTACGCAATCCATACCACTATCTCAGATGAAGTAGAGAGGCTGTTTCTGATAGCCCTGAACTCATGATAGATAACAGTATAACAAAAAAATATAAAGGCACACAACAAAACTATAACACACTCTAGATAATAAAGGAAACAACACACCCACAAGGTAATACTATAAACTATCTATTCAAAATCATATACATCACTGAAACACCATGAACAAGAAAATCCAGGCGCAGATACAAATCAAGCACTCATCCCTGCTATCACGGCAGAACTCCTACCTACTAACCGTGTACCCTAATCCGAGTCCTCTACACCTTCCTATCAAGGGTCATGTCCTCTGTAAGCTATAACTGCTCCATATCATGCCTAATCACCTTCCACCAATATTTCTTCAGCCTACCTTTACCCTGCCTAAAATCATTTATAGCTAGCCTCTCATACATCCGCACTGGTGCATCCGTGCACCTCCTCATCACATGCCCGTACAGTTTAGCATTTGTTAGCTGAATCACCTTATGTCTGAGTAAGTCAGCTGTGTAAGACATTCTGTACTAACTGCCATCACAGTATGATATATGCCTATTAATAACTGTCTATTTTTCCTTCTTCTTATTGTTCCTCTTTTGGAGGAGTGAGGTGGAGTTACGCTCTACATCTGCATTTTTGGGCCTTATTTTCTTTCTTTCAGTTTTAGGCCCAATTTTGAATGGTAGCTGAAAGAAGATGCTATGTACCCACTGCAGAAACAAAAGTGACATTCCTGCTACTTTTCCTTCTCTTCTTCATTTTATGCTTTGTGCAGCTTTTGACCAGTGATGCGTCCATTTTTCCTTAAGGGACAACTTGAATTATCTTGCATACCTCAAATATTCACCAAATGAAATGACAGTGACCTCTCAATATCCTGAATACAGCCTAACATATGACCTTTGCATCTTCCAAGTTATAAAAGACCGGTTTTTGTCCTTACCAGTTTACACCTGGTTTAAGTGTATCTTTCAATTAGATCGTGAAGTAATGAAGCCACATAAGTTTCCTTCAGGTATGCTTCTAAGAACTTTTTTGTCCTTTGTTCCTCTCTTCCTAACTCCATACCTATAGTTTATGTTTTGACTAGAGGCTTCCTGCTCTAGGCCTATTTCGCCTTTTAACGTTCTATCTTAATACCTGCATTGCTGCTTTTAGATGTCTCTGAAGATTGTGATATGCGTAACCTGGTTATTGTTTTCATCTGAGGATCAATCAAATATAGTTTCTGTACTTCACGCTGTTGACTACGTTTCATACATTGAACATTTGGATTTGATTAACTCATTCTTTTAATCTTGGTTTGTACATGGCGTTAGTTTTTGTTTTCTTACATTGCTAGACTTTTTCTGTGTCAGTTTCTCTGTGCCATATGACTTGAGCTTGGAGGGAATGACTGAACCATGGGTAGAGACATTTTTGACTCGCTTAAGGGCAAGGCAAGAAAGGTGCAGCCAAATTTGGACATCCCTACAAATGGAGGTTAATGCTTGTTATCCACAAGCAATTGCGTTATAATAAGTTAGCTTTGTGTGGCCTCTAGGTATTTTATTTAAACAAAGTCGAATAATGTTTTTATTAGCCATTTTCCTTCAAACATGATATCAGAAGAACGTCAGCGTTAAGTCGCAGCTAATCTTTGAAGTGACTAGTTTCTCCATGTATAATTCTTTGATTGGTGAGTGGTGTTTTTATGTTTTAAGCCCTTTTTTTAGAATGAGACGAGAAAGATGACCCAATAAAGTAGTAAAATGGATATCAGTTTTATATTGCTTTTATTGGAAAAGACTTCTGCTTCAAGTCCTTTAATTGTATTTGATTTTGTGATATATTTTAAATGGAGGAAAATGAGAAAGGGAGAGAGTTAAATGGGGAGATTTTTTTTTTGTTTCTCATCCGGTGTTCGGTACATGGGACGGCCCCCTTAAGAGGGGGGTCTTTGCTTCTTTTTATGCACTGAACAAGTATTTTTTTTTCTCTACGTCTCAAATGTTTTTATACTTTTCATATTCATTTGTTTCTCAATTTTTTTTTCCATTTTCATTTTTTCTTAATTTTTCGTTTTTCTTTTTTATTTTCCCTTTATTTTAATTCAATTTTCTCTATTTTTATTTTCTCTTCTTTTTTTTCAAACATTATTTGATTCACTTCTCTTTTAAAAAAAAAAAATCATTTGTCTCAGCTTTTGTTTTTGATTTTTTTGTTCTTTTCTTTTTAAAAATTTATTTTATTTTTTCCAACTTTATTTTTTTCTTCTCATTTTTTTCCTTTACCTTTATTTTTTCGTTCTCTTTTTTTTCTTTTCTTTTTTTCACAATCGTATTTTTTTTTTCTCAACATTTATTTTTTTGCTAATGAACAGAAAGTTGGGGCTTTGAGTTGTAGGTGACAAAAAAGTTTGAAAATGAGGTGTAGGTGACACAAGTCTTAATAATTGAGTTTAGGTGACAATTATTTTATTATGGATTAAGAAAGTTTGGTAAGTTTGAGAATAGCCCACAAGTTTTTAAATTTACACTTTGATTCAAATATTTATCTAATATAACGAGAAACGGAGGGGAAAAAAGGGCGTATGTCTCTTTCTTCTTATCCATTGTTTTCTCTCTCCTAGCATTTTTTGTTCATCGTTGCTGCTGCTTTATTCATTATCATCATCTTTTACTTCATTATCATCTTCATCTTCTTCTTGTTGACCATTGTTGTTGTTACCGTTATTGCTGCTATTTGACTAATTTCTTATGTCAAATTTTGTTTCGTACATCACATTCCACTTTGATATTACTTCATAGGAGACTTTGGTAAGTCAAATTATGATTTTTAATTGAATTTGTCATTTGGGTAACTGCTATTGTATTGCTTTTTCAACAATAGATAGCACGCGAACATGAATGCAACATAAGAGTCATCTGTTTAAACAGATCAATCATTTGATGTGACAGATGAAACAATCTGTTTCAATGGAAGACTCATATTTTGGATTAATGTTTATGGTTCTATAATGCCGTAAGATGAATCGAACAAATGGGTCATCTGTTACAATATGTGACTCATCTGTTGCAATATATTAGTTATCTGATGCAACATGATAAATATCTGTTGCAACAGATTAGTAAACTATTGCAACAAAACCTGAACCCGATTCCAACAGACGTGTCATCTGTTGCAACAAGGTAAATATCTGTTGCAATATATTAGTAATCTGTTGCAGTAGAACCTGAACTTGATTCCAACAGACGCATCGTCTGTTGCAACAGGTAAGTCATCTGTCGCAACAGGTTAATTATCTATTGCAACATGTCATTCATCTGTTGGAATCAGCTTCAAAGGTGCTTGAGTACTGTAACATCTATCAAAACAGGCGTTTTATCTCTTGCAGCAGATATATAGTCTGCTGCAATATATGATTCACCTGTTACAACAGATGACTCATCGGTTGAAATCAGCTTCAGGAGCGTAACATGAATCCTAACAAGTAAGTAATCTGTTGCGACTGATCACTTACCTGTTGCAACTTATTTTTCACCTGTTGCAACAGATTACATATTTGTTGGGATTCATGTACGACACTATAAAATGACTATTAATTTTTTTTTAACAAATAACTTTATTTAGGTACCACTAATGGAGGGATCAATAACAATAAGGGTGGATTGTCATGGTCAATGGATCGAGAAGAGCAATTGATATGTATGGCGTTGGAAAGAGGGTGAAATGCTAGAGACAATAACTATGACAGTTCAAAGTGATGTTTCGTATAATGATTTTGTGAACTTAATCATTAGCTATTATGGACTAAATTGTCAACCGAAAGAACTTGTCATCAGCTACATGCACAACTCCTTTGAAAATTTTCAGAGGATACTACCTTTCAAGATAATCGATTAGGATCAATTGCGTGCTTATCTTAGTGATTCATCTAGGTTGGTGTGAAGGGTGTACATGGTTAAAAATATGAAAGAGAATGAGAACCAGAATGTAGAAGAAGAACAACAAGAAGACATCTTTGATGATAGGTTGAATGATCTAGACATGAATATTTTAGATGATGATCAAACACCTACGCCCATTGATGCGACCAATATGGTGGACAATTCTTCTCGATCGACACAGTATGGCAATATTCAAGACGGCAGGATCGACTTTTTCAATGGAATGTCATTTAAGGACAAGAAAGAACTATCTACCACTTTATTTATTTCTTGCTTGAAAAAAGATTTCAGAATAAAGAAGGTGATTAATTCGAGCAGTGTCTTTTGCTACAAATATGCTAATCCGAACTACAAGTGGTGGTTGAGAGCGGTGAAGTACATAAGTTCTGACAGATTCGTCATTCATAAACATGAAAAGTATCACACATATAGTTCGGAGCATATCTCGGGCCAAAATCCTCAAGCCACGTCAAAGGTCCTCGGTAAATATTTCAAGAATAGTTTCCCCGATGGCAAAGGCCCTTCTACAAGGGTTATGGCTAATCAACTCTTTACGGAATTGGGTGTTCTAGTCAGTTATTGGATGATATATATGGCCATGGGGATTGCCAAGGACTTTGTTAGGGGGACATACGAGCATTGGTATGCAGTCTTAGATGTCTACCGTTACATGATTGAGTCCACAAATTTTGGAAGTAAGACGACGTTGTATGTTGATGAAAATAGAAGGTTCAAGTACTTTTTTGTCTCTTATGGTGCTTGGATTCAAGGTTTTCGACATTTGAGAAAAGGCATAGCCGTCGACGGTACCTTCTTGAGGAGCAAGTATAATGGAGTTCTGCTAGCGGCGGTGGCGCAGGATGCGGAAAATCACATCTTTTATGTCGTTTTTTGTGTAGCAGACAAGGAATGTGATGCTTCTTATGAATTTTTTTTTGAACAACTGCGAAGCTGCGTCGAAGATATCGAAGAGTTGTGTTTTGTTTCGGATAGACATCTAAGTATTCCAAAGATGGGTTTAATTTTCTTCACTTCAGCTTACTTTGTTTGTTGCATCAGGCATCTTGGAGAGAACATTCGGACCAACTTTCACAATGAAAGGGTCGTGACCCTTTTTTATAGAGCAGCTAAAGCATATAGTAGAGAGGAGTTTTTAGACCATTTCAATCAAGCAGCGGATATGCATCCCTAGGCAGCAGAACATCTCGTACATGTCAGTTTCGAGAGATGGAGCCGGACATTCTGTCCAACAAATAGGTACATTCTTATGAATTTAATGTCTCGTTTGAGTTACAAGTTTAGTATGATGTCGTACTAAGTGATTCTTTTGTATAGGTACAATATTATGACGTCAAACATAGCTGAATCAGTGAATTCATTGTTTGGCGATGAAAGAGAATTTCCCATTAAGGCTCTGTTTGAAAAAACAAATAAGAATATGACCAATTTTTTTAACGAAAGGCGTGTGCAGTTTGAGGGCGCGGGAACCCCATTTGTTCTAGAAGTGGAAAAAATAATATCAACGAACATCAGTCTGGGGAATAGGTTATTATCTCATCAAATAGCAGATGACAAATTCAGTATCACCGGTGATGGTGATGTTGCCATGGTCGATCTTCAAATAAGATCATGTACATGCAAAGTTTTTGACTTGGACAAAATACCCTGTCCACATGCTATGGCAGCGCTTCGAGCTCAATACGATGCAAAATATGGATCTAAAATTTATGATCACTCTTCTCCAAATTATTCGGTGGAAAAATATACAATGGCATATAGTAGGCATATTACTTTGGCGTCTCCCAAAGAATCTTGGGTTGTTCCTGCAGAGCTTTTGGGGAGATTAATACCTCCACAATATATTTACCCAAGCACTATCAAATCGAGAAGAAAGCCATATAAGAGGAGGCGGGAGTCAGAGAATCATTTCTATCAAGAAGAAACAAGTGCTCCGTATGTAAGCGCGCTGGCCACAAAAGAACTACATGCCCGGATCGTAATCCACCATGATCGTTGTAATTGCAAAAACTTGTGGTGTTGTTTGTTATGGACTTTTATATATATATAACTCATTGTTGTGAACATAATGTTATAATTTATTATATATAAAATATCTTTTTAATAACTTGTGCATCAATAAAAAGAGGCAAAACCTGAACTAAATACAACAGACCACAATTATTTTCAACAGATTACCCATCTGTTGCAACAGGTGGACATTAGCTGGAAGAACACAATACAGTTTATCAAACTAGAATTTTTTCCTCCAACGGATAATAAATCTGTAGCAACAGATGGATAATCTGTTGATAGAAACCCAATCGATGACCAATCTGTTCCAACACACAGTCCATCTGTTGAAAGAACTCAAAAGCCAAAATTGCTATTGCTACTAGATTCAAAATTGCTCCTTACCTCCAATCGTTGACATGTTAACATGTATGTTTAGAAGAAAAAATAGATAGAATGAAAATTGAATAAGAATTAAAAAGCCAAAGTCAACAAAAATAAATTTTTCATTAAACGAAAAATAAAATACATTAGGTATAGAGTCGATATAGATAAATTAAAATACATATGCTAAAAGAAAAAATGCATTCTAATTATTATTATTATCATCAACATCATTATTATTGCCAGTCGGCCAATCAACCGACAGCAGGAGGGTCCTCATCAGCCTCTGCATTTCTCTGAACATCTTTGCTCTCACGGTGACCAACTCCCTCTTCAGGTCATTAACCGTCCTCTGAATTTTCCGCACGGTGTTGTACAGAATAGCAATGTCTCAAACAGGATCAGTCATATCTAGAACATGCATGAATTGACAAAAAACGTAAATACAAAAGTAAAGAAAAGAGTTCGAATGTAATACAACATATACTACCAACTGGTAGATTTACATAGAAAAAAAACTTACCTCAACGAGAAAGGAATATACTCTTTGAATAGAAGTGGTTGAAGATGTAATACGAAAAGAGAAAATGCAAGAAATAAATAAAAGTGGAGTAGAATGAAGAGTAAAGAGAGACCTATTTATATAGGATTGAATCTGAATGTGTTAGACAAAAAGGCACGACTGCTCAACTCCATTGTATTAATTACATTCAAAATGCTGGCTTTTTGTTTTCTGTGAAAAGTCGCAACTTTTTCTTTTACATTAAAGCTTCTCACCTTTTCAAAATGGTTTGAGACTTAATAACAACCGTTATTATTGAGATGTTGCAACAGATCGTCCATCTTTCACAACAGATAACCTACTGTCGCAACAGATTTACCATCTGTTGCAATAGATGGTATGTATGTGCAACAGATGAGACATTTGTTGCAAAATATGGATTATCTGTTGCGACAGATGAAACATCTATTGGAGGAGATATTTTGATTTCTTATTCATCAGTTGCAATAGATGGAGAATTTGATCATCAGCTGTTTTGAATGATCTACCATATATTGCAACAGATGGTCTGTATGTGCAACAGAAGAGACATATGTTGCAACATATGGATTATCTGTTGCGACAGATGGATCATCTATTGGAGGAGATGTTTTAATTTTTTCTAACAGTTGATTCATCAGTTGCAACAGATGGGAAATTTGATTCATTAGCTATTTTAAATGTGTTAGACAAAAAGTCACGACTGTTCACCTCTTTTTTAATAGCCATCATATAAATAAGCATTGTCTGACATTGATGGGGTAGAAAGAATAAGGTGCGTGCAGATGAATAGATCCACTTTCATGTGTGGGAGTTATGTATTATTGATCAGGCTATCATGACAGACACACATAAAGTACAATAATTTTGTGAATGCAGTTTTTTATCGATTAGACATTGATTCTTCAAACAAGATCCTACATTTTACAGTTTAGTTTGATAGGTGCAAACTGGTAAGGCCTAAGGGTTCCAAGACGGTGGTGTCGATACCCTGTTACAATTTAATGACGATTTATTTCAAACAGATTTATTTTTTCTTGAGTATCAACATGCTCATCATCTTGACTGGCATCAGCATCAACAACTCCACCCCCAACACCCCCAATAGAAGCACCGAGATCTGTTGCAGTCAGTTGGTCATGAAGAACTTCAACATTAGGCTGACCTTGCCTAACTGCTCTTCTTATGGTTGTTTCTCTAGCAAATTCCTTCTTTATTAACTCCACCGTTGGGTCTGCTATTATATCAACAAGACCTAGAGTAATAAAATAAGTCATCCCCAACTCTTGCTCAGTAGTCACGATCCAAGGATGCACAACCTATAAAAAAAGACAGATACATTAATGTAAATCATATAACAATAATTTGCACTTAGTTGGGTTACATATTAACACAATTAATTTATGCAAAAGGTGATCTATCTGTCGCAATAGATTAACAATATATTGTATTTGATTACTCATCTGTTGCATAATTTGCAGTAGATGGGTAATCTGTTGAGTCAGGTTTAGAGACTAGAGCAACAGATGGTTAATCTGTTGCAAAATATGGATCGTCTGTCGCAACAGATTACCCATCTATTGCACTAGTTGCAGTAGATGGGTAATTTGTTGCAACAGACGACCCATCCGTCGCAACAGATGGCACATCTGTTTCAATATCTTTCTTTGAATTAAATTATTTTACTCAAAAGAAGACGTACTGCATCATCCAGAAGGTTAAAGATACCAGCCTCCTTAATTCTTGTGTTGCTCTTTGCAGTCAACCACCTAAGGATCCTTAGATGGGAAACCTCATCGGGTAATTCTTGGACTGCTTTCGGAGGGGAGGAATGATTTGAAATGCCCAAGGAAAACTCATAATAATTATTCAGTATAAATTAATGGATGAGTAAACAAATAGTGATAAAATTTACCATGAAAGCCCAAGGAAAGCTGTATAATGTGGTCGTCAGTAAATATTTGACAGTCAAGTAGTAGCTGTCATATCCCTAGGGATAATTGTTGAATTTTTCAAAATCAGCAGCAAGCTTCAACAAATAATCTTCTATGACTTTGTTGACGTCTCTTGCCAATATAACGACATGGGCAAACCAAACTAAGAACAATTGCTCCCTGTACTGCTTTGGTATGGTATATCCTTGAGATCTTCTATCAAATCCGCTGTTTTGTAGCTACTTCCAGTAATGTCCAACAACCCATCTATTTTTTCCTTTTGTTTGTTTATTTTGGTGGGTGGTTGCCTGGACAATGCCTTCCGTCTATTTGATGGTGGTGGTTTGGCTGTCCTGCTTTCCTTGGACTTTTCGGGGGGTGTTTTCTTGATGAGAGATTTTTCTGGACGATCGCATCTCAAGGCTATCACTATGGCAAACTCTTTTAAGCCAAAATAAACCGGCATGCCACAGTAGTTGATCCAGATTTCATCTATCTTTTTTTGCCCTTCTTCGAATATTTATCATCCCCTGCGTACTTGATCTTGCGCTTGAGAAGACCATATACCATGCTCATTTGAAAACGGACAGTGTGGTCCTCATGTTGCTCAAGAAAGTATCCAAATGAGCTCTTCTTAAAAGTCTGTCTATGTTCTCATTCTTCATTATATTCCTAAATTCATCAAAAGGTTTCCCCAACTGACATTTAAGTACAAGATCACCAATTACTTTTGCAAGGTGATCTATCGACATCACAACTTGAAACCTATCAATACTAATAGTTTTGACAGCTTTATGCTGGGATTTCGATCTTATTTCATGCCCCATTGGTGAGACATTATCATCTTGTTTATCTTCTTCTTCCTCCTCACTTTTATTTTTCTCACCAGCCTCTATATACCCTTCTTCATCTCTTTTTCATAACATTTCTCAGCCTCATTTTTTCCTGACTGAGTTGTTCAGGAAGTTCCTACGAATACATCTGTACTCTAGCTTTTTTTGTTGGGTGGTCAAAAGTTGATCCACTTTCAGTTTCTTTTCTTTTAGGAGACATCTTTTAACTACAAACAACAGAAAAACAAAAAATACATTACATTTGATGTCTGCATAATTTTTTTTTTAAAATTCAATAAATTATTATACGCCACATTACAAATAAATACTCCAACGGATAACCGATCAGTTGGAACAAATAGGGAATCTGTTTGAACACCTATTTAATATCTCCCAACAGATGTTCCACCTGTTGCAATAGATGGACCACTAAGATCACCACCAATGCCACCAAGACCACCACCAACGCCACTAAGACCACCAACAATGCCACCAAAACCATCAACAATGCCATCAAGACCACCAATACCACCACCAAAAGCACCAAGACCAGCACCAATACCACCAACACCACCATCAAGACCACCAATGCCACCAATACCCACATCAAGACCACCAAGACAGCTAACACCACCACCAATGGCACCAATACCAACACCAAGACCAGTGACATTACTACCAAGGCCATCAATACCGACATAACCACCAACAACCACCAATAATACCACAAATACCATCCAATAATACCACGACAGTCAACGAAACACTACGATAAAAAATTAGGGTTTTCTCAGGTTCTTTCTACGTTATTTAGCATCAAAACTCAAAATTCCTAACCCATTCTCGAAGGTAATACAGCTAAAAGTCTTATTTTTTTTTATCATAATCTAAAAAGCCCTAATTTTTAGAATAATGAACAAATGTAGAGCTCTTCTCTAACTCTGTTACCTGTGAAGATAGAGAAAAAAATGGATACAAGCGAGAATGAAGTAAAATATAACAACTATGTGGTAGGAAATGGGAAGAAAATTGATTTGTTTTGAAAGATTGAGCAATATGATGAGTAGTTGTTGTCTGTATTGTAGAGAGAGAAAGAAAAAAGTGAGAACTCGGGATTTGAATGATGAAACATTTTTCCTGCAAATGGATGATTTGTATTGGGTTGATTTGTATTTTTTAGAAAAGAATGACAAGTTTTGAAATTATTAATTTGGTATGAATTGATCTTAATTATTTTTTAAAATCAATTGCAAAGAAATCTATTGCGACAGATAATTGAGCTGTTGGAAATTTTCAAACAGAAATTGATATCTGTTGCACCAGATGACATATCTGTTTGAAAATCTTTTTTTTTAAAATAATCTTCTGTCCAAATGAATAAAGATAAAATACTACTAAGGCGGTAAAAAATATTTCTTAGATAACTCCATTTTGCAAAATAGACACATTGAAAACTTTTTTAGGTTTTTTGACACAATCTTGAAAAATTAAGTATTTAGATACTAGGTTGACATCATTACTTCTTATATACAACCTTAGCACACACATAGTTTATTGGGATATATTATGTGTCAAGACTATTGGGATTATTCTTTATATACCACATAGTTTATTATCGATTCTATTTCAAGTCTATTAAAAAATCTAATTATTCAAAGGAACAGATGAACAAACGAGCATTTATGACACAACAAAAAAGCGACTGCACATCCACTCACAACTTGTGTTGATTGGGTATACGGTAGTTCCTCGAATTCCACTGATGCACGCGTCTACCTATAACTGATCGGGAAGACCAAAGGCTTCTATTTTGGTCTATATAAACAACCATCAACTATACACAATATTTATCTTCTTCAACCCAAAGAAATCGATAAATCTGACCAGATGTCGAGCATTCCACTCAGACCACAAAACAGTGTTCGTTTCCAGTGTAGCCACGACATTCTTCTCCTCCGAAATGACCTGGACCGTCTCTTCTACGGTTTGGGTCAGGACAAGGATCACCTCCACGTGAACTCTGGTGTATCGCCCAATTTTTACAAGTGATCATAGAGAGGCTGAACATGCAGCCTAAGGAGTTCATCACCCCCACCATCTCCTTAGTTTAAGTTTTAATTGTTGTTGTAGTTGTAGTTGTAAGTTCATTGCAAAGAAACTTTCATGGCTAGGGAATTTGTTAGATGAAAGTTTCATTCTTTTGCCCTTTTTTCTCGTATTTTATTGTAAATATGGTGTTAAACCATTATTGCAATGAACTTATGAAATGAGTGTTTGAAATTTTGTTGCAATGCCCTTTCTGTTTGTCTCTACTTTAATTATACAATTGTGTTCTTGGTTGAAATTTTACAATTTCCCCTGTTAGAAGATGAATGAAACAGTTGTCAGACGTCAAAACTAATGGTCTATCTTATATATATACGAATTCATATATGCTAATGGATAATAAAGCTGGTCTATCGATGATTATGTGGATTTCTACAAAATTAATTACACGTTTGATATAGTATATGATTGATCGAGATTAATAACTACGCACGACTGTGTATGTAATCGATGGATTCCACTATGTAGGTTCATGAAATATAAATAATTAAATAAATGTAATTGTGTCGATTGTAAATCACAGACTACAGGCTTTGCCACTAATAGACCATATTGTTGGACCTCTTGCATAGATCGTAAATAAAATCGATGCCTTCTCATGCATTGGGTAGATGCTAAACCGTATAGATCCACACTCGGTCAGTACTAAGGTATATACGGGTTGGTGCAACGGTCTAAAAAAAATATTAGTACACAGTCAAAGATATAAATTATTAAATAAGGGAAAGTGATTTGAGGGTCATATATTGTGTCCATTATAAATTCTAGACTTAAATCCTTATCAATAATATACCACATTGGTTTATTGCTCTTAGTAGCATATTTGGAAAATAAAGGAAAACTTAATTGATAAAATAATAAATAATTGGATTTTATGCAATTAAAGGAGCTTGAACAAGTCATGTGATCGTATAAGAGTCCAGGTAAAGTGGAGAAGTTGATCAAAAGTGTGTGTGGATGGGTAGAAGATGAACAAATGAATTCCTCACAACGTATTTGTGCTTTGGTAAACATTGTCCTAAGGATGTTGGTTGTTCAACCACAAGTCATCAACTCACACATCTTTGATCACCACTTTCAATTTACTTGAACTCTCATACGATCACATGACTTGTTTAGGCTCATTTAATTACATAAAATCCAATTATATATTATTTTATTAATTAAATAATCCTTTTCAAAATATGTGCTAGTCATGGTCTATGAATATGTATCCTCGTCTAGTGCATTTATTAATGAAGTAGTCCTTAGTTTATGCTAGACTATGCTTAGTCATTTACTCGACCTTATATAATCTAGAATAGATTGGAAACTACTTCCACAATTAAATAACTAGACGAGGATATTTATTTATAGACCATGACTAGCACATATTTTAAAAAGGATTATTTAATTAATAAAATAATATATAATTAGATTTTATGCAATTAAATGAGCCTAACCAAGTCATGTGCTCGTATGAGAGTCCACGTAAATTGAAGGTGGTGATCAAAGATGTGTGAGTTGATGACTTGTGGTTGAACAAATGATGAGTTGTGGTTGAACAAATGAATTCCCCACAACATACTTGTGCTTTGGATAAACATTACCCTGAGGATGTTGGTTGTACCACCACTACCCATCCTCACACATATTTGATCACCTTCTATAATTTAGGTGGACTCTCATACGATCACATGACTTGTTTAAGCTCATTTGATTGCATAAAATTTAATTATTCATTATTTTATTAATTAATTATTTCTTTTTTTCCTAATATGCTACTAAGGGCAATAAATCAATACAGTATATTATTGACAAGGCTTTGCATCTATGATTTACACTGGAAACAATCGATGGACCTCTACAAACCAAGATAGTTACTGAATTGGTGACAGAATGTAACATATAACAGTAAATTTGTTTGTCGTCATTGTAAATATATGATTTATTCCATCGATCATGCATTCATTCTAAAAATTCTAGAGAACAACTTCTATAATATTTGCCATCGACCTCTATAAATTAGGACAATAGCTGAACTGGTAACACAATGCAAACAACTGTTTTATCTAACAAGACAATGGAATAACTGAACATAATTTCATCAGTAAATATCATCATTGACATGACAAATATATGTAATTCAATTATCCATAAAACAAAATCATTAAAAACAAAAAAACATTAAGAGAATTGTTTGTTCCAAACCACCGAACTACATGTTATCATCATTGAATTTCTTAACAATGCCCATCACATCCACTTTATTTTCTTCATGTTTTTTCTCCTCTTCTTCTACTTCTTTCTTCTCATTTTCTTTCTTTTCTTCTTCTTCTTCTTCTTTGAATTTCTTCTCTTCTTCAATATTTTCGTCCACCTGTTCAGCCACTCCCTCTTCATTAAATGTCTTCTCATTTTTCTTTTCTTCTTCTTCTTTTGTTTTCCCCTCATTTTCTGTTTCTTCTTCAGCTATCCTCTCCTTATCTTTTTCTTTTTCTTTCTCATTTTCTTCATCTGTTGCCTTTTTCTCTTCTGTTTCTTCTTCTTTCTTCTCTTCTTTAGCTTTTTCATCTGCTGCAGCAATGTCAGTCACTACGACTACAAGTTCTTCAAGGTTGACTTGATGCCGGCTACGAGGGGGACTGTCAAGGTGCACTGCTTTGTTTTGAAAGGATTACAAAAATTATGTAAGAAAATTAAATCGAAAGAGTAAAAAATAAATTAGTTTACGTCATCTTGATGCTTCTTCTTATTCTTCTTGATTCTCCTCAACCTCTCATCTTAAACAAAAGAAGAAAGATCGAGAACACTTTTCTCAAGCACAGCAACATACTCACGTAGGTCATCATCATTAGAAGCGTTGGATGTAGTTTTGATTCCACTTGAACCAGTATGATCACAAGCACGTGATGGACTTGGAACATAATTGTGATATCCCAAATCTTCGTCTTCGTCCGCAAGCTCCGTTGATGAAGTCAGGACAGTCATGCCTTTTATCTTTGCCTTCAAGGCATCGATTGACATATCCTTAACTTCATCTGTGTATGGCTTAAATGTTTTCATGTATCTCTCCTCCATCTCACAGACGGTAGGGGTAAGGTACGGGTGCAAATGTCTCTAGTAAACCAAAGTTATCGTTTAATAGCTATTTTTCTTTACTTTCTTCTTTACAAATAAGAAATTGAAGATTTAGTTACGATTAGAAATCAACTTTCTATCTTTATCCCGCAGCTCAAATAAAAGCCATGAAATAAGTAACTGTTAAATTAAAATTAGAACTAGCGCAATTCGCAGAATTAGAAGCCTTTGCAAAATCTATAAAAAAATAAATATAAATTATACGACATTCACTAATATAATAATATTCATATTATAATAAGTATAATTTGACCTTTGAGCTGTTTCCTTTGTACTTAAATGGGTCACCTTCCATTATGTTGTCACACTTCGACGTGTCCCATCTTAGAAGCCCGGGAATGGGCAAAGGAGTATCCAATGACTTACCAGCGTACCTTTCCTGATGAGAAAAGGCCTCATATATCCAAACCTACAATTAATAGAAGCATAATTAAATCTACAAGGTCTATGTATTATTACATAAATAGGTAAGAATCTGTAATAAATCATTAAGATGACAGATTATATGTACCAAAAATGCCCAGGGAAAGCCATATAACGCGCACGACGCATTATTACTCTTCACAAACACTTCTTTCAGCTTGGTCAAATCAATCTTCTTTTTCAAATAGCTCAATGTCAGCCCAAACGACTCTTTTCCTCATGGATACCCCCCCAAAAAATCTGAATTAGCCGCTATCTTGATGTGGTCTGAATCCACCTTCTTTGACGGGTCCTTTGCCAGCAGCATCGAGTGCACGAACCAAACCAAAGCGCACTTCAACTTTTGTTAATTAGTTAACCAATTACCTTTGATCAGGCTAACCAACCTTGAGACAGTCATGCTCTTGTTCTTCGTCACCTTAGAATGAAAGCTTTTGCCATTTTGGAGGACTTTGTTCATGTTTGATTCATGGGGATATGCTGAACAATTTAGCCTTGTAATTAGAGCAAATTCCTTTAAGCCAAAACAAACTGGCTTACCGTTCACACATAACCCAATTTCATGCAATTTTTAATTGTTTTTGATACGTCACAACAACACATAATGGACCATCTATCTATTAAAGTTAAAATGTTCCGACATATGCCTTAAGTGTCTGAAACAAGTCTTCTTAAAGTCAGCATACAACTTTTGTTCAACAAGAATCCTTCTAAACTCTCGATAGACCGTCATTCTTGCTCTTATGAAAATCTTTGCAGGAAAAGAACCTAACTCATCCATCCAAGTTGTTAGGACATACGACTCAACAGAGATATCTCTAGCACAAATTGGCAAGGATAAGGGATCATTCTCCTCCCCGTCTCCACTATCTCTCCTGTCCTTATTTTTACCACTACAACTTTCACTTTCCCCTTATCTTTTCCCTCCACTATTATCAACATCGTCACTCCCATGTGCACTACTTTCATCATATTCAAAAATATCGACAAGGATTTTTTATTCAATTTTCAACTCGAATTCAACGACTGCAACTTTTTTCCTCTTCGAAGTTTTGGAAACTTCTTTGACTTTTAGCTTCCTACTGCTAGAAGCAGTGGAAGCAGTCCTTTTAACTGCTCTATGAACTCTCACCATTTATGATCTACAACCAAAAATGAATCTGTAGTGGTCGATTTATCGATCACTGGTCTATTAATAAATTGGAAAAATGTAGCAAAAACAAATCTGTAGTGGTTGATTTATCGACCATTGGTCTATTAATAAACATGGAAAACTGCCTCGGATCAAACATGCCAATCAAGTTCCAACTTCTCCATATATTGGCATTGCAATTCAAAACAACAAGAACATCATTCAAACTGGTCCAATTCAGTACAACAAATTCAAAATCAATACGCAATATAAATACAAAATTTTTGTAGTCATTATCCAAAGTAAAACACGATTAAACATGTGGAATCAATAATGTTAACTAAAAAAACTCAAATTTCGACTAAAAGAACCCCAACACAAAGTGAAAACAAAAAAAAAAGAACTAAAATGGATCTAAACTGATCGAGGAGAAAGATTAAACTTACCTGAGCAAGAGAAACTGAAAAATTTCTTCTTGGAAAGCAAGAGTCGCCCCAAATTTTTTCTTTTTGAAAAATATCAGAAAAATCCAGAGAAGAAGAAGATTTTAGGAGAGAAAAAAGTTTTTGAATTTATTAAATAATTTTAATAAATGTTTGAAAAATTAATAAATATAAAAAGGGACCATATTGTACTTTTATAAAGTTGTATTCTCCAGATTAAGTTTTCAAAGTGAGCTATAGGAAATTTTTAACAGACATTTGCATTTGTTGCGACAGATGACTGAGCTGTTGGAAGTTTTCAAGTAGATATTGAGAAATCTGTTGCAACAAATTACCTATCTGATTTAATTATCAAATAGACATTTGCATCTGTTTCAACAGATGGCTGAGCTGTTGGAAAATTTCAAACAGATATTGATATCTGTTGCAACAGATGACATATCTGTTTGATTTTTTTTTAATTGTAATAATACTACTAAGGCAGTAAAATATATTTCTTTGATAACTCAAAAATCTCCTCCTTAAGTAGTCTTATCTTGTCTTTTTAATATCACCCGTCTTCCTTGAGCGCCTCAAGTTATTAATGAATATTAATGAACATTTAAACCCATGTCTAGAATTATCTCTCCTTCAACCCTAAATTTATTCATCTCTCTTCTTTCTCTCCTCTTTAGGGTTATCACAAGCGTCTCCTTTTTTTTCTTTCTTTTCTCTCCTATTTCTCATAAGGATCCTTTATGATCTCAACCGATCTATATTTTTTCTCGACTGAAATTACTGTTTTGATCCCCTTGCTTTTGACATTGCAGGTATGATTCACTGTTGCTCTTTCATTCTCGTCTTCTTCTTTGCAAGTTATTTAAATCAGTTATTTATATTTGTTTTTAAATTTAATTACCCTTTACCCATATCATATTTATTTAAACAACTTAAAGGAAAGATTACTTTTAAGTCTTGAATAAATGAACCAGTATTATTATTAAAATATGCAAAAAAAGTCATCTATTTGGAGAAGTTTAAAAGCCTTGTTGGCATATATTTTATTTATTTATTTGTTTTCGATGGTGTTATTGATGTTGTTGGTGGGGTTGGTGTTGTTAGAACTTGTGGTGTGTTGTTGTTGATGGTGTTATTGATGTTGTTGGTGGGGTTGGTGTTGTTAGAACTTGTGGTGTATTGTTGTTGATGGTGTTGGAACAAATGATGTTATTTCTTTGTTTTTGATGTATTTTCTTTATTTTTTGTTTGTTGTTGATGTTGTTGTTGATTGTTGAAACAAATCAAACCACTACCAAGGCTGGTTTGATGTATTTCAACAGTTTACACATCTGTTGTAACAGACTCCACATTTATTGCAACAACTTATTTATCTGTTACAATAGATTTACAATCTGTTGAACAAATGGGAAGCTGGTGCAATATATGTGGAGCCTGTTGCAACAGAATTGTAATCTGTTGCAACAGATGGATAATGTTCTTTCTTTTCTCCTCTTGTTTAACAAGAATTGTTTTTATATTGTTTGAAGATATAAAGAAATGAATGTTGATCAACTTTTTCCCTACCAACACAAGAGGTATAGTAAAGATGGGTACAGAGGAATAAGCTGCTTGCAGATAGAACCACTTCATCTGTGGAAGGTATGTATTACTGATAATGTTATTGTGAAGATACATAGTGTACACTAACTTTGTGAGTGCTGTTTTTTACCGAATAGGCATTGCTTATTCAAACAAGATATCTGCAATTTTACAGTTAAGTTTTATAGGTCTGAACTGATAAGTCTGAGGGACCATGAATATGGTTCTGATACCCTGTTGAGATTTAATGACGGTTTTTTCTCTGGTCTATGTGTCAAGCTTTGTGAAGTGATCAATTTTTTGTGGCATTGTAAAAAGATTCGATAGCAATTGGACTAACTTTCAAGGTACATTGGACTCTGAGATAGCCTTCGAAGCCTCTCACTGCTTTAACTAAGAATGAAAATCAATATATTTTTGCCCTAACCCAAATTTATATGGTTGGGTTGTTCAGGGTGATGATTATATGCCAGAAGGAGCCGTAGAAGAATACTTACGAGGGGAAGGGGGAGTTGATGAAAGCCTATATCATCTAAGAGCTAATTGAAAAGGAAAACATAGGGTAGCAAGAAACTTCTAGCGAATCTAGATGATGTAGTTGAATTAGAACACGAGAAATCTAAATCAAGTGCAAATATGAAAGTATATCCAGTACTAAAAATCCGCCTATTGTCTCTCTGAAAGAAAATTAGTGCAGCTGGGCACTTTGCTGGGGAGCTGCGACTAGGTAGCGTGGTCGGGATGATCACCTACATAGAAAATAGCAGAACACAAAGAAAGCTATTTTGCGGGAACCGAGGGTTGAAATGATGTACCATAAGTAAAGAAAACTTGGCCCAAGAACAGGTGCATTTAAAATAAATAATCTAAGCAAAGGCGGCAATTTCTGAATTTTAAATTGCATCCTATGCCTTCTTATTTGCGGTTTCGATTCGATCCACTGCTATAGACCTGATCGAAACCACAAACAAGATTGAGTATCATTACTTTCTTAGTAATATGGATATAATTAATTGTGTTTTCTTGCTTTAGCATGCTTTTAACATATCTTGGAAAAGATCAGATACTTGATGTAGTATGTGAATCCCAATAATTTTCAACATATTTTGTGAGCTGGTCAATAAGGGAGGAACACTTTCTTCGAAGCTGTGGCATTATAAAAGGCCTTCAGAAGGCTTCCAAAAGACTTTCTTCAGAAGGCTTAAATGATACATGAAGGGTCTCTATGTTTGTTTTAGGTCAATGTCTTAATGCACACTCAAGAAGTGGTCCCAACAGTTAAACAACTCGCTTTCTCGAGCGTTGTTCAATGCAACTTATTCTACCAGCCTTCAAAGGATAGACCAAAGGATAGCCTAAAAAATAGCCTAAAGGATAGCCTATCAAATCCTTTGAAGGTTGGTAGAAAAAGTTGCATTGAACAGCGCTCGAGAAAGTTAGTTGTTCAACTGTTGGGACCACTACTTGAGTATGCATCAAGATATTAACCTAAAACAAACATGGCGGCCCTCCATGTATCATTTAAGCCTTCCGAAGAAAGTGTTCTGAAAGCCTTTTACAATGCCACAACTTTGAAGAAAGTGGTCCTCCCTAATTGACCAGCTTACAAAAGACCAAGAACTCTACGCTGACCTCAATGATGGCAATGACAAGATTGAATACCGAATCAGCAAGCTGGAGGCAAGCTTGAAAATTATCGATATTCACATGCTACAACAAACGTCTTATCTTCTCCAAGATATGTAGAAAGCATGCTAAGGCAAGAAAACACATCAACTATATCCATATTGCTAAGGAAGTAATGATACTCAATCTTGTTTGTGGTTCCGATTAGGTTAATAGCAGTGGACCGAATCGGAACCAAAAACAAGAAGGCATGGGATGTAATTTAAAATTCAGAAATTATTGCCTTCACTTAGATTTCTGATTTTAAATGTAGCAGTTCTTGGGCTAAGTTTTCTTTACTTACGGTACATCATTTCAATCCTTGATACCTGCAAAGCTGCTTTCTTTGTGTTCTACTATTTTCTATGTAGGTGATCATCCCGACCACGCTACCTAGTCACAGATCCCCTGCAAAGTGCCCAGTTGCACTAATTTTCTTTCAGAGAGACAACAGATGGATTTTTAGTACGTGATACAATTTCATATTTGCACTTGATTCAGAATTCTCGTATTTTAATTCAGCTACATCGGCCAGATTCACTAGAAGTTCCTTGCTATCCTATGTTTTCCTCTTTAATTAGCTCTTAGATGATATAGGTTTTCATCAACTCCTCATTTATCTCACAATTATTCTCCTATGACTCCTTCTGGTGTATTATCATCTTCTCGAACAACTCTTCCATATAAATTTGGGCAAAGGGAATTTCTATTGGTATTCCATTCTTGTTTGATACAGTGTGATGCTTTGAAGGCCTTCTCAGAGTCCAATTCACACTTAAAGTTATGTCCAATCTCTATTGGATCTCTACAATGACACCAAATATTGATCCTTTTTCAAAACTTGACACACATAAACATGAGCAACAACCGTCATTAATTCATAATAGGGTATCAACACCATCTCTATGGGCCTCTCGGCCTTATCAATTCGAACCTATCAAACTAAACTATACAATGCAGGATCTTGTTTGAACGATCAATGCCTAATCGGGTAAAAACTGCATTCACAAAATCATTGTACTTTATGTGTGTTGTCCCGATGACCTTATCAGTAATACATTACTCCCACACATGAAAGTGGATCCATCCATTCTCACACACCTTATTCTTTCTAGCCCATCTATGACTTGATTTGAATAAACTGATGACTAGCCTGCTGCAACAGATGACACATCTATTAAAATTATCAAACAATTATAGGCATCTATTGGAAAAATCAAATAGATAAATCCATCTGTTGTAACAGATTGTCAATATGTTGTTAATTTTCAAATAGATATAATATATTTTGCAACAGATTACCCATCGATTAGATTTATTTTAAAGCAATTTTCTTTTCATTTCGAAATACAATAAAAGATAAAATGTTGTATTTAGATCAGTTTTTTTAATTTACATATTCAAAAATTCACCATTTTTATTTAATTAAGGGTGTATTTATACATAACTCTACTTCTAGATATGTCTGATCCAAATTTGGACAAGGTGATTTTGCGCGACTCCTTGCGGAAACTTGAAAGGCCGATTCATGAACTCCGGTGGGAGTTGGGAGACATGAGAGTAAGGCTGAGGAGGGCCCTGCTGCTGCCGGATGATGATGGGCCGATTGACAATAATGATAATAACAATAATAATAATAGTAATAATAACAGTAATAATAATAATTAGGTTATGTTTTTTCTTTTATTACATCGGATCTACCCAAGGGTATATTTTTTATTGTATATATTTATATATAATGGATTCAAAAATCTATGTTTGGTCGACTTTGAATTTATAATTCTTTTTTAATATTTACTTTTCATTCTAGCTATTTCTTATTCTTAGTATGTCGGCAGTTAGAGGTAGAGATTGAGAGTTTATGGCAACGAATGAACCACATGTTGCAACAGATGGTTAATCTATTGCGATAGATGGATCATATGTTGCAGCAGGCGGTTATTAATAAAAAAGGGTTATTGTTGTTATTGAGGGTGAAAGTCATGACTTTTTGATTATTTAATATGAAAAATAGTTCGTAAATAAATAATAAGGAAATAAATGATAAATACAATTTATAACCATAAAACAACAGTTATTTAATTTTAATAATTGATCGTGACTTTTCGCCATTTTTGTTTATAAATTATTTATTTATTATATAATAAAAAAGTAACAAGATTGGATTAACTAAGGTATATGATGATTGTTAAAAAAAGGTGAACAGTTGTGACTTTTTGTAAAAATTCACCAGCTTGATTTAATTAAGTCATTTCTTTTCATAGAAAATAATATGAAATAAATGATAAACACAATTTATAACCGTAAAAAAATGGTTATTTAATTTGAATAATTGATGTTAATATAAAATAGGCGACAAGTAGTGACTTTTCGCCATTTTTGTTTTTAAATCTATTTTTTAAATTTATATAATAAAAAATTTAGATTAATGAGTTGATGATTATCAAAAAAGATAGATTATATGTTGCAACAGATAGATTATCTGATGCAACATGTTATCGATTTATTGCAACAGATGGTATATTTGTTGTCACAGATGGGTTATATAATGAAACAATGGTATATCTGTTGTCGCAGATGTGTTATCTGATGCAACATATATAGAATCTATTGCTACAACTCAATAATCAAAAAGTCAGTCAACAACTTCATTTAATTTAGTCATAACTTTTTAAAGTAATAAAAAAGTCACCAGTTTGTATGTAATTAATAAATGGAGGTGAACAATCGTTTCTTTTTTCCTAGCTCATTCAAATTCAATCCTATATAAATAGGTCTCTCCTTACTCATTAAGTCTACTAAATTTATTTCTTGCATCTTGTCTTTCATATTACACCTTCAACCACTTTCTCTTCCCTAACTCAGGTAAGTTTTATTTTTGTTTTTTTGTGTAAATATACCCAATTGGTAGTGTACATTGTATTACATTCAAATTCTTTTCTTTACTTTTGTTTTAACATTTTTTGTGAATTCATTCGTGTTCTAGATATGACTGATCCAATGTGGGACGTTGCTATTTTACAAGACACCATGCGAGAGTTTCAAACTTAGGTTCATGACCTTCAATGGGAGTTGTCTGCAATGAGAGCTAGGATGCTCCGGGAGATTCGGAGGCCGAAGAGGGCACTGCTGATGCCGGTTGAAGATTGGCCGGCTGGCAATAATGATGATAATAATAATTAGATTTTTTTTTCTTTTAGCCTATGTATTTTTATTTATTTTTGGTTAATAAAAAGTTTATGTTTGATTGACTTTGACATTTTAATTCTTATTTATTTTTCATTCTGTCTATTTCTTCTTCTTAACAAATATGTCGACGATTAAGGAATAATTTGAATTCAGTAGCAATAGCAAGAATTGAAACTTAAAACTTGACCCAATGCACACATTAATACTTAAGTATAGAGCTCTATTAGATCATATTAATTAAGCACTTAGTAAATTATTAAAGTTGATCAAATAAAAATACAAAAAAAAAAAACTACAACATACCCAGTATAATCCCACAAGTGGGATCTGGGGAGGGTGGTGTATCCCCAGACCTTAACCCCTACCTCGTGAAGGTATTTTTTTTAGCCTATGTATTTTTATTTGTTTTTGTTTATTAAAAAATTTATGTTTGGTCGACTTTGATGTTTTAATTCTTATTTAATTTTCATTATATGTATTTCTTCTTCTCAATAAATATGTCGACGATTAAGAAATAATTTGAATCCAGTATCAATAGCAAGAGTTGAAACATATGGGTTATCTGTTGGGTGTCTGGCAGGAGTTGTGTTGTGTTGTTCCAAATACATTACTCATCTGTTGCAACAGAATAAAGATTAGTTGCACCAGATAAATAGTCTGTTGCAATAGATAAATATTCTGTTGCAACAGATTTATAGTCTGTTACAATAGATATTATCTATTACAACAAAGTAATTATCTGTTGCAACAGGTTGCAACAGATTAACCATCTGTTTGATTCATGTTACGGGCAATAAATAACCATAAACATAAATTCAACATATGATTCTTATGTTGCAAAAAAATATGTATCTGTTGCAACAGACTGAGTGATTTGTTTAAATTGTGGGCTCTTATGTTGTATTCATGACTGAGTTCTATCCATTGTTAAAAAAACAGCAGTAGCAGTGTACCCATATGACAAATTCAACTAAAAATCATAATTTTACTTACCAAAGTCACCTATGAAGTAATGCCAAGGTGCAAAGTGATGTACGAAACAAAATTTCACCTGAAGAATTGGTCAAGTAAAGTAGCAGCAGTGGCGGTAAAAACAACAACAATGGTCGACAAGAAGAAGATAATGATGATAATGAAGTTGAAGATGATGATAATGAAGCAGAAAATGATGAATAAAGTAGCAACAATAATGAACAACAAAAATCGTGAAGAGACAGAAAATAACAACGGACGAGAAAAGAGAAGTGCGCCTTTTTTCCTCTGTCTCTCGTTATATTAACTAACATTAGGATCAAAGTGTAAATTAAAAACTTATGGGTTATTTTCAAATTTTTCTAACTTTCTTAATCCATAATAAAGTAATTGTCACCTCCACTCAATTATTAAGACTTGATTCACCTACACCTCATTGTCAAACTCTTTCGTCACCTACAGCTCAACGCCTCGGGTGAGTTCATAGGGTTAACTACAACTTCAATTGAGTCTTTTGGCAATTGCATGATGAGATGGTTAAAAATTACGCATATCTTTTAAAATTTTAAAAAATAATTAAGATCAATTCAGACCAAATTAACATTTTCAAAACATGTCATTATTTTCCAAAATATAAATCAACCTATAAAAATCATCCATTTACGAAAAAATATTTCATCATTTCAAATCTCGAGTTCTCCTTTTATCTCTCTCTCAATAATACAAATAACAACTACTCAACAAATTGTAAACCTTTCACAACGAATCGATTTTCTTCTTATTTCTGACCACATAGGTATTATTTTTGACTTCATTCTTGCTTGTATCAGTCGTTTTCTCTGTCTTCGTAGGTAACAGAGTTTGATAAGAGTTCTATATTTGTTATTTTTTAAAAAAATTAGGGCTTTTAAGTTAATAATAAAAAAGAAGATTTTTTGTTGTATTATCTTCGAGAATGGATTTACAATTTTGAGTTTTGATGGTAAAATTATAGAAAGAACCCAAGAAACCCCTAGTTTTTGTCGTAGTGTTTCATTGACTGTCGTGGTATTATTGAATGGTATTTGTGGTGTTGGTGATTGTGGTGGTGGTGGTCATTGTGGTGGCACTGGTGGTGTTTGTGGTAGCTGTTGTTAGCATTAGTTGGTGGTGTTTGTGGTGGATATTGGTGGTGTCGGTATTAGTGGTATTTCCAATGTATTTTTAAAAATTTATGCATACATCAATTGTAATGTAATTTTTCTTTCTCTGTTGTTTGTAGATAAAACATGTCTTAGAAGGATTCAGAGGATCTTCCCGAACAATCTCAGTCAGAGAAAGTGAAGCTGGGAAAAGTTATGAAAATAACGTTGAGGGAGATGGTCAAGGGTCTGTAGATGGTGATAAGAAAAATGCAAGTTAGGAGGAGGAAAAAGAAGATAAACAAGAAGAGGAGGGAGAAAAAAGTGAGAAAAGGATGATAATACATCACCAAGGGGGCGTGAATTAATATCGAAATCCCAGTATGAGGATGTCAAAACTATTAGTATTGATAGGTTTCAAGTTGCGATGCCGATAGATCACCCTGCAAAACTAACTGGTGATTTTGTTCTTAAATGTCAGTTGGGGAAACCTTTTGACAAATTTAGGAATATTATGAAGAATGAAAACATAGACAGATTTTTTAAGAAGGGCTGCTTTGGATACTTTCTTGAGCTGCCTGAGGACCACACTGTATATTTCTAAATGAGCATGGTATATGGTCTTCTCAAGCTCAGGATCAAGTACGTGGAGGATGATAAAGATTCAGAAGAAGGGGAAAATGGATGAAAGATGGATCAACTACCAGGGCATGCCGATTTGTTTTGGCTTGAAAGAGTTTGCCATAGTGATGGTCTTGAGATGTGATCGTCCAGAAGAACCTCTCACCAATAAAACACCACAAAAAAGGTTCAAGAAAAGCAGTACAGCCAAACCACCACCATCAAATAGTGGTAAGGCATTGTCCAAGCGACCACTCACCAAAACTGACAAACGCAAGGAAAAAATAGATGGGTTGTTGGACATTACTGGACGTGGGTGCAAATCCAATGAGTTGATAGAACATCTCAAGGATAAAACCATACCAAAGCAGTATAGGGAGCATTTGTGCTTGGTTTGGTTTTCCTATATTGTTATATTAGCAAGAGACGTCAACAAAGTCATAGAAGATGATTTGTTGAAGCTTGCTGATGATTTTGAGAAATTCAATAATTATCCTTGGGGATATGAAAGCTACTACTTGACTGTCAAATATTTACTGACAAAGCTATCCCCAAAGACGATCACATTATGCGGCTTTTCTTGGGGTTTCATGGTAAATTTAATCACTATTTGTTTACTCATCCGTTAATTTATATTGAATAATTACTATGACTTTTTTTATGTTTCCCTCATGTTTAAATTTTTTAGGCTTGGGCATTTGAAGCTATTCCTTACCTCCAAAAGCAGTTTAAGGATTACCCGAATGAGGTTTCTCATCCAACGATCCTTAGGTGCTTGGCTGCAAAGGGCAACCCAAAAATTAAGAAGGTTAATCTCTTTAACCCTCTGGATAATGCAGTACATCTTTTTTCAAGTAAAATAATTTGACTCAAACAAAGATACTAAAATAGATGTGCCATCTGTTACGACAGATGGGTCATCTGTTGCAATAGATTACCCGTCTACTGCAACTGGTGCAAAAGATGGGTAATTTATTGTGATAGAAGATCCATATTTTGCAATAAATTAATCATCTATTTCTATGGTTCTCTGAACCTGACTCAACAAATTACCCATCTGCTGTAAATTATGCAATAGATGGGTAATCTGATGCAACATATTATTAATTTATTGTGACATACAGATCAGCTATTGCGACAAATAAATCATATGGTTCATAATTTTTCTGTGTTAACATGTAACTCAACTGACTGCAAATTATTATAGGATTTAAATATATCTATTTTTTATAGGTTTTGCATCCGTGGACGTGCCTACTGAGTAGGAGTTGGGGATGACTTCTTTTATTACTCTAGGTCATGTTGATATAATAGCAGACCCAATGGTGGAGTTAATAAAGAAGGGATTTTCTGGAGCAACATCCATAAAATGAGTAGTTAGGCAAGGTCATCCTAGTATTGAGGCTCTTCATGACCAAACTACTGCACCAGATCTGGGTGCTTCTTCTGGGGGTGTTGCTGGTGTAGTTGATGTTGGTGGTAGGCATGATGATGCTACTGCCAGTCGTGATTTTGAGCATATTGATGCTCAAGAAAAAATAAATATGTTTGAAAACACACCTTTTACAGGCCCCTCTCACTATTACACAGGTCCCTCTCATCCTTACATCAGTCCCCTTCACCCCTCTTCACCCTCATGTTCTCATTGTAAATACGAAGAGTGCAAGGATAGCTAAGATACACACTTTGAAAAAGTAGAGGCTATCCCTAAAGCTGTTGAGAAATTGAACTCCAAGAGTGGTGTCATATCATCCAAGAAGGTGAGGGAGCCATACACTCCTACAGTGATGGTTGGGAGGAAGAAAAAAGCAATTAGCCAAGTACTCTCTAATTGAAAATCTAAAAAAATTGCAACTTCTCCCTCTCCAAAAGCTGTTGAACTTCAAGGGTCATTCAAGAAGGTGGACATATACGCGAAACTTGGCACCAAAGAGGATAGAGATCTACGATGGGCCAAGCAAGGCACACAAGATTACCCCATCCATACCTGTTTCACCTAAGACTTCAGAAGTATGATACATATGCAAACGTAGTATGTGGACAGGGTAAGTTTACTTTTCCTAACCTAGCATTCTAATTTACTTATCATCTGTTGCAACATATATGTATTCTGGTGTAACTTGTGGTGGTTCTGTTGCAATATATTACCCATCTCTTGCATAAGTTGTGTTAGATGGGTAATTTGTGAACAGATTCAGAGAACTCTCTGCAATAGATGGACCATCTATTGCACATTTCACTATGTTTTCCTTCTTTACAATTACTAACCTATTTAAAAATTGACTTCTTATATCACAGTATGTTGAAGAAATTCTCTGCCTCATGAGGGGCAGACAATTAGCGTACCCGAAAGCTTATGATGCTGCCGATAGGATAACAGACCTCGACTTCTACAGGAATCTCAAGGATAAGTATGATTATCTCAGTAAGCTAGCGTCAAATCGCGATGGCGAGGGATTTCATTTGTCACTTTTTGGGTTCTAATGGGATGAAGAAATGATAACATATGTTAGAGGGGAGAGGCCAAATCCATACAGAAAGAG
This sequence comes from Capsicum pubescens, assembly GCA_030864215.1. NCBI lineage: Eukaryota > Viridiplantae > Streptophyta > Magnoliopsida > Solanales > Solanaceae > Capsicum > Capsicum pubescens. The sequence continues at coordinate 242,265,101 of CM061548.1, forward strand.
CTAGACCGAGGCAAAGAGGATTCTTGGAGTCATGAATATGGATGACATACATTATTGGGTTGTTGAGATACTTCTCGAGGAGGGAAAGATAAATGTTCATGACTGCAACTTACCTGTCTTGGACGAGGTCATTGTTTTACTTACATGCAACCACTATTGGAGTTGTTCCCTATCTTGTTGAGGCAGAGTAAACTGATGGATCATTTACCAGTGAAAGTGTTGATGAAGTAGCTATGGGATTTTGAAAGTCGAAATAAGGACATGGACCTTCTAAAAAATAAAACCACTGCCGCGTGCGGGTCACACGCTCTTGCACATATTGAATGTTTGCTGACCGGCACAAAAATGGCCGAGCCAACGACCTTTCTATGCGACAGCGCTGTGGCAAACATACAAGAGGTATGGGATTATAGGCTACTAACCGGATGCTTGGAGCCTGTATATAAAGAAGAGCCTGTGAAATAATAATTTTTTTTATTTCAAGTCACTTTACTTTACATACTTTACATTACATACATGTAGTGGCAATTTTTTTTTTCTGATTAAATTTGAATTTTTTACAATGCAACAGATTGTCCATCTGTTGTAAAATATATTCTATCTGTTCTGATAGATAGTTTATCTATTGCAATAGGTTGGTCATCTGTTGCATTATGCAGATATTTCTATCTAAGTCTTATTTGGTGCAATAGTGGGAAGACCTATTTGATAATTTCCAACAGATGACCTACATGTTGCATTATATGTCTGAATCTATTTGGTATTTTCCAATAATTACGCTTAAATATCTATGTGCTCACCAACACCAAATCAGTAGCAAATACAAATACAATACCATAAAAATTTCAGCAATTAGGCTTGAATATCGATGTGCCCAACAACACCAAACCAGTAGCAATAACGCCAACAATGTAGTATCTTCTCGCTCGATTTTGTTTCTCTTCAAAAGCCTTGACTTTCTTCAACAAATCCCAGATTACACAATTTGCTTGTGAAGGGTGTCGTTCTTCATACCAATCAAAGTAATCACATCTACCCAACTTTTACAAAAACAAGACCACAATTACAAAATAATTTCAAGTCAATAATTAATCAACTAATTAAATAAAAAAATATTACCTTTGAAATCTTACAAGTAAAGAACTACGACCTAGATTTTGTTGAGTCCAAGAAGTCTTCAATAGAGCTTCATGACCACACCTATAATATCAAAAATCTTTATCACAAAAAACAGTGGAAGATGAGCTCGACATTATTAAGCTCAGTTGGAAAAAATAAGAAAATATGCAGAAAAACCAAATATAAATAATTTGAAGAATTTGAATAGAGAAAAAAAAGAAGATTTGAGAATTTAGGGTTAAATTTTAGGAAGAGGATGAATATATAAGACATTGAGAGAAAAATAACCGTTGGAGGGCAAATCAAATGCCATGTCAGCAAAAAATAAGGGTTCAACGAGCCTTAGGTCGTGAATTACACGCGAGCAGCCAACAGGGAAAAAGTGCCAAACTGACACATTCGATGCCTATTTTATTTTACGTGTTTAAAATTAACATTGTCTACTTGATGCCTATTTTATTTTAGGTATTTAAAAGGAACACTGTCGATGGGTTTCACCTTTTTTTTATTTCAAGTCACTTCACTTTACATGTAGTGGAAATTTTTTATGTCTAATGAAAGTTGAGTTTTTATAATGCAACAGATTGTTCATCTATTGTAACAGATATTCTACTTGTTCTGACATATAGTTTATCTGTTGCAATAGGTTGGTCATCTGTTGCATTATGTCGATGTTTCTATCTAAGTCTATTTGTTGCAATAGTGGGAAGATTCGTTTGATAATTTCCAAGAATTACCTAACTTTTGCAATATATGTCTAAATCTGTTTGATATTTTCCAATAGATTTGTCGTCTATTGCAACATATACATTAGCTATTTCCATATTTGAATCTAGTATTCTTTTTCAATTAATAAGTTCAAATCTAAGGAAAAAAATAAAATTTATAGACAAAATAAAATAAATCAAAGCCTTCAAAAATTACATGAAATAAATCAACAAATAAATAAAATGTAAAAAAATTATTATAGGTACAGATCTCAACAAATACATCAAAAATTTAAGTATTGATGCTAAGAATTCCTAAGGAGGGGTGAGGTTATTACTTTGACAAACTCAAGCTATAAATATCCACTCAATATGGATAAGTTGTTCTTCATCCGTTGCTATGGAATTCGGCTTTGGTCATCGTGGATTTTTATTATCGCTTACGTATAGTTTCTGCGCTTTCTGTTCTCCGTATTTCCATAAAAAAGAGTAGTATATTGTCAATGCTATTCAGCAGTAACTTCTACATCCAACTGGAAAGCAAAAATTGGTCAATGCTAATCACAGAGATATAATAAAACAGAAATAGATAACTCATCTGTTCTAGCAAATCAAATAGGTTATCCTCCTATTTTAAATTTCCCAAATAAATTATATTTCTATTGTAACAAATGAATCAACTGTTGGGATAAATTTCTACATAAGGAAGACCTGTATGATAATTTCCAACAGATGAGCCATCTGTTGCAACATATGAACCATCTGTTGCAACATATGACTCATCTGTTTGGAAAAACTCAAACGGTAGAAAGTCTTGATTTAATTTGTCCTAACAGATGACCCATCTGTTGCAACAGATAGATCATCTGTTGGTACAAAGAGCTGGTTGATTTGCTAAAACTGATGAGACATATGTTGCAACAGATACTTTATCTGATGCAATAAGTTAGTCAACTGTTGCAATAGATGTATATATCTATTTGATAATTTTCAGCAGATATGTCATTTGTTGAAATAGATATGTGTCTATTTGTTAGTTGGAACAGACATATATATTCACCTTCTTCAGCTCGTGCTGCTCTCCTTTGGCCATTGTACATTGATAAGTGCAACACACGGATAGAGGAGTTGCAATTTACCTTTTTTGGATGCTTGATAATGCCTTAGAAATTACTTTCCTTCTGCTCTTAGCCCTAATGTCTAATGGAGTGGATAGATATGAAATTATCTTTGATGGAATGACACCCCTCTTAGATGTTAATTCCTTTATAGAAGCAGGTAATGCATTAATAGCATTAATTACTGCATCATGTTTTGCCTTTTAGTCTTGACATTTACATGCAGAACATTTATTGGGAGAGGCAAAATCTGTATAACCAGTATGATCATCCTTATAATGGTTTGTTTTAAATACTGTAAGAGGAGCATCATTAGCACCACCAACACCACCACCACCACCACCAACAGCTCCATCACCACTAAGACCATCAACAACAACAAGCCCACCATCTAAAATTATTTTTCTTGTAAAGGTTGTTGCTCCGAACAATTCAATTTTTATTCTGTCAATGACCTTATGGTCCGATAAAGTTTTCATAGATCGTAAAGTAAGAAAAAATGGCATCTTCAACTCTCGGTTGGATGGAACAAGTGACAGATGCACAATCTAACATAAATTATTACATATATTAGAATGATGATTAGATCATTCAAAAAAAATCATTAATTAAAACAAAACTTAATAATAATAATACTTACTGCATCCTTTGGGGGGTTGAAGAGATCAAATTTTTTTACATTTTTATCAGTTTTGGCCGACAATCATCTCAAGATTCTTGGACAGAAAACTTCTTCCTGGTAGTTCACTTGTTGTCTCAAATAAGGAATGACTTCAAACACCTAAGCCTATAAAATAACGCCATAAATCAAAGAAACTATTGAGTAATAAAATGAATAATATCATAATAAAAGAAACATTTACCATGAATGCCCATGGAAAGCCATATAAGTTGACTGTCTTTGGTGCTAATGGAGTCAACAAATATTTAACAGTAATTTTGAAGCTTTCATAACCCCATGGATAGCTGTTAAATGCCTTAAGATCCTCAAAGAGCTTTATTAAACCAATGCTTATGTTGTTGTTAACGTCTCTCTCCCAAAGAATATTATGTACAAACTAAACCAAGCACAATAATTTCTTGTGATTCATTGAAATTCTTTTACCTTTCAACGCTTCTATCAATTTTTTTTATCTTGGACCAACAATGGACACCAGGTCATCACGATCACATGACTTGTCTTTGCCTTTTTTGGGTGTGCAAGGTGATTTTTTGGGTTAGAATAGGTGTAACATGAGAAGGAGAAGGAGCATAATATTTTAGTCTAATAACTATGGAAAATTCCTTCCAACCAAAACAAAAAGACATGCCACAGTAATTTATCCACACCTTATCCATCTTATCTTTATTTTTATACATAAACCTATGCTTGAGAAGTTAATATACCATTTTTGTTTGGAAACAAAAACTGTTATCCTTCGATAAATCAAGATATTTCCCAAAGCAGCTGTCCCAAAAATAAGCATCCAATTTTTATTCTTGAAGTATTTTTCTGAAGGTATCAAAAGATTTTCCCATGGATGACTTAAGCACAAAATCACCGTTAAATCTATGGCACCATCACACTATATTCTCATAAGATAATGATCAATGTTGAAGGTTTTGACCAACTCTTCGGTGGAAGGGATATTAGCATTTGAATCATCCCTTTTGAAATATTACTCCTCTCCGTGTTCATCTTATTCTTCTCCTAATTGAGATAACGATTGTAAAACAAACTCATAGAGTGGTGGATGTAGGCTAGCTGCTTCACTTGTTCCTTTACTTGGACTTGATTCAGTTTCTATTCTTTTGGGAGCCATATTATATAAAATTAACAGAAACATAAAAAAATATATTATAGTTAATTAATGCATCATTAAAAAGGGATAACAGTAAATCTAACATGCAAAATAGTAAAATAATAGTTGCAACAAATCACACATCTATTGTACTAGTTAGGTTATTTGTTGCACCAAATAACTAACCTGTTGCAATGGATGAGTAATCTATTACAATAATACAAAATATATCACTCATCTATTGAGACAAATAAATGGTCGGTGCAACAGATCACACATCTGTTGCAACATATGGATGATCTGTTGGAGCAGTTAACTAACCTATTATAACAAATCAGTAATCTTTTATGATAATACAAAATATATCACTCATCTATTGAGAAAGATGAATGGTCTATGAACAGATTACATATTTGTTGCAACATATGAGTGATCTGTTGGAACAATTAACTAACCTATAGAAAAGACTAAGTAATCTATTGTGATAATACAAAATATATCACTCATATGTTGAGATAGATAAATGCTCTTTACAATAGATCACACATTTGTTACAATATATGAGTAATCTGTTGGAACAGTTAACTAATCTATAGCAACAACTGATCAATCTATTGCGAGAATACAAAATATATCACTTATCTGTTGAGACAGATAAATGCTCTGTACAACAGATCACATATCTGTTGCAATATATGAGTGATCTGTTGGAATAGTTATCAATATTATAGCAATGACTGAGTAATCTATTGCGATAATACAAAATATATCGCTCATATATTGAGACAGATGAATGGTCTGTGCAATAAATCACACATCTGTTGCAATATATGAGTGATCTGTTGGAACAATTATCAATGATGTAGCAATGATTGAGTAATCTATTGTGATAATATAAAATATATCACTCATCTGTTGAGACAAATGAATGCTCTATACAACAAATCACACATTTGTTGCAGCATATGAGTGATCTGTTGGAATAGTTATCAATGGTCAATATTATTTAGATTTTTCCAACAGAAGGGTCGTCTATCGCAACAGATGAATTATCAGTTAAAAAAATCAAGTCTTGGACATGTCTTGTTGGAATAGTTGATAGGATTTTATCCAACAGGAGGTTCATTTATTACATCAGATTTTTAATTCGATAGTTTCTCTGTTACATCAGATGGATAATATATTGCGTTAGATTTTTAATCGATAGTTTCTCTATTGCATCCGATAGTAAATCTGTTACATCAGATCATTAATCTATTACAATATATGGTTAAACTGTTGCATCATATGGTTAATTTATTGCATCATATGGTTAATTTATTGCATCATATGGTTAATCTGTTGCATCATATGGTTAATCTATTATATCAAATAATTAATCTGTTGCATCAGATGGTTAATCTATTGCATTATATGGTTAATCTGTTGCATCAGACTTTTAATATGATGGTTCCTCTATTGTATCAGATGGTTAATCTATTGTATTATATGATAAATCTATTGCGTCAAATGGTTAATCTGTTGCACCAGATGGATAATATGTTGGAGAAAAAAATAGTAGCATGATTTTGTTCAATAGAACAACAATAATATCACCATTTTTACCAAGAACAAGAATAAATCAATCCAGCAACGGGCGCAACACAAAAAATACCAACATTGTTGTTTTGTGTGTACAAACATAAACAACAAAAATCAATCTTCAAAAAAATGCAACAAATAATAAAAAATTATAATTATTAAAATTGTTAACCAATACTATAAGAGAAGTTGACTCAAGTTCCTTATTTTCTTCAAAACTAAAAAGGCCATAATTTTTTATCTGTGAAAGAAGAAAAAGAAACGATGACAAATTTAAAGCTATTGTGGCCAGAGAGCAGGGCTATCAGTCAATTAATGGCTGAAGTCAAAAAGGAACTTGAAACCCAACTATTTGTCGTCGTAGGTTGAAGTTTCTGGAGATTGAAAGGAGAAATTTACAGAATTGTTGGTTGGGAGAAACTGTCGAGAGAGGAGAGAGACGGTTGATTTGGATTGAAGAGGGGTGTGGGTTGGGTTGATTTATATTTTTGAAAAGATTAAAAAGTTTTAAAAATATTAATCAAGTCCACAATTAACTTAATTAAGTTTCCTAATTATGTTTGACCCTTTAAGTTGGTCAATGTCACCAATCCTTTATTCAAGACTTAAAAGACACCTTTTCTTTAATTTTCTCCAGAAAGTTAGATAATTTGCAAAGAAAATTTTCTTTCTTTAACATCGAAGTATTCTTAAGGACATAAGTTTTTGTTTAAAGTCATTTGAGATAAGTCTTGCCTCTAAGGCAAGAGTTATGAAACATCTCATAAATTAAGACATAATATGGTAGTATCAAATCTTACCCGTGGGGCATAACTTGTTGTTTGAAATTCCTTGAGCTAAGTCTTACTTTCAAGGCAACAACTATAGAACGTCTTATAAATCATATTTTTTTAAAAGTCTTTGAGCTAAGTCTTCTCTTATAGGCCTAAGGCAAGACTTATAGAAAATCTCATAAATCTAAACGTAATGTGGTAGTATCAATTCTTACCCATGGGGGAAAACTTAATGTTTGAAAGTTCTTGGATTAGGTCTTGCCTCTAAGACATGAGTTATGGAACATCTCATAAATCAAGAAATGTGGTAGTGTCAATTCTTGCGCATGGGGTGAAACTTGTTGTTTGAAAGTTCCTGGGCTAAGTCTTGCCTCTAAAGCAAGAGTTATAGAATAATGCATAGATTAAGATACAATGTGGTAGTGTCAACTTTTGCCCATAGGGTGTAGTTTTCTGTTTGAAAGTCCTTGGGCTAGGTCTTGCTTCTAAGGTAAGAGCTATAAAATATCTCATAAATCTATATACAATATGGCAGTGTCAACTCTTGCTCATTGGACGTAACTAATTTTTTGAATATCCTTGGATTAGGTCTTACCTCTAAGACATGAGTTATGGAATATCTCATAAATCAAGAAACAATGTGGTAGTGTCAACTTTTTCCCATAGGGTGTAACTTGTTATTTGGTAGTCCTTGTCTCTAAGACAAATGTTAATATAGTATCTCATAAAATCAAAACATAATGTGGTAGTGTCAACTCTTACCCACGGGGCGTAACTTGTTGTTTGAAAGTCGTTGGGCTAAGTCTTGCCTCTAAAGTAAGAGTTGTAAAACATCTCATAAATTAAGACACAATGTGGTAGTGTCAACTTTATTTTGTGAGGCATAACTTGTTTCTTTGGCAGGCTAAGTGTAACACCCCAAAAATTCAAGCCAATATTAGAACCATGCTTCAAGTGCACGCAAAAATCAAAAATCATATTTTGATAGTTTGATAAGTGATTTAGACATATATTAAGGCCCTAAATAGCTCCTAGCTTATAGAAAAGTCAAAATATCTCTTACTGATTGGATTCTTGGGAAGAATATTGCTATAGTCAACTTCAAATGAGCATAACTTTTATTAGTAGAGTATGTATTGATTAGGGATAGTTGAGAGTCATGTCTTCACTATCTATAATTAGTATTAGTAGAGGCTTCATAGATAGTCAGTTATACTTATTATATGTAATTTCAATTTCTTCTTCTTTCAGATTACAGTGTTGTAAACTTTGAACAGTAATGTATTGAAATAGCTTATCTTATGATTATGCTTTCACTCAGGAAATTATCTTTTATATATGTTTTAATTAGTTGCTTAAGCATCATGCGGTACTATGGATTAGCTTGGGATCCCTTGTGGTTCTAAGCACCGTGTTATGACTAGAGGATAGTCTCGGATCGTGATACTAAGTATTGCCTCTAAGACAATAATTATAGAACTTCTCATATGTCGAAATATGAAGTGGTAGTGTCAATTCTTACCCATGAGGCGTAACTTGTTGTTTGAAAGAAATCGAAGAAAAGAAAAAAAAAAGATAAGGGTTGAGGAAAAACAAAAGATTAAGAAAAAATAAAGAATAAAATAAAGATAAATGTTAGATAAATTTTCTTTTAAGAAAAAGAAAATAAAGAATAAAAATAAAAAAAGAAGAAAAAATAGATGTTGGGAGGAGAAAAAAGAAGAAAAAATGACAAAAACAAAAATTAAAGGTTGAATAATATTTTTTAAAAAGTGAGAAAAAAATCAAAGAAAAATTTATAAAAAGGGAATTGAGAGGAGAAAAGAAAAAAGTGAAGGTTAAGAATTTTATTTTTTAACAAAATAAAAATCAAAGAAAAATACAACAACAACAAATCTGGTGTAATCACACATAGTGGGATCTGGGAGGGTAAAATGTACGCAGTTCATACCACTACCTCCGAAGAAGTAGACAGGTTGTTTCTGATAGATCCCCTTTTCATAAAAAATAAAAAATAGAAAAATAGAATTTGAAAGACAAATAAACATAGAAAGTTGTTTAAGAATATTACACGTATAGAGGGGCAAATATGTATTTGTTCTACACATAAAAAAGAAGAAAAATTAATTTTGTAGGACTTTTATTATGAGGGATAAAAAAATTAAATCACTCAAAAATAAGATTATTTATATAATTTATCCCAAAAAAGTACAATCACTGGCCCTTCAATAAATTGGCTAGTCAAATTGAGGCCTTATTTAGTGCAGCCATAGGTCAAAAGACACTTTGGAGAACATTTGTTTTAGGCCGAATACATTTGTGGCCTAAAAAATTGTTCGATATTTTCATTTGACACATGGACTAATAATAATACCTATTAAACACTTTGATGTGGTTCAAAGTATATCTATTTTCTTTTTATTTATTTCTAATTTTCTTTGCCTTCAGGATATCTACAATAAGGTAAAATTTATATATTTATATAAAGTTGAAACAAAGTTCAGTGACATGACACTTTCTAAGACTTAGAATCTTAATAGTTTTTTTAAACTTTTTTCTAATTTTAAAAGACTAAAAATTTCAGCTTAAAATTTTACAGAACAGAGAATTAAAAGTGGTCATATTTAATTCCTTTCATCATCTATGTTATTAATCTCTTTTTCTAAAACTATGTCAAATTCTTCTTTTACCGTTGTACGTTATTAATACTAACTAATGATTAGAAAAAGCTTCATAAAATACAATTAATCATGGCAATCAGGGGCGGATCTATTAAGGTCCGTGAAGGTGCCATGTCACCCTCAAACATCGACATGTATATAAATATATATATCGATATACTCAAATAATAAATATGTCATCCACAATATCAAAGTACCATCTAGTGTAAGTGGTAAAGCGTCACATTGTGGCCCAAAGCTCGTGGGTTTGACCTTAGTTGACAGCATATTTTTTTAAATAAATTATTTTTAGTCAAGCAATTGTTGATTAAGCAGGCAAGCATCGTAAGTTTTACTTATATATTATATATGTTGACAATCGACTTAAAATGTATAATTAATTACTGTTTTTGACTTTCTTTTATTTTTCTACTTATTAAAAATTGTATAATTATATTCTCTCGTTAGAACTAAAAAAACCAACGGCTATCCCTCCTAATTCTCGAATCATCGACCTCTATTTATGGTTTTTTGTTCCTACTGCTTCCGCCCGTTGAATTCTTTGTTGTCGTCGACAAAGACTCACGGCCTCAGCCTCACCGCTCTCTACATCAGTTGCTAACTAACTTGCTATCTCAACATTCACATACCAGTAAGTTACTTTGATTTTTTTTTGTTTCTCTTTCTTGAATCTAGACACTCAAAGTTTGAATTATCTTGATTTAGAATTGAGAAAGTGTTCTAGTTTTGTGAATTAAGATGGAGAACTTTTTCAAGAAGGTTAATTATTCTTAGTCAAGTTCTAGTAATGTCAATGCCACTCGTTTTTATCTTATAACTGATCTCAATTTGAGTTCATTTAAAGACGGTCCAGAAGAAAGAAGATCAATTTTTGATTATGATCATCGGATACGAGATAAAGTAAGAAAATATTTTATTGAAAAGGGGCCTTGTCAACCTATCATGAAATCATATCCTCCAAGTGAAATAGGAGGTAAAATGCGTCAATTTGTTTCAAGTTGGTTTAAGATTCAGATTCTAGTTGGTTGGAGTATAGTGTGGAGAAAAATGTCGGATATTTTCTTTGTTGTTATTTATTCAAAAATGAATGTCCATGAAATTACGGCTAATTTTTATTCCATAAAGGGTTTTAGAGTTTGGAATAGGACTCTTGAAAGATTTCGTTTACATGTTAGTAAAGTTAATAGTGTTCACAATAATTTGTCAAATCATCATCAATCAATTAAAGTTATTCTTAAGAAGTATGGTATGATATATATCTAATTACATCCGGCGTATGATTCAAATTCTAGAGAAAGAAAAATCAACAACATCAGGAAAATTAGCACCGACTCCTGACCTACGGCATGGAGCTGAAAGCCTACAACAAGGCGAATCACCAGACCAAACCAGACGAGAAAGAGAGAAATCTCAAAAGTCAAAAGATGAGTAATGAATTCATTTGGAAGCTTCAATTGATATGGAAAGACTTCTTTTGAATCATAAATTGCTTTTTCGAGGTCATGACGAAAGTGAATATTCAACTAACCAAAACTACATTTTAGATTTTTTATGGTGGCATGAAGACAAAACATTTAGATGTAGGGAAAGTGATATTAAAAAAAGCTCCACAAAATGATACTTTGACTTGTCCTATGATCCAAAAGAATATTGTCAATGCTTGTGCGAAAAAAATATTGAAAGTTATAATTGAGGACTTGAATGAAGATTACTTTGGTATACTAGTTGATGAATTCAAAGGCATCTCACACAAAGAACAAATGACTCTTGTTTTGAGGTATGTTGATAAGAATGGTGAAGTATTAGAATGATTTATCGGTCTTTTCTAAGTTAGTGATACATCGACATGCTTATTGAAGAAAGAAATTTCTTCTCTACTTTTCGATCACTCGCTAAGTCCATCTAAAATACGTGGATAAGATTATGATGGAGCTAGTAATATGAAGGGAGAGATAAATGGTCTAAAAATTTTAATTATAAAAAGCCCTTTGGCATATTATATTCATTGTTTTGCACATCAATTGAAACTAACACTGATAACTATTGCTAAAAAACATTCAAAAGTTGAAGAATTTTTTGATCATGTTACTAATATGTTGAATTTTCAAATTAAATGAACCTTATTTTCCTAGAAAGTCAAAGCTTAAGTGTTTGGATGTTTGTTATTCGCACCACTTGCATGTTGAAATTTTTTGTGCTATTATTGATGAGCAACTTCAAGAGCTTAATGATCATTTTGATGTAGTGAGTAATGATTTGTTTCTTGGGATGGACAACTTGAATCCTGCCAATTCTTTCTCTAACTTTGACAAAGGTAGAATTGTGATTTTAGCAAAGTGTTATCCAAATGAGTTTAATGATGAAAACCTTCGAGATTTAAGTCACCAACTCAATACTTTCATAATTCATATGCGAGGTGGTAATTCCAAGTTCTCCAACTTGCAAGAAATTTATAATTTGACAAAGACATTAGTTGAGACAAATCTTGTGGAGACTTATTCAGTTGTTTATTTACTTGTGAAGTTGACTCTAATTTTACCTGCTGCTACAACAACTGTGGAGAGAGCATTCTCGTCCATGAAACACATAAAAAATAAAGGACAAAAGAGCATTGATGATCAATATTTAAATGATTGTTTAATATGTTATATAGAGCGTGGTGTATTTACAAATGCAAATAATAATGTTATCGTTGATCGTTTTCAGAATATGAAAACTCGTCGAGGACAATTGTAATGAATTATGAATGTTATGATATTAGTGATATTATTGAAAGTTTAAGCTTTTTCCACTTTATTGTCTTAGTCGAATGTGGGGTATGAATTTGTAGTATATGAAATGCATAATTGTCATTTTATTACTATTTTTTTGTTGATTGATTTATCAATTGTTCTATAGACTGAAAAAAAATAATCTGATTGATTTAATCGATAAATTTACTTGGCACATAGAAAATTTGAATCTTGAATTCGCCTTTGTCACGATTCAAAAAAGAGGGTTATGATGACACTTGTCGCGACGTACCTTGACAAGTAAGCCTATCACCCAAACTGATACAAAAAGAGAAAAAAGACAGAAATACCCCAAAGTAAGGCTTCTAGAATGAAGCCAAACCATACAAGTAATTATAACATAGTGGAAAGAACATATACAAATATCATTCATTCCCAAAATCAAGTGTCAATAGTATAAGAACTACTAATAAAAATCATGAGTCAAATACATCAGAAATATCCACACAAAGTCATCATCTATCTCCGATTACTAATAAAGACATAACTACTATAGAAAGATAGAGGTGAACTTCGGACGTATGAATGTCCAATCGCTACCTTAGAAGCTCCAACAATCGCCCGAGTTAAGCAAGCTGAGACACAGTCGAGCTAGGACTTGCATCGAAAAGGCGCAGTAGACATGAGTACGGTCCACTTGTACTCAGTATGTATCATAGACTAAACAAGTAAAATATTAAATAAATCATACAAAATATACACTAAGGGCACGTCACCTGCAATCAGAAAATATCCCATAACGGTAGACCATACCGCTTGCACTAATAGTTCTACAATATCCACACATAATACAACAACACACCAGATAGGGATACAAATATACACAATATCATATACAAGTAGAACAAAAGAGAAACATTTATAATCAAGATCATCAAGTATAAATAAGGAAAGATAGAACAATTAGACATTAACAAGTCAAGATATAGAACATATAGATAGATGACAAGTCAATATGGCAATACAAGCACAATATAAACACAATAAAGCAAGTGCAATGTATATAATGATAATAATGATGATGATGATGATGCACGAGGTCATCACACAACCTCCAGGATCGTCAAAAAATCCTCATAAATACCCACGGAGATAAGTCTCCTGGCGTGGGATCCAGGGGGGGTCGTTAATCTATATACAATCCATATATATATATATATATACCCATATCCATATCTCCTTCCCATCACATCCCTCAGGGAGAGTTTTATAAGATGTCACATTTTCTGTCATAAAAAAGTGTTGCCAATGTTTCTCAGTTGTTGCCGTAGTGGTACTAGTTGTTTCATGAATGACTATGATATGAGAATGTAATGCTCACAACCAATCACACTGAGTATTTTCACAACCAACCACATTATATATTTTTACAACCAACCATAATGATACATTTTCATAACTACGCGAGACAATATCCATTTAATATTTCCATTCATTTATGAATTTTCACATGTTTCATATGCCAAAAATATAAATATATTTCACAATACACCAAAGGTACCATAAAGGCATTTGCAATAACACAATACAATTATTCACATGTATCCAAGGTTATCAACATTATATAGAACCCCACACGGTCATACATATCACCTAATATTGCAATTTTAATAATTATATCACATATACGTCCCCACACGGGCACAACACATTGATAGACATTTTTCATAATTAGTTCCCACCCTTAGCGTGCATTTTATACCATCATTTACTACCTAACCCAATATGAAAGATTTAAGCCATAACCTACTGATACGTCTAAATTATACCTCTCTTATGAGAGAGTACGCGGTCACTGCCAAATATAGAACCCAACTAGGTTGGGTGTCGAATCCCACAGGGAATACCGTGTTCACTAAGTAATGCGGTTGTTATCAGACTGTTGATCAAAAATTCTAGAGCAAAAGGGGTTTTGATTTACAAATTATATCTAAATAATTAAAACAGAGTTGTCCCAACTAGTGATTCCATTATAAATAGTAATTCTATGGGATTAAACAAACTAGAGTTATGGTTACCAAGATATTTAAACAACTGGGGTTGTGAATCATCTTTGAGTTCCAATTAATAACTTCAATTGCAAGAGTAGTTGAATCCTACTGTTTACCCATTAGTTTCTCAACCTAAATGGATAGTTTATCTTTTAATTCTCTCAAACTTAAAGAATATATTAATTATTCAACTATTTTCTTATGTGGGTCAATCCTGTTAAGTCATCTTCCCTTAATCCAAAGGTTAAAGCCTTTAGATTCCATGTAAACCCTTTCTTTTCCCAACAAACACTTTTTTATTCGAACAAGTGATGTTCTTGGGCTCACTTTTCAAGTTTGCAACCAAGAAAAGTCATTAAAGTGAAGAAGGGATTATGCAAGGTCAATTACCCACAGAACTCAACTACATTCACAACCCAAATCAGATATTCACATCAAGGCTTCCATAACCCTAGTTATAGGAGCTAAGCCACACATCTCCATAGAAGAACAAGAAGGAGTCGTTTTATTTCTCATAAATAAATTCAGAAAATACTTACAAGGAATCAAAGATTTATTCTTAAATCTTCAAAAGAAAGTATGAATAATATGTTTAGATCCACAATTCTCATTGTTTATCAGAGGATACTACTTACAATAATATTTTGCATTGGAAAGATATGAAAAAAAAATAATAAAATAAAATCTAAACTGGGTATTTATACGTTCCCTGGTACAGAGTATTTTAAAATTTAAACTCAGAAAAATCCACGTCTAAGTTGACGATCACATCGATGGCCCGTTGGTAGACTGACGGTCCGTCGCTGAATATCCCAGAATGTCATGTTCTGTTAGGGGTTGATGGTCGTGTTGGTGGACTGTGCTGGATTGGCGGTCCATCAAATGGTCTGTCACTCGATCTTCTAAAATCCTGAGTTCTGGTTAAGCCTAACGGCCAAGTTGGCGGTCCATCAAAAGTCTGACGGTCCGCCACTTGGACCATCGCAGAATTCACTAGGTTTCTCCATTCTGTTTTGGTCTGACGGTTATCCTGGCGGTCCATCACATAGCTGAAGGTTTGCCATTTTGCCCGTCAGAGGTCTTTTTATGCTACTTTTCTAAGTTTCTTCTATGGCTCACTCCTTAACCTGCAAACATTAAAATCCAGTGTTAAATACAACATTAGTTTCTTGAAAATGTATACTTCTCTCAAGAAAAAGATGTATAATATTCCTTTAAAAGATGCAACGTCAACACCCTCAACTTAAGGCAATTACTTATCCTCAATCAACTCAGCACCAAATTGTATACATGAGCAATACAATAACAGACACACAACTATTGGACTAGATTTCACACAACTATTTACTTATTATCTCACCCATATAGGCTTAACACATTAGTGTCTATAACCGGCATTATTCTAAATTCAGCTCACATACGCAATCATGAACATAATATCCTTTGGAGATTAGCAAAACCAGGTGTAACTCTAGTTTCCATCATAGTCAATGAAGTCCACCACTCACTATATTTTGTAGATAAAGTCAAGGCTCTCACACTCAAAAAGGAAGTAGAAAGCATAACATACATACCCATAGGCTTGCCCTTATTATCTAACGCTCCCTTATGGTTGCTTTGCCAAGATCAAGCAGGTCTTTTTCAGGCTTATAATGAGGCTCTGGGGCTAGGTGAGGACAAATTTTAGGACTAGTGACTCAACACTGAAGACTTAACTCTCTTTACCCTTACATTTTACTCACCAAACTACTATTTTACCAGCTCATTTACAACCTCCATTTCTTCACACTTCACCATAATACCCTCTTTTTACAAGCATTAGACACCCTCAACTTATGCTTATGCAGTTAGTCAAGGTGCACAATATCTTAAATAGATCAGGGCCAAATACTTTAGGCTAAGCTCTAAACCAACTTTTCGTTAGATGGCTAACATCTTGACAATAGCCACCCTCAACTTAGGTGTTTTTCCTAAGTTAAGGTACACAATGTCCAATATCAGACTAGGGAAAGAATTAGGTGTTAACAGGTAAACCTAGGTTAACACTGCTTAAGACCATAAAGACTTTTGAAGATTCATCTCAAAAGAAGGACAAAACTAACCTCGTCCTTAGATATTTCAACCTAAAGGGAGTTAATTAGAGTTATTGGAGTTTGAATAAAAACTACTACAAGCTCAAAAAGGGTTCAAAAATGGGAAAATATTTTTGGTTGGGTAATTATTTTGGATAAGTGGACTGAATGTACAAGGAGGCCTGCTATCACATCTTATTCCGTCAACCACAAAACAACATTAATGAACCAAGCAAGTTCTAGGTACTACACTATGCAAGAACTAACAAAAATACTCGCCCATACAGGCAACTGAGTCAAACTCATTCTACTGCTCTTTGGATTTCTGTCACATGATCATGCAAATCTTACATATTAATGCCAATTACAGAATCACTTAAGGTTGCTCACATATGCTAAATGACTAGAGTAAATAATCACATATACATGTTCATAGCTTTATGCCAACATCATTTATCATCCATATATACAGCAAGATGCTAAAAATAAAAGACACTTTATAAATAAACATTAACAAATAAATATTTACATCACAACCTATGAAAAGAAAATGCAATCCTAAACATGTCGGTTCTCCTAAATAGCACACGAGAGGAAAAGAACATCGACAACAAAAAACCCTGTGGTACAAGTACACCCCCCCCACACACAGAGAAAAATATAAGCTTTGTCCTTAAATGCATAAAATTGAAGTACAGAGGAGGGGAAATACTTGTAATGCCTCTTATTCATCTGAGGCGTCTTTGAAATATGGTGAGGCTCTAGTGTCCTCACCTATTGTAACGTTGACCCCCATGGTGGTGGGAGTACTCATAAACTCATCCTCCAGAATCGAAGGGATCACATCCCGAACAAGGTCTAAACCGACTCCTCTAGCTGGGGTTGAACTAGTAGATACACCAGCAACTTCATCTTCCACTTTCTTCCTTTTTCTCTCTTCATATCTCCTCTTTCTTTTTACAGCTTTCTTCATGTCATACTGCTCTCTTTCTTTCGGTGTCATTGTTTCTCTCTTTCTTCTCTTAGCAGCTTTTCTTTCCGCACTCTCATCAACTTACTTCTTTCCTTTATCTTTTAATGGCTTTCCCATCAAATCAACAATCCCTTCATCATCATCACTCATCACCAGGTCTTGGTAAAAAATAAGCTACTGAGACTGCCTATTCTTCAACTCTGCTATGTCATCTTGTGCCTATTTAAACCCCACCATGAACTTGGCCAGGTTGGGAATGGATATTGTATCCATCCTTTTGTTGATACGTTCTTCCATGTGGTTCATCATCAACTGAATATTTTAGAATGGACGGATTTTTTCTGCAATAATTTGATCAACAAATAACTTTAACTATGAAGCCCATGTGTCCAGTTGTCTCTAAAACTTCTTCTGTAGCTTCACCGACTTTGCAAAGTTCTCCTGCGTTAGCCTATATTCTGCGAACTCTGCCCCACCCATAGGTGGTACAGACCCTGACCCTGCATAGGTACTTGGTGGGACATACTTAGGTGGCATATATATAGTGATGGGCAATGACGTACCTAAAGTCTGAGGTATCCGGGGCTGGTGCGGTTTGAGTCTGGTAGGCTAGAGGCTTGGTGACCCTCATCTCAAACTTTGATTTATCTTTTGATTTCTCAATGTCCTATCTATGTGTATCCTAAACTGTGTTATCAACCCCCTGAATCAAAGGCACACCTTCTTTCCTGCATAACTCCGTGATTAAACAAGGGAATGGTAGTGCACTTACCACTTTATGAGTCCTCACAAACATTTCATCAGAAATAATCTAGCCAAAATCAATTTTCAGTCCTGATATTAAACTAGCAACAAGCACAGCCCTGTGACTATCCAAGTTTGCATTACCTTCTATTGGCATCAATCTCAATCGAACCAGAGCCCATCAAAACTTAGATCTGAAGCTAAAGAAAGACTTCGCTATGCGCTCACATGGGTTTTTCTCCCAGGAGGGATTACCATCATCAGTCAACAACCCATCCAACTAAGGTCTCTGAGTAGATGCGGAGGTTAGCCAGTACTTATGATTAGGAATAGCAGGTGAAGCTTCGTAGTCAGGCCTAAATAGCATCTTATTGATTGTTCGGGCTAAGATATCAATGTCAACTCCTCAGACTGGAACTGACTCCCTGTTTGGAAAGTCTGAAAGCTTCATACCCTTAGGACAATCCTTCTCTATCAGTACTAAATAATTGGCAAAGAATTCTCTTACTAGATTTGGCTGATATGAACCAGGTGGCTTACTCATCCAAGCTAACTCGTACTCATTAAATCGCTGCTCCAGTTTAGGATACTCATTTGGCTCAGTTGTCACTATCTGGTACTCCTAAGAGAATGGTATTTTGATTGCCCTACTTGCTGTCGGTGCCAATCCATCATAGAATTTATCTCTTGCTCCCTCGAGTTGCCATCTGACTATCTCCCTTATTTGAGGATCCTTATTTTTAATCACATTGGCATCCTCAGGTTTAGTCTCCACATCAGTCGTTTCATTTTGTACCTCTACATTAGTAGCCTCAATAACAAACTCAACTGTCTTGGGATAAGATGTCTCTACCCTTGCCCCATCGGGGCTCGAGCAAGTACTGCTGGTGCTGCTCTCACTCTCTTCTTCAGACTGGGAGAGTGTAGGAAGTGTCTTGTCTCTTTGCCTAGCACTCAAGGATAGTGTCTCCTTACCTCTGGTGGGTTCGGCTCGTCCTCATGCTCGGCCACCACTCCTGGTCAATGGAAGTTTATGTTCCATGATGCCTAAAAAAAAGTACAAGGAATCAATTGTCAAATCAAAAAGATGGAAAACAGTTAAAAAATTGGCTGGATGGTTATCCCGACGGTCCGTCGGACTGGCCGTCAGCCTTAAATCGTATGTGCTGATTTGTCAGAGGTTTGCGACGGTCGAACTGGCAGTCCGTTGGGTTACTGACAGTCTGCCAAGTTGTCTGTCTCCCCTTATCCAGTGAGTACTATTTTTAGAACTTTTGTGACGGTCCACCCGGCGGTCCGTCGCAAGTCCGACGGTCCGCCAAGTTGGCCATCACAACCCCTTCTTCAGTTTTAGATTCCACTTCGACATTTTGGTCGAACACTTGGTGTACAATATTGATTTTAGCACAAAAATGACACCAATTTTACATTTAAGAACAACCTTTTCTACTTCAAACACATAGGTTACTCAGACTTTACCCAAAATAGATTGTACAACATGATTCAACTTTTGAGATTACTATTAAAACTAGCACAAGCAAGGAAGATTTTATTTTAAGAACCAACAACTTATTCATTCGAAAATAAGTAATTCAACACAAATAAATAAAGTTGTGATGATACCTTGATTTTACTGTAACTTCACTCTACTCACTTGCAACTTCAGAGAGTAAAAATAACTTAATTTTTTTATCAGTGATTGCTACTTTGGTTGTGATAAAGAGAAGAGAAGAATGGTTTTGCTTA
The DNA here is from genome assembly GCA_030864215.1 of Capsicum pubescens. NCBI lineage: Eukaryota > Viridiplantae > Streptophyta > Magnoliopsida > Solanales > Solanaceae > Capsicum > Capsicum pubescens. The sequence continues at coordinate 242,285,179 of CM061548.1, forward strand.
AATAGGGGAGAAAAGGGAGAGGAGGAGTATTAGAGGGAAGTAACTGATTCTAAATTCTATGAATTCAGAGAGAGTTAAACAATTTTAGAAATTGAAAAGGTATCAACGTCTGTAATCGTTTTCTCTTATTGGTTTTAAAAAAAATTGGGTTGGGTTCTTGAGGTTTAAATAACCTTTCAGAATTGACCGACCCGACCCGCATTTAGGGTTTCATTTACGGCCCTCTTAATGGTCCATTGGATGTTCGACGGTCCGTCGGGGTGGCCATCGCATCTTACCAGAGACCAAGAAATTATGCATTGCTGCGACGGATAAAGCGATGGTCTGTTAGTGTTGCGATGGTCCATCAACCTGTCCGTCGGTACACTCCAGTAACTCAGAATTTTAGCTTCAGTGTGACAGAGGAAACGACGGTCCATCGAGGCATCGACAGTCCGCCAACTCGACCGTCAAGCCTTATCCAGAATGCCCAAATTTTTACATGGCTTTGATGATTCATGTGACGGTCTACCAGAATCCTGACGGTCCGTTGGTCCTCTTGTCAACCCATTTTTAACTGTAGAACTCCTTTCTTTCTGCATTTTCAGCCCCGCACACTTCACAAACACATCATATTGCACAAAATCAACAAATAAATTCTAACTACGATTACAACACTAGCGCCTGATTTAATGATGCGTCACGACACAATTATCTCAATTACTCAGACTTCATCGAGATAGATAGTAGCTATGCACTTTATCGAGCCCATTAGACTGATATACAGCTTCACTCGTTGCCCATTGACTTTGAAGACACTACCGTCTTCATTTTCAAGTTCAACTACTCCAGATGAGTAGACTTGGTTGACTTTGAACGGTCCAGACCATTTGGATTTAAGTTTACCTGGGAACAACTTCAATCTAGAGTTGAATAGAAGTACCCAATCACCTTTCTGAAAGTCTCTCTTTATAGAGATCTTCTCTTTCATAGGCACCGAGATAAAAATCATCCATCTCATTCAACTGCCCCAATCTCAATTCTGCTACCTCGTTCCAATTCAAGTTCAGCCTCCTAAGTGCCCACAATGTCTTACTCTCTAATTCAATTGGCAAATGACATACCTTGCCATAAACTAGTTTGCACGGTGACATGCCGATAGGTGTCTTGAAAGCCGTTCTATATGCCTAAAAGGCATCGTCAAGCTTTCGAGACCAGTCTGGTCTGCTTGCATTCACCGTTTTAGCAAGAATGGCTTTGATCTCTCTATTCGAAATCTCCACTTGCCCACTGGTTTGTGGGTGGTATGGAGTTGCTACCTTATGTTTCTTAACACCAAAATTTTCTAAGGAAGCTCAAAATACTCGGTAGCAAAAGTGAAATCCACCATCGCTTAAGATGGTGCGAGGCACCCCAAATCGAGAGAAAATGTTCCTTTTAAGGAATGCAACAACTCTCTTCCCTTCATTATCGGCCAAAGCGACAACCTCAATCTATTTTGATATGTAATCGATGGTAACTAGGATGTATTTCATTCCATATGAGCTCACGAAGGGCCCCATAAAGTCGATGCCCTAGACGTAAAACAACTCCACTTCCATCATTTTGGTCAAAGACATCTCATAGTTCTTTGAGATTGACCCTTGATGTTGACATTGGTCGCATCTCCGTACGAACTCAAACGCATCTTTGAATAAAGTCGGCTAATAATATCCACTTTGCAACACTTTCCTAGTAGTTCGGTCACCCGCATGGCGATCTCCAACCGGAGAGGCATGGCAAGCTTCTAAAATGTTTAGCATGTCTACCTCTGGGACACACCTTCTTATAATATTATTTGCATAACGTCAAAACAAGTATGGCTTATCCCAAAAGTAATGTGTCACATCATGAAGAAACTTCTTTCTTTGATGGAAAGAAAGGTTCTTCGGAATAACTTCGCTCACCACATAGTTTGCAAAGTCTGAATACCACGACACTCTTTCTAACACAGCATCTAAGATTTCCTCATATGGAAATGCATCATCAATTTCTAGCCCATCCTCAAGTGCTTGACCTCCATCTAGGCTGGACAAGTGGTCTGCGACTTGATTCTCACATCCCTTTCTGTCTTTGACTTCAAAATCAAATTCTTGGAGAAGCAATACCCATCTAATTAATCTCGGCTTTGCATCTTTCTTGTCCATCAAATATATCAAGGCGGCGTGGTCTGTGTGAACCACCACCTTGGTTCCCAATAGGTAAGACCGAAACTTCTCAAAGGCATAGACAACTACAGAAAGTTCCTATTCAGTAACAGTGTAGTTCTTTTGACCACCATTTACGGCCTTGATTGCATAATTGATGGGATGAAATAGCTTATCCCTCTTTTGTCCAAGTACAACATCGTTTGCATCACGAATAATCTCAAACGGCTTTGACCACTCCAGTGAAACAATAATAGGAGCGTCAACTAATTTCCCTTTAAAGCATTCAAATGCATTCATGCACTCATCATCAAAATTGAACTTAGACTCCTTCTCCAAAAGTTTTCAAAGTGGATTTACAATTTTTGAGAAGTTCTTTATAAATCTCTGATAGAAGCCTGCGTGACCAAGGAAACTACGTACCCCCTTTACTGAAATGGGAGGCAGTAGATTTTCAATAACCTCGACCTTAGCTCGGTCGTCCTCGATCCCCTTCGCTGAAATTTTATGTCCAAGGACAATTCCCTCCTTCACCATAAAGTGGAATTTCTCTCTATTCAGCACAAGATTAAATTCCTCACACCACTGCAAGGCTCTACTCAAATTCTCCAAACAAAGCTCAAACAAATCACCAACCACTGAGAAATCGTCCATAAACACCTTCGAGGTGTTTTCAACTATATCATAAAATATAGATATCATGCACTGTTGAAAGGTAGCGGGTGCATCACACAATCCAAACGACATCCACTTAAACACAAAAGTACCTACGGGTAAGTTAATATCATCTTTTTCTGATCCTCTGAGGCAATAGAAATCAGGTTATAGCCAGAATACCCTTCTAGAAAATAATACCAACCTCTTCCTGCCAACTGATCAAGCATCTAATCCATAAAATGCATCGGGAAATGGTCTTTCAAAGTCCATGGGTTAAGCTTACGATAGTCCATGTAAACTCTCCACCCAGTTACCGGCCTGAGAAAAATCAATTCATTTTTCTTGTTTGCTACAATAGTCATGCCCCCTTCTTAGGCACACATTGAACAAGGAGTACCCGCTTACTATCAGAAATGGGATATACAACTCCTGCATCAAGCCATTTGATGATCTTCTTCTTAACCACATCTTGCATTAGGTGGGTTAAGACGACGTTGGTGCTCAATGGTTGGTGTGCAATCTTTTTCAAGATGAATCTTATGAGTGCAAATACCTGGAGGAATGCTAATAATATCCATAATAGACCAGCCTATTGCCCTTTTGTACCTCTACAACACAGAAATAAGTGCCTTCACCTGCTGCTCACCCAAATCAGCTGTAATAATCACAGGTAAGGTGTTTCCACTGCCCAGAAACATATACCGTAGATGGACTGGTAGCTCTTTCAACACCAACACCAGTGGCTTTTCAATCGAGTGCTTAGCCGGTAGTGTTGGGCGGTTTTCAAGATCTAGATCCAGATTTTTGGGAGCATAAGAATATGATCCTATTCCTGTCAAAGCACAAACAGTCTCCTCATACTCTTCAATGCTTTCACTATCAAAATTCATTAAGACTGCAGTTAAGGGATCAACAACAAATTTCTCTTCAATTGGAACTTCCTGCTCATCCTCATAGTAGACATCAACAATAGAGAACATACTCATTTCCTTGTGCTGCTTCATAGATTGGCACACATCAAATCGAACCACTACATGATTAAGACTGAATAAGAGCTCATTAGCTCGCAAATCGATAAGCACACTCCTGATTATGAGAAAAGGTCGACCCAAGATTATGGGTACCTCAAAATCCACCTCGCAATCTAGAATAACAAAATCTATAGAAAATATAAAGCTGGCCACCTTTACTAACACATCATATAATATCCCCACTGGCTTCTTCACCGACCTATTCGTCATTTCTAGCCGCATGTTTATGGGTGTAGGATCCCCTAAACCCAACCTCTTATAGACAACGAGCAACATTAGATTGATGCTTTCTTCCAAATCACATAAAACTTTGGCAAAATTAAGAGACCCAATAGTACAAGGAATCGTGAATTCTCCTGGGTCTACTTTCTTTTGCACCAAAGACCTTGTTGATATAGAACCACAGTGATAAAGATTATCTATCGATTTGTAACTCACTGCTCTTTTCTTCGTCACCGGGTCTTTCATGAACTTAGAACACCCAGGCATATACTTTAATGTCTGCACTAAAGGCACACTCACTGTCAGCTACTTCAGCATAACCATGAATTTGCTAAACCTTGTATCATCTTCTTTCTTCTTTAATCTATGAGGAAAGGAAGGTGGTAGTTTTGGGAGAGTGGTAACCACTGCTTTCTTCTCATTTCTTTTGTCTTTTTATAACCCATCAACCTGTTGATGGTTAGAAAGAATGTCACTACCATCCAGCTTCTCGAGCTCTACTGACAACTTTCTTCATGTTCAACATCCTCTTCAATCACGTCTTCAATCATAACTTTTCCCACAGAAGGGCTCAGTAATACCTTACCACTCCGCGTGGTAACTGCCATACAAGAACCATCATTATGAGGATTTTGAACTGTATTGCTTAGCAACATTCTTCTCTTCCTCTGATTCAATACTGCTGAGAGTTCGTTCATCTGCTGCTCCAACTGTTTGATGGAAGTTGAGTGTAAGTTTACCAACTGACTCATGGAAGACAAATCACTTTTCATAGTAGTCACCCTAGAGTTGGTTGCCTCAACTCCCTTTAATAGCTTCTCCATCATGTCCTCCATGGACATTTTTCCCGAGCTTATTGCAACATTATCTCGACTTCCGGGAGGTACATACAGTCCACTCCTATCATTTTTGTTCTTCCAATTCCCTTGGTCCCTAGCTTTGTAATCAGCCTTGTCGTAATAGTTCCGACCTTGATTTCCTTATTTATTGCCTTAGAAACCCCCTGATTATTTAGATAGTTTGCTTTTTCTTCTGAATTGGAATCAGGTCTTCCTTGGGATGCAATAGTTTTCACCTTCTCTATTTTTTCAGACAATAGATGCTTAGTCAGTAAATCCACCTGTATCTTTAAATGTGTCATATCCTGATCACGCCCCTCCTCTTTTTTACGTTGCTCTGTAGTCATACCAACAGACACAGTAGGGCTTGCTACCACAGAATCCCTAGTATTCTAAGCTCTACTTTGTTTAGTCATCCTATCGAGTATGTCTGAGGCTTCTAGAAAAGTGAGATTCATAAATGATCCACCTGCAGCATTATCCACGACTAGCTTCGTAATAGAGTTTAAGGCCCTATAAAGAGTTTCCATCAAATAAATATCAGTCATATTATGATTTGAGCACCGCATTAGCTTCTTTTTAAACCTCTCCCAGGTCTCGTAAAGAGCTTCAATTGGAAGCTGCCGAAAGTTGTTGATCTCATCCCTCAACTGTACCCTTTTGGAAGGTGGAAAGAACTTTTTTAGGAAAGCCACTTTCAACTTTCTCTAGTTGGTTATAGAATTGAGAGTCATCCCATTATGCCATAGTGTTGCCTCCCCAGATAGAGACAACAAAAATAAATGCAAGCAGATGGCATTCTGGCCTACTTCTGGTTTATCAAAATACTTGCAAATGGTGACAAAGTTCACCAAATACATGTTAGGATCATTTCCTGGTAGACCACCAATAACCCCTTTAGATGAAGGAGTTGAATCATCGTGCTAGTACTATTGAACTTAGATTCAGGTGCTAGAGGTAGAGGAATAATAGCTCCAGTTGCACCTGCTCCATCCATTCCATCCTCGTATTCATTAAGACCAAACTGTACAAGTTGATGATCCTGCCTCACCCTAAAGGGATGATTCTTATTTACATTATGATTCACTGGTGCAGTCGCATTCTCTGCACGCCTTGGGTTGACAGGATCCAACAAGTCATCATCTCCTAAATTTATCATCAGGATTAGGATAACGCGCCAGTTGACTGTCGTTCCGTTGATTAAGCTGAGCTCTAGCCAACGCGGCTAGTGTTTCAGCATCTCGTGGGTCTGCCATTCTGCCAATCAGCTGAGGTTCCGAGTGTACTGGTGTGTACTTGGTATACATAATAATTACCTTGCGCATAACAAAAACAACAAATAAAAGTAAAATTTGTGAAATTTGACCAAAGGTCAATTAACAAACACAAACTTAATTGATACGCCCAAATTATACCTTTCTTGATAAAGAGTAAGCGGTCGCTGTCAAATATAGAACCCAACTAGATTGGGTGTTGAATCCCACAGGGAATACCATGTTCACTAAGTATTGTGGTTGTTATCAGACTGTTAATCGAAGATTCCAGAGCAAAAAGGGTTTTGATTTACGAATTATATCTAAATAATTGTAACAAAGTTGTTCCAACTAGTGATTCCTTTATAAATAGTAATTCAATGGGATTAAAAAAACTAGAGTTATGGTTACCAAGATGTTTAAACATCTGGGGTTGTGAATCATCTTTGAGTTCCAATTAATAACTTCAATTGCAAGAGTAGTTGAATCCTATTGTTTACCCATTAGTTTCTCAACCTAAATGGATAGTTTATCCTTTAATTCTCTCAAACTTAAAGAATGTATTGATTATTCAACTATTTTCTCATGTAAGTCAATCTCGTTAAGGCATCTGCCCTTAATTCAAAGTTAAAGCCTCTAGATTCCATGTAAATCCTTTTTTTTTTCAACAAATACTTTTCTATTCGAACAAGTGATGTTCTTGGGCTCACCTTTCAAGTTTGCAACCAAGAAAATTCATTAAAGTGAAGAAGGGTTTATGCAAGGTCAATTACCCACAGAATTCAACTACATTCACAACCCGAATCAGCTATTCACATCAAGGCTTCCTAACCCTAGTTATGGGAGCTTAGCCACACATCTCCATAGAAGAACAAGAATGAGTCATTGTATTTCTCATAAATAGATTCAAAAAGTACTTACAAGGAATCAAAGATTTGTTCTTGAATCTTCAAAAGAAAGTATGAATAATATGTTTAGATCCACAATTCTCACTGTTTCTCAGAGGATACTACTTACAATAATATTCCGCATTGGAAAAATATGAAAAAAATAATAAAATAAAATCTAAACTGGGTATTTATATATTCCCAGGTACAGAGTATTTAAAAATTTAAACTCAGAAAAAGCCGTGTCAAAGTTGACGGTCACATCGATGGCCCGTCGGTAAACTAACGGTCCGTCGAGTGAACCATCGCTAAATATCCCAGAATGTCATGTTCTGTTAGGGGTTGACGGTTGCGTTGGCAGACCGTCGCTGGATTGGCGGTCCGTCGAATGGTCCGTCACTTGATCTTCTAAAATCCTGAGTTCTGGTTAAGCCTGACGGCCAAGTTGGCGGTCCGTCGCAATTCTGACGCTTCACCACTTGGACCGTCATAGAATTCACTCGTTCATTCATTCTATTTTGGTCTGACGGTCGCCTTAGCGGTCCGTCGCATGGCTGACGGTCCGCCATTTTGCCCGTCAGAGGTCTTTTTATGCTACTTTTCAAAGTTTCTTCTATGGCTCACTCCTTAACCTAAAAACATTAAAATCCAGTGTTAAATACAACATCAGTTGCTTGAAAACGTACAATTATCCCAAGAAAAAGATGTAAAATATTTCGTCAAAAGTCGGAACATCACCTACCTCAAATACCGAAATCGATTCGCTAAACTCTAAACCCACGACCTTACTTTCCACGAATGATTTCAAAATCAATTAAAACCAGGAACTTTAGAATCTACGCATCAAAACAAAGACAACGTTATCCATATTGCCTACTTTTGGTTCGGGTAAAAATGAATTCCCAAAATGGATTTTCGAAAAAGAAGGACAAAATTATAACTTTACTTTTAAAATGTGTTTCCCATATTTTTACGAGCATATAACTAAAAATTCAAGTTAAATTGAGGTTCAAATCAAAGAAAAACTATTTTTAAGCTTTATCGGGTAAAATCTTTGAATTTTGCGTTAAAATCAAGAATCAAAGTTGTTTTGAAGGTTAAATTGATGAAAAACTAGTAATTATACAAGCTTCACGTTTAAGCTCCCACACTATTTTAGGGTTTAACTCCCAAGAGGCAAGATGAAAAATGAGCAAAATGTACCCAAAGTGTTGCTTTAATAGTGCAGATTTTTCTGCATTAGCTATTGAAAAAAATCTGTTTTTAAGTCCAATTTGAACTTCTACGGAGTGTTCAAAATTCATTTGGAGTCCAATATACGCAAAGGAACTATGCAACCACACTAAATTTGATGTTCCAAACGCGTTGTAGAAGTCAAATTTTCAAAAAAAATATCATTTTTAAAGAGTTGACCCCCAAAATTTGAAATCATAAATTTTCAAATAGAGGGCAGAACATGAGATTTAAAAGACGTAAAATCACACCAAACATGTTATCACCCTAAAATTGACATTCCAGAGCTGCTGGCACAGTTAGATTTTTCAATCGAGGTCATTTCGACCAAATGGGGTCCCACTCCCATATTTTTAATTTTTTAATTTTCTAACTTTTCGAAAATAGGTTGAAATGAGCTCGGTTGAATTGAGGCCCGAACCAAAGGTCTACCGACTAAAATCGACATTTCGGAGCTGATGGAGCTGTCGGTTCATCCATTTGTCGCATGGAACAAAAGATATTCATATAAGTCCAAAATAAGGCTCTCGAATCCATCAAAAATCATAATATCACATAAATGGTACCAAAATGCATTGAAAATTGTGCCAATCACCCTCACACCTCAAAAATATCATAATGCAACTATGAAAAAGGGTAAAATTGTCAAATCATGTAAAATCACAGTTTCACATATTTTATCAAAATGTAGGTCGTTACATCATCCACCACTAAAAATCTAGTTCGTCCTTGAGCTAAAGCCAAAAGAAATACCTGAATCAATGAAGAGCTGGGAATAAGAACTACACATATTAGACTCGACCTCCCAAGTAGCCTCATCTACAGGTTGATGTCGCCACTGAACCTTAACCACAAAGATGACTCTGGAGCGCAAACGCCTAACATTTCTAGCCAATATGGAGACTGGTTCCTCAATAAAAGACAACCACTCATCTAACTGGACTGACTCCTAATGAATAACATGATACTCGTTCGGAATGTAACGATGAAGAATACAAACATAAAAAACTGGATGAACAACTGATAGATCGGGGGGTAAAGCTAACTCATAAGCCACATCACCAACAGTCCGAAGAATCTTAAATGGACCACTATACCTGGGTCTAATGTTGTCCCTCTTCCTAAACCTCATCACACCCTTCATGGGTGAAACTCAAAGGAAAACACGACCACCAACACTAAATCTCAAGACATGAAGTCTACGTTCATCATAACACTTTTGCCTACTCTGAGCCGCTCTAAGTCTATCTTGAATGATCCGGACTCTGTCCAAAGACTCACGAAGTAAGTCCATAGCTCGAGGCCTAACCTTAAAAACATCAAATCAACCCACTAGCGAGCTACAACGCCTACCATACAACACCTCAAAAGGAGCCATATCAAAACTGTAATGGTAGCTATTATTATATGCAAACTCTGCTAAAGCCAAATGTTGCTCCCACTGGCCACCAAAATCCATCACACATACATGGAGCATATCCTTCAAAACCTGAATAATCCACTCTGACTGACCATCAGCCCGAGGGTGAAATGTCGTGCTAAGATCAACCCAAGTACCCAACTCATCCTGAAAGTCTTCCACATGTGAGGTGTGAATACAGAACCTCATTATGAAATAATGGTCATAGCACACCATGAAGTCTCACAATCTTATGGATGTAGATACGGGCCAACCTTTTAGCACTGAATGAGACCTGAATTGAAATAAGATGAGCTAACTTAGTCGATCGATCCACGATGACCCATACACTATTAGAATTATGAGAAGTATGAGGCAACCCAGTCATGAAGTCCATAGTGATTTGCTCCCACTTCCACTCAAAAATGGGTAACCTCTGAAGCAAATCACCTGGTCTCATATTCTCGGCCTTCACCTACTGACAACATAGGCAATGAGCCAAAAAATCTGCTATATCTCGCTTATACCACTCCACCAGTAGTGCTTTCTCAAATCATGGTATATCTTAGTCACACCTAGATGGATGGAATATCTAGAACAATGAGCCTCCTCCAAGATCAACCTAATCTAATTACCTACTCTTGACACACAAACTCGACCCCTAATCCTCAAAACTATACCTGAATCAAGTCAGGCTTCCTTCGCCCCGCCACTCAACACTTTATCTCAAATCAACCTCAGTCCAACATCATCGAATTATTGAGGTCAAATCACTTCATCAGAGAAGATCCAGCCTCCATAAATGACAAAACATGCCTAGGTGTCGAAATATCAAACCTAACCATCTAGTTAGCTAAAGACTAAACCGTTAAGACTATAGGCCTCTCTTGGGTCAAAAGATGAGCCAAGCTACCCATGCTAGACAACTTCCATCTTAAGGCATCCGCAACCATATTAGCCTTGCCCATATGATGGAGAATATAAGTCATAATCCTTAAGTAACTCAAGCCAAAGATGTTGCCTCATATTAAAATCTCGCTGGGTGAAGAAATACTAAAGGCTACATTGATCTGAGAAAATCTCACAACGAACTCCATACAAGTAGTGCCTCTACAACTTCAAAGCAAACACAACCACATTCAACTCCAAGTCATGGGTAAGATAAATCCTCTCACGAGGCTTCAACTGATGAGATACATAACTAATTACCTTGTACTCTTGCATCAATACAACACCCAATCCAATACCTAAAACATCACAAAATACGGTAAAGCACACGTCCTCCTTGGGCAAAGACAATATAGGATCTAAAGTCAACAAATCCTTGAGCTTTTGAAATCTCAACTCACAACATTGGACTACCAAAAGAAAATCTTCTTCTGAGTCAACTTAGTTAAAGAAGCTGCAATAGAAGAGAAACCCTCGACAAAACGTTGATAATAACCTGCCAAGCCAATAAAACTCTGAATCTCGGTGGGTGAAGTAGGTCTAGCCCAATCATGATCCGCTACAACCTTGGATGGATCAACCATAATACCTTCCTTAGTCACCATATGACCCAAGAAAGGAACAGACTCCAACCAAAACTCACACTTAGATATTTGGCAGACAACTTCTCATCCCTCAATCTCTGAAACACAATCCTCAAATGCTCTTCATGCTCAACTTCACTCTTGGAATAAACTAAGATATAATCTATAAATACAATAACAAATGAGCCGAGATACAGTTGAAACACCCGATTTATTAACTCCATGAATGCAGCAGGGGCATTGGTCAATTCGAAGTACATGACCAAGAACTCATAATGACTGTATCGAGTCTGAAAAGCTATCTTCAAAATATATGAAGCTTTAATCCTCAACTGGTGATAACCGAATCTCAGATGTGGAACCCTGAAGCTAATCAAATAAATCATCATACGAGGAAAATGATGTTTATTCTTAATCGTGTGTATTGATGTGTAACCCTGATGTGGAACCCTGATGTTTACTCAGATGTGTATTGATTATCGACGTCACCTTATTCAACTGTCGATAATCAATACACATCCGTATATAACCATCTTTCTTCTTCAAAAACAAGATAGGCGTACCCCAAGGCGATACATTAGGTTAGGTAAATCCCTTATCCAATAACTCCTACAACTGATCCTTTAGTTTCTTCAACTCTATTGGGGCCATCCTATAAGGAGGAATAGAAATAGGCTTGGTGACTGACTTAACATCAAATAGCAAAATCAATATCATGATTTGGAGGCATACCAGGAGAATTCAGAAGAAACACACCCATAAACTCACAAATAACACGGACAAAATTCAAAGAAGGAGGTGAAATAACACTAGTATCATAAATAAGAGACAAATAAGATAAACATCCCCTCTTAACCAATTGACGAGCCTGAACATAAGATATGACCCTCTTGGGACCCGAATAAAGTGCACCTTTCCAAGCTATTGACACGATCCAAAATCGGGCCTTGTCGTATGGGCATCTCAAGCCCAACAAGGATCGAAGATCGCCCTATTAACCCGACTAACCATCACATTAATCCACAAGTGTCGAATGAACTCCGAAAATATAATAAGATAGCGGAAACAAAACTAATAATCATAACTTAAGAATGTCTAATCATTCCATTCATGCCAATATACAATATCCAACCTACCCAAGTCCATAGCCATCCACAAGCCTTTACCAATCTGATGTCTATAATATGTCGGGACATGTCCCTAACAATAGCCAAAAACCAAGTCTAATATAAGTCTATGATATAAGATAAAAGGACTATAAAATGTATGCCTTCCAAAGTATGGAAGCTCACTACTTCAAAGTCAACACACGATCCGCTCGAACACCTGATACTGCGCAAGAAGAGAAGAAGAAGGTCTGGCCCCTGTGTCACGTGGGGACATAGCGTCCGGAGATGATTAACTGCTGGAGCGCTAGAATGTAACTTAAGGGTAAGGATAAAATAGTGTCATTATTCAATACCAAGTCAAACCATCATAAGCCGCCACATTCATACATATAGACATGCAGATATATGCAAATACATCAAGTGACAGGAGATAACAAGGCGATAACATACATTTCAAAATACCCAATCATGAACCATAAAGTGGAGGACTCTAACCTTCCACTCGCTTAGGTTACATCAAGCAAGAAGACTCTAACCCCAAGCCGTCTTATTATGCAAGTGAACTCTAACCACAATCCTTTTGATAGAAAAGTGGACTCTAACCACAAGCCATTTTGTTAGACAAGTGAACTCTAACCACTCACTATCTTACTAAACAAGTGGACTCTAACCACAAACCATCTTATTACGCAAGTGGACTCTAATTAAAAGTCATCGTGTCCATTACTAGTCGGCATTGGGACTCTAACCCTTTGTCCATGCATTCACATCCACTCAATTCAACATTTAAGGACTTTAATCCATTTAGCCATTTCAAGCCATCAAAGCCACAATTCAACACCATATATGACCACAAGGTCTTTATAAACCATTTATCAATCAATCACCTTAATAGGGAAATGCCTTAGTTTCAACTACCATTCAAGTCAAGTTGTGGTCATCAAGACCTTTATCAAACTATTCATTAGCATCCTTACACCAAGATTTAGTTCAAACACAATTCAATTTTATGCTTAGGGACTCAAACTCCCTTTTAACCAAACCAACCACCAAGGCCACCAATTAACTCATAAAAGGGCCAACAAGGCCTTTACAAGGTCATTTACCAATTATTCTTACTCATTAAGCCATAACCTTAGTTCAAAACACCATTAACATATGACTAGTTATTTCTAGTAGGCATTTTCACAAACACCTTGAGAGCACATTCTTACCATGACTAAAATCAAAGTTGAAACCATCAAACTTAGGGTTACTCATGACCCACTTGTTAAACTACAATCAACAGGCACCCACATGTGCAAACCATCACCAAAAACAAGTATAAACATAAGTTTAAAGAAGAGTAAACATCACCCATCACTATACATCGAAATTCTCATCATTTGTTTCAAAACCCACCATTAATGATTTATAAACAATGTTTAAATAACATTGTATTTGACAAATAATAATAAGGTAAGAGTCGCATTCCTTATACAAGATGATTCACGAAGAGATTCTTGGTCCTCAAGTCCCTAGATGGCCTCTTTGATAAACCTTAGCCCCAATCTAGTTAGAGAAGTTGGGAGAGGATTTAGGAGTGTTTTGGAATGTTTTTTGAACTTGTATATGTGAAGAATGAAGGGCCAAATAAGGTTATAAGTCATGGGTTATAGGGGTTTAGGGGTGGAAAAAGTCTAAAATGTCCTCAGCTTAAAATCAGGAAACTAACTCGTAGGAGGGTACGACTCCCACACCAAACCATACCCTAGGGTACGAGTGGTACCCTAACTCATACCCTGGGCCTCACCATGGAACCCTAAATTGTACAGGATATGACTACACAAGCATAACTCATATCTTAGGGTACGAATGGTACCCTAAATCGTACCCTGAACTGTACCTTGGACAGATTCAACTAGGCTAAGCATTTGGCATCATACGACTAGGCCACATACGACCCGTACCCTAATATACAACTTGGAAGAGGCTAAACTGTATCTTAGATAGTATGTTATCAACATAAATTGATCACTATACGAGAGGGAAGGGTACTACTTATACCCTAGTATACGAGAGGCATGGTCAAACTGTACCCTGCCCAGAATGCTCAACTTAGAAGATTTTTCTAAGAGTCCAAAGCCAAGGTATTTCAGCTATCCTTGGCAGATCCGAGAAAGCTAAAGTCACAGTCTTAGCAAAATAATCTAAGACAGAATGATAAGGAGGCAACCAATCCATACCCAAAATAACATCAAAATCAACCATATATAACACAAGCAAGTCTACCAAAGTCTCACGCCTAACAAAAGTCACACACAAGATTGGTGCACTCGATCCACCACTAAAGAATCACCTACCGGGTAGATACACAAATAGGCATGGCAAGAGGCTCATTAACAAAAGTAAAACCTGAAGCAACATACACAGACACATAGGAGAAAGTTGATCAGAGATCAAATAATACAGATGCAGGTTTGAAACAAATGGGGATGATACATATAATAACAGTATCAAAAACCTCTACCTCAGGTTTATCTGGTATAACATAACACTGACCACAATCACCAACTGACTGAGTAGCCCTACGACCACCACCGCGGGCTCCACTACCTCTACTTCTCGCTTATATGGTAGCACCCCTACCTCTCACAGCTAAAATAGAAGTAGCTCTAATAACATGACGGGAACAGTCCTTGGCTAAATGGCCAAACTCATCACACATAGCAACCTCTATGGACCGACTCAACAAGAGAAGGTACAACTGGGCCCGAACGGCCACCATGAACTACTGGACTAGAAGATCCACCACCAGAACTCTGCAAAGTCGCCTGCACTGGCCTACCGTGATATCTACGAGAACCTCTAAAATCTCTACTACGAGGATTTTGACCTCTAAACTCACCGAAACGGCACACCTTTTTGGCGCCTCCCTTAGATGATCTAAGAATAACCCCTGTTATCTTGGCATGATCCACAATGCTCTAAAATATGCTCCAAACATAACCATCTGAGAAGTACCCAACACGAGGCTCAGGGAAGAGTCCCCCAACACTTCTCTTAAACAGGGCTGATCCACAAACCCATTCACTCCCTTAAGTTCATCCACAACTCGAGGATCTCCCTTTGGGAGAAAACTCCGCATCTCTAACCTCGCGGGACCTAGTCAACACCATCTTCGCAGAAAGAGTGAAACATAACTCAGAACTCAAGGTATATAAGAAATTCGCATGATAAGGAAATAAAATGAGGAAAGTTTTTTTAATGACATCCTATAGCCT
Source organism: Capsicum pubescens (assembly GCA_030864215.1). Classification (NCBI taxonomy): domain Eukaryota; kingdom Viridiplantae; phylum Streptophyta; class Magnoliopsida; order Solanales; family Solanaceae; genus Capsicum; species Capsicum pubescens. Next base: position 242,300,769 of record CM061548.1, read on the forward strand.
CTCGAAGATAGATACAGACGTCTATGTACCGATCCACGAGACTCTAATAGACATCCCATTCTTATACCGTTGAGACCAATGAAACCTGACTGCTCTGATATCAATTTGTCATGATCCAAAAATTAGGGTCATGATGGTACTTGTCGCAACGTACCTTGACAAGTAAGCCTATCACCCAAACTAATACAAAAAGAGAAAAAAAGACAAAAATACTCCAAGGTAAGGCGTCTAGAATGAAGTCGAACCATACAAGTAATTATAAGATTAAAAACTATTCAAGTGAAAAGGAGTGAAATTGGAGTTTAAAATCAAGTCCTAAGATTTTTGGGATTTTGAAAAATTAATCAAGGAATCAAAGTAGAAATGATGAAATCTCACCTTAAATTCATAATAGAATCAAGAAATAAATCTTAATCTAGTTTCTCAAACTCCCACAAGCTTCATTTTTAAGTTCCCACACTATGTTAGGGTTTAACTCCCAAGCTGCTTTAATAGTGCAGATTTTTCTGCACTAGCTATTGAAAAAAAGTTATTTTTTAAGTCTAATCCAGACTTTGATGGGGTGTCCAAAATTTGTTCGAAGTCTGATATATGTAAACGAACTATGCAACCACACTAAATTTGATGTTCCATACGCATTGGAGAAGTCGAATTTTTGAAAAAATGTTAGTTTCACAGAGTTGACCACTGAAATTCGAAATCATAATTTTCCAAATCGAGGGTCGAAATGAGATTTAATAACCGTAAAATCACACCAAATATTATACCACCCTAAAATCGGCATTTTGAAGCTGCTGGCGCAGTCGAATTTTCATCCGAGGTCGTTTAGATCAAATATGGATTCCATACTCATATTTTTAACTTTTCGACCAACAAGTCAAAATGAGCTCGGATGCATTGGGACCCGAACCAAAGGTCCACCTTGCTTAAAATTGACATTCAGGAGCTATTGGCATAGTCCGTTCAGCCATCCGTTGCACGAATCAAAAGATATTTATATAAGTCCAAAATAAGGCTCTCGAAGTCATAAAAAATCATAATATTGCATAAATGGTACCAAAATGCATCGAAAACCGTATCAATCACTCCCATACTCAAAAATACCACAATACAATTTCAGTAAGAGGTAAAACAGTCAAATCACGTAAATTCACAAATTTCATATATTTCATCAAAAAACAGATTGTTACAGCCTCTGATGACAATCGATCCTCCATCATTGATACCCTGAATGGTTTCCCTTAAATGACTCTTGTAACGTATTTAACGTGCACTTTAAACTCAAAATTTAAAGAAAATTAACAAGAAGTCGTTTCCTAATAAAAAAAAAGTATCATCATGTACCTTGTACTATAAATTAAAGCTCACACGTCTAAACCAAAACCGATAGGATTTGGTAGCTAATTGAAGATTTGTACATGTCGCCTTCTTTGGCTTGTGTAGTTCGAGCTTTCGACGGGTTTGTTTACAATAGCTATTTCTATAATGGTTAGATTTTTCGGCAAATCTGTTTGTATAATTTATTTTTTTATAAAGCCAACACCACAGTACATGGTTATCAATTCCCCCTCCCTCTCCCCAAACCCCCTCCCCCACCCCAGAAAAAAAGAAAGAAAAGAAATTGTGAATGATGTGCCACCATTTGCTTTAATCAATCAAATATTGGACACCATAACCAAAAGAATAAAAAAAAAAAAAGGAAAGCTCCTGCTATAACAGTACAAATTGCTTAACAATAATGTTGAATAAGTTGTATTAGTAATTTTTATATTAGTTATAATGCTGATATTAATTATATTTACACTAGTTATATTAACATTATTTCATATACAGAAATATCCTCTACACTATAAAACTTCATTAATTGATAAGGTTTAGGTTGTACTATATGTTGTTGCATTTTTACTCCACTTTTATCTATTGTAGTCCTAAAAATTCTATCTGATTTTTCATAATTTCAGCTTTCTTTTCACTTAAACTTATTCCCGATTTTTCTATTATATCCGTAAATTGTTCCAATAATTTTAAATGTTCTTCTTTAGTCTTTGTATATAATAGTATATCGTCTATGTATACTATACAATTAGGTAGTTGTTTAAAATAACTATCCATAAAATGTTGATATCTACCTGGCGCATTTTTATATCCAAATGGTAGGACATTCCATTCACAAAATCCTTGTGGTACCGTAAATGCGGTTAATTCCTTAGATTCTTCTTCTAACTTTAGATGGTAAAATCCTGATTTATAATCAAATTTACTAAAATAATTATATCCTTGTATTTGTCTTATTTTTAATATCTTATTTGGTATTGGGTAATTATAAGTCATTGTTTTGCATTTAAATTTCTATAATCAATAACCATTCTTCTTTTTCCTTTTTTTTGTTCACTATGTTTATTTACTATAAATGCTGGGCTATTATGTGTACTATTACTTTTTTGTATATATTGTTTTTCTAATAATTCTTCTATACGCATTTTAAATTCTTTCAAATCATCAAAATTATATGTTAATGGTTTCTGGGTTATTATGCTATTTTTATCTATTAATTCAATTTTTATAGTGGTTTTATGTTTTTTCCCATCCTTTTAATGGATCTTCACTATATAATTGTTCTAATTTTTTCTTAATTATTTTTATCTTATTTATTGAAAATATAGTTATCTCCTTTTTATTTATTGAAAATACGACCAGTTCTATTGTATCTTCAGTATTTTTAATATTTTTCAATTTTTGTGTAATTTTTTCACTTCCTTTTATCCAATCAGTTTTCTTTCTTATTTTATTAATAACTCTTTTTGCTCTTACTTTCTGTTTACATGGTGTTGTAAACCACCAATCTGTTCTAGTTATTATATGAGGGTATAATTTATCTAAAAATGGCATTCCTAAAAGTATATCTTTTGATGTTAGCTCATAATTATAGATTTCTTCTATTGTTAATATTTTATCCCATACTTGTGTTTTTACATTCTTAGCTTTATAAGTAATTAAGCTTCCTTCGTTATTAAATCCTTTAACTATTATTGGTGTTTTTAATTTATCCCATTTACTTTCTGGTAAACAATTATATCTACATAAATTAGCTTCTGCTCCTGTATCTATCATAGGCGTATAATATCTACTGTAATATCCTTCTACTACTATCTTCATTAATACATATATTTTTATTTTATGTTAAAGCTCTTCTTAAAAATAATTTCTCTCTGTTATATGTTATGGTTAATTGTGTATGTTCTATATTATATGGTTTTACTTGTTCTAACCATTTTATTCCTAATATTATGTCTGTTTTTTGCATTTCTTCTTTTACTTCAAATTCTATTTTTATTTTTCTTATTCCTATTATTATTTCCTTTTCTGCTATATTTTTAGTATTTATTAAACTTCTTGGTAGATCTGGGCATATATTATTGTCAGTTTTTATTTCCTCATTTTTTACTAGATATTTTGCTATATAATTTTCTTCTTGTCCTGTATTTAAGAGTATTAAATATTCTTTTTCATTTACCTTTCCTGTTATGTAATATTGGTTTGAATTATCCATTGAACTTGTTTCATAACTTGTTCTTTTTGATGGTCTTGATGATTCCGGTTTATCATAAGTTGTTCTTTTTGTTGTACTTATTCTATCATTTATTATTTCTAGATCTTCTTCTATGTTTATATTTCTGTAACTATAATCATTATTATCAATTGTTTTTATGAATTGTTCAAAAGGGCTTTCTATTTGTATTTTATTAATTTTATTTTTTCCAGTTATTTTATGTTTTGTTGTTAATACATATAGATTTTTACATCTTGCCGTAAATATTTTACTTCCTGGGGTTAATTCTATTCCTGATATTTTCCAATATAATACTAATGATTGGTCTATATTTTTATCCGTTACTGCTACTGAATAATTCGCACTTATTATAAATTTAAATTTTTGGTATATTAAATTTCCTTTTATGGCAGTTATTATACTTTTTTCTATAGGTTTTATAATTCTATCATCTGCTAAATATAATTCTATTGGTGTATCTATTCCTTCTCTAAAACATGCTTTTATTAATATTTCTGTACCTCCAAGGTGTACATATTTTATTGGGTCTCTACTTTTTATATCGTTTATCTCTTTATTAATTATTCTTTTTGTTACTAGTGGTATACTAGCTTTACCTTTTGCATATCTGCAGTCTATTACATGTTCCTTTTGGCTTACTACATAATATTCTTCCTTTTTTCTAGTAAATATATTTTTTATTGTTGGTATTTAAAATATTTTTTCTACACTTAAGTCTAACTCTTTTCCTTTTATTTCATCAAATACATTGTTATCAAATATTATTTTTTGATCTGTTCCTTCGTCATTTAAATATTTTTCTTTTGTTATTATTTTTATATCTTCTTCAGTCATTCACTAATCCTAAGAATGATTGTAATTTCTTTTTTGTATCTAATTCTTCTTTTCGCACCTAGTCTGCACCCCCCTACAACTGGTATTTATTATCTAGTGAAGTTATCGCACCTAATCCGCACCCCCCTACAAATGGTATCAGAGCATTTAAAAAATACAGAAGTAGCATACATGTTTGAATTTAGATTGGATTACTTGATTTATATTGATTAATTATGAGAAGACCATTTAAAAACAGAGAAACTATTAGAAAAATTAAAGAATCTTGAATTAGTAATTATTCAGAATATATAAGCCCAAATAAAACAAAAGAAAACCCACAAAGACTAGACTACATAATTACCTTAATATCTAGTATTGAAGCAAAATTAATAATCCATTTAAAATCTAGAAGAATGAGACACATACCACCTAATTATGATAAAATCAGATTTAGATATCCACCAAGATACTATAAATATGGTTTAAATGAATAAAATACAAAAATACAAAGAACTAAAACAAATTATTTCTGAAAAATATAAAGAATTAAATATAAGAATAGAAAGATTAAGTTATAATATATTTGCCGGAGTTAGTAAAAACTCAATAAATGCACTAAAAGATGAAATATCAAATTTAAAATCACAAATAGATAGTTTAGAATATATATATCAACATGAACTATTTACAATAAAATGAACAAAGAAGAATTTATAATAGATGAAAAAATATATGAAAATCACGAAGGATTAAAAATAAAAATAGTATTTTCTAATCTAGGAAGAAGATATAAGAAAATAGGTGAACATTTATATTTAATGTTAGAAAAAGAAGAATTAAAATTAGAAGATAAATTGACAGCTATGGTAAGAATAGAAAGGAAAAACGAAGAAATAGATAGAAAAAAGAAAATAGAAAAAATAAAACAACAAACTACAGAAGAAATACGAAAAATAGAAGAAACTAAAAATAGTAGGATTGCTGAATTAGAAAAAGAACTACAAATGTTAAAAGATCTGTATAAAAGAAGACAGAAAGAAAAAGAAGAAAAAGATAAAGAACAAAAATTATTAAACGAGATAAATCAATTTAAAGAAAAATTAGAAATAAACAATAAAGAAATAAAAAATAAGGAATTAGAAATAAATAATATAGAGGTAGAAGAGACAGATAATTATGATTCAGAAGATAGTGAAACATATACAGAAATTTTAACAAATACAAAAATTTTGGAAATCAATGAAAAACAAGAAGTAATTAATGAAGAAAACTTAGAAAATACCAACACAGAAATAAATACTCTCGATAAAAAAGAAGATGAAAATATAATACCTAGAACATCAGAAATAAAGAAACCTACATATTATAAGAATAAGTTTAAAAGATATAATCTAAAGAATGAATATGACAAATGGACACCAAAACAAATAGTTAATAAAAATTATAACTTTTTAGACTTAGATTGCGTAATAGATACAGAAAAAATAATACAATTATGGATAGGAAATATGACAAAACAATTATTAGATAATAATATAAGTATAATAGATGCACCAGAATATATAGAAAGAACACTAATAGGAACAGTGAAATTATGGTTTTTAAATCTAACTGAAAATAGTAAAAGAATATTAAGAACTGACAAACCCACAGAAGGAACATCATCAACAAAATTAACACCTATAGAATTATTAAAAAAATATGAAACAACTATAAAAGACGAATTTAGTAGTATGACAACAACAGAAGAAGAACAAAATGAAGAGAAAGATACAAATAGGAATTTAATGTTAAAATTAGCAATATGTAATATGTGCTACATAGATGAATATACTTGCGCATTTAAAGAATATTATTATAAAGAAGCATATAATACAGAAGAAAGTAAAGAAATAAGAAAATTATATTTTAGTAAATTACCTGAACCATTTAGTTCAAAAATAATAAAAAGTTGGGATGAAACAAAAATAGTAGATACTCTAGGAGCAAGAATAAAATTTTTACAACAATGGTATAGAAACCTATGTGAAAAATACAGAGAAGAAATAAAAATGGAAAAAACATTAATAAGAAATTTAGCATGTTGCAAAGATAAAATAGCACCTCAATTTGGATGCGAAGAAAGATATTATAAGAAAAGAAAAAGACATAAGAAATATAAGAAATACAAAAAATCAAAATATAAGTATAAGAAACCAAGAAAAAGATATTATGTAAAAAATTATAAACATAAAAGACCATCTAGGAAAAAGAAATCTATAAAGGAATGTACTTGTTATAATTGCGGAAAAATAGGACATTTAGCTAGAGATTGTAAATTACCTAAAAACCCAAAAAATAAACAAATATCAGAAATAAAAATAGAAAATACAGAATATATGCAGATAGATTATATAGATTACGAATTAGAAAGTGAAGACAGTATATATGAAATTTCAGAGAATGAAACAGATAATGAAATAGATAGTGAATTAGACGAATTAAATGACTGAAGAAGATATGAAAATAATAACAAAAGAAGAATATTTAAATGACGAAGGAACAAATCAAAAAATAATATTTGATAACAATGTATTTGATGAAATAAAAGGAAAAGAGTTAGACTTAAGTGTAGAAAAAATATTTTAAATACCAACAATAAAAAATATATTTACTAGAAAAAAGGAAGAATATTATGTAGTAAGCCAAAAGGAACATGTAATAGACTGCAGATATGCAAAAGGTAAAGCTAGTATACTACTAGTAACAAAAAGAATAATTAATAAAGAGATAAACGATATAAAAAGTAGAGACCCAATAAAATATGTACACCTTGGAAGTACAGAAATATTAATAAAAACATGTTTTAGAGAAGGAATAGATACACCAATAGAATTATATTTAGCAGATGATAGAATTATAAAACCTATAAAAAAAAGTATAATAACTGCCATAAAAGAAAATTTAATATACCAAAAATTTAAATTTATAATGAGTGCGAATTATTCAGTAGCAGTAACGGATAAAAATATAGACAAATCATTAGTATTATATTGGAAAATATCAGGAATAGAATTAACCCCAGGAAGTAAAATATTTACGGCAAGATGTAAAAATCTATATGTATTAACAACAAAACATAAAATAACTGGAAAAAATAAAATTAATAAAATACAAATAGAAAGCCCTTTTGAACAATTCGTAAAAACAATTGATAATAATGATTATAGTTACAGAAATATAAACATAGAAGAAGATCTAGAAATAATAAATGATAGAATAAGTACAACAAAAAGAACAGCTTATGATAAACCGGAATCATCAAGATCATCAAAAAGAACAAGTTATGAAACAAGTTCAATGGATAATTCAAACCAATATTACATAACAGGAAAGGTAAATGAAAAAGAATATTTAATACTCTTAAATACAGGACAAGAAGAAAATTATATAGCAAAATATCTAGTAAAAAATGAGGAAATAAAAACTGATAATAATATATGCCCAGATCTACCAAGAAGTTTAATAAATACTAAAAATATAGCAGAAAAAGAAATAATAATAGGAATAAGAAAAATAAAAATAGAATTTGAAGTAAAAGAAGAAATGCAAAAAACAGACATAATATTAGGAATAAAATGGTTAGAACAAGTAAAACCATATAATATAGAACATACACAATTAACCATAACATATAACATAGAGAAATTATTCTTAAGAAGAGCTTTAACATAAAATAAAAATATATGTATTAATGAAGATAGTAGTAGAAGGATATTACAGTAGATATTATACGCCTATGATAGATACAAGAGCAGAAGCTAATTTATGTAGATATAATTGTTTACCAGAAAGTAAATGGGATAAATTAAAAACACCAATAATAGTTAAAGGATTTAATAACGAAGGAAGCTTAATTACTTATAAAGCTAAGAATGTAAAAACACAAGTATGGGATAAAATATTAACAATAGAAGAAATCTATAATTATGAGCTAACATCAAAAGATATACTTTTAGGAATGCCATTTTTAGATAAATTATACCCTCGTATAATAACTAGAACAGGTTGGTGGTTTACAACACCATGTAAACAGAAAGTAAGAGCAAAAAGAGTTATTAATAAAATAAGAAAGAAAACTGATTGGATAAAAGGAAGTGAAAAAATTACACAAAAATTGGAAAATATTAAAAATACTGAAGATACAATAGAACTGGTCGTATTTTCAATAAATAAAAAGGAGATAACTATATTTTCAATAAATAAGATAGAAATAATTAAGAAAAAATTAGAACAATTATATAGTAAAGATCTATTAAAAGGATGGGAAAAAACATAAAACCACGATAAAAATTGAATTAATAGATAAAAATAGCATAATAACCCAGAAACCATTATCATATAATTTTGATGATTTGAAAGAATTTAAAATGCATATAGAAGAATTATTAGAAAAACAATATATACAAAAAAGTAATAGTAAACATAATAGCCCAGCATTTATAGTAAATAAACATAGTGAACAAAAAAGAGGAAAAAGTAGGATGGTTATTGATTATAGAAATTTAAATGCAAAAACAATGACTTATAATTACCCAATACCAAATAAGATATTAAAAATAAGACAAATACAAGGATATAATTATTTTAGTAAATTTGATTGTAAATCAGAATTTTACCATCTAAAGTTAGAAGAAGAATCTAAGGAATTGACCGCATTTACGGTACCACAAGGATTTTATGAATGGAATGTCCTACCATTTGGATATAAAAATGCACCAGGTAGATATCAACATTTTATGGATAATTATTTTAAACAACTACCTAATTGTATAGTATACATAGACGATATACTATTATATACAAAGACTAAAGAAGAACATTTAAAATTATTGGAACAATTTACGGATATAATAGAAAAATTGGGAATAAGTTTAAGTGAAAAGAAAGCTGAAATTATGAAAAATCAGATAGAATTTTTAGGAATACAAATAGATAAAAGTGGAGTAAAAATGCAACAACATATAGTACAAAAAATAATAAATTCAAAAGAAGAATTAGATACAAAAAAGAAATTACAATCATTCTTAGTATTAGTGAACCAAGTAAGAGAATATATACCAAAATTAGCAGAAAATCTAAAGCCCTTACAGAAAAAATTAAAAAAAGATGTAGAATATAATTATAACGAAGAAGATAAAAAACAAGTTCAGAAAATAAAAATACTTTGTAAAGAATTACCAAAATTACAATTTCCAGATGAAAATAGAAAATTTATGTATATAGTAGAAGCAAATGCTAGTGAATGTAGTTATGGAGGAGTACTTAAATACAGATATGAAGCAGAAAAATTAGAACACCATTGTAGATACTACTCAGGTACGTTTAATGAAACAAAAATAAAATGAGAAATAAATAGAAAAGAATTATGATCATTATACAAATGTTTATTAGCATTTGAGCCATATATTGTATATAACAAGTTTATTGTACGAACAGATAATACACAGGTACGCTGGTGGCTAACAAAGAAAATACAAAATTCAGTTACAACAAAAGAAATTCAGAGATTAGTCTTGAATATATTAAATTTTACATTTACAATTGAAGTAATTAGTACTAACAAAAACGTTATTGTAGATTACATATCAAGACAAAGCTACACAGACTGATATAATAGAAGACAATGCATTAGAAAAGATACTCAAAACCCTAACTACGCTTTCAATGAAAGTGGACAGTATGGGTAATGAAATAGAAAAGCTAAAGACTAATGAAGATAAACTGAAGTCTAAAGCTACAAATCAGCTAACTCAGCAGTGTGCAGAGCTATGTCGATCGGAAGACATTACAATTCCAGATCTAGAAGGAGACGTAGGGACACTCCATAAAACCCATAATGTTTGTCAATCTACAATTGCAGGTACAAGCAGAGGAGTTAGTAGACAAAGATATCAAAATATGAATATGAATAAGATATTTGAGAAACCATTCATACCAAAAACACAAAAAGACCCCTTGTTCATACCCCCACAAATTACCACATATCGAGATAGCCTGAACCAAGATAAAAAAGTTTATAACTATACAGCCCAAAAATACATAGAAATTTTTATAGAGTACAAGCTTTCCTAAACCTTAACCCCAGAGCCACAGATATCAAAGAGCCAAACACAAACTATATAACCCAAAAATTACAAGGTTACAACAAGCTAATTGCACTACCCAAAACCAACCCAAGCTTAATAAAAACTTGTTTTGGCTATGGATTATTAAATACCATATATACCCAAGACGGAGAAGAACTAGCAGCTATGGAAGAATTACATAAAATATTCACCACCTATAAAAGAATAACCAAAGGAAATCTATTTTATATAAAATGTTATACTGCACCAGCAGAGATATTATACGACGAAATAAAACCAGTTATACAAGTTATAAAAATAGGATCAACCAGAGATATGATTATACCAGAAGATATTGTGCAGCAGTTAGAGATATCCAGAAATGAAATACCTGATTTCTACGCAAATAAACGACTTATTGGGCTAGCTACAATTATTCAAGAATTAGCAAGTAATTATACCAATGGAAACCCAATATGGAGCTATTATTCAAGAGATCATCAAATAATTTATTCAAATTCAAAAGAACTACGACAAGCAGATATGGAAGATGTTAGACAATGGATAATGACATTACTTAACCCAGAAAAACAATCTACTGCAAGAGCAATTAAGAGAGGATTTATTTCAGATGGATTATTGACAAGATATTGCAAGCTAATTGGACACAAATATCCAGACCATCAATGTTCGAGATGTAATGGAGAAGATAATATTATCCCAGAAGTCCACCTAAAATAAAATTAAGAAGATAAGCATGCCAGCTGGAAAGAAGATAAAAAAATCAACAGATACAACAAAAAGATAAAAGATGACGGAGCAGCAAGAGTAGACAAAACAATAAAGGAAGAAAGCAACATGTAAAGAAAAAAAAATTAACTTTCAGAAAGATATGTATATATTAGGTAGCCTACTTTTTTTGACTTTTGCAAGTCTTTTTTAACTTTTTCTTTTCATTTATTAGCTTAAGAAAAAATAGGGAAACGTGTAAAGTTTTAAAGTTTTTTGTTTCTTTTAGAATCATGTAAATACTCTCATTATAAATAGAGGCATAGAAGGCAGCAGAAAAGGCAAGCCTTCATGCGTTGAAGCACACTCAAATACTCTCCCTTGTCTACAACAAATATTTTGCTTAGTTATTAAAAATAGGTATATTTCAATGAAAAAATCTATGGAGGAACAAAGCTTAGAAATATCAAACCTACCCGAACAAGTATATTTATTTATGATTATGAATAGCTAAATTCATAATTCTCAACAATCATGGTATGATAAAATAAATTCATGTTAGTTACTTTATAGTAGAATTATTCGAAGAATAATATGTTAAGAAGTTTATTAGCAAAGTGGAAATAGAGAAAAATCCCTAAGAACTATGACATCCTAAAGGTGAAACCAATGAGGCAAGAAGCCGTGGTGGGGAGTAACCAGAGTAGAGGCGTTGTTTAAGGGAAAATATCCAGATTACCATGCTAATAGTGACCGAAGAACATGTTATTTAAGAATAATCTAGTATATAGTAATCTAAGATGACCATATTTTGTTATGTACATGATTGAAGGGAATATTTTGAAAATAACAATTTTATGAAAATGAATAATTATTTATCTGATATAATGGTAGATAAATTTAAAATACTTATTTTGTATGCACTTAAGGATATAAAAGTAGTAGATATAAGAAAAATCATATTAGAAAAAGCATTTGGTAAATATTATATGACAAGAATAAATTACATACCATACCTACCTAACTACTCTTACAAATACTTACCATGATAAATTACATATATCTAGAATTTTTGGAGAAAGATATGAGAAACATACAGTTAATAGAAAAACAGATGAAAGTAAATTTAGACAAATACATGGAAACTAAAGATATAAAATATATAAAATTTCTTAGTAAAAATATAAAAGAGTTAATAAGATTAAAACAAACAACTAGAAAACATTATGAAAAAGCATGACAGATAATATTAAAATACATGTTTTATATTTACTTAGAGATATAGAAATTATAGACATAAAGCAAATAATATGAAAAAAAAATACAAGATTATGAAGAGGAAGAATTATTAAACAGTATAGAAAACTTACGCATATATTATGAACATCAATATTACTTAGATTCATATGGATATTATTCAGAATAAATAAATGTTAGAATATATAAAAAAAATTAGAGAAAGGAAAAATTGGATATATGAAGAAGTTAATTACAGAAATCAACTTGAAATAGAAAAAAGACAACTAGAAGAAAAATTACTTAAAATAAAATTAACCTTAGAAAAAGAAAATACAGGTAATAATTTATTTAATATATACGAAAAATTATTTAATACAGATGGAAAATTACCTATACATGAACAACAAATACTAGTAAATCAGATAAAGAACATAAACCTACGCATTGAATATAGCAAAGTTAGAATAAAATACTACACAGAAATTGCTAAAATTTCAATAAGATAAAATAATAAACTACACGAATTAATGAATACATCGAATAAATCATTAAAAGAAATAGAAACTCAACTATATAGTTTATACCTAGAATACAAAAGGTTACATAATACTAACGAGGATCCTAAAACACTAGATAATTTAATTACGATAATATCTAATCTAGAATATGAATTAATAAAACATCTTAAGTCAAGAAGATAAAAATGAAAATTATTCCAATCAATAATATTCATAAAATACATTATATAAAAATAAATACCTACGTATTTATTATCTAGTGAAGTTATCGCACCTAGTCCGCACCCCCCTACAACTAGTATTTATTATCTAGTGAAGTTATCGCACCTAATAAAACAAATTATTTCTGAAAAACGTAAAGAATTAAAAATAAGAATAGAAATATTAAGTTATAATATATTTGCCGGAGTTAGTAAAAACTCAATAAATGCACAAAAAGATGAAATATCAAATTTAGAATCACAAATAGATAGTTTAGAATATATATATCAACATGAACTATTTACAATAAAATGAACAAAGAAGAATTTATAATAGATGAAAAAATATATGAAAATCACGAAGGATTTCTTGCAGTAGAAAGCTACTTCACTAACGGAGGAAAATTGATTTCACCAATAAAAACTGGCCCCTTTTTCTTATTCTATCAATTTTTCCATTCCCCTAATTGGGGGATCAGAACAACAAATCAGAATAAAAGTGGAGCCGCCAACTTCAAAATTTCAAGTCGAAGTGAAAAATAAAGTTAAAGACTTGGTCAAAATTTTGAAAAAAGTATAATTGAGGTTCGTATAATTTTAAGTTACATAATCAGTATCAATTCGTATGAAGCAAAATTAGATATTAAGGGGATGAAGATAAATTTGATGATAATAATGCTATTAATTAAGTTAATGCATGTGTTGAATCATTTTATATTACTATTACATGAAAAATAATGATATTATTAATACATACCTCAATATAAAATAGAGTATATAACTAATGCAAACATTAATTATTCATAAAAAATATATCAAATAAGCTAGTAATGGTAAAAAAATAATGAATGATAAAACTTGCCTTAGGAAACTTGCTAGACCACACGGCAAAACATGATAAAACTGGCTTAGGATCTCAAGCATTCCTTTTAAATGGATCAAATCAGTACTACTAAGTACATCATTCTAAACTTGATACATATCACTCCCGCACAATATCTCATATCACTATATTATCGTTGTCCAAAATTTTATAATATAATCTTTCAAAAATTTTCACTTCAAAATTCTCGATAATCTCCTCATAATTGTGTTTCCGTCACTTTCTCTTCAACCTTCAACAACTGTCCACATCCAACAAGTTGATATCAAATTATATAATCAATATATTTTTTTAATGATTTTTTATGAATTTAGTTGATAGTTGAAGTTAATTTTAAGTATCACTCAAAATTTCAAAACTAATTTTTCTTAGTTATAAGACATAAGTTGTTGTGTTATTACTGTTTTTTCGGTCCTTTAATGACTTCACCAGCTTCATTCGATTTCGGCATTACTCAATTAGAAAAGAAGACCATTGGTTCTTCAATGGATGAAATAGTAAATTTTATTTAGGGTGTATTTTATCACAACTCTGATAATTTTCACGAAATAAATTCAAACACCTCAATGATCCTATAATGATGAAGAAAATTCAAGAAGAATATACTTCAAGATTCGGGAATCCAGCTATGCAAATGATGAAAGAGAAGAAAGCAGAGCGATATACCTTGACTCTCAAAATTGGATACAAAATCATGAATATTTTCATTTGATACAAAAGATTTTAATTTAATGCTATGATACATTATTTTGATGCATTTTAACGCTTGTGGGATTTTGTATGTGTACTAGTGATATATTGTTTTGATACATTTTGTATATGTATTAATAATTCATTATTTCACTGAGCATGGTACATGTATTTCATATAATGAGAATATGTGTCAAAAACTATATTACATGTATGATACATATCAAAATCGCTCATTATTTTTTGTGTACAAACTTAGTTATTACATTGATACACATGTACATCAAATTGATACATATATTTTTTAATTTTACAGGACATAAGTTGGTGGTCAAAAATGATCTTTCCACAATTTAAGGTTTTGTAGATCACATAACCTTCAAATCATTTCGAAATTCAATGAGATTCTGAAATACAAAGAAATTACAATGATCGGTCGTATGTGTTTTATGGTATATCTAAACATATCTAAATGTAATTTTCAAGAATCAATTGCTAGGTGTCTAATGAATTTAGAGGTAAAGCATGACTATCCTAATAGTTAAGGGTATGCATTAAGGATACCATCCTTCGAGTTACAATATATGAATTTGGGTATATCTAAACATATTTAAATGTAATTTTCAAGGATCAATTGCTAGGTGCCTAATGACTTTAGAGGTAAAACATGACTATTCTGATAGTTATGAGTATGTGTTAAGAATACCATCCTTCAATTTAGAATATATGAGTTTGCACTCCTTACAAATTTAAAAAGCACCGATACTGAAGAGGATTTTGACTACTCTTAAGGACCCCCTTGCAGACTCATGAGAAAGTATTTTCTTGGGAGCACAACATAAGTTAAGAGAGGTGAGTTGGTTACTTGTTTTGAGAAAAAGATAATTGGGAAGGAATCTTGAAGATGCAGTCAAAATTGAAATATTATACTTTATTCACGCCTTCATCTTTTCATAATTGGACACAATCAATATTTTCGTCAGAGATTTTCATATGATTGAGGATGACCGTTATAATAGAATTTCATGAAAAAAGTCGACCTTCTCACATCTAATTAGATCATTCAGAAAAGTCATGGACCAAAATAAATAATATTATTCATTAAATGTCATGTCATACGCACGTTAAGTATGATTTTATGGATGTTGTTTTGAAGTTATTGAAGAGATAGCCGTTCATGAGAAAAGTTTGACCCCTAGGTTTGTGAATTGGCGCATAGTTGCAGACAAGCCAAGATACGAGGATTTGATGGTCGACATGTTTAGTAATGAAATATTTTATGATATTACGTATATTAGATGTGTATATATTTTTCTTACATACATATTATAACTGTAGTTTCAAATGGTAATGCCTTACTGTGAGTATTTTTTTTATTTTCTTTCATTACAACATGTAAACAATAACATATGTCCATCACCTCATAAATTGAATCATTTTGATTTGTACGATCCACTCAAATGAACCAACAACTTCAATTGTTATGGATAAATTTAAAAATTTGCACGATTAAATTGAATCCGCAGAAAAGGACCTTGTCACCTTAGTAATTCACAAGTAATTTAAAGATTTTAGTACTCTATCATTAACAGTTTTTTTCAAAAAAAATAAAGGTGATGTTGATCCCTCTTGTCCCCCTCAAACAAATGAAGAACTGATAATTCCTCCAAAGAAGTGAGAGGCGATGTTCAAAAGAAGTAGAAACAAGCATCGTCTTTGTCAAAGACAAACACTTTTTGAAGCTCATTCAAAAAGTCATTGGGATCCCCTTGTTTCATCGAAAAAATTATACAGTTGCAAGGAATGCCAAACATCATTCTCCTATGGTTATGCATACTCACGAGGATAAGAATGCACCTGATGTTACCGTCGACATGCAAAAAAAAAATTACTTTTCAAGAAAGATGTGGATGATATTGAGTCTTATGTAAAGACTTATGTAAGTGTCTTTTTTTTTGTTATTTTCATATTTAATTGTTAGGTAGATAGACTTTTAAAATAATAATATCATTAGTTTCTTAAATGAATCAAACTAAACATGTGATATGTATATGTTTTATACATCTAATAAAATATATTAAACTATCTGTGTTATCTATTTGATACATTTTATTAGTCTGATGTTTATATCAAGGCATATATGTTGTGAATATGAATATGTATGTGTGTCTGATACTTATCTGTCTCTACAACTTTAAAAGCATGAACTTCACAATCTTAAAGTGACATTATTAAAGTACCCTTGTAAATATCTCAAATACTTTATTTATAAGAAAAAATAAGTAGTACGAAGGGATATGATCCTTTTAGTAAATTGTGAATCTTCACAATTTTGAAATTCAAATAAATCCAGTTTGAATAGACATCAATTCATAAATAAGAAAACAAATGAAAAGCCTCAATTCTGAAAAGGACACAAAGCTATTTAGAAGAGACACCTTGTTTCTAAGTAATTCTTTCGAAGAGTTGTCAACATATTAACGAAACAGTGCTCCTCTCTCGACTATGAAGACAAACAAGAGGCAAGAATGCACTATTAAAAATCATGCTTTGCCATTAGAGGCATGAAGTGAATGAATGCGATAGTTAAAAATTCTGGAGTATGATAATTCTTGTATTCACAATGATTCTTGAGAATCTGAGATTCCTAATTTACGTTTAATTGAACTTCATATTGTTGTAGAAGTTAATGTTTTATTTGCTTTCAACTAGTATTTCTATGGAATAACTATATAGCTTAGAAAATATAAGCTCTTAATTACCATGTTTAGCCTAAGTTTCAATTAATTAAAATTCATAGCCTCTCTTGACAATTAAATATAATTCATAGTCTCTCTCCTTTATTTTCTCTCTTAATTTTCTTTCCTTTTCAGTTTTCTTCTTCTTTTTTCTCTTTTCCTTTTTTTTTTTTCATTTTTCTGTCATTTTACCTTTTCTTCTTTTTTTCTTCATTTTTTCTATTCCATTTTTTGTTTCTCTTATCCTTTTCATTTTTTATATTTTTTTTTCATTTTTTCATCTATTTTATTTGTTGCTTTTACTTTTTTTCCTTTGCAGACTTTGTTTATTTTTTCTGCTTTTGTTTCTTTTATTTTTGTCGATTTTCTTCTTCTTTTTTTTGTATTTTTTCTCTCACTTTTTTTTGTTGTTCTTGTCATATTTTATATTTTATATGTTTTTTATATTTTATATTTATTCGTATAATATTATATATTTTAAATAAATTTATTATTTGTATTTGAATAATTTAGCCGTGAATATAATTTATCATTTATATTTGTATATAAATAAATATATGGATTAATTGTATTTACTTGAATTTAAAATATATAAATATGAAATGTGTCATTCTATGCAAATGTATCGCTAGTATTTGTATGTCAAGTTTATCATTTGTCTTTGTATATAAATAAGTATCATTTGTATACGTATAGTTTAAGTTGTATAAACATGTATCATTTGATTCAAACGTAACATTTGTATTTGTATAATTTAACATTTATATTTTTACAATTTATCATTTATATTTGTATTGTTCAATTTTTATTAATAAAATATAATTTGTATCAATGAATATAAATACAAGCGTTCGTAGAAAGAAAAAAATAATTTTTTTAAATTATTTAAAAATACGAATGATGTTGTCAACTACAAATGAAACAAGTGAAATTACAATACAAATACAATATGTGGTCAACTTACAAATACAAATAAAAAATAGTTCTCTTAAAAATACAAGTTCATCGATGAAAATAGAATACAAATACAAACAAAATAAAATCACAAAATACAAATACAATATGCAGTCAACTATAAAATACAAATAAAAAATAGTTCTTTAAAGTATAAGTGCAAATTGTATAAAATATAAATGATAGTGAGAATTATAAAATACAAATATAAGTTCTAACTATAAAATACAAATACAAACTATAAAATATAAATAAAAATACAAGTAAATACAACTGTATCAACGAATATAAAAATATAAATGATGGTGTGAACTATAAAATATAAATACAAGTAGAATTATAAAATAAAAATACAGATACGAAATATAAAATACAAATACAAGCGCGAACTAAAAAATATAAATACAATTGTATCAATGAATACTAAAATATAAATGATGATGCGAATATAATACAATAAGCGATTGTGGTATTTTTGTTATCACTCATGACATGTGCTCGACATAACCATATTTTTTGACAATACAAAAAATCTAAAAAATTTTTTGAAAAAAAAGGGAAATAAACAACAACAACAACAACAAAAAACCCAGTGTATTCCCACAAAGTGGGGTCTGGGGAGGGTATGATGTACGCAGACCATACCACTACTTTGAAAAAGTAGAGAGGCTATTTCCGATAGAACCTCGACTCAAGATAACGCATAGTAAACGAGGAGTTGGATGACATAACAAAAATAAAGAATAGAAAATAATAAAAATAAAAATCAGCAAAATACGAAAAATACGAGAAATAAGGGCAACACTAAAAGAGAAAATAGGAACTAGAAAAAAAGAAACATGACACCCACCTAGTAGCAACATACCCTCACATACCAAAGATACCTATGCACACAGTCCTAGGATTACTAACATGGCTACACACACTCACACTAGCCTTCTACCCTTATCCGCGACCTCCACACCTTCCTATCTAGGGTCATGTCCTTAGAAAGATGAATCTGCTCCATGTCATGTCTAATCACCTCCCTCCAATATTTCTTCAGCCTACCTCTACTCCTCCTGAAGCCATCCAAAGCTAGCCTCTCACACCTACGAACTACAAAGTAAAAAATACAAAAAAAAAAGAAAGAGAAATACAAGACATTGATCGAAAAGAGGAAAAAAATAAAAAGAAAGAAATAAAAAAAAATAGAAAGAAAAAAAGAAAAAAATAAAAATCTTTTAAAAAAGAAAAAAACCAAAAAAGGGGAAGGAAATATGAAAAAGAAAAAAAGAAAAAATCAAAAAAATCAAAAAAAGGAATTAAATTCAAAAAGTAACAAAATGAAAAAAGAAAAAAATGATGGTGAATACAAACACATTGAGCGGTTATAATGTATACGTCATCATCCATGACATGTACTACACGTAATCATATTTTTTCAGAATATTAAAAAATATAAAATAAAACGAAAAAAAAGAAAAAAAAGAAAAAAAAAAGAGAAGTAGAGGCTACAGATAGAAGAGAGGAAAAAAATATAAATGAAAAAAAATAAAAGAAGAAAAAAAAAGAAAGAAATGCTATAAGTTGTAATTTTGAAAGTTAGGCTAAAAACGCTCCCATTTTACTGAAACCTAGGCTATTTTTGAAAGTCTTCCTATTTCTATCGGTCTTTTTCAATATTTGAGATTTGAAATTAGGGAAAAGGAAAAAAATAGCACCTAAAACTAAAATAATACCACAAAAATAACACCCACAATTAAATACCCATTAAATAGTCACCGTCATAGCCATTTCCATTCTGGTGATATTGCCCATATACTCCACTGTGACTCGGCTGAGCTTCTAAACCTTCCTCAAACCCCGAACTACGCAACAAATTTGATGAATTTCCACCATTGTAACTACTATCATTTCTATTATCAACTAAAGTACTTTGATAATCCTTTCGAGACCTGAAATCACTACTTCGTGAGGATAAATTCCCATACCCAGATGAAAAGTTCCCATTTTGTGTATGTGGGTTCTGCTTAAATCCTTCAACATCCTTTGGAATGTAACTTCTAACCCCACTAGCTGATTCTTGAAATCCAGTTTTACGTTCTTGAAAATCAACTCCACTTGTATTCTGTTGATTATATCCCCATTCTTGACCTTGCCAGATTGGTTTACTCAAAGAACCCAAATTTTTTGAGCTATAATTAAAATCCCCATCTAGTTTGCGTCAAAAGTTGTGGATATTTCTCCCTCTTAACTCAGAAAAGGTGTATGAATGTGCTATATGTACTGTATCAATTTTGTATAGCTACTGTATATGCTTACACATATTTTCTCTGTAAAAGGTGTATTTATGTGGTATATATACTGTAACGATGTGGTATAAAAGTGTATCAATCTAGTATAAGAGAGTATCAATTGGGTATATGGACACCGAATATGCATGCATAGATACCCCTTCTTTCTTGTTATAAAAGTGTATCAATATAGTATAAAAGAGTAGCAATTGGGTATAGAGACTGCATGTTCTTGCACAAAATTTTCTTTCTCTTTTTTAAAAAGTGTATTAATGTAGTATAAAAGTGTATCAATATGGTATAAAAGTGTATCAATTGAGTATAGAGACTGCATGTGTCCAATTAGGCCAAATGACATAAAAAGGGAATTAAATTGAACCGACTAGCTACAGTTGTCCACATTTTAAAATTGTGGGCCATTCTTTTTAAAATGGCCAAGCCATGTCCTTTCCCCTTGAAATTATTATAGCTTAGTATTGAAATCAACTTCTGATGGCAAAACATTTAAAATTTTATCTGTATTTTTACCTATATCATTTTGATTCATAGTTCTTCCAATGCTTTTTTTTCTTTTTTATCTTCATGTTTATTGCACTAAATATTTTATATTAATAATATTAATATTTTTATTGTGATACTTGTACTATAAAGTGGGAGGTCCTAAACTAAATTCTAAAAGATTAAAATACCATTTTGAATAATATACATATTTAAGTTTTATAATAAAAAGTATTAGCATAAAAAATTTAAAATATTAATTTAAGTTGTGCCTTCTTAAATAAAATTGTATCTTTTTATTAGCATATGATTTTAACGTAACTATTTGGTCATTAGGAAACTTTTTCATTTTTTTTTTTTTTAACATGCAACTCTTTATTTATTTTATAATACTATTTTTAATAAGACTACTGTAGAAGTAATAAATTAGTAGGCACATTGATTTACGAAAAAAAATTTATTCTTTTTTCTGAATTATTTGAAGAATTATTTCAATTTCACAGTAACTCAGAGCCGGGTCAAGGCCAAAGCAAGTGAAGCAATGGCTTGAGGCCTCAAAAATTTTAGGGCCTCATTTTTTCAATTATTGTATGTGATGTAGTTTGTTTGATATAAAATTTAAGAAGTAAAAGATTGTGTTTTTTTGTTGAAATAGAGATCAAAATTAAGTTATAAGTATTTGTGTGGTTATAAATAATCTCTGTATAAATGAGATTTAAGATAAATTATTTTTTAAAAGATAGAAAAGTATCATCTTTTTTTTTTTTTAAATAATGGTAGAAAAGTACAAGATCTTTATATAAAAAGTTACATAATCAATGTGATTGATAGTCAAAGATGGTTAATCTATATTCTAATAATACTCCTTTCATTTTAAATTAAATGTCTTAGTTACTATTTGTAACGCCCCGAGATCCCATCCCGAGACATCACACGGTGCTTATGGACCCGAAGGACCACAAACTAACCCTTTACAGATACCTGTACCTGTACACTGCATAATATATGAAATAAATGCAGAAACTGGACATAAGGTTCAACACATCTATACATACTCAAAACTGAAAACTGAATACTAATACATCCGTCATCTGTCTGAAAAGCCTTAAAACTGTATAAACTGTGGAGTTGATGGGACAGGTCCCCAACTAACTCCGTCAACTGAAAAATATAAAGAGAATCTGATGCAATATTAATACACAGAGATTCGTCCTCGAAAGAAGAGGACTCACTGCTACTGCTGCTGACTGGGACTGAACTGCTGAGGATACTCTGGATCCTGTGCCTCTGAACCTATGGTGCCAAATAAAACACCATAGCGCAAATACGTCAGTACAGGAATGTACTGAGTATGTAGATGAGGTAGGCTAATGCAAGGGCTCATACATGCACAATATCTAAACTAAATAATCATGAAGATGCCGCACGAGAACACATACAAGAATGCACAGACCATGAACACAATCATCGCGACTCTAGATGCCGAAAATTGGATACCACTTTACTGCAGACTGAACTCACTACTGACACTGAGATACTGAATCACTGACTCAACTGATACTGTTAACTTTGGATCTGGATGTATTTAAATAAAGGACTAAATTTTGAGCTTGCTGCTTTCGACTAACAAGATTAGAGATCAACTTTTCTAACGGATGATTTCGGAAGCTATTATCGATGATAAGAAATATGATTATATCTGAATCTGACAACAAAAATACTCAATAGAAATTTGATACTGTGATCAAGCCTGTCTAACTGCATATCTCCGAATATGATATCAAATAACTGTATTTGAGACCAAACCTATTTGACGGGATAGTCCATGAATCAATGGAACTATCTGAGTTCTTCATAGAGATAGATGACTGTATCTGATAGTCCTGATTTTTGGAGATTTATACTAAAACTGAGATTGCATATGAAATTGTGGGAAGTATTCATCTAACCGACATGCCTCTACTATATCTTAGGGGTCCAACCTCTACCCTCGGTTGGAAGGGCGCCAATACCGTGCCATGGGTAAAGACATTATCTCTTCTCTAAGGTCAGGGTCTCTGGCAGTGACCCTCAACAGGTAGACAACTGTTCCTGTGCTGGCTACACAGTTCTAGAACACAAGAATTGCTTCTAAGAATCACATCCCCTACTAGCAGGTGCGTTCCCATCCTTGGGTTCGCTCGGTGCTGAATCCTAATTCCAACTGAAAGACTCTGGGTTGATTCTTAAACTGTACACAATGAGATAAATCTATTACTGATCATCTTTCTAAAAAGATATGATTGAGTTACGCTGAGATTACTTAGTTCCGTATCTGACGGAAAAGGTATCGAATCATGGTATCTGACTGACGATACAGATCTTGAATAGATTACTCAAATCACTTCTGAGATTAGAATTGAATCATTTAAATACTATTAGATCTAAGATGATTTACTGGGCTGGGGCTAGATTACTACCGATACAGAGATTACGAAAATAACTGAGATTACTGAGCTTTCTTAAGTTCTGCAATTGTCTGAGGATACAGAGTTCTATAGTTCACTGAGTTCTGAGAATCATGGCTCGACTGGAATTATCGAGGAACTGACATGGGCTCTAGACAACAACTCTATTGTCGGGTATAAATACCCCCAGGACTCGATAACATAAAAGTAAAACATTATCATTCTTGCTTCATCACGATCATCCATTCACCATCACAATCATTCATTCATTATCACAAGCATTCATTCATCATCATAATCATTCATTCATCTCTCCAAGTAATTAGGAATCATAACATACTTTCCTCCTCAAAAATCCCTAAGGCATCGCATCAAACATTTAGGAAACATAGACCCCTATTTATCATCACAATCACCAAAGGGTCGCATTAAGCATCTCGAAATAATAATCATATAATTACATAGGGGAAACATGCTATTAGATCGTACTCCATTCAACAAGGTTTTACCTCAACTATTTCATACCTATATCAGTCTTGACATATGTTTGGATATCACATGGCTTGGGGAAACTTCATACTATCATGTCATAACTTACTTGCTAACCACTTGGCATGTATTAAAAACTTAGCATATATCCAAGAGCACATAATTGGGGAATTTACTACTATCACATCTCCACTTGTTCACTAAGGTCCTTTAACAAACACTAGACATGCATAGGTTCACACTTATTTGGGGATTTCCTGCTATCATGGAATAATTCATTCACTTGGGCATTTTAACAAACACTAGGCATGCATAGAATAGCTCACAATTTGGGGCTTCCTATTCAACATACTATAATGGCCTATATGCTTCTCCTAAGATTTTATCAAACCTATGGGAGACATGCTCCGCTTATTCAACCAATTCTATACCCAAAAGTCATGAACACATCACATAAAGAGCAACTTCAAGAGGGTTTATCACCAACATCACATGAATTCCACATACAATGGTCAAAGCTCACCAATCTTGTAAACAAACATGAATCAAAACTCAACAACACATGGAACATCAATTTCAACTCATACAAATCCTGGAATTTCACAAACATAAAATCTTTAAGTTTTAAAGATGGGTGCTTGAGATTCTCGGATGAAAAGGACCAAAGAATCAACATCTACATACCTTGGGTTAGGAATTTAAGATGAAGAGACTTGTTTTTGACTCCTTCTTACACTCTTGAATTAAGGTTCTTGAAGCCTTTGACTGGGAGAGTTTGATTCTTGAACCACATTGAAACTCTATGGAAGATTCTTGAATTTTCTTGGAAGAAGATTGGATTTTGGGTTGGAGAGGAACCCTAGCTTCTAGATAATTCTTGGAATAGAAATGAGAGAAAATGAGGTTTTTCTATATGCTTGGATATATATATATATACAAGACCAAAATGGGCGGAAAAGACCAAAATACCCTTTTAAAGAGAGTTGAAAATTGCTGATCGGGGTCTGTGATGGTAGAAATGACGGTCCTTCAGAGCAATTGACGGTCCACCAGATCGTCCGTAACTCGGGGGCTAGAAATGGGACATTCTGCCTCGACTTGACAGTCCCCTTGACGGTCCGTCAAATTTTTGGCGGTCCTCTATTTTGGCCATCGCACGATAGACGGAAAAGGGAGTCACTTCCTTGGTTTGACGGGATGATTGATGGTCCGCCAAGGACTTGACGGTCCACCAGATGGACCGTCAAAGCTGGGTAATTCCGACAATACTTAGTAAAACGGCTGTAACTTCCTCGTTCGATGTCGGATTTTGATGAAATTGGTATCAGTGGAAAGCTTATTTAATGATCTACCTATTGGTAGGTCATGAAATCAAAAATTCTTTGTAGAATGTGAGATATGCTTATTTGAAGTTGACTATGGCAATGTCCTTCTCAAGAATTCAATCAGTAAGGGATGTTTTGATTCATCTAATAGCTAGGACGTATTTAAGGCCTTAATACATATCAAACTTGATCATAAAACTACCAAATCACTAATATTTATTTATCATGAGATTGAATCATGGTTCTACTATCAGTTGGGATTCTCGGGGTATTACAATATCTTCCCCTTGGGAACATTCGTCCTTGAATGTCGCTTAATAGACTGAGAATACGGATCAACAAAACTTACTCAAGAAATAGAAACATCTCAAGGCATGACTATGCAACTGTAACGACTGACATACTGAGTTCTCACACTAGGCATGCATAGCTGATGCATGGAATAATCGACTGAACCTACTTATAGCTGAATTCTCATGCATATCTGATGCATGGATGTCCGACTAAGCTGATTTTCGAAAGCAAGACATGACAATGCAATAATGACTGATGCTAACTTCTTAAAGAAAATCTGAACATGCATTTGGATGAATCTAATGACATGCAACATCATAATACTATGGGGTATCTCCCCTTTGGGACTCTATGTCCCTCTAAACACACTTCGCTGAAATACATGGGCGGCACGCGGGGCACCTACAAACTAGGTTATAATTGATCGAATGAGATCTGAAACTCATGCATGACTCATGCTAGCATCTAAGATCAAAATGGAAGAAAAGGACCTAACAATACATATCATAAAGATGAAGGGATCATAACTTACCCGGGTCTATTTTAGGGAATCCTTCCCGATCAAGGCGATCCTGAAGCGCCTGGAGTCTACCCCTTTGAGTCAGCGCTCTACATTCTCGCATTCTATGGAATGGCTCACCACACCCAAAGCACACATCACTATCGGCTCTACACACACCTTGGTGGAGCTTTCCACACTCTCCACAACGCGGATGGGTACGAACACCGCTAGCACTACTATGGGCTTTGGAGCTTGGCGCTCCCTTAGATCTGACACCCCAAAACATAAGTGCGGGTACACTATCTAAAGATGGATCTGGGGATAAAAATATTCGACCATGCTGAGAACTACTACAACCCTGGGACCCTAATTGTGAGAAACCACGACTACCTGTCTTGGCTCTCTTACTCACTCTCTCTCTTTCCTTCATCTTATCTGCCTCAATCTGTTACGCATGCATCATTAGCCTAGAAAGATCTATATCCCTATTGAGCATAGCAGCTCTACACTCTTTCAACACATAACTCAATACCCCAAACAAAAATTTACTCATACTTGCTCTAGGGTCAGCTACCAAGTTAGGAGCATACTTAGCTAATTGGTTAAATTTAAGAAAAATACTCTTTCACGGTCATGGAACCTTTCCTTAGGTTCATGAACTTTGATAATACTCTTTCACGGTCATGGAACCTTGCCTTAGGTTCATGAACTCTTCTACCTTAGCCTCTCTCATTTCTAGCAGAAAGAATCTATCTAGAAAGGCACTCTAAAACTCTGACCAAGTCACAGGAGCTGCATTGTCCCCTCTACTCTTCTCCCACATACCTACCCAATCATGAGCAATATCTTTTAACCTATAGGATGCTAACTCAACACTCTCTTCCTCAGAAACATTCATAATTTGGGTGATCTTCTTCATCTCCTCTAAATAAAGCTGCGGATCCTCACCTACTACTGACCCAAAGAATTCTGGCAGGTTTATTTTCATGAAACTTCTAATCCTGGCTACGGTAGAATCCCCATCTTGCTGAGGGGGGATTAAAGCCTGACGATTACTCTGAACATTAGTCACAGCTTCGGCTAGCACTTGAAAAGCTACCTAAAACTCCGCATATAACACACTCTCATTCTCGGGATCGACTGGCTGTGGGGGCTGGTCATCCACCCCATGGACAAAATCTCTGTGAGGAGGCATACTCTATAAATATAAGGAACAAGTAGATTATATTAAGGACCAACTTGAGTTCATGCTCACTCGCATGACATGATCACTAAAAGAAGGGAAACTTCTCCTAAGAACATCCCATAGCCTCTTGTACATAAATGTGGTGCAACGCACCCATGCATAAGACTCTACTAGATGCGACTTTTTAGACTCCCTAGGACACTATTGAACCTTAGGCTCTGATACCAAGTTTGTAACTACCCCCGGGATCCCATCCTGAGACGTCACACGGTGCTTATCGACCCAAAGGACCACAAGCTAACCCTTTACTGATATCTGTACCTGTATACTGCATAATATATAAAATAAATGCAGAAACTGGCCATAACGTTCAACACATCTATGCATATTCAAAATTGAAAACTGAATACTAATACATCCATCATTTATCTGAAAAACCTCTAAACTGTATGAACAGTGAAGTTGAAGGGACAGGTCCCCAACTAACTCCGTCAACTGAAAAATATAAACAGAATCTGATGTAATATTAATAAACTGAGATTCATCATCGAAATAAGAGGACTCACTGCTACTGCTGCTGACTGGGACTGAACTACTGAGGATACTATGGATCCTGTGCCTCTGAGCCTATGGTGCCAAATAAAACACCATAGCGCAAATGCGTCAGTACAAGAATGTACTGAGTATGTAGACGAGGTAGGATAATGAAAGGGCTCATACATGCACAATATCTAAACTGAATAATCATGAATATGCCGCATGAGAACACATACATAAATGCATAGACCATGAACACAATCATCGCGACTTTAGATAACGAAACTCGGATACCACTTTACTGCAGACTGAACTCACTACTGACACTGAGATACTGAATCACTGACTCAACTGATACTGTTAACTGAGGATATGGATGTATTTACATCAAGGACTGAATTTTGAGCTTACTGCTTTTGACTAACAAGATTAAAGATCAACTTTTCTAACGGATAATTCCGGAAGCTATTATCGATGATAAGAAATATGATTATATCTGAATCTAACAACAAGAATACTCAATAGAAATATAATACTGTGATCAAGACTATCTAACGACATATCTCTGAATATGATATCAAATAACTGTATGTGAGACCAAGCCTATCTGATGGGATAGTCCATGAATCAATGGAACTATCTGAGTTCTTCATAGAGATAGATGACTGTATCTGACAGTCCTAATTTCTGGAGATTTATACTAAAACTGAGACTGAATCTAAAACTGTGGGAAGTATTCATCTAACCGACATGCCCCTACTATCTCTTAGGGGTCCAACCTCTACCCCCGGTGGGGAAGGCGCCAATACCGTGCCACGGGTAAAGACATTATCTCTTCTCTAAGGTCAGGCTCTCTGACAGTGACCCTCAACAGGTAGACAACTTTTCCTGTGCTGGCTACACAGTTCTAGAACACAAGGATTGCTTATAAGAATCACACCCCCTACTAGCAGGTGAGTTCCCATCCTTGGGTTCGCTCGGTGCTGAATCCTAATCCCAACTGAAAGACTCTGGGTTGATTCTTAAACTGTACACAATAAGATGAATCTGTTACTGATCATGTTTCTCAAAAGATCTGACTGAGTTACGCTGAGATTACTTAGTTTCGTATCTGATGGAAAAGGTATCGAATCATGGTATCTAACTGATGATACAGATCATGAATAGATTACTCAAATCACTTCTGAGATTAGAATTGAATCATTTGAATACTATTAGATCTGAGCTAATTTACAAGACTGGGGCTAGATTACTAGCGATACAAAGATTACGAAAATAACTGAGATTACTGATCTTTCTTAAGTTCTGCAATTGTCTGAGGATACAGAGTTCTATAGTTCACTAAGTTCTGAGAATCATGGATCTACTGGAATTATCAAGAAACTGACACGGGCTCTAGACAACAACTCTATTATCGGGTATAAATACCCCCAGGACTCGATAACATAAAAGTAAAACATAATCATTCTTGCATCATCACGATCATCCATTCATCATCACAATCATTCATTCGTCATCACAAACATTTATTCATCATCATAATCATTCATTCATCTCTCCAAGTAATTAGGAATCATAACATACTTTCCTCCTAAAAAATCCCTAAGGCATCGCATCAAACATTTAGGAAACATAGACCCCTATTCATCATCACAATCACCAAAGGGTCGCATTAAGCATCTCGGAATAATAATCATATAATCACATAGGGGAAATATAATATTAGATCGTACTTCATTCAACAAGGTTTTACCTAAACTATTTCATACCTATATCAGTCTTGACATATGTTTGGATATCACATAGCTTGGGGAAACTTTATACTATCATGTCATAACTTACTTGCTACCCACTTGGCATGTATTAAAAACTTAGTATATATCCAAGAGCACATAATTAGGGAATTTACTACTATCACATCTCCACTTGTTCACTAAGGTCCTTTAACAAACACTAGACATTCATAGGTTCACACTTATTTGGGGATTTCCTACTATCATGGAATAATTCATTCACTTGGGCATTTTAACAAACACTAGGCATGCATAGACTAGCTCACAATTTGGGGCTTCCTATTCAACATACTATAATGGCCCATTGATGTTGGGCGTATTTATACCCCTAAGAACCATAATTTACCCATATTTTAGCTAAGTTTGGAGGATAAAATATATAATTCCTGCACTTTTAGTCCATTTTCCTTTAAGTGAGCTAACCTATGTGATTAGCATGTTTTTCAGGTATTAATGATGAAGATTTCAGCACTTTGTGGACCTTTGGGCAGCAAAGGGAAACTTCACATAAGAGGGAAGGCAGCTTTTGGAAGCTTGTGGACTAAATGTGATGCATGGAGAACTTGTCCCGGGCAAAATCAGTATTTCTAAATACTTAGGGATGCAGCAGTAACTTAGTAGGACAAGGATGTTATAAAAACCTTATTTGCTGAATTTTTCAGCATTGATTCAATCATTAGTCATTATTCAGTTTACAGATTCTGTAAGTTTAAGACAGAGAAAAACGCTAAGGCTACACGAACGGCTAAAGGGAAGAAAAACGTCAACCTCTTGTTTGACGCCAAACTCATCCCCATCGTAAGATTATTCTAACTTTGGTATGATGATGATGTCTTCATTGATTTCAGTTGTACTCATGAGTAGCTAAACTTCTCTGTTAGGGTTATGGAAACCTTGTAAGATACTATTTGTTGCTATGAGTTTGTGAATTCTTGATGTGTATGCTACTTATATCATTACTCTCTTCGTTTTAATTAAATTCTCATGGTTGCAAACATAGAGAACATGCCATTATAGCATTAACTTGTTCGGGAGAAAATTTACATGTTTGGAAAAGAGAGTGTGACAAGGAAATAGGGCTTCTAACCTCTATTTACACGTTAATGCCTTAACCGGATTAACTTCTTGGAGAATTTATACCATTTGTTATACACTTTAGGCTCGGGAGAGCTAAAGTGAAATAAATCCTTGATGGTTGGGAAACACTTGGATTTAGAATTAGAATACGATTCTCTATAAGTGCATGCATGTCTAAAGTCCGCGTTACTCATAGTTAATAGAGAAGTAGAAACAACAAGGTGGACATAACCCTAACTTATTATTCTCTGTGATTAACCTTTACCAAACAAATCATTCATACGCTACTTTGATATTATTAATTCACGCCTAAATCAAAACCCCCCTTTTCCGTGGAATTTTCGACCAACAGTCTACTAACAATTGCAACACTTAGTGACCAAGTATTCCCTGTGGGATTCGACACCCAACCCAGTTGGGTTCTATATTTGACAGCGACCCCTTACACTTTCTAACGAGAGCTGTAATTTGGGCGTTATCAAATTTTGGCGCCGTTGCCGGGGAATACGGTTGTCAACTAAGTTTGTGATAGTTACTAGACCCTTTGGTCAAAGATTCTCGAATTTTACTTTTTGTTTGTTGTTTTTGTTTTGTTCAGGTTTGGTAGAGTGCATGCCAAATACACGAAGATCTGGTCAGCCATTATTACCCATAAATCCTGAACCACAACTTATTGGTAGAATGGATGCACAACGTGACATTGAAAGAAGGGCTGCTTAACAGGAGCAGGCTAGGTTAGCTGCGTTGGCAGCTGCTCAATTACATCAATAGAATATTGATAACCCAGGTCGGGCAACAAATCCTGATGATGAGGACCTGGGTGATGATGAGTTACTTAATCCACGGCATGCAGATGAGGTGGCAGCACCTGTGAACATGAGAGATCGTCAAGCTAGAATGAGACCTGAACGCCGAGCTGTGCAGGCTCCTTTTGATGATGATGATGACGATCTGGATGGGGCTGGTGCCACAGGGGATATTATTCCTCCGCCCTTGGCACCCAGAGCCAAGTTCAATATCACTAGCACCATGATTCAGCTATTGCAACTTAAGGGGTTATTTGGTGGACTTGCAGGCGATGATCCGAATATGCATCTGATCAACTTTATCTCAACATGCAAGTCGTTTGACAATCCAGGAGTTGGACAGAATACAATTCGACTGCGCTTATTTCCATTGTCTCTATCTGGAGAGGCAACTCTATGGTTGAACGGGCTAACTCCTGATTCTATTACTAATTGGAGGCAACTGAAAGACGCTTTCCTAGAAAGATTCTTTCCGCCATCCAAAAGAGCAAATTAAGAGACGAGATCAGCAATTTTTGATAGCTTCCAACTGAAGCTTTCCACGAAACATGGGAGAGGTTCAAGAAGAAGCTTATGCGGTGCCCAAACCATCAGATGGCCAATATCCACTTGATGGAGATATTATATAGGTCTTTGAATTCGGTGACTAAGACAATGGTTGATAATGCTGCAGGTGGGTCATTCATGGACCTTACTTTTATTGAGGCAAGTGATATTCTAGATCATATGATAAAGAAGAGTAGAGCTTGGCATACCAGGGATTCTGAGGTAGCAAGCTCTACTGTATCTATTGGCTTGACGGCAGAACAAAGGCGAAGAGAAGAGGAACGTGACCAGGATATGGCTTACATAAAAACGCAGATGGATCATCTTACCAAGCATTTATTATCAGGGAAGACCGAAAAGGTTAAGGCCGTTGTATCACAGGGAAGAGATGAATCCGATTCTGAGGAGGAAGCAAATTATTTGAATAATCAGGGGGGTTTCCGAGGCAATGCCCAAGGAAACCAAGGTCGGAACTATTATGATAAATCCGTATACAAGAATAAGACTGAAAGGAGTGGTTTGTATGTTCCTCCTGGAAATCGTGAGGCCACGACATCTGGCTCTGGGAAGATGTCTATGGAAGATATGATGGCTAAGCTGTTGAAAGGAGTAGAGGCAACCAACACGGGAGTAACGGAGGTAAAAAATAATTTGTCCTCAATAAATCAATTGGTTGATTTGTATTCCACTCAATAAAATAGTTGGAACAACAATTGAGTCAACTATCAACGACACTCAATCAAAGAAAAGCTGGCACCCTACCTAGCGACACCGTGCAAAATCCAAGGAATGATGGATCATGTATGGATATTACTACCAGGAGTGGTAAGGTGTTGGAAAATCCATCCAAAGGCAAGCAGGTGGTTGATAATACAGAAGAGAATGTGATTGAAGTAGATTGTGATGATTCTGTAGAAGCTGAAAGTCAGAACGTTCATGACACTACACTTAAACGTCACCAGCCTGAAAAGATTGATAATCTGAAGCAAGATAAAAAGGAAGTGGTGGAGAAAACTATTCCCCTTCCACCACTACCTTTTCCTCAGAGACTGAAGAAGAAAGCTGATGACACCAGGTTCAGTAAATTCATAACTATGTTGAAGCAGCTGACTATTAATGTTCCTTTGGTGAAGGTGCTAGAAAAGATGCCTGGGTACGCTAAATTCATGAATAACCTTTTGAAAAAGAAGCGGGCATCAAGCTACAAGCTGGCAGATAATGTTCATCATTGCAGTGCAATCGCTACAAGATCGTTAGTTCAGAAGAAGGCAGATCCTGGTGCTTTCACTATTCGTTGCACGGTTGGATCTTTGGATTTTGCTAAGGCATTGTGTGATTTGGGAGCTAGCATCAATTTGATGCCGCTATCTATTTACAGAAAGTTTGGGTTGGGTGATCCTACACCAACCAATATGCGGCTCGTGATGGCAGATAGGTCGGTAAAACGACCTGTTGGTATCTTATATGATGTATTGGTGAAGGTTTCCACCTTCATTTTTCCTGCAGACTTTGTTATTTTGGATTGTGAGGTGGATTATGAAGTTCCCATAATCTTGGGGCGTCCTTTCTTTGCAACAGGAAGTGTGCTTATTGATTTAAGAGCTAATGAGCTTTTATTTCGGATGAATGACGAAGTGGTCAGTTTTGATGTATGCAAATCAATGAAGCAGCCCAAAGATATAAATGTGTTCTCTGTAGCTGATGTTTATTATGAAGATGAGAAAGAATTATCTGTAGAGAAACAACTTATTGTTGATCCATTGGCTGTTGTGCTTATAAATTTTGAGCGTGAGGATGTTGAAGAGTATGAAAAAACTATTTGTGCTCTAACAGGAATAGGGTCATATTCTCATGCTCCTAAGAAGCTGGACCTTGATCTTAAGAATCGACCTTCACCACCAGCAAAGCCATTCATTGAAGAACTACCAGTGCTAGAATTGAAAGAGCTTTCCAGCCACCTGAAGTATGCATTTTTAGGAAGTGGTGATACACTTCCGATTATTGTTGCGGCTGATTTAGGGGAACAACAAGTAGCGGCTCTCATCTCTGTTCTAAAAAAATACAAGAGAGCCATCGGTTGGACTATTGCTGATATAATTGGTATCCTTCCTGGGATATGTATGCATAAAATTCAGCTCGAAGAAGATTGCGTGCCCATAATTGAGCATCAACGTCGTTTGAATCCAACTATGTAGAGGTGGTAAAGAAAGAAATTATTAAGTGGTTAGATGCTGGGGTGGTGTATCCAATCTTCGACAGTAAATGGGTGAGTCCGGTACAATGTGTGCCCAATAAAGGGGGCATGACGGTAGTCACAAATGAAAAGAATGAGCTAATTCCACTCAGACCTGTCATAGGGTGGAGAGTGTGCATGGACTACCGAAAGCTGAATTCGTGGACGCTAAAGGATCACTTCCCAATGCCATTCATGGACCAAATGCTTGATCGATTGGCAGGGAAGGGATGATTTTGTTTCTTAGATGGTTATTCCGGCTATAATCAGATTTGCATTGCTCCTGAAGATCAAGAGAAGACAACTTTTACATGCTCGTATGGTATGTTTGCTTTCAAACGTATGCCATTTGGGTTATGTAACGCACCTGCCACTTTTCAACGTTGTATGATGTCCATTTTTTCTGATATGGTTGAATACACCTTGGAGGTGTTCATGGACGATTTTTCAGTATTAGGTGAGTCGTTTGAATCATGCTTGGCAAATCTGAGTATGGTGTTGCAGAGATGTGTTAAATTCAACTTGGTGCTAAACTGGGAGAAGTGCCATTTTATGGTGAAGGAAGGCATTGTTCTTGGGCATAAAGTCTCTGAAAGAGGAATTGAGGTGGATCGAGCCAAGATTGAAGTTATCGAGAAACTACCACCTCCAATTTCTGTAAAGGAAGTTCGTAGTTTCCTCGGTCATGCAGGTTTTTATCGGAGGTTTATTAAAGACTTTTCCAAGATTGCTAGTCCATTATGCAAACTTTTGGAGAAGGATGAAAAGTTTGACTT
Source organism: Capsicum pubescens (assembly GCA_030864215.1). Taxonomy (NCBI): domain Eukaryota; kingdom Viridiplantae; phylum Streptophyta; class Magnoliopsida; order Solanales; family Solanaceae; genus Capsicum; species Capsicum pubescens. The sequence goes on from CM061548.1 coordinate 242,335,999, forward strand.
CGGTGAAGATTGCTTGAAGGCATTTAAATGCCTCAAAGGGAAGCTAGTTGAAGCTCCTATTATTGTAGCACCCGATTGGTCTCTACCGTTTGAAGTTATGTGTGATACAAGTGGGGTAGCTTTGGGTGCTGTACTTGGTCAGAAAAGAGAAAGGCTATTTCATCCAATATACTATGCGAGCAAGGCCTTGAATGGAGCCCAGAAGAACTATACCGTCACGGAATAAGAGCTTCTAGCAGTTGTTTATGCTTTTAAAAAGTTCCGTGCTTACTTGTTGGGAACCAAAGTGGTGGTTCATACAGATCATGCGGCTCTGAGATATTTAATGGAAAAGAAAGATGCTAAGCCAAGGCTAATTCGGTGGGTGTTATTGCTTCAAGAATTTGATTTCTAGGTAAAGGATAAAAAAGGTTGCAAAAACCAAGTAGCTGATCATCTATCTAGACTAGAGAGTGAGCACATAGCGCAACCCGACCTTGAGATTAATGATGCATTTCCCGATGAAGAGATCCTAGCCACTATGGTGGAAGACTTACCGTGGTATGCAGACTTTGCGAACTACGTGGTAAGTAAAGTGATGCCTGAGAATCTCTCCTTTCATCAAAAGAAAAAGTTCATGTATGATGTGAAACACTACTTCTGGGATGAACCGTATCTTTTTCGACGATGTGCTGATGGTGTTATTAGGCGATGCATCTCTGATGTGGAGGTGCCTAGCATCTTGGAAGCAAGTCATGCTTCCCAAGTTGGGGGTCACCATGCAGGTGATCGGACAACCAGGAAGGTATTGCAAAACGGCTATTATTGGCCTTTATTATTCAAGGATGCTTACGATTTTGTGAGAATATGTGATCAGTGTCAGAGTCAAGGCTCTATCTCGAAGCACCATGAGATGCCCATGTCTAAAATTCTTGAAGTAGAACTATTTGATGTATGAGGTATTGATTTCATGGGCCCATTTGTGAATTCGTTTGGGATGAAATATATCCTAGTTGTTGTGGATTATGTATCCAAATGGGTCGAAGCGGTAGCGCTGGCTGATAATGAAGGTAAGCGTGTTGTAGCATTCTTAAAGAGAAATATCTTCTCTCGTTTTGGGGTACCATGTACCATCATAAGCGATGGAGGATCACACTTTTGCAACAAGCTGTTTAGAGCCGTGTTGGTGAAATATGGGGTCAAGCAACATAAGGTAGCTACACCTTACCACCCACAAACTAGTGGGCAAGTAGAGGTTTCTAATCGGGAGATCAAGCTGATCCTTGCTAAGACTGTAAATGCTAGTAGGAAGGATTGGTCCCGAAAGCTGGATGATGCCTTATGGGCTTATAGGACTGCGTTTAAGACACCAATTGGTATGTAACCTTACCAACTAGTTTATGGGAAGTCTTGTCACTTGCCAATCGAGCTCGAACATAAAGCGCTATGGGCGTTGAAGTGGCTTAACCTGAATTGGGATGATGCTATTAATTTGAGATTGGAACAGCTGAATGAGATGGATGAATTCCGTCTACACGCTTATGAAAGAGCAGACCTCTACAAGTAACGGATGAAAAAGTACCATGATCGGAGGATTATCCAACAAAACTTACAGAAGGGTGATTTGGTACTTCTTTTCAACTCCAGACTGAAGCTATTTCCAGGTAAGTTGAAGTCTAAATGGTCTGGTCCATTTAAAATTAGCCAAGTCTACTCGTCTGGAGTAGTAGAGTTAGAAAACAATGATGGTGGTGTCTTTAAGGTGAATGGCCAACGAGTGAAGCCATATATCGGTCCACTTGACTCGATAAAATGTATAGCCACTGTCTATCTCGATGAAGTCTAAAGTAATCGAGATAACTATGTCGTGTCGCGATAATAAATCAAGCGCTATATGGAAGGCAACCCATCGTTTTTAATAGTTTTGTTTTACTAGGAGTTTGTTTTTGTTAAATAAAAATCCAAAAAGAAGAGTCGAGCCACGACTAAAACTAAGGCACTTGGTAGGAGGCAACCCATTCGTCTAATCATTTTTTGTTGTTTTTGATTAAGTGTAGGTGAAAGATATATAAAGGAGGAGATTGGTCCTAAATTTTGAGTTGAAAGTGAGCCATGCTAAAGGTGGTAAAGTAGGAATGATGGAGCAAATGCTATCAGCTAGGTATTGCCTATGCTAATCTAGGCAATAGACAAGGCAATGCCTATACTAATCTAGGCAATAGACAAGGCAAGGCCTATGCAAATCTAGGCAATGGACAAGGCAAGTCCTATACCATTGCCTATGCTTACTTCCTCACATAGGCAACGGATAAGGCATTGCCTATGAAAATCTAGGCAATACCATAGGCGCCGCCTATGCCATTGCCTATGCTCACTGTTTCAACAAGGCATTGGAAAAGGCGCTGCCTATGCCCAACAAGGCATTGACAAAGGCGCCGCCTATGTCCAACTAGGCATTGACAAAGGCGCCGCCTATGCTAAGAATAGGCAAAGCATTAGGCGCCGCCTACTTATTCCTTTTTGTCTCCTAACCCAATTTTACATGGATCAAACACGACCCATGGCTTAGTCTATAAATAGATCTTCAACCTTAGAACAAAATGCACTTGTTTGCTCAACCTAGGCGCCGCCTAAGCTTCCCAAATCTCTCAAATTTTTTCTTTTTGCTCATCTAATCTTGCAAGATCATCTTCCCAAACAATCGCCAAGTAAGTTATTCTTTTATATCCTGTAGTTGTTGCAATACTACGCTTATAATGGTATTTTAGATTTTGGAGTGGTATTTGGTGATAAGAATATGATTGGTTTGTTATGATACATCTAGATTGAGTGAAAGAATACGTGTGGGTGTTCTTGACTTTGTTCCGACTTGTACTTGATTATTATACACTGTCATATTTTTATGGAGTCGAAATTGTGAAGTTAATGCGTAATCTTGAATGTTGTAAGCTTGATTGTTTGAATGACTCATTCATCAAGGTATGAATTATGATTGACCACAAGTATACGATGGTGTGATTATTTCTATGCAATAACCTGATAAGAACTCTATGTGGTAGTCTTGTTCAAAAAGTGCATAAATCTATTGAAATAAAGTTGGAAAGGATAGTCAAGATTACATGAAAATATGACTGTGCTAAACATGTTGTTGGAACATATCGCCTAAATGTATGTCGACGAAGTCTGAGTAATCGACATCACTCACTTAATTAGTCTGTGCCAACAAATTAAGTGTGGGGTGGTTCCATCACTGGTTGTTGTTCGATTATAGTGAATCTTCCGAGATGAAACTAACATGACTCTATTTTGATCTCATTTAGAATGGCTCCAAAAGGATGACAAGGAAAAGAAAAAGTGTCCACCTTACTGAAAGGTTAGAAACGGTCAAGAAAAGAGCAAGATGAGTCCTCCTCTTTGCAAGTGCCTCAATGCACTTTCGGGATAAAATGGGTCCTAGAGGAGGAAGGAAAGGAGTGGTACAAGAACAACAAAGTAAAAAAATATATTCACGTGGATTTGATGCAGAAGGAGAGTCTAGCAAAGAGAGAGCCCCGCATTTTGGCTAAAATCATGGAACTAAATCTTGATTTCATTTTCCGAGATATGGGGGAATGCAATCTTGATCTAATGCGAGAGTTTTATGCCAATTGGTCCCCAAAGACTACCGGAAGTGAAGTAAAGATTCGGGGCCAAGTCTTGCAACTGAATGCGGAGTTCTTCAACTCTTTTCTGGGCCTTCCATCTGTGGATCCATCACCGCTCAAGGAGCTTTATCACAGACCTCCCTACAGGGCAATCAGACACACACTGTTCGGAACAAGGTCCATGGCCCGGTGGATTCGTCACAAGGATAACGGTCGGCACAATACCTTCCCGTATGCTTCCTTGAACAGAGAAGCTCGTATATGGTTGAGGATAGTCAACTCTTGCCTGATTCCTGGGACACAGTACACAAAGATCACACGTGATAAAGTATGCTTGGTGTACACTCTGATGACTAATATTCCCATCAACATTGGTGCGGTTATACAATCGTCAATGCGTAAGGCTAGGCTGCACAAAAGGTCCCATTTCAGCTTTGGCAATTTGTTGACTGGGATCTTAAGGAAGGAGCACATTGAAGAGGAACCTGCAGATCATAAGCTTCCACACAACCCGAAGAAGGTTGATCTTACGAAAGTTAAAGAGCCTGAAACTGGTCATGGCATCAACCTTACCACTGCAGAAAGACATGCTCGGGATGAAAGTATCTTTCGCCATCTTTATGGAATGACTCGGTTTACCATGATGAGTGGGGGTCGGGTTCCGACTGATGCAGAGCGTCAACAGTTGGATTATGACTACCCGATGAGTGAGCATGCGCGGGCTATGTGTGGAGTAGGGGTACATTTTGAGGAACCTTTCGATGATGACGTGCCGACTGACGATAATCGCCGACTGCCAAACTCAGACGTGGAGGACAACTCTGATGACGATGACTCTGATGATGATTCCGACGCAGGGGGTATGACCCCAGACATAGAGGAAGAGTCCGACTAATCAGGTTCTCCTTATTTATTTTCCACTGAGGGCAGTGTGTCCAGTATAAGTATGGGGTGCTGGTGTTTGTATGTTGTACGGTACTTCTTTGCCTACATTTATTCTTGTTTTTGCTAATTAGTCGTAATTAGTTAGTTAAATTTTCGATTTTTTTTTATATTTTGCATGAAATTATTCTGATAGACAGCATGGTATTATAACAAGAGTTTGTGCTAATTCATTACTATTGAGACATTTAGGCTCTAAGTGTGACTCACTGTGTGATAATTGTGTGGTTTAATTCATTCATCTGTTGGGACAAGAGTCTATACTGATCCCAATAAAGTTGACCATGTGCCTTGTGTGTGTGAGGTTATAGTATATTCTGTGTTGTGACTGATGCTAGAACTTGCCTGGTGTGTGTGTAAAGCGAAATAAAGAGTGTGAGTTTAGGAGATGATTTAGGCATTTCTTTGGCAGCCTGTAATTGTTTACCTTCTTTTTACCTACCTTTGTACATTATCCTAGTTAACCCCCTTTGAGCCTTTAGCTATTTTCTTTGACAGCCTCATATGTAGCCTAATCCATTTTTTTTTCAAGACCATAATTTGATCCAAATTCCTAAGCGCTTTAAATTGTAGAGTCATGTGACAAAATAAGAGGAAATTGGGTGAGAGTGATGCCTCAGAGTGTATTGGTACTTGAAATTATTGTGAAAAAGAGTGGCTATCAGAGAGGTGTTTTATAAATAAAAAAAAAGAGAAGAGAAAAAAAAGAAATAGAAAAATAAAAAGATAGTTGTGTTTATAATTGAATAACAAAATAGGTGAAAAGGGGTGGTAGATGAAAGGAAAGTAGAGGGGTTGTTTAAAAGAGAGTGTTAATGACATAACGTAGTGTATTAAAGTGCTTAGGGAACATAGTCACTATTCCGGCCAAAATAGTCCTACCTGTCCCTTATCCTACATTACAACCTGTAAAGACCTATTTGATCCTAAGCTTAGCATTCCAATATTAGTAGAGCAGTACACTAAGGGAAAGCCTATGGTCATCAGTTGCAACATAAGAATTCTTTGTGAGAAGTGAGAGCAAAGAGAGTCTTATACCCATGTTTCGAAAATTGCAAAACTGTGAGTGATCATGGGTAATATCTTGTGTGAGACATACATGGTTGATGATTTTTTGAGTAGTGTTATATGATTCTTTGTGGCTTAACTTGTGGATACGAATTAACCATCCTCACGAGTCTATGTTGGAGGTTGAATTGTTTCTAGTAGTGATCAAGAAACCTACTCTCTGTTAATAATTGCCGTGCATGTCTTGTTGAACATTTTGTGTTGCTATTGTGAAATTCTAGTTAGGTGTTTGCATGGACGTAATATTTTGTTCGAGGACGAACAAAGATTTAAGTGTGGGGTGGTGATGTTGGGCGTATTTATACCCCTAAGAACCATAATTTACCCATATTTTAGCTAAGTTTGGAGGATAAAATATATAATTCCTGCACTTTTAGTCCATTTTTCTTTAAGTGAGCTAACCTATGTGATTAACATGTTTTTCAGGTATTAATGATGAAGATTTCAGCACTTTGTGGACCTTTGGGCAGCAAAGGAAAACTTCACATAAGAGGGAAGGCAGCTTTTGGAAGCTTGTGGACTGAATGTGATGCATGGAGAACTTGTCCCGGGCAAAATCAGTATTTCTAAATACTTAGGGATGCAGCAGTAACTTAGTAGGACAAGGATGTTATAAAAACCTTATTTGCTGAATTTTTCAGCATTGATTCAATCATTAGTCATTATTCAGTTTACAGATTCTGTAAGTTTAAGATAGAGAAAAACGCTAAGGCTACACGAATGGCTAAAGGGAAGAAAAACGTCAACCTCTTGTTTGACGCCAAACTCATCCCCATCGTAAGATTATTCTAACTTTGTTATGATGATGATGTCTTCCTTGATTTCAGTTGTACTCATGAGTAGCTAAACTTCTCTGTTAGGGTTATGGAAACCTTGTAAGTTACTATTTGTTGCTATGAGTTTGTGAATTCTTGATGTGTATGCTACTTATATCATTACTCTCTTCGTTTTAATTAAATTCTCATGGTTGCAAACATAGAGAACATGCCATTATAGCATTAACTTGTTCGGGAGAAAATTTACATGTTTGGAAAAGAGAGTGTGACAAGGAAATAGGGCTTCTAACCTCTATTTACACGTTAATGCCTTAACCAGATTAACTTCTTGGAGAATTTGTACCATTTGTTATACACTTTAGGCTCGAGAGAGCTAAAGTGAAATAAATCCTTGATGGTTGGGAAACACTTGGATTTAGAATTAGAATACGATTCTCTATAAGTGCATGCATGTCTAAATTCCACGTTACTCATAGTTAATAGAGAAGTAGAAACTACAAGGTGGACATAACCCTAACTTATTATTCTCTGTGATTAACCTTTACTAAACATATCATTCATACGTTACTTTGATATTATTAATTCACGCCTAAATCAAAACCCCCCTTTTCCGTGGAATTTTCGACCAACAGTCTACTAACAATTGCAACACTTAGTGATCAAGTATTCCCTGTGGGATTCGACACCCAACCCAGTTGGGTTCTATATTTGATAGCGACCGCTTACACTTTCTAACGAGAGCTGTAATTTGGGTGTTATCACCCATATGCTTTTCCTAAGATTTTATCAAACCTATGGGAGATATGCTCTGCTTATTCAACCAATTCTATACCCAAAAGTCATGAACACATCACATAGAGAGCAACTTCAAGAGGGTTTATCACCAACATCGCATGAATTCCACATACAAGGGTCAAAGATCACAAATCTTGTAAACAAACATGAATCAAAACTCAACAACACATGGAAAATCAATTTCAACTCATACAAATCATGGAATTTCACAAACATAAAATCTTTAAGTTTTAAAGATGGGTGCTTGAGCTTCTTGGATGAAAAGGACCCAAGAATCAACATCTACATACCTTTGGTTAGGAATTTAAGATGAAGAGACTTGTTTTTGACTCCTTACACTCTTGAATTAGGGTTCTTGAAGCCTTTGACCGGGAGAGTTTGATTCTTGAACCACTTTGAAACTCTATGGAAGATTCTTGAATTTTCTTGGAAGAATATTGGATTTTGGGTTGGAGAGAAACCCTAGCTTCTAGATAATTCTTGGAAGAGAAATGAGAGAAAATGAGGTTTTCCCATCTGCTTGGATATATATATATATACAAGACCAAAATGGGCAGAAAAGACCAAAATGCCCTTTTAAAGAGAGTTGAAAATTGATGATCGGGGTCTGTGGCAGTCGAACTGACGTTCCTTCAGAACAATTGATGGTCCACCAGATCGTCCGTCACTCGAAGGCCAGAAATAGGACATTCTGCCTCGAGTTGACGGTCCCCTTGACGGTCCGTTAAATTTTTGGCGGTCCACCATTTTGGCCGTCGCACGATTGACGGAAAAGGGAGTCACTACCTTCGTTTTAAGGGATTATCGACGGTCTGCCAAGGGCTTGACGGTCCACCAGATCGACCGTCAAACCTGGGCGATTCCGACCACGCTCAGTAAAACGGTCGTAACTTCCTCGTCCGATGTCGGATTTTGATGAAATTGGTATCGGTGGAAAGATTATTCAATGATCTACCTGTTGGTAGGTCATGAGATCAAAAATTATTTGTACAATGAGAGATATTCTCATTTGAAGTTGACTATGGTAATGTCCTTCTCAAGAATTCATTCGGTAAGGGATGTTTTGATTCATCTAATAGCTAGAAAATATTTAAGGCCTTAATACAAATCAAACTTGATCATAAAACTACCAAATCACTAAGATTTATTTATCATGAGCATTAATCATGGTTCTACTGTCGGTTGGGATTCTCGAGGTATTACACTATTTGAAGAGTCGACAATTATTTTCTTTGAGTATAATTTTTTTAAATTATTTTGAATTGTTAACTAAATAGACTTATATTAATTTGGGATAATAGTCTCAAAAATACCTGAACTTTGCCTGAATTTGTAGTTTAGTATACTGAACTTTGCGCGGGTCCTATCACCCCCCTAAACCTTTTTTTTTAATATTTTAATGGCATATATCTGTCCACTTGGACAAGTTTATAAACCTATTTTTTGGACACATAAATTTATATATTTTTCATTAGATTCATTTATTTTTTTATCATAATGAATTAAAGAGAGGCAAATCCCCTTCTTTTACTCTACTCCCGTTTTCCTCTCTATTCTTGAAGGTAAAATCTTTTCATTGGTTTTCTTTGGTAAATTTCTGATATCTTCTTAGTTTTCTTTATTTGCTTAAAACTTCTTTTTACTATTTTCTAATTTCTTCTCACTATTTTCACTAATTTTTAATTTGTGATTTTTAAAATTAGGATTAGCTATGGAAGATGTAAAATTGGATTTGAATAGGATTTGTTTAGACAAGAAAGATCCAATGTTGAATGCGGAGGTGCGATGCAATCATGGTCTCTTACTCCATTTGAAGACTTCTTGGTCCGATAATAATCCGAAAAGAAGATTTTGGTCTTGCCCTTATTATGGATCAAACAAGTGTAACTTTTTTCTTTGGAGGGATGGTGTGGTTGATGAACAATCCAAGTTCATTATTCCAAAGTTGGTGAAGAAAGTGAAGGACATAAATGCAATATTGAAGATAATGAAGACGAAGGAAGAATTGGTTGGTGCTTATAGTGATAGGAAAATAATGAAGATGGAAGCTGAATCTGCATTCACTTAAATAGAAGAATAATGTAACTCATTTGTTAAGATGAAAGATGAGGTGAAAAATACACTAGAGAAGACGATTAAAGTGAAGAAGATAGAGATCTTTCGTAGTATTTTTATGGTATGTATCTTCATAATGTGTATTGCTATATGGATCAAAATAGCAGGTTGAAGTATTTTGTGCAGTGTTCTAATATGAATTTATCATTGGTAGTGTTTCTTGTATGGTGGTTTGAACTTGATTTTATTGAATGAAATGTCCTATTTCAAACTGATTGTTGGTTTTGAATACTTGTTTGTTTTGCTCGTTTTGCTGAACTAAATTCATTATTCCAAAATTGATAGAAACATCAGATAGCTCCACAAAGGATAGATACAAATTTATACAAATACTCAATACAAAATTCTATACAAAATTAGTGCATAACTGTTTGAGATGCAACTTGAACTTTCAAGTGCAACATAAAATACAAAATTACTGCACAAATATCTGAGATGCAACATTCAAGTGCATCATAAAAACTTCACAAAAAATGACCTTGTCAAAATAACCTACCCAATTTACAACACAACATCAGTTTTAGTCTAAAAAACTATTAACATTTTAAAACTACTTTTATTGTGGCTTAGATTGTGAAGTGACCATTTTATGTCTTTTGTTCATTCTCATCTCATCTCTCATCACTTCAAGTTAGTTTCCAGTCACTGTTTTTTTGCCCCTCCACCTTACTCCTATTTTTATTTTGTAACCAAGGTCCCCAATATTATTAGAAGATCTTATAGGCTGTGCAGAACCAGTATGTAGTATCATACTACTTGGCAACCCAAGCTGCAAACAAACAAAGAAAGAAAATTATACACATGTAAACCTCTAAAAATAAATTAAACTTAAATTTTATTGTTAGCACTTATATTATATATTGTGAAACCATTTTCAGCAATCAAAACACTTATTCCAACTGCCTTTGGCCTTTTACCAGTTGAAGCAGGTGGATTTGGTGGAGCATGAACAGGTGAAGCAAGTGGATTTGGTGGAGCATAAACAGGTGAAACAAGTGGATTTGGTGGAGCATGAGTAGTGTAACTGGTTGGATTTTCAAACCACTCATGCAAAGGTGTACTCAATGTCACTCCTATGTCACTAAAAGGTGTTTTTCTTGGCCTTCCCCTGCCTCTTGAAGCTTCTATAACTGGTGCTCCACCCCTACCCCTTCCCCTGCCTCTTGCAGCTCCTACAATATATTTAACACCCCTACCCCTTCCCCTACATCACTAAACTCATTCATATCCTAAAAAATTATGCCTAATTGCTACACAACCTGTTTTGCAAATTTATCATACACTACCTTTCTTTTATCTGTCCTCCTTAACCCATTTTTTGAATCATATTCCATACTATATTCATCAAAACTACAATACACAAGATTATCTCCAACAAATTTACCTCTTAAACTTTTATCAACAATTTTTGTCTCATCAAATCCCAAATCTGAACTAACTTCACCAAGAGGAATTTCTGTAGGGTCATTAGGTATTCTTTATCTTCTCTTCCTCCTATGGTATATCCTCTTTTCAACCCTCAATTTTATGTCCTCCTCATATACATCACTTTCAAATTCAACATCATCTTTAACAAATAACTCTTTATGGTCTGAATCTGAACTGCTTTCAGTTGAGAGGTCAGAAGCATCAATAGTTGCAGCCTCAGTAGTAGCTGTAACCTCACCACCAGCTGTAGCCTCACCAGCAGATGAGGCCTCACCAATAGATGCAACAACTTTATTAGCTGCTGGTTGAGCAGGTGCAACCTCATTTTAAAGCTCAACATGTGCATCAGGAGTTGGTGCTTCATTAAAATGACCACCCTCACCCCCTTTTCAGCAACCCTATCCCCTTCATGGACCCCCTTGTCCCCTTCTTTATTAAAAGCAACAAAAGATTCCTCATTGGTACTAGTGTACTCCAGCAAATCAATGGGACCATCAACTTGATCAACCATGTGACAAACATACACCTCAAAAATATTCCCATTTTCAAAGGATTGTGAAAGTTCAAAAATATCCTCATCACTTTGAAAATATAATAGAAAGTCCTTTTTAGGTGGCCTAAGATAAAACGTGCACCTTGTTGTAGCGTACGCTAACTCTTTTAAAAATCTATTTAGCTCAAAATAAGATAACTTATCCACATCCACATCCACATCAAAAATATCTGTGACTAAACCACCCCCATATTCTGGTTTTTGACTTTTAGTAGTCAAACCTCACTATGGTAATATCTCAGGGTTATATATGTAAAATCACCCATTTCTAAAATTTAGTCACATTCACAGTGAGTGACAATTAGGGTAAATTTGATTATTCAAACCTGCAGTAATCAGTCACACTAGAAGAGTTAATTTAAATTAAGAAAAAGCCCTAACTTATTGATAAAAATAAGAATAATTTAGACTAGCAAAAAACCCTAATTTTGAAAAACTATGAAACTTCAAACGACACAATCTAGACTTGTTGAACAATAACCCTAAATAAATTGTCATAAAGTTTCAATTTTAAGTTTAGCCGTCACAAAAAACAAAGCTAACCTTCAAGACTTGTTGAACACCAACACTCTCACAACTCCACAATATGAAATCACACCTCAAAGAACATTAGAAGACTTTTTATTATTGACCTTGCAAGCAAATTTTTTTTAAAGAGTAGTGAAAATGAGAAATGAGGAAGAAGAGTGAAAGAAGTCGATGAAAATATTTGAAATATGAGTATAGAGATGAGGAAAGACTACATATTTGTTTAATAATTATTTATCTTTTATTACATTTGTGGATAATTAGGAGTTAAACAAAAATTAAACGGAATAATTATTTATTTTAATGGCGCGTGTGTCCACCGTCCTTTGGTTGACTGACTAAGTAGTATAAATGAGCAGATATATGCCATTAAAATACGAAAAAGTCTAGAGGGGTAATAGGACCCCCGTAAAGTTCAGTATGCTCATGTAACGCCCCAAATCTGGTACCCAGAATGCTACACGGTGCTCATAACCCCGAAGGACCACAAGCTAACCCATGATTGATATCTGTACCTGAACGCTGCATAATATACTGTATAAATGCAGAAATAGTAGGCTAAAACAGGCCATAAGGTTCAAAACTGATAAGCATCTGATAAAACCATATCTGAATAATGTAATACGATAATACCAAAATTGAAACAATGTCTGAAAATATCTAGTCTGAAAACACTGTAGTCTAAAACCTCTAAACTAGCTGAATAAGGAGTTGATGGGACATGTCCCTAACTAACTCCAACTACTAAAATAAACTAAGTAATGGAGAAATAAAGTAATGATCATGTCCTCGAAGGTTGAGGACTCACTGCTAACTCTGATTGTTGAAACTAGAATGCTACTGATGCTCTGAAGCCCATACTTCTGAACCTATAGTATAGAATAAAACACCATAGCGCAAATGTGTCAGTACGATTGAATGTACTAGTATGCATATGAGGTAGGCTGAATGCAAAGGGTTCAAATGCATGAAAAATGCTAACTTACTGTAAACATGAATGTGAGAATACTAGACTGGTACTGACTACTGAGTCTGATTACTGATAATATGAGTCAATGATAACTGATATAACTGATACTGAGCGACTATATCTGAAAGTCTAGGTTCTGATGGAACTAACTGAGTTCTGTACTATTCTGAGTTGATTGTATCTGATAGTCCTAAAATTCTGAAGAACTATCTGAGTTCTATTAAAGAGACTGAGTCTAAAACTGTAACTGTGGGAAGTAGTCATCTAACCGATATTACCCAAATAAAGCAATATAGCTAGGTTGAGGTCCAATCAGTAACCCTAATTGGAAGGGTGTCAATACCGCGCCACTGGTAAAGACAAGTTGTAGGTGACCCTCATTTGACAATGTCCCCAAAAAAGAACGGTGGGACCCTCATCTAATAATGTTTATCCACCTCATCAACCCTCATCTGTCAGTTTTGATATCTCAACCTATGCTGGCTACATAGTTATGGAATGCAAGGATTGCTTCTAAGGATTACACCCTCAACTGTCAGTGTGTGTCCTCATCCTTGGGTTCACTCAGTGCTAAATCCTACTCCCATCTGAATAGACACTGAACATGATCAACTGAACTAAACTGGACTGAGTTCATTGAGTTTTGTTGACTGACGGAATACTACTGAGATTACTAAAGTACTGAGCTTTCTGAGATTACTGGGATTACTGAGTTTACTGAGTTTTCCTGAGTCACATGACTGACTAAATTCTACTAAACATGTCTTGACTGAAGATATCGTAAAATACATGACACTGACTCTAGGCACACAGCTAAATTATCAGGTACAAGTACCCCCAGGACTCGATAGAAGGAAACTGACAAGGCATAATATTCTTGAATACACGACCAACATCAACAATTCATAATACAATAAGTTGGGGATTTCATGAAGTACATGGTTATCATAATCTTGTACATGATAGGAATGCATATACTCAATGTCATAATTTCATACTCTAACATCATGAGCATTCCAACAAACATCTACATTGCACATCAATAACATGGGATTCATTTGAACATAAGGGTAAAACATGAATCCTTCACTTAAGTCACAATTTAGTCATATTACATAATTTTTAGTCTCTTAGGAATTTTGTGAAACACTTACGGCGCATGACCTAAGGCATGAAATAATCATCAAATTACATATCATAACCAACTAAAATTCTTGATTTTCAACTCACATGCTAACATATTTTCATAAAAACACATAAAGATTCCAACTTGGAAATCATACAACAACAACAACCACATGAACATAATCAACACATAGCATGAATATCATAGTTCATAGTTTAAAACTTGATTCTTGAGCTTCATGGATGAAAGGAATCCATGAATGAATACTATGCATACCTGAGAAATAAAACCTTGAAGGTTCTTGGAGTTCTTGGATGGATTTCTTGAGATTGACCTTGATTCTCAAGGGCTAGGGTTTTGTTTTTCTTGGGAGAGAATGTTCTTGATATTGGGGAAAAAGTGAATAATAAGTAGCTAAGGACGTTTGTAAGGCTTAAATCCCACATCTGGGTGGAATAAAATCATGGAAAAAGACCCATTTAACCCTGGACGCGTCTTTTAATTTTTGTAAAAATTTCTTGATCTGGACCCTTGGCGCGACGCGGCGCTATCGCTCCGTGTCTCTATAAAGTGACAACTGAAAAATTACATAGTGGTACGACGTGGTACAATCGCGTTGCCACCTTGGACGCGACCTGAAATCTCACCGCGACGCGGTGGTATCCCGTTGGAACACTGGAAAAAGGACAATTGTGAACTGGGCCTTTGGTGTGATGCGCCACTATCGCAGAACAACACTGAAAATTGACAATTGCCATTTAAGATGGCTCCTCTATGCGCTAATGGCTCAGGTGATACATTGTCTCACTAAAAAGGCTCTAACTCTTCTGTCGGGTGTCGGATTTGGGAGAATTTGGTATCGATGGAAAACTTATTGAATTTTCCACATATATAAAAGTGTATTCATCTTTAAAGCATGCCTTTGACATCTTGGGAATGAATTTAAGCTAGGTAGAAGTACGAAGTATTACATCTCAGCTGCAAATTCAGGCAAAGTTCAGGTTTTTTTCAGACTATTATCCCTATTATTTTTTTATATAGTTTTTTAATATATAAACTTTTTATGTAGTATATGTAAATAGACTTATATTATATTTTTATTTCAAAAAATTAAAAATTTTATGTCCAAATTTATGCAAAATATCAATTAAATTTGAAACCTCTTATTAAATCTCTGCTTTAGGCCCTCAACGTTCTTGAGCCGCCCCTGCAGTAACTATTTATGTATGTTATTCAATAAGTCATATCATTTGCATACTCTAAATATCTATAAGGTCTTTGCATATTATAAATATCGATAATGCCTTTTTTTTGGTAAACAAATATCTATAATATCTTGCATGACTTTAACCCAAAAAGATATTAAAAGGTTCATAAAGAGATAAGATAGCGAAGAAAACAGAGCAATACATGTCATGTTCTTTATTATAAGTGATTTTTGAACTTTATTCGACTGACTTAAAGAAGAATGCGATAGATTATTTATGTGTGTAATATCAGTTAAATGTATAGCTGTTTGCATTTTAGATATTGTTATTATTGTTTATTTTCTTTTGGTATATTTCTTCAACACTTGTGATATTTGATGAACTCAAAGCAGGTAACTTAAATCAAGCGACTTATATGACATAAAAGGTATAAAAGTAATAGCATATGATGGATAAAGATCATGATTATCAATGTAGATAACAAATGTGGGAATCTACTAGGTGTCTTTTCCACACGAATGAAAATGTTTTGATGAATTTTTTTAAGGTTTATGT
Organism: Capsicum pubescens; assembly: GCA_030864215.1. Taxonomy (NCBI): domain Eukaryota; kingdom Viridiplantae; phylum Streptophyta; class Magnoliopsida; order Solanales; family Solanaceae; genus Capsicum; species Capsicum pubescens. Next base: position 242,351,686 of record CM061548.1, read on the forward strand.
TTTTTTTAGGAAAATAGGAGAATTTCTAATTTATTTTTTGCCTAAGTAAAAATATTAATTTAAAGTATTTAGATATAACCTAGATAAGTAGTATGAGATGTTTTGTCAAGGGGGTTACATGTTGGCACAAAGATAGATGTGTTGAAGTATTGAGAGGATATAATTAATATGACATATCACTTGTGAAACTTGTTTTTACTGTTTTCACCGAATAAGTAATTCTCTTAATTTTAAAGAAAATTACATATATATTCAATGGTCTTAACCATGACAAACAAGTCACCATACAATGATTCATACTAATCATTCACAGAAATTTATACTTAACTCTTCCATGTATATTATTTACAAAGTAGTATATTACATAGAGTGATATGCATGTGTCACGATCCAAAAATCAAGGGTCATAATATCACTTGTCGCGAAGTATCATGACAAGTAAGTCTATCATTCAAACTGATACATAAAGAGGAAAAGACAGAAATACCCCCAAGGTAAAGCTTCTAGAACGAAGTCGAACCACATAAGTATGATAAATGCGGAAGGAATATAATGAATAACGTAGCCATAACTTCCAAAACTTGGTGTCAACAATATAAGAACTACTGATACAACCATGAATCAAATACATCAGAAATATCCACACAGGGTTAACATCTGTCTCCAAATATAAATAAAGACATAACTACTATAGAAAGATAAAGGTGAACTCCGAACGCATGAATGTCCAACCGCTACCTTGAGTAAATCTGAACGCGCTCGAAATCAACCAATTTGAGGTGTATTCGAGCTAGGGCCTGTATCGAAAGGGTGCAGTAGGCGTGAGTATGGTTCACTTGTACTCAATAGGTATCATAGGCTGTCCAATCAAAGTAGTAAATAAAGCATACAAAATATATACTAAAGGTACGTCACCTGTAATCAGAAAATGTACGTTAGCCCACACCGCTTACATTAACAGTTCTACAATATCCACATATAATAATACAATAACACACCATATAGGGATACAAATACACACAATATCACATATAAGTAGAACAAAAAAGGAGCATGTATAATCAAGATTATCGAGTACAAATAAAGGAAGATAGAATAATTAGATATTAACAAGTCAAGATATAGAATAAATAGATAGATGACGAGTTAATATGGCAATACAAACATAACATAAACACAATAAAGCAAGTGCAATGTATATGATGATGATAATGACGAAGATGATGATGATGCTGACGATGATGATGACGATGGTGATAATAAGGATGCATGAGGTTGGCACACAACCTCGAGTTTCTCACAAAATCTTGGGTTTGGTACACAACCTTCGTATTTTTAGTATTTCTAGTATTTCCAGTATTTCTAAACCACATACATAACATAAGACACAAATCCAGTACACACACATAATAACAAGTAAATATAAAGCAATAAAACAAATAAGTGAAATGATGCGTATGATACATGAGAATGATGATGCAATGTTCACAACTATACAAAATGAGTATTTTCACAACCAATCTACATGATGTATTTTTCACAACTAATCCATATGATGTATTTCCACCATCAACAACAATGTTACTATTCCACTACCACGTGAGCCAATAATCACTAACTATTTTCACTATCCATGAATTTTTCATATTATTCATATGCCTACAAAGTATGAATATATATATCACAATACGCCAAAGGCACCACAATAGACATTTCTAACAACACAATATAATTATTCACATGTATTCCAGGCTATTAACATCAGATAAAACCCTGCACGGTCACACATATCACAAGATATCTTAGATTCATCAATTACATCACATTCAAACCCCCACACAAGCACAACATATAGATAGCCATATTTCATGATTAGTTTCCATTCTTAACATGTATTTTGTATCAATATTTACTACCCATCCAATCTGAAAGAGTTAAGCCATAACCTATCTCGAATGTCTAAATCAGTCCGCTATACTTCGAACCCATGATTTTACTTTCGATGAACTATCCCAAAATCAACTAAAACTAAGAAATATAGAACCTACGCATCGAAACAAAGCCAATGATACCTATATTGCCTACTTTTGATTCAGGGTCAAAACGAACCCCCGAAATGGGTTCTTGAAAAAGAAGGACAAAATTGTAACTTTAGTTCAAAAATATGTTTCCTATAATTTTAGGAATCTACAGCTGAAAAACCAAATCAAATCAAGTAAAAAATGAGGTTCAAATTGAAGAAAAATTATTTTTAAGTTTTATCGGGTAAAATCTTCAAAATCCATATCAAAATCAAGAATTAAAATTATTTTGAAGGTTAAATTGATGAAAAACTACTAACTATAAGATTAAAACATTATTCAAGTAAAAAGGAGTGAAATTTGGGTTTAAAATCAAACCGTAAGATTTTTAGATTTTGAGAAATTAATCTAGGAATTAGAGTAGAAAAGGATGAAATCTCACATTAAATCCATAATATAATCAAGAAAATAAATGTTAATCTAGCTTTCCAAATTTCCACAAACTTCACTTTTAAGCTCTTACACTATTTTTGGGTTTAACTCTCAAGAGAAAAGGTGAAAGAATGAACAAAATGGGTAAGAAAAGGGGCTATTTATAGCACACCAGCAAAGCTGGAAAATCAGCTTTTTAAGTCCAAAAAAAGGATTTCGACAGGGTGCCTGGGATTTGTTTGGTGCCTGATATATGTAAACGAATAATGCACTCACACTAAATTCGATGCTCCGAACTTAATGACGATATCATATTTTCAAAAGTATATCGTTTTCACAGAGTTTACCCCTGAAACCCGAAATCACAATATTCCAAATCGAGGATCAAAATGAGATTTAAAAGTCATAAAATCCAACCAAATATGTTACCACTCCAAAATCAATGTTTTGGATGCATTGGCAAAGTTGAATTTTTTATCTGAGGTTCTTTCAACCAAATGTGGGACCTACACTCATATTTCTAATTTTTCCAAATTTTCGACCAATAGGTCTAAATGAGCTCGGGTGTATCGGGACCCGAACCAAAGGTCTACTTAGCCTAAAATTAATATTCCGGAGCTGCTGGCGCAGTTCGTTCATCCATTCATTGCATGGATCAAAAGATAACCACACAGGTCTATAATAAGGCTCTCGAAGCCACCAAAAATCATAATATTGCACAAATGGTACCAAAATGCATTGAAAATCATACCAATCACCCCATACCCCAAAAATACCATAATGTAACTGCAAGGAGGGGTAAAATAGTCAAATCATACAAAATCATAAATTTCGCATATTTTATCAAATTTTTAGGTCGTTACATCATCCACCACTATAAATTTAGTTTGACCTCGAACTAAGGCAAGGAAATACCTGAATCAACGAAGAGTTGGGTATAAGAACTACGCATATCAGACTTAACCTCCCAAGTAGCCTCATCTATAGGTCAATGTCATCACTGAACCTTAACTACAGGGATAACTTTAGAGCGCAACCGCCTAACATCTCTAGCCAAAATGGAGACTGGCTCCTCAACAAAAGGCAATCGCTTATCTAACTGAACCGACTCCCAATGAATGACATGAGACTCATAAGGAATGTAACAGCGAAACATAAAAACATGAAAAACTAGATGAACAACTGATAAATCTAGATGTAAAGCTAAATCATAGATCACATCACAAATGATCCAAAAAATCTCAAATGGACAAATACACTTGGGGCTAAACTTGCCCCTTTCCCTAAACCTTATCATACCTTTCATGGGTGAAACTCTAAGGAAATATGATCACCAACACCAAATCTCAAGGCACAAAGCCTACGATCTGCACAACACTTCTACCTACCCTGAGCCGCTCGAAGTATATCCTGAATGATTCGAACTCTATCCAAAGACTCACGAAGCAAGTCTGTACCTCGAGGTCTCACCTCTGAAATATCAAACCAACATACTAGCGAGTGACAACTCCTACCATACAATGCCTCAAAAGGAGATATATCAATACTGAAATAGTAGCTATTATTATATTCAAACTTAGCTAAAGACAAATGCTGCTCTCACTGTCCACCAAAATCCATCACATAAGCGTGGAGCATATCTTTCAAAACCTAAATAGTCCGCTCTAGAGAGAAACATTGTGCTAAGATCAACTCGAGTACCCAAATCATCCTGAAAAGTCTTCCAAAAGTGAGATGTGAATATAGAACCTCGATCTAAAATAATAAACACCAGCACACCATACAGATAGATAATCTCACAAATATAAATACGGGCCAACATCTCAGTACTAAATGAGACTTAAATCTAAAATAAAATGAGCTAACTTGGTCAATCGATCCACTATGACCCAAACACTATCATAACCACAAGATGTGAGAGGCAAACAAATCATAAAATCCACTATGATCCGTTCCTACTTGTACTCGGGAATGGGTAACCTCTGAAGCAAACCACCCAGTCTCATATGCTCGACCTTTACCTGCTGACAACATAGGCAACGAGCCAAAAAATCTGCTATATCTTGCCTCATACCATCCCACCAGTAGTGTGGTCTCAAATAACGCTACATCTTAGTCACTTCAAGATGGATAGAGTATCTGGAACAATAAGCCTCTTCCAATATCAATCTAATCCAATCACCCACTCTCGACACACAACCTCTGGCCTCAATTCTCAAAACTCTATCTGAATCAAGTAAGGCTTCCTTAGCCTCGCCACTCAACACCTTATCTCAAATCAACCTCAAACTAATATCATTAAACTGATGAGCTCGGATATGCTTTATCAAAGAAGATCTAGCCTCCACAAATGCCAAAACACGCCCAGGTCTCAAAATATCAAGCATAACCATCTAGTTAACTAAAGACTGAACCTCTAAGGCTAAAGGACTCTCCTGGGTCAAAAGATGAACCAAGATACCCATGCTAGTCCACTTCCGGCTTCAGGTATCCACAACCACATTAGCCTTGCTCGGATGGTAGGGACTAGTCAAGTCATAATCCTTAAGCAACTCAAGATAATGACGCTGCCTCATATTAAGATCTCGCTGGGTGAAGAAGTACTGAAGGCTACGATGATCTGAGAAGATCTCACAATGTACTCCATACAAGTAGTGCCTCCACAACTTCAAGGCAAACACAACTGTGCATAATTCCAAATCATGGGTAGGATAATTCCTCTCATGAGGCTTCAACTCATGAGATGCATAAGCAATCACCTTGCCCTCCCGCATCAACACAACACCCTATTAAATACCTGAAGCATCATAAAACACGATAAAACACCCTACTTGGGCATAGTCAATATAGGAGCTAAAGTTAACAAATCCTTAAGCTTTTGAAAGCTCACCTCACAAGAATCAAATCACTAAAAATAAATCTTCTTTTGAGTCAACTTAGTTCACAGAGCTGCAATAAATAAGAAACCCTTAACAAAATGGTGATAATAACCAACCAAGCCAATAAAACTTTGAATCTCGTTGGGCGAAGTAGGTCTATCACAATCATGAACTGCTACAACCTTGGCTTGATCAACCATGATACCTTTCTTTGTCACCACATAACCTAGGAAAGAAAAAGACTCCAACCAAAACTCACACTTGGAGAACTTAGCATACAACTTCTCATCCCTCAATCTCTGAAGCACAATCCATAAATGCTCCTCATGCTTAGTCTTACTTTTAGAATATACCAATATATCATCTATAAATACAATAGCAAAAGAGTCGAGATACGGTCAAAACACCTGATTTATTAACTCCATCACCGTGGCTAGGGCATTGATCAACCTAAAGGACATGACCAAGAACTCATGATGACCATATCGAGTATGAAAAACTATCTTGGGAATATCCAAATCTCTAATCCTCAACTGGTAATAACAGGACCTCAAATTAATTTTTGAAAATGTGACAACATCCTGAAGCTGATCAAATAAATCATTAATGCGAGAAAGAGGATACTTATTCTTAACCGTCACCCTGTTCAACTATCGATAATCAATACACATCTGCATAGAACCATCATTATTCTTCACGAATAAGATAGGTGCACCACAAGTCAATTCTCTAGGTCGGATAAATCCCTTATCCAATGGCTCCTGCAACTGATCTTTGAAATCCTTCAATTCGGCTGGGCTATCTTATAAGGAGGAATAGAAATGGGCTTGGTGTCGGCTCAATATTAATAGTAAAATCAATATTATGATTAGGAGGAATACCATGCAAATTTGTAGAAAACACATACATAAACTCACGAACAACACAGATAGAATCTAAGGAAGAAGGTGAAACAACACTAGTATAGAGAATATGAGACAAATAAAGTAAACATCCCCTCTTAATTAATAGATGAACCGAAACATAAGATATGACCCTCTTGGGTCCCGAATGAAGCACACCCTTCTAAGATATCCTTGGTACACCCAGCAAAGCTAAAGTCACAGTCTTCGCAAAAAATCTAAGTCATCATGATACGGAGCCAACCAATCCATACCCAAAATAACATCAAAATCAACCATATCTAATATAAGCAAATCTACCCATCTCACGGAATGAAAAAAGGTCACGACACAAGATCAGTGCACTTGATCCACCACTAAAAAAATCTCTTACAGGGGTAGATACACAAATAGGAATGACAACAGGATCACTAATAAAATCAAAACCTAAAGTAAAATATATAGACATAAGAGGAAAGTCGATTCGAGATTAAATAACACAGATGAAAATCTAAAATAAATAGGGATGATACCTGTGATCACAACATCTGAAGCCTCCGCCTCTGGTCTAGCGGGTATAACATAACACTGACCACGACCATTAACTGGCTGAATAGCCTCGCGACCACCATCACAGTTTCCACTACCTATGCCTTTCACACCTCTAGTAAAACCCTACCTCCCACAATTGAAACAAGAGTAGCTCTGAAAACACAAAGGGGAAAATCCTTGGCCACATGTCCAGTCTTATCACATACATAGAAAACTCTAAACTTGTCCTGATGGCCATCTTGTACCGCTGAACCAGAAAACCTAAGAGAACCTCTACAATCTCTGCCTTATGGAGTCTAACCTTTAAACTTACCAAAATAGCACACCTTCTTAGTTCCTCCTTGAGACGCTCGAGGAGTAGGTCCATGCATCCTCGCTTGACCCCCTATACTCTAAAATAACACCCAAATGCTACCATCTGTGTCGTGTATCCCTGAAGAGCAAGAGGCATAACAAGTCCAACTGGCTGAGATCCCATTTGAGGAGGTAACATAGATAAAGGCTAAACTGCCGATATTGGAACACCATGCTCAGATGGCGGTGCTGAAATAGGAATAAGAGTCAGGGCCTGAAGAGTACCCAAAATAGAAGCAGATGTAATAAGAGGATCCATACTCTGAACTAGAGGAACACCCAACATAACCAAAGAAGAACCCTCTAAACGGGTCAGCAAACGCACTAACAATCCCTATAACACCGGGGAAGACGAACTTTGAAGAACTAGGGTAGAACCCACACCTCCAACCTGCTCAACATGAGGCTTAGGGGAGAGTCCCCTAGCACTCCTCCTAGATGGGGATAATCCATGGGACCATCCACTTCCTCGAGTCTATCCACGACTCAAGGCTCGCCCTCTGTGTGAAGGCTATACATCTCTGATCATATATGTTACTATCCAAATTAGGGCCTGAACGTGACGGGTATCTCAAGTCCATCGAGGACCGGAGACCACCACTTTATCCTATTCCAACCTAACCAATATTTATATACATATATATATATATATTATCACAAGAGGACAAGAATCCAAAAGTCTAAATGGCATCAATATCAGAACCAATATCAAATGACAACTATAATACCCAAGTCCACAGTAGTCCAAAAAGCCTCTAACAAAATTGAGTACCAATAAAGGGCTGGGACATGCCCTCGACCATAACCAAAACTAATCTGAAATAAAGTCTAAGAAAAAAGAAACCAACCAAGAAATGAAGACTTTCGAAGGATGAAAGCTCACCACTTCAAGTCAATGCTTGAACAATCCACGAACACATGATCACTGCGCGGGAAAGGTAGGTTTGCCTTTGGACCCTACATCGCATAGGGATACAACATCAAAAGATGGTTAGCGGTTGGAGCACTAGCTTGTAACTCAAGGATAAAAGAGTAAGGTAATCCCAAAACCATCGTATGAAAACCAGTAAAACCAATACACAATATCATATGCACAACATAAATATATATCATATGCCGGGAAAAGGGAACAAGGGAACAAGGCTTAATATGAATTTTAAAACATTAACCTGGACTGTGTAGCTTGATCGTCCTAAAACTACCCACGGGCTATATAGATTCAGCTCACCCTACTGAAAGGGACCAGTGCGTGTTAGCTGCATGACTAGAGAGAAAGAACCTGAGATGTCTAATACATTCCTAAATATAAAGTGTGACATCATGCACATGGTCATCAAGATCATCCTCACATTGGCAAATATGAGTTTCTAATATCAGTACCCCCGGGACCTCTACCTTACATGAATTTGCTACACAACCCCCTTTAAGCCATATTCAAATTATTTACATATTCCCAACCATTTACTAATGAGTCTTTTACTTAGGCATTAACTGTTGGTTTCGTTATACCAAAATTAGAGCTTGCAAGTCTAGTACCTTATGCCATATAAACCATTAAACCAAATTAGAGTCCACTTTTTCCAATTAAACCAAAACCATTTATAATCAAACCATGGCTACCAAGGACTTTCCAAAACCAAATAAAGCCAACCAAACCAATTCATGTTTCTTTAACCATTTAGGCAATGCAAAGATTCAAAAATATCCAAACTATATATTAAAATTATAATGACAATTTCACAAACTGTTTGAGGGCATATAATTTCCAAGACCAAATTCAAGTAATTTGGAAAATCCATGGTACCCCAAAATTCAATTTACCATTCCCATGCACCCCACCATATTCACAAACATTAATAAAGCATGATTGTTTCATAATAAACCATGGAAAGTCAAGTTAAAGACCAATCATGTCCGATGCCCTTAACTAAAACAAAACCCACATCAAAACCAGGAATTTAATATCAATTTCTGCCATTAATGAAATTATAAATTCAAGGGGAAAAGGTAAATGCCTTAAACATAAGAGATTTGGAAAGAGATTCAAAGCTTGGATCCCAAAAGTTGAACGTACGGTGAAATCCTTGGCCTTCTTGGGGGTTTTTGAGGAAAGAATGAATTTGGGGATATATTTCCTATTAAAATTGAAGTAAAGGGGTTTTATAATGCTTAAGGATCGTGCTTAAGTGGAAACACCCTTTTGGCCCCCGTCCCTTTTAATAACTAACAAAACAGCCGCTGAGAATCAAGGGTCCGTAGTACGGACCTCATCGCAGAGGCCCAACCTTTGTGTCACAGACCCTATCGCAGAGCACAACCTTTGAGTCACCGAGGCTAGTCTCCGTGATAGCCTCTGTGGTATGCTGCTATCGCGGAAGTTTGCTGCTGCTGGGCTCCAAAATCACCCCGAAGCCTGTCCAAAAATTTTGAAACTCATCAGAGCAACCTATTTAACATCCCTAAAGATAATTTGGGTAAAAAATTGACATTTCAACCACGAGAAGGCCAACATTAAATTGCTTAAAATTTGAGGGTGTTACGTTATCCCCCCTTAGGATCATTCATCCCCGAATGATGAGCTAGGACATATTTTACATGAGAATAACCAAAATATACCATAATTAAAAGATAGATCCAAATAACAACAAGAAAGAACGAAATTCATACCTCAAACTTTTTCTCCCGACTCATAGATTAAAAATGGATACTTGGACTTCATACCTCCTTCTGCTTCCCAAGTTGCTTCTTCTACTTTATGATTTCTCCAAAGAACCTTTACTAATGATATATCTTTAGTTCGCAACCTACGAACTGTCTATCCAAGATCTCTACCGGAACCTCTTTGTAAGACAGGGAATTTTAGACACCAACATCCTTAATAGGCACCACCAAGGAAGGATCACCCACGCATTTCCTTAACATGGACACATGAAACATAAGGTGAATGAGACCTAGACTTGCAAGTAATTCCAACTCATAAGCAATATTTTCCACTCTCTTCAAAATCAAATAAGGACCAATGTAACAGGGACTGAGTTTCCCCTTCTTCCCAAAATACATCACTCTATTCATGGGAGACATCTTTAAGAACACACAATAACCCACATCAAACTCCAACTCTCTTCGCCCATCTTAAGCCAATCTTGGACCACCTTAAACTTTTCTATATCTTGGTGAACTAAATCAGGACCGAACTACTTTGCTTCACTAACTTCGAACCATCCGATAAGAGATCTACACCTCCTACCATACAATACCTTAAACAGGGCCATACCAATGCTAGTATGATAACTATTATAGTATGGAAACTCTACAAGAGGAAAGTGGTCAACCCAACATCGAGAATACATACAACTCTGCCTAGTAGCCTATTCACATCGAGAACACATAACCTCACTTGGTACCTTAAGACACCATCACCACCAATCTCAAAAACCATGACCTTCTGCTTACCCATATCATCCTTGATTTATATCAAAATAGGATCCAACACCTGTTTCTCCTTTACCTCAGCACGAAGAGACAACTTTACCACCTCTTCCACGAATACCCCACCATCCTCAAACTCCAGGAGACGAACTCCAACATTAGACAAACAGTGAATATCCTTCATTAAGTCCTACTTCTCGTCATCTATATGAGACTAAATCCCTATAGATAACCTACGAAGAGCATCAACAACCCCGTTGGCTTTACTTGGGTGATAGTGAAGACTCATATCATAGTCTTTGAGTAACTCAAGCCATTTTCTTTGCCTAAGATTCAACATCTTCTGGGTGAAGACATAATGTAGGCTCTTATGATCTGAAAAGATGTCAACATGGACCCCATACAGATAATGCCACCAAATCTTCAATGCAAATTCCACAACTAAAAACTCTAAATCATGAGTCGAATAATTCTTCCCATGAACTTTTAAAACCTAGAAACATACATTACCACCTTGCCAATCTACATTAAAACACAACCAAGTCCCATACGGGATGCATCACATTGAACCATAAAGCCATCACTATCCTCGAGCAGGGTTAAGACCGAAGCTAAAGTCAACTTATCTTTCAACTTTCCAAAACTTCCCTCATAATCATCAAACCACAAAAAATTCACCTTATTTTGAGTCTACCTAGTCAAAGAAACAACAATAAATGAAAAGCCGACCACAAACTTCCTATAATAACCTGCTAAACCCAAAAATCTTTGAATATCGGTTGGAGTCGTGGGTCGAGGCCACTTCTTGACCACTGTATCTTTCTGAGGATCCACCATAATACCCTCACTAGAAACGACATGACCCAGGAAAGTAACAACATTCAACAAAAACTTACACTTCAAAACATAATATACAATTGTTGATCTTATAGGGTCTGTAACACAACATGGAGGTGATTGGCATGATCCACCTCACTCTTCGAATACACCAAGATTTCATCAATGAATACAATCACAAACAAGTCTAGAAACTAATGGAATACCCGGTTCATGAGATCCATAAATGCCGTAGGGGCGTTGGTCAAACCAAAAGACATAACCAAGAACTCAAAATGCCCATATCAAATGAAAGATAGTCTTAGGGGTATTCTCCTACCTAATCTTTAGTTGATGATAGCCCGAACGAAGATCAATCTTAGTGAAATACTTAGACCTCTAACGCTGGTCAAACAAATCATTAATCCTAGGAAGAGGGTACTTATTCTTCACTGTCACCTTATTTAACTGGCAGTAATCAATACACATCCAAAGAGAACCATCTTTCTTATGGACGAAAAACATGAAAGAACCCCATGGAGACACACTAGGGAAAATAAAACCCTTGTTAAGAAGATCATTCAACTTCTCCTTGAGTTCCTTTAACTTATCCAGAGCCATTCTATAAGGAGGGATAGAGATAAGATGAGAGTTCAAAATAAGATCAATCCTAAAATCAATTTTTCGATCAGGAAGGATACTAGGAAGATCATCAGGGAATACCTCAGGAAATTCACTAACCAACGGAATGGATTGTAACGAAGGACCTTCCAAATTAAAATCTTTAACCCAGACAAAATGATAGAGACACCCCTTGGAAATTAATTTTTGGGCTCTAAGATATGATATGAACCTCTCCTTAGGCACTAGGAAACTCCCTTCCCACTCAATAATCGGATCATTAGGATATTTAAAGATGACCTTATGGGTTCGATAATCTAAGAAGGCATAACACGAGTTCAAGAAATCCTTCCCTAAAATAATATCAAAATCTATCTTGTCTAATTCAAATAGATCCACCAAAGTTTCCCTACCACTAACAGATACCATACAACCCCTATAGATTCTCTTGGAAACCATAGAGTCACCCACCGAGGTAGAATTGGAAAAGGGTTTGAAATACACTTGGGGCCAAAACCAAAATGCACAGCCATAAATAGGGTCACATAAGAAAGAGTAGACCCCAAATCAAGGAAACAATACACATCTCGAGAGAAGAGTTTCAACATACTAGTGACGACATCAGGTGATGCCTCAGACTCCTAAAGTATAATAAAAGCACATAGACCATTCTAGCCAGTGCCAATACTAAAAGTGGCAACCCTAGGTACATGACTGATGACGTGTAAACCAGAATATTATTAGCCCCTGAAGAAACTTTTCCCCTAGGGTAATCCTTCAGCATATGTTCCGGATGGCCACAAACAAAATACCAATTCTTTCCCTCCTTATAGAAACCACGATGCAACCTACCATAAAATTTATAAGGGGGATATTATGGAGCTGACTGGGCCCCACTGGCCTAAGATTGGGAACCTTGTGCCCTATAACTATCACCATTCTAAAAACGACAATCACTAGAAGACCTTGGATAAGGAGCACTAGCCATCGAATAGGAACCCAAATTGTCCCACTTCTTCATAGACCACTTTTTACCATCTCTACCACTCTGCTGCTAGCTTCTACCTTGATCCGAATACTGAAACTTTTTACTCTGCCTCTCCCCCATCTATGCCTATTTCTTCTTCTCTTTCTCAACTTACTGTATCTATACCACAAGTCTAGAGATATTCATGTCCTATTTATCAAGGCAACCTTGCTCTACAAAATCAACTAACGAGACAAACCAAAAGAAAATTTCCTCATTCTAGTCCTCATGCTAGACAATAGCTCAGGAGCATATCGGGATAACTGATGGAATTTCTAAGCATACTCCTTTACTGTTATCCTCTCTTTCTACAAATTCACAAAGTGCTCCACTTTTGCCTCCCTCAACTCCCGAGGAAAGAAACGATCAAAAAAAGCACTAGAGAAATCATCCAATAAGGCAAACTCAGCATCATCACCCCTAAGATGCTCCCACTCTTCGTACCATTTGTACGCCACATCCTTCAACTGATAAGCAGCAAATTCCATACCCTCTACATCAGTAGTATGCATAATCCAAAAGATCTTCTCGATCTCATTAATAAAACTCTGCGGATCCTCCTCAACCATAGTACAAGAAAAAGTAAGAGGGCTCAACCTCATAAACTGGGTAAATCTAGTGGCCTGAGAAAAACTCACAGCAATACCAGCAGAACCCATCTGACATGACTGTGATGTCACCAACTAGGTTAATAGATGAATAGACTAGCATAATTTGGTATTAGTAATATCTCCCTGAGGTGGCTGAGTCTGAGTACTACCAGCTGGAGAGGGATCAGTGGGTATAGGTAGAATTCTATGAGAATAGTCAAAAGATGCGACCCTAGATCGAGTCTAAACCCTAGAAGTAGGATGAGCTCCATCCCCATAGGCCCCAAATAGGAAAGACGAGTCTTCACTAACATCAGATCATATGGGAGGCATGATCTAAAAGGTGAACAAATGAGAATTAGAGATATTTAAGACCTTAAACTCTATAGCCCAAAAATAGACAACGAGAAAGGGAAACATTCCTAAATGCCTTGTAGCCTCTCCCTTATAATTGTGGCGTGCTACACACCCATAAAATAAAATCTACTTAACAAGACTTGTGGACACCCCATGACACCAAAAACTAGGCTTTGATACATACTTGTCCGACTTGAACCAGGGCCTGGCCATGACAGTTATCTCAAGTCCATCGAGGACAAGAGACCACCCCCTTAGCCTATTCTAACCTAACTAATATATATATATACATATATATATACATATATATATACATATATATATACATATATATATACATATATATATACATATATATCACAAGAGATGATAGGTGAATCTAAAAGTTTAAATGACATCGATATCTAGAACCAGTATCAAATGAGGAACTATAATATCTAATTCGATAGTAGTCCAACAAGCCTCTAAGAAAACCGAGTACCAATAAAGGGTCGGGACATGCCCCTGACCATAGCCAAAACCAATTTGAAATAAAGTTTTAAGACAAAAGAAACCAAACTTGAAATGAAGACTTTCGAAGAATGAAAGCTCACCATTTCAAGTTAATTCCCGAACAATCCACGAACACCTAATCACTATGCGTGAAAGGTAGACTTATCTTTAGACCCTTCATTGGATGGGGATACAACGTCTGAAGATGGTTAGCGATTGGAGCACTAACATGTAACTGAAGGATAAGGGAGTAAAGTAATGCCAAAATCCATCATATGAAAACTAGTAAATCCAATGCCCAACATAAATATATATCATATGCCGGGATAAAGGAATAAGACATAACATGAATTTTAAAACATTAACCTGGACTGTGTATCTTGACCGTCCTAAAACCACCCACGGGCTATATGGGTTCAGCTCCCTCTACTGAAAGGGCCCCAGTGCATGATATCCGTATGACTGGAGAGAAAGAACCTGAGATGACTAGTACATCCCTAAATATAAAAAGTGACATCATGCTCCTGGTCACCAAGACCACCCTCACATCAGCAAACATGAGTTTTGAGTGTCCGTCCCCCTGGGACGTCTACCTTCCACAACTTTGTTACACAACCCCCTTTAATCCTATATAAAAATTATTTACACATTCCCAACTATTTACCAAAGAGTCTTTTAATTAGGTACTAACCGTTGGTATTGTCATATCTAAATTAGATCTTGCAAGTCTATTACCTTATGCCATATAAACTATTAGACCAAATTAGACTCCACTATTTCCAATTAAACCAAAACCATTTATAATCAAACCAGTTGACGTTGAAGACAAAGAAATAGGGGGTGGGGAAAGGGCACAAAAAACTTTACTAAGTAAGTTGTCTGTCAGTCCTCGTTGGTTAATTATGGCTGCACCATCTGCTCACTAATCCCTCCTCTTCCCCTTTCTGAATCAACTTATCCTTGCGCTTACCACTTCTAAAAACTTGCGAGCGAGTGTCGATCGCTCTTTTTCCTGGGCAAGAGTCCATTACCTTAACCCGTACTGATGAGAATTTGACTCCATGAGAAATTGAACAAAAGGCTGCTGAATTAGGTGCTGCTTCGGACTAGCCCATAGAGCGGTGCCATGGTCACCAAGGCCTTTCCAAAACCATATGAAACCAACAAAAATAATTCATATTCCTTTAACCATTTATGCAATGCAAAGATTCAAGAATAGTCAAACTATATGACAAAATTATTTTCAATGGAAATTTCATAAATAATTTAAGGGCATATAGTTTTCAAGACCAAAACCAAGTATTGGGGAAATCCATGGTACTCCAAATTCAATTTACCATTTCCATGCACCCTACTATATTCACAAACATTAATAAAGCATGATTATTTCATAATAAACCATGAAAAGTCAAGTTAAAGACCAATCATGTCCGATGCCCTCAACTAAAACAAAACCCACATCAAAACCAGGAATTTAATATCAATTTATGCCATTAATAAAATTATAAATTAAAGGGACAGAGTTAAATGCCTTAAACACAAGAGAATTGGAAAGAAATTCGAAGCTTGGAATCTAAAAGTTGAATGTACGGTGGAATCCTTGGCCTTCTTAGGTTTTTGAGTTAAGAATGAATTTGGGGATATATTTTCTCTTAAAACTAAAGCAAAAGGGGTTTTATAATGCTTAAGGGTCGTGCTTAAGCAGAAACACCCTTTTGTCCTTCGTTCCTTTTAATAACCAATAAAATAGCCACTGAGAATCAAGGGTTCGTGGCATGGACCTCATCGCGGAGGCCCAACCTCTGTGTTGCGGACCCTATCGCGGAGCACAACCTCTGCATCATGGAGGCTAGTCTCTATGATAGTCTTCGTGGAACATCTCTATCATAGAGGCTTGCTGCCTTTGGGGTCTGAAATCACCTCGAACCCCGTTCAAAAATTTTGAAACTCATCCGATCTACCTATTTAACATCCCCGAACATAATTTGGGTCAAAAATCAACATTTCAAGCACGAGAAGGTCAAAATTAAATTGCTCAAAATTTGAGGGTGTTACAACACGACCTAGTTGACACCATCTGTGCAGAAAGAGTGAAACACAACTCTAAATAAGGGGTATGAAAGAATTATGCATGATAAGGAATGAAATTAGGAAAATTTGCATAAAGACATCCTATAGCCTCTCAAAGTTAGATACCGACGTCTACATACCGGTCTGCGAGACTCTATTTGACATCCCGTTCTTACACCGTTGAGATCAATGAAACCAAATGGGCTATGATATCAATTTGTCACGACCTAAAAACCAAGGGTCATGATGGAACTTGTCGCGGTGTACTTTGACAAGTAAGCCTATCATCCAAACTGATACACAAAGGGAAAAAATAGAAATACCCCAAGGTAAGGCTTCTAGAATGAAGCCAAACCACACAAGTATGATAAATGCGGAAGGAAAATAATCAACAACACAGCCATAACTCCCAAAACTTGGTGTCAATAGTTTATGAACTACTAATACAACCATGAGTCAAATATATCAGAAATACCCACATAGGGTCAACATTTGTCTACGAATACAAATAAGGGCATAAATACTATAGAAAGATAGATGTGAAATTTGTATGCATGAATGTCCAACTGCTACCTTGAGTAAATATGATGGTGCTCAAAATTAAACAATCTGAGGAACACTTGAGCTAGGACCTACACTGAAAGGGCACAGTAGGTGTGAGTATAGTCCACTTGTACTTAGTAGGTACCATAGGATGACCAAGTAGAGTAGTAAATAAATCATACAAAATATACACTAAAAGCACATCACATGCAATAAGAAAATGTCCTACAACGGTAGCCCACACTGCTTGCACTAACATTTCTATAATATCCACACATAATAATACAACAACACACAAGATAGGGATACAAACACACAATATCATATACAAGCAGAATAAAAGAGGAACATGTATAATTAAGATCATCGAGTACAAATAAAGTAAGATAGAATAAGTAGACATTAACAAGTCATGATATAGAACAAATAGATAGATGACGAGTCAATATGGCAATATAAGCACAACATAAACACAATAAAGAAAGTGCAATGTATATGATGATGATAATGATGATGATGATGATGATGATGATAATGATAAGGATGCATGAGGTTGGCACACAACTTTGAGGTTAGAACATAGCCTTAAGTTTGGCACACAACCTCGGGTTTGGTACACAACCTTGGGTTTGGCACACAGCCTTGGGGTTGGTGCACAACCTTTGTATTTCTTGTATTTCCAGTGTTTCTAGTATTTTTGGTGTTTCTAGTATTTCAATATTTCAAGTATTTCCAAAGCACATACATAACTTAAGACACAAATCCAGTACACATACATGAAAAGTTGTAAATATAAATCAATAAAAAAAAAAGAAAAATGATGCATATGATGACATGAGAATGAAGATGCAATGTTCACAAACATAAAAAATGAGTATTTCCATAACCAATCTACACGGTGTATTTTTCACAACCCTTCCATATGATGTATTTCCACCATCAACCATAATGTTACTATTACAAAACCATGTGTTCCAAAACATATATATATATATATATGTATATGCCAAAGGCACCACAATAGGCATTTCTAACAACACAATACAATTATTCATATGTATTCCAGGCTATCAACATCAGATAAGACCCCGCACTATCACACATATCACAAGATATCTCGGATTCAACAATTACATCACATTAAGGCTCCCACATGGGCACAACATATAGATAGAAATATTTCATGATTAGTTCCCACTATTAACATGCATTTTGTACCAATATTTACCACTCAACCCAGTCTGAAAGAGTTAAGATATAACCTATCTTGAATTCCGAGACCAATCCACTATACTTCAAACCCATAATATTACTTTCCATGTAAGATCCCAAAATCAACTAAAATTGAGAAATATAGAACCTACGCATCAAAACAAAGCCAACGATACCCATATTGCCTACTTTTAGTTTGGGATCAAAATAGACTCCCAAAATGAGTTTTTGAAAAAGAAGGGTAAAATTATAAGTTTACTTTAAAAATGTGTTTCCCATATTTTTAGAAATCTACAGCTAAAAACCCAAGTCAAATCGAGTAAAAATTGAGGTTAAAAAAAACTTAAAACTATTTTAAGCTCTACCGAATAAAATCTTTGAAATCCATCTTAAAATAAAGAATCAAAGTTGTTTTGAAGGTTAAATTGATGAAAAACTAATAATTATAAGATTAAAACATTACTTAAGTGAAAAAGAGTGAAACTAGAGTTTAAAATCAAGTGCTAAAATTTTTTGGGTTTTGAGAAATTAATCAAGGAATTAGAGTAGCAAAGGATGAAATCTCACCTTAAATCTGTAATATAATCAAGAAATAAATGTTAATCTACCTTTCCAAGTTACCACAAGATTCACTTTTAAGCTATCACATTATTTT
This sequence comes from Capsicum pubescens, assembly GCA_030864215.1. Lineage (NCBI taxonomy): Eukaryota > Viridiplantae > Streptophyta > Magnoliopsida > Solanales > Solanaceae > Capsicum > Capsicum pubescens. The sequence goes on from CM061548.1 coordinate 242,370,617, forward strand.
AGGGTTTAACTCTCAAGAGGAAAGATGAAAGAATGAGCAAAATGGGGGCATGAAAAAGGGCTATTTATAACACACCAACAAATCTAACAAATCAACTTTCAAAGTCCAAAAAAGGGACTTCGACGGGGAGCCCAAAATTCGTTCGGAGTTGTATATACTAAAATGAATTATGAAAACATTCTAAATTGAATGCTTTGAACTCAATGGCGATATCATATTTTCTATCCGAGGTCGTTTCGATCAAATGTGACATGACTCGACCCCGGGCCTTGTCGTAATGGGAATCCCAAATCCAACCACCTATATCCAGCCTTAGGTGGGCTGAATTTCTAACATATGGCAAGATAGCATTATTTTTCTCATTATGACTCTACGATAGGGTCACAATCGTGACCGACCCAACCGAGTCCAACCGTACCAAACCAATTGCCCAACCATACCAACCCAAACCATAGGCCATAAACCAGGCCATAACTAAAGAGAATACCAAAATATAATATGATAATCAATCCCAAAATATAATAGGATGGAACCACTAACAATATCATCCAAGGGTGTAAGCCCCAACACCAATACCGATGCCAAGGCAAACACCAATACCGATCCCACCCGTACGACCCCCAGAAGTACCATAAATCCTCTATCCAAAAGAGTAAAAAAATTTGGTTGGGGCATGCCCCCACTATGGCCAAAACCAATATCCAGAATAAAGTCAAAACGTCTAATAATATCCATAACATGAAATGATGCCTTTCAAAATGATGGAAGCTTATCACTTCAGTCCAAATGGTGATACCGAATCTGCATGATAAACAAGAGGAGTAGAATCACTGTTTCCTGCATAGCATGGGTATACAACCTCCTGTAGATGGGGTTAGCGAGTGACTGCTAGCATGAATCTCAGGATAAGAATAAAATAATACCAGTTATAAAAATACCTAAAACTATCCATAATGCATACAACCATACATATATATGTCGGGAAAGGGAACCAGGTTTATCATGCATTAAAAACCTTTACACCTGCACAGTGTAGCTTGGCCGTCCTAAACCACCCATGGGGTATATAGGTTCAGCTCCCTCTGCTAAAAGGGCCCCAGTGCATGTAGCCGTATGACCAGGCAATATCCCATGGGATGACTAGTACATCCTCAATATAAAATGTAACACACTCACACGGTCATCAAAACCCCTCATATCGGCAAATATGAGTTTTAGGTTCTGGTCCTCCCGAGACCGCCACTTTCCACAACTTTGATACACACCCCTCCACTAATGCCCAATTAAAACTAGTTTCCAAATAACAAAACCATTATCCATTTTTTAACTAAGGCCAATATTAGTGGTAATCTATACCACCCTTTACTTGCAAGTAATATCCATAGCCAAACTATTTAGGTTAAGGGGACCTTAGGTGCCCTTCAAATTACCATATTAAATCCACTTGGGAGACTTCCATGTTCTCCACAAGCATAACTATTTGGCCTTTACCCTTTTAAAACCATTTAAACCATGTATAAATCCTTTATCAAGTTTAAAACTTGTAAGAGTTCCATTAAAAGAAGTCAATGCAATGAACATATCTTTATAACTATTTTATCAAACACCTTGGGGGCATAATATAACCAAAACCAATTCCAAAGACCATTAAACTATTACTATGCAATCCAATTGTCCAAAACCACCATTAATGCATATAGAAGACTAATTAAACCCATAGGAAACCATAACCAAGCATTCAATATCAAAACCCCCAAATAATAATTGTATGCCATAATCATGAAATAGTAAAATAATGAAATGAATCATATAAACCATGCCTTTAGTTGAAATTACAATAAGGGAAGAAAATCATGCCTTGTATCGAAGAATTGATGGAAAGAAATAACCAAGACAAGCCCCAAGCAATCCACAAGATGAAACCCTAGCCTTCTTGCCCCAAAAGCTCTTGAGAGAATTATGTAGTGTTTTGGAATAGTTTTTAAGTGCTAATGAATAGAATAATAAGGTAAATAGCCTCCAAAGTGTGTTATAAGTCATGTGTCCTTATTAGGGTAAGTAGGAAAATGTCTAGAATACCTCCACTTAAATCCCTTAAAAACCCATTGCAGGGATACGACTGACCCATATGAGTCATACCCTTCTATACGATTGGTACCTACCACTAGTATCCAAGCCTTAACCCTAGGATCAAACACTATCCAGTATACGACTCATCTGACCAAGTCGTAACCATAGAATATGATCCATACCCGTAACACGTATCAATGGAAGAATGAAATACCAGGAGGATCAAACACTACCCTTTATACGAGTCTAAGATACCAATCGTACCAAGCCCTATGATTCATACCCCAAGTCGTAACCATTCCAGTGACAAAAACCATCCCACCAAAAAACACTAGTCAACATATGAAAGGACCATATGACTCGTACCCTAGCATACGGATCGTACCCATAATCGTATTAGGTCTGGAGAACAGAATTCTAGGAAATTTTCTAAGGGTCAAAACCAAGGATGATTCAGTCTCCCCCACTAAGAACATTCGTCCCCGAATGACGAACAAGGTAGGGGTAACCACACACAGAGTCATTTGCATTATCAAACATCCCTTTAACAAAGTTTGAAAACAAAAAGGCAAAGATGTTAATCTTTCCTTTAACAAACTCAGAAAATAAAGATGTGTTCAAAAACACATACCCTCCACACGAATCCCAGGAGTAGAAAACATATGTGGATACTTGGACTTCATGTCCTCTTTTACTTCCCAAGTATCTTCTTCTACCTTATGGTTCTCTCCTTGAACCTTAATCGAAGCCACATCCTTGGTATGCAACTGATGAACTTGCCTATCTGATTTCTCAATCGGGACCTATTCATAAGACAAAGAATCCAAAATACCCAATCCTTCTAATGGAATAACCAAAGATGGATCACCAAGACAATTCCTCAACATAGAACATGAAAGTTCGAATGAATCAAACTTAAGCTAGATGACAACTTCAACTCATAAGAAACATGGCCAACTCTCTACAAAATCACATAAGGACCAATGAATCGAGTACCGAGTTTCCCCTTTTTGCCAAACTGCACCACTCCCTTCATGGGAGGCACATTAAGAGACACCCTATCCCCGACCTCAAACTCTAAGTCTTTATGCCTAACATTTGTATAGGACTTTTGGTGACTTTGGACAGCGTTAAGCCTATCTCGAATCACCTTGACCTTCTCTATCACCTGATAGACCAAATCTGGACCAAACATATCTGCCTCCCCAAGCTCAAATCACCCAATAGGAGATCTACACCTCCTACCACACAATGCCTCAAAAAGAGCTATACCAATACTCAAATGATAGCTATTATTGTAAGCAAACTCAACCAAAGATAGATGCTCAACCCAGTTGCCACCATAGTCAATTAGATAGGATCGAAGCATATCCTACAATGTATGAATTATTCTCTCCGTTTGCCCATCCGACATCGGATGGAAAAAAAATTCTCAAACAAACCTTAGTCCCCAACTTTTTCTGGAAATACCTCAAAAAACAAGACATAAAATACGTACCATGATTAGATATAATCAAAACAGGTACCCCATACAGCTTTACAATCTCTTGAAGATACAACCTTATGTAATCCTCAACCAAAAAGGTAGTCCGCACCGATAAGAAATGCGCAGACTTGGTCATCCTATCCATGATAACCCAAAGCAAATTATACTGATTACGAGACCGAGAAAGATCGGTAACAAAGTCCATATTGATCATTTTCCACTTTCATTCATGCAAATTAATTTCTTGATACAACCCTCTGGCCTTATATGCTCAACCTTAACCTGTTGACACACCATACACTTGGCCACGAAATCATCCATATCTCTCTTCATGCCATTCCACCAGTAGATCTCCTTGAGATCATGATACATCTTAGTTGAGATGGGATGAACAACATAGCGCGACTCATGCGCCTCAGCCAAAACCCTTTGTTGCAACCATCGACATCAGGAACATACAACCTCCATTGGTACTGTAAAGTACCATCACCACTACCTTTCGCCCACCAATATCACCCTTGATTCTCATTAAGACAGGATCCAACACTTGTTTTTATTTAATCTCTACACCAAGAGATGATTGAATCACTTCTTACACTATCACACCACTATCCTTAGAGTCTAAGAGAAGATCTCCAAGATTAGCCAAATGGTGAATATCCTTCACCAATTCCCACTTGGCTTCCTCCACATGAGCCAAACTCCCCATGTATAACCTGCTAAGCGCGTCAGGAACCACATTATCCTTATCTGGGTGATAGTGAAGACTCATATCATAATTCTTGAGAAGTGTAAGCCACCTCCTCTGCCTGAGATTAAGCTTCACCTTCCCATTCTGCATTAGCACATAACCAAGACCTACTTGAGATGTATTGCAACAAACTACAAACCCTTTATTTCCTTCCGACAAGGTCAGGATTAGAGCCGAATTCAACTTATCCTTCAACTTCTCAAAACTACCTTCACAAGCATCCGACCAAGAAAATTTAACCTTCTTCTGAGTCAACTTAGTCAAAGGAGAAGTTATCGAAGAAAAGCTTTCACAAAATAATACCCGGCTAAATCCAAGAAGCTCCAAATATCGAATGGAGTTGTAGGCCTAGGCCACTTCTTCAACACATCAACCTTCTGCGGATCCACCATGATCCCTTCACTAAATATAATATGGCCCAAGAAAGTCACAACATTCAACAAAAACTCACACTTAGAGAACTTGGCACCCTGCAATTGGTCAAATAAATCATCTATCCATGGGAGAGGATACTTGTTCTTGACCATCACCTTTGTTCAATTGCCTGTAGTCAATGCACATCGAAAGAGAACCATCCTTATTGCGTACAAACAATACCGGTGCACCCCACGGAGAAAGACTAGGACTAATAAACCACTTATCCAGAAGATCTTTAAGTTGCTCCTTGAGTTCCATCAACTCAGCCGAAGCTATTTTATATAGAGGAATTGATATTGGATGAGTGTACAGAAATAAATCAATACCAAACTCTATTTCCTTATCTGGAGGAACACCAGGAAGATCATTCAGAAAGACCTCTGGAAACTCATTAACCACCGGGACCAAAGACAAAGAGGGACCTTCTGAGTTAGAATCTTTAACCCAGACCAAGTGATAAAGACAACCCTTGGATATTAAACTCCGAGCTCTAAGATAAGAAATAAACCTCCCCCTAGGAGCTAAGGAACTACCTTCCCATTCTATAACTGGTTCCCTAGGGAACTTAAAGATAACCCTACAGGTCCGACAATCTATAAATATATAACAAGAATGCAACTAATCCATACCTAGAATTACATCAAAATCTACCTTATCCAACTTAAGCAGACCCGCCAAGGTCTGATTGCCACCAACAGATACCCCTCTATAGACTCTCTCAGCAATAATCGAGTCCCTGCCTATCCTTAAACTCTGCCTGCTTCCTCTTCTCATCCTCAACCTGCTGTATATGAATAGTCAACCTCAAGTTGTCTATATCTTTAATCAGCAAGGTAGTCTTGCTCTCTAGAATCAAATCCCTATTCAACCCAGAGGCGAACTTCCTCATTCTTGACCTCTATCATCCACCAAATTAGGAGCATACCTTTATAGCTGATGGAACTTCAAAGAATATTTCTTTACTGACATCCTTCCTTACCCGAGGTTCACAAAATCCTCCATCTTAGCTTTCCTTAACTCTTGAGAAAATAACTGATTTAAGAAGGCATTAGAAAAGGCCTCCCATAGGCCTTCCTCTTTTATATCACCTTTATCCCTGTCCTACTCCTCATACCACTGATAAGCAATATCCTTGAACCGATAAGTTGTAATGTTAACCCCCTCTACATTAGTAGACTACATCACCTGAAAGGCATTTTCCATCTCATCCAAGAAGCCCTGTGGATCCTCCTACACCTTTACCCCAGTAAAAGTTGGAGAACCCATTTTCATAAATTGACCAACCTTTGTGGACTTAGCAGACAAAGCACTAGATGCACCTCGCTTAGCTTGTACAACAACCAATTAGGAAATAATATAGATAGACTAACAAAATTCTGCGTTCATCACATTTCCCTGTGGGACCTAAGGAGAGCTAACCAGAATAGGAGGAACTCCAGTACCATCAGGAATAGTACCATGGGATCAAAGATGTACTCCAGACGTAGGACGTACCTCTTCAGCATTATCCCCGGATGAAAAGAAAAAAATTCTTTGTGTTCTAGATTTAGGAGGCATGATCTGAAAAATGAACAAATAAGGATTAGAGGAGATTCCAGGTTTGAGAACTCAAGCTTAGAGGTAGAATACTAAGAAAGTAAAACATTCCTAAATGTCTTACAACCTCTCTCTTATAAGTATGGCACACTTGATACCCCTAAAAGAGGTTCTACTCGACACGATTTTATGGACTTCCTAGTTGACCATGAACCTAGGCTTTGATACCAACTTGACCCAACTCGACCCCGGGCCTTGTCATAATAGGCATCCCAAGTCTAACTAGGACCAAGGACCGCCCCTTGTTGCCAAACCCAACCACCTATATCCAGCCATAGGTGGGCTGAATTTTGAACATATAACAAGATAGCATTATTATTATCATTATGACTCTGGGATAGGGTCACAACCGTAACCGATCCAACCGTACTAAATCAACCACCCAACCATAGACCATAAACCAGGCCATAACCAAAGAGAATAACAAAAAATAATATGATAATCAATGCAAAAATATAATAGGATGGAACAACCAACAATATTATCCAAGGGTGTAAGCCCCAACACCAATACCGATCCCACACATACCAACCCCTAGAAGTACCACAAAGCCTCTATCTAAAAGAGTAAATAAATTTAGTTGGGGCATGCCCCCAACCAAGGCCAAAACCATCCAGAATAAAGTCAAAATATCTAGCAATATCCATAACATAAAATGATGCCTTTCGAAAGGATTTAAGATCATCACTCCAGTCCAAATGCTTATATTAAATCCGCGTGCTAAATAGGAAGAGTAGAATGACCATTTCCTACACAACGTGGGTATACAATTGCTAGTAGATGGGGTTAGCGAGTGATCTCTAGCATAAATCTTGGGATAAGTACAAAATAATGCCAGTTATAAAACCATTCATAGTGCATACAACCATACATATATAAGTGTCAGGAAAGGGAACCATTCATAGTGCATACAACCATACATATATAAGTGTCAGGAAAGGGAACCAAGTTTATCATGCATTGAAAACCTTTATACCTGGGCTGTGTAGCTTGGCTATCCAAACTACCCACGGGCTACATGGGTTCAGCCCTCCTACTGAAAGGGTCCCAGTGCATGTAGCCATACGACTAGGAAATATACCATGGGATGAATAGTACATCCCCTAATATAAAATATGACATACGCATACCATCATCAAGACCTCTCATATTGGTAAATATAAGTTTCTGGTTTTGGTCCCCCCCAAGACCTCCACCTTCCATGGATTTTCTACACATCATGCCATTAATGCCCAATTAAAACTAGTTTCCAAATAACCAAACAATTATCCATTTATTAACCAAGTTCAGTATTAGTGGTATCATCATACCACCCCTTATTTGTAAGTAATATCCATAGCCAAACCATTTAGGTTAAGAGGACCTTAGGTGCCCTTCCAATTACCATATTAAATCCACTTGGGAGACTTTCATGTTCTCCACAAGCATAACCATTTATCCTTTTCAAACCATTTAAACCATGTATAAATCCTTTATTAAGTTTAAAATATGCAAGAGTTCCATTAAAAGAAGTCAATGCAATGAACATATCTTCATAAGCATTTAATCGAACACCTTGGGAGTATAATATAACCAAAACCAATTCCAAAGACCATTAAACCATTACCATGCAATCCAATTGTCCAAAACCACCATTATGTATATAGAAGCATAATTAAAACCATAGGAAACCACAACCAAGCATTCAATATCAAAACCCCTAAATAATAGTTGAAAACCATAATCATAAAATAGTAAAGCCATGAAATCAATCATATAAACCATGCCATTAGTTGAAATTACAATGAGGAACGAGAATCATGCCTTGTACTGAAGAAATGATGGAAAAAAATCACCAAGACAATCCCTAAAGTAATCTACAAGATGAAACCCTAGCCTTCTTTCCCCAAAATCTATGGAGAGAATTATGGAGTATTTTGGAATAGTTTCTAAGTGTTAATGAATAGAATAATAGCGTAAATATCCTTCAAAGTATGTTAGAAGTCATGGGTCCTAGTTAGGGTAAGTAGAGAAATTCCCAGAATACCCCTACTTAAATTTCTTAAAAGCCCGTAGAAGGGATGCGACTGACTCATATGAGTCATACCCTTTTATATGATTGGTACCCACCACTCATATCCAAGCCTCAACCCTTTGATCAATCACTGTCAGTATATGACTCATCCAACCAAGTCGTAACCACAACATACAATCTGTACCCATAACCCATGTCCCTGGTAGAATCAAAATACCAGGAGGATCAAACACCACCTTCCATACAAGTCCCTAATATGACTCGTACCAAGTCCTATGACTCATACCCCAGGTCGTAACCATTCCAGTAACTAAAACTATCCCACCAACTAACACTGGTAAACATATGACGTGACCATACTACTCGTACCTTAGCATACGACTCGTACCCATGAGTCGTATTAGGTTTAGAGAATGGAATTCTAGGAAATTTTCTAAGGGTCAAAACCCAAAATGTTTCAAAATATGGGGCCCACATCTATATTTCCAATTTTTCTAACTTTTTAACTAGCTGGTCGAAATGAGCTCGGGTGCATTACGACCCAAACCAAAGGTCTACCTAGCCTAAAATCAATATTCTGGAAATGCTACCATGGTCTGTTCAGCCATCCATCACATAGATCAAAATATAACCACATAAGTCCATAATAAGGCTCTCAAATCCACCAAAAACCATAATATAACATAAAGTATCAAAATGCATTGAAAACTATGCCAGTCATCTCCACACTTAAAAAAATACCACAATATAACTATAGGGAGGGGTAAAATAATCAAATCATGCAATCAAATTTTTAGGTCGTTACATCATGTGTTGAGAAACTAGTATAGATATATTTATCAAACACGTTTATTGTTATTATACATGTAACTAATAAAAGATAACTACATAACTATATCTTACCTATTTAGTGTTTATTTTGTCTTATTAGGTTGATATGAAATTCAACAAGCTTTAAACATTAATGTCGAGTCATTACACAAATATAGTTAAAGCTTTGAAAGAGCGATCTATTTTAGAGAATAAGGTAGTTAACATATCACAGGTTCCTGTCAATCAAGTCCATGAAAGTGAAAGTGATAGCCTTGATAAAAAGGTTACACTGATTAGACTCCAAATAAGAACAATATAAATAAACATTAAACATGATAATATTGTGGAAGATGGAGGAAAAATAAATAAAGGACAAACTGAAGGCCAAAGTGACAAATGTGACCACCAGGAAGAGGTAATATTAATATATAATGATAAATACGTGCACTGAAAGATTAAACAAATATATATATTGGCGTGACACAAAGTTAATGCATTATTGATAATCAATAGGATGTTGCTACTGCCGGTACATATAAGTTACTTAAAAATAAAGTTGTGGATACACATCTATCAATAACTACATTGGCTTTGGCTATTGAATCATTGACTACAATCATCCCTCATGAAATCACTAATAGTAAATTTTTTATTATAAATAATGCTCTTTCCAACTAGATTCCTGAGGCTAGGATATAGTTACCAAAGGAAAAAGAGACACCGGCTTAAAGAATTAGGCAGTCTTAAAAATATCCAAATACCTACACACCACTGAATTTAATTTCGATTCAAAGGGACAAACAGTAATTCAAACTAATGATTAGTTGAAGCATCCTTTCGAAGTTCACAAAATTTCTAGACCACATCATGTGAAAATGTTCTCAAAGTGGGCTTTTGAAAGCATATTCTAGCAGGTAAGGTTAATATAAAATATTTTCATAATAACATTTACATATATATATATATATATATATACTTACAAAAATCTACAATACGTATTCAAGAAAGAGAAGGATGAGCACTACACTGCCAAATACATTGAACTTCATTCAAAGCTTGATTTTGTTGTTGCAAGTCCATAGAGAAATAACTAATTTACTGCATGTCACAACCTACTACATGTTGAAATCATGAGTTATAGTTATATTATTAGAATATATTTGTGCCCTATATACCATGTCTCTTTTGTATGTCCTATATAACTGACTTACAAATATACCTGTCACAACCATCAAATACACATATGATAAATTTTTATTTTGATACATCCAACTAATTTACACATGTTTTGAAAATGATAGTCTAGTAATTATAGACACAAATATGCTATTATCTTAAAATCAATGTGCTTTAATTTCATGTTAGATTTTTTTATCTTACACCTTGATACACACTTAAATATTTATATTCTTGATATATTACTAATAAATATATGTATTATTTTTTCACGTGTACAAATGTTGAGCTCATCTAATAATATATTTGGCTTATGTATCAGATTCAAAATATATAATATACATAAGTGGGCCATTAATATTACATGAAATCATACTGATATATGTCAGATAATATGCACAACATATTAATGTAATATTCTATTACCTATGCAAAAAGGCAAAGGTACAAACCACCCAAAATTATAGATGTACCACTGCTAATTGTCTGTTTAAAACATATACTATGAAATATATAGTAGGTATCATCTGCAACCATCAGATTGAGTATTTTGCATCGCAAGAGGTTTCAATTTGTTTAGTTATATAAGGTTTAGGGATCTTGACTTATCTACCATGGTATTTGGTGGGTGAGGTTTACATCCTAATCAACTGTAAGAGAGCATTTCATTGGGTGTTAGCATTTGTAGTTTTGAAGAAAAGGTGTATTTGAGTCCACAACTCAATGAAACAACCCTATAAATATTCTTTTGAAATACAACACTTTGTTGTAATATTATCAACTTATTTGATGATTAGTGATTTTATGAAAACAAAGCCCACGATCTAGACACAACTTGAAGTATTCAATGAAAAGACTGATCAATATCCATTTGATATTTAATATTTGATGGTATTTCCCAAAACAAAAGTGGAACCCTATATGTATCACTAAAATAGTGGCTTTACATACGTACTTTACATTATATAATAGCTATATACTTATGTATTTCAAAGATTGTGGATGTTTGTGACAATATATGCTGAATTTTTAAGTGATGGAGTTGAAATACCTGCTTCAAATTTTGATGTAGAGATTTAGCGATCTAGATATGCATCACTCTTATGAATTATGATTTGAACAAAGCGACAGATAGGTATGTTAGTGACAATCAATATACAGCTAAGTTCAAACATTCATATATTCCATTAGATGATCAGAATTTGGTAGATATTAAGTAGTTGTTGTCTAGTAGTTTGCTTACATGTATTTTGTTTTTTCTTTTTTATTGGATAATTTAACGGGTGTTTGTACTAGCAGTTACCTTTCAAGATAGAAATCTATCTTTTCAATTAATAACATATAGTAGTTTTTTTTAATTTACTAAAGTTTATCAGATTTGATTAACGTGTCAGAAATAAATATCAAGTACATTTATCAGACATGTGACAATATATGTATCAAATATATATATATAAGTTTTATTTTAATAGAATCATGTATCTAGAACCTTTTCAAATAATACCATTCTAATACATTTTCAAATGTATCAGAAAAAATTAGTAAAATGATATGTAATAAAAAAATGTAACAACATTACAAATATTTTAGCTACATATAAGTATCAGACATATGTATCTCAGACATATGTATCAAACAAAGGCAAAATCATTCAACTAGGTAATTAGAACATTTATATAAATAAAGAAAACTTAATATTTGATACATATTATTGAAAGATATCAAGGATATAATATATTGATACATATCACTAATACAATCCTGTTAACATTAATAAGTTTTAGTTATTAAAACTCAGACTCATATCATATAAGCATTAGGGTGCCTAGAAGTTCAATATATCAGTGGTAAAATATTATTGAGAAATGATATGAATTTAGAGAAACCAAAACATGGAAATTCTTAAAACTCTCAACCTATAAGTCAAAATAAAATGTCATATCTTCCTTGAAAAGTAGTTGCAGGTGACTCTATTATATCCATCATGCCTACACTTTTCATAATAATTTGATCTTGATGAAAATATTTAACTCATTTCCTGTGCCTTCCTTTCTTTAGCCTTCCAAGTTATCTTTTGTATTTTGATGACAAAATTAATTCTTCTAAAATATCTCATGGTACATGCCAATTCTTTTCACTTGGTATCGAACAAATTGAGATTTCATATGTGCTTACAAGTTTTCTTACTTGTAGTAACCAATACAATATGACTTCATATCATCTATATGTTTGCACATGTGATATCTCCTCAAGATGAAATCTCTCATAGTTGGATGTTCTATTATCTAGATGGATAATGTATCATCTTCCATCATTATAGACACTGTGGATGTAGTTGATGATTCCCTAACTTGAATATTTTTTAATGATTAGCTAAAACATAACTGTAAAATTTATTAATAATTAATAGACGATACAAAATTATGTATCATGAAGACATTCTATTGTGTTTAGTTCATAAAAATGTATATGCATTATTTTATGTTCAAGATAAGTATGTATATATATGCCATAATTTGTATTATCTTCATGATACATATTTGTAATGACCCTTCAGGTTATTTTCTTTATTTTTATTAGATTTTGGCATTTCTTACCTTCTCAAGAAACTATAGGTCATTTATGACTTGACGGAGAGGTTAATCCAGTTACGGCACTAACTTTTTAATAGGGGATGGGACCCTATTACCTTGACATTATCTCTTTTCCAGACATATAACCTTTCTTTCAAATAAGTTAATGCTATACTGGCGTATTCTATGCGTCTGCAGCCACAAGAATTTGCATTAAGATGAAGAGAATAATGATATAAGCAACACACGTGTCACGAATTCACAAACTCATAGCAATAGATAGTATCTCATAAGGCTTCCATAACCCCAACAAAAAAGTTTAGTTACCCATGAGTGCGAAGGAAATCACAATAAACATTATTATTATACCACAATAAAGATCTCGTGTAGTAAGGTGTGGTAGGCGTTAGGCGTGACTTCTTTGCAAAGTAACGTTTCTCTTGTTGCGAAAATTAAGAATTGAATAGATGAATAGAAGAAGAATAAAAATTAGAATTATTAGAATGGTTGGAAGAGTAGAGGAATCAATAATAGAAGAATGAATTAAAAGTAGAATGAGAATTATTAAAATCTCTAGCAAAATAGGGTATTTATAATACCCATATCCTATTCCTACTAAGCTAATCAATTACTTAACACAATTCTACTAGGTTAAGGTATCATTATCCTAATCCTAATAAGTTACTTCTAGTCCCCAATGTCTTCAGAATTGCTATTTTTGTCCGGGACAGATTTTCCATGCGCCACTTTTGGTCCTTGGCGTCCAAGCTTTGCTTTCCTCCTTTCGTGAAGCTTTCTTTGGCGTCAAGTTATCCATAAAATGCTGAATTCTGCATCATTTATACCTGAAAACTTGCTAATCATATTCGTTAGCTCACTTACAGGAAAAAGGACTAAAAGTGCATGAATTATATATTTTGTCCTCAAAACATCGCTAAAATATGGGTAAAATATAGCACTTTAGGCGTGTAAATTCGCCTATCATCAACACCCCACACTTGAATCTTTGTTCGTCCTCGAATAAAATATCATGTCCCTCTCAATATTTACTTAGGGTTTCACAGCAACAACACAAAATATTCGTCAAGACAAGCACAACAATTATCAACAAAGAGTAGTTTTCTGATCATTAGTAGAAATAATTCAGCCTCCAACATAGACTCGTGATGGTGGTTAATTCGTGTTCACAAGTTGAGGTACAAAGAATCATATACGACTACCCAAAACTCATCAACCATGTGTGTCTCATAGTATATTACCCATAATCTCTCACAAGTATAGTATATTTATCGAAACATGGGTATAAAATTATCCTTGCTCTCACTCTCACAAAGAATTCATATGCTGCAACTGATGACCATAGGCTTGCCCTTAGTGTAGTGCTCCACTAAATATCAGAATGCTAAGCTTAGGATCAAATAGGTCTTTTGCTGGTTGTAATGTAGGATAAGGGACGGGTAGGACTATTTTGGCCAGAAATAGTGACTATGTTCCTAAGCGTTTTAATACATCACATTATATCATTAACACTTTTCTTTCAAACAACCTCTCTACTTTCTTTTAATCTACCACCCTTTTTCTCCTCTTTTGTTTTTCAATTTTAAACATAACCAACTTTTTAGTTTTCCTTTCCTTTTTCTTTTCATAACATACCTCTTATGATAACACTTTTTTTTCATAATGAATTCAAGAACCCATACATTCTAAAGCATCATATTCACCCAATCTCCTCTTATTTTGTCACATGACTTTACACTTTAAAGCACTTAGGAATTTGGATCAAATTATGGTCTTGAAAAAAATGGATTAGGCTTTCATATGAGGTTGTCAAAGAAAATAGGCTAAAGGCTCAAAAGGGGTTGACTAGGATAATGTCCATGGGTAGGTAAAAAGAAGGTAAATAATCATAGGTTGCCAAAGAAATGCCTAAATCATCTCCTAGACTTGCACTCTTTATTTTCGCTTTACATACATACCAGGAAAGTTCTAGCATCAGCCACAAGCACAGAATATACTATTATCTCACACACACAAGGCACATGGTCGACTTTATTGGGAGTAGTATAGACTCTTGACCCAACAGATGAAGGAATTAAACCAAACAATATCACATAGTGAGTCACAATTAGAGCCTAAACGTCTTAATAGTCATGATTTTAGCACAAACTCTTGTCATAATCTCATGCTGCCTATTAGAATAATTTCATGCGAAGCTAAGTTAAATTTTTTTTTTTTAACTACTGAAAAAACAATTAACTACTAACAAAACAAACAAACATAAATAAATGCAAATGTGGATAGAGAAGTATAGCATGCAAATACCAGCACCCCATACTTAGACGGGACACACTGTCCTCAGTGGAAAATAAATAAGAAGAACCTGGTTAGTCGGACTCATCCTCTATGTCTGGGGTCATACCCCTTTCGTCGGAATCATCATCAGAGTCGTCATCCTCAGAAGTTCCTCATAAGTATCTCACTTAATTCCAAGAGTGAGTCGAGGTATTTGCAGCGAGGAGGGTTCTCCTTGCTCTTTTCGGCCTCTTTTCTTGCCTTTTTGTGAAGTGGTAGCCTTATCTTTGCCTTGTCTTGCTTTGGGTGCCATTGTACCTGAGATGTAAAACAATGTTCATGTTAGCATCATCTCGATGGATACAATCTATAAACAAGCAGTAGTGGCACCACCCCACACTTAGTTTGTTGGTACAGACTAGTGAAGTGAAAGTGGTCGATTACTCAGACTTCATCGACATACGTTTTAGGTACTCTATTCCAACAATAAAATCAGTGCAGTCATACTTCTTGTAATCTTGGAAATACTTGCATGTGTGATATATCAAGACTACTACATAGAGATTGAATCAAGGTATAGCATCTAGAAATAATCACAACCTCCTATGTCGGTAGGCATCTATAATTCTTATCCCGATGAACAAGTCATTCCAACATGTAAGTATTAAAGTGACAAGATTATGCAATTTTTGTGACCATATCAATTCCTCAAAAGTAAGACAGTGCATCAAATTCAAGTTGGAAATAAGTTACGATCATCCTTACGTATTCATTCACTCACTTGGTTGTATCATAACAATTCAATCACTTTCAAATCATCAATACTACTTCAAGATTTAGCAATTCATAATAGGTGTAGTAATGTAGTACTTACGGAATATAAATGAAGAACAAAGAAGCACTTACTTGATTGATGACTTTGGATGCTGTTTTTGTGAAGTAAGAGAGCAAAAAGAAAATTTTTGAGAGGATTTGGGGACTATAGGCGGTGCTTAATCTAGGTTTCCAATGTGTTTTTGGTTCAATACTAAGTATCATATTTATAGGAGAAGGTTGGTTCGGGTTTTAACCCATTTAAAATCGGATTTGGAGACAAGAAGTGACCATAGGCGACGCTTTTTGCTTTGCCTATGCTTGGCATAGGCGGCGCCTTTTGCAAAGCATTATTTAGCATAGGCGGCGCCTATGCCATGGAATTCGTAGGCATAGGCGGCGCCTTTCACTTAGCATATGAGATTCAGAGACAAAAGGCATTAGCATAGGCGGCGCCTATGCTATGGCATACTTGGGCATGGGCGGCGCCTATGCTATGGCACACTAGATTCCGAGACCTTAGGCCATAGTATAGGCCTTGCCTTGTTCGTGGCCTAGTTTTACCTAGGCCTAGCCTTGTTCGATGCCTATATTTTCATGAGCAATGCTTAATCCATAGCCTTTTTCTTCTTCATTCCTAACTTACCTCCTTTAACATGCAATACGTCCAAATCGAAATTTGAAACCAATCTCCTCGTTTTACACCTCTTGCACCTATATTTGCTCAAAAACAATAAAAACGATTAGAACGATGGGTTGCCTCCCATCAAGCGCCTTAGTTTTGGTCGTGGCACGACTCTTATTTTTGGATTTTTATTTATCAAAAGCAAACACGTAATAGAACAAAAGAAAAATGAAAAACGATAAACGATGGGTTGCCTCCCATCTAGCGCTTGATTTATTGTCGCGACACAACATAGTTACCTCGAGTACTTAGACTTCGTCGAGATAGATGGTGGATCGTTTTCTAAATAGATTCAGACGATAATGAGGCTTACTTGTAGGCATGCAATCTTCTTCGAGATGACCCTTGTGCATGCCTATCCCAGGAGGGATACGAATTATATCATCAATAGTCCAACCCATAGCTCTCATGTATCTCTTCAGAGCAGAGATGAGAGCCTCTACGTTCTGTTTACTTAAATCATCCGCACTCACCGGAAGTATATTTATACTTTCCAAGAACACATACCTTAGATAATCAGGGAGCTCTTTCGATTCTAGCATTGGTGGCTCTTCAAGGGAAGTCTTCGCTGTTGGTGACGGTTGATTCTTAAGATCACGGTCCGGTTTCTTAGGAGTATGGGAATAGGACTATATTTATGTTAGAGCACATATAGTTTCTTCATAATCTTCATCATCCTTATGCTCAACATTCAATAGCACATCAGATAGTGGCTCAACAGTAAGCTGTTTCTCTACAGACAATGCTTTCTTATCCTCATAATGAACATCAGCTACAGAGAACACATTCATATCGCTGGGCTGCTTCATTGCTTTGCATATATCAAAGAGGACCACTTCGTCATTCAACCGAAATAAAAGCTCATTAGCTCTCATGTCAATAAGCACACTTCCTGTTGCAAGGAAAGGACATCCCAAAATTATGGGAACTTCAGAATCCACCTCGCAATCCAAAATCACAAAGTCTGCAGGGAAAATAAAGGTAGACACCTTCACCAACACATCATTCAAGATACTCACAGGTCGTTTTACCGACCTATCTGCCATCACGAGCCGTATATTGGTTGGTGTAGGGTCGCCCAACCCCAACTTTCTGTAGACGGATAGTGGCACCAAATTGATGCTAGCTCCCAAATCGCACAATGCCTTAGCAAAATTCATAGATCCAACCGTGCAAGGAATAGTGAAAGCACCAGGGTCTGCCTTCTTCTGTACTAAGGACCTTATGGCAATTGCACTGTAATGATGAATATTATCTGCCGGCTCATAGCTTACTGCCCGCTTCTTTGTTAAAAGGTCCTTCATGAATTTAGCGTATCCGGGCATTCTTTCTAGTGCCTCCACCAACGGAACATTAATGGTCAGCTGTTTTAACATTGCCATGAATTTACTGAACCTTGTATCATCCGCCTGCTTCTTCAATCTTTGAGGAAAAGGTGGTGGTGGATAGGGAAGTGTTCTCTCCACAACTTTTTTCTTCTCTTGCCTTCGTTTTTCAGCCCTTTCAGGCTGCAACATACTCGGTGTACCGTCATGGACGTCGTGGGTGGATTCTACGGTAGCTTCTTGTTTTTCCTTATCATCAATGTCTGCTACATCGTCGACCACTTGTTTGCCCTTAGATGAAGTTTCCAGCGCCTTACCACTTCGAGTAGTAATAGCCATGCATGATCCCTCATTCCTTGGATTTTGCATAGTGTCGCTAGGTAAAGTGCCGGCCTTTCTTTGATTGAGTGCTACTGAAAGTTGGCTCAATTGCTGCTCTATTTGCTTGATTGAAGTGGAATGTGAATCAACTAATTGCTTCATAGAGGAAAAATCATTTATTACCTCCGTTACTCCCGCGCTAGTTGCTTCCACTCCTTTCAGTAGTTTAGCCATCATGTCTTCCATACTTCCAGAACTAGATGTGGTGGCGTCACGTCTTCCAGGGGGAACATACAAACCACTTTTGTCATTCTTGTTCTTCCAACTACCTTGGTCCTTGTTTCCATATTTATCATAATAGTTCCGACCTTGGTTTCCTTGGGTATTTCCTCGGAAACCCCCCTGATTGTTTAAGTAGTTGGCTTCTTCTTCCGAATCAGATTCGTCTCTTCCTTTTGACGCAATGGCTTTGACTTTTTCGGTCTTCCCTGATAATAGATGCTTTGTAAGAAGATCCACTTGTGTCTTCATGTGCGCCATATCTTGATCACGTTCTTCTTCTTTTCTCCTTTGGTCTGCAGTCATACCTATAGATAAAGTGGGGCTTGCTACCTCAGAATCCCTGGTATGCCAAGCTCTACTTTGCTTCGTTATCCGGTCTAGCATATTGCTTGCCTGACCAAAGGTGAGATCCATGAATGATCCTCCAACCGCATTATCCACAACTGGTTTAGTTATTGAATTCAAGTCTCTGTAAAGTATCTCCATTAGGTGAACATTAGTCATGTGATGGTTTGGGCACCTCATTAGCTTCGTCTTGAACCTCTCCCATGTTTCATGAAGGGCTTCAGTTGGAAGCTAACGAAAGTTGCTGATTTCATCTCTCATTTGTTCTCTTTTGGAT
Source organism: Capsicum pubescens (assembly GCA_030864215.1). Classification (NCBI taxonomy): domain Eukaryota; kingdom Viridiplantae; phylum Streptophyta; class Magnoliopsida; order Solanales; family Solanaceae; genus Capsicum; species Capsicum pubescens. The sequence continues at coordinate 242,389,853 of CM061548.1, forward strand.
GGCGGAAAGAATCTTTCTAGGAAAGCGTCTCTCAATTGCCTCCAATTTGTAATAGAATCAGGAGTCAGCCCATTCAACCATAGAGTTGCCTCCCCAGAAAGAGACAATGGAAATAGACGTAATCGAATTACATTCTGATCAACGCCAGGATTGTTAAACGACTTGCATGTAGAAATAAAGTTGATGAGATGCATATTCGGATCATCGCCTGCTAGTCCACCAAATAATCCCTTGAGTTGCAATAACTGAATCATGGTTCTTGTGATGTTGAACTTGGCTCCAGGTGCCAATGGTGGAGGAATAATGGCTTCTGTGGCTTCGGCTCCATCAAGATCATCATCATCATCGTCAAAAGCTGGTTGCATAGCTTGGCATTCAGGCCTAAACCTAGCTTGACGATCTCTTCTGTTGGCAGGTGTTGCGATCTCAGTAGCATGCCTAGGGTTTAGTAGCTCGTCATCACCTAGATCCTCATCGTCAGGATTTGTTGCTCGCCCAGGGTTATCAATATTCTGTTGATGCACTTGAGCGGCGGCTAGTGCAACTAGTCTCGCCTGTTCCTGTTGAGCAGCCATCATTTCAATTGCGTGTTGTGCCTCCATTCTGCCAATACGTTGTGGTTCAGGATTGATAGGTAATAACGGTTGACCAGAACTTCGGGTATGGGGAATGCACTGAATAACAAAAAACCTGCAGTAAATAAAAACAAAAACTAAAAGTAAAAGTACGAGAATCTTTGACCAAAGGGTCTAGTAATTATTCCGAACTTAATTGACACTTGTATTCCCCGGCAACGGTGCCAATTTTTGATAACGCTTAATCTACAGCTCTCGTCGGAGTGTAAAGCGATCGTTTGTCAAATATAGAACCCAACTGGGTTGGGTATCGATCCCACAGGGAATAGCTTGGTCAACAAGTAAGCAAAGATTACTAGACTTTTAGTGCAAGTCTCGTAAAAAGGGGGGAGTTTTGTTGTGCAAGTAATGTAACCAAACTATTAAAGTAAAAACGGAAAATAGCAAGGCAAAAAGAAAGAATGTTTAGTAGGATGCAAAAAAATGAGAATTGAGAAGTTGGGGTTATGTCCACCTTATGAGTTGTACGTCTCTATTGGCTATGAGTTGTGTGGAATTCAGACATGCGTGTGCTTATAGAGAATTGTATTCGATGGTAAATCCAAGCGTCTTTCGACCTAAACAAGGACTATTTCACTTTAACTCTTTCGAGCTTAAAGCGTATCTAGCGGTACAAATTCTCCAAGAGGTTAATCCAGTTACGGCACTAACTTTTTAATAGGGGATGGGACCCTATTACCTTGACATTATCTCTTTTCCAGACATATAACCTTTCTTTCGAACAAGTTAATGCTATACTGGCGTATTCTATGCGTCTGCAGCCACAAGAATTTGCATTAAGATGAAGAGAATAATGATATAAGCAACACACGTGTCACGAATTCACAAACTCATAGCAATAGATAGTATCTCATAAGGCTTCCATAACCCCAACAGAGAAGTTTAGTTACCCATGAGTGTGAAGGAAATCACAATAAACATTATTATTATACCACAATAAAGATCTCGTGTAGTAAGGTGTGGTAGGCGTTAGGCGTGACTTCTTTGCAAAGTAACGTTTCTCTTGTTGTGGAAATTAAGAATTGAATAGATGAATAGAAGAAGAATAAAAATTAGAATTATTAGAATGGTTGGAAGAGTAGAGGAATCAATAATAGAAGAATGAATTAAAAGTAGAATGAGAATTATTAAAATCTCTAGCAAAATAGGGTATTTATAATACCCATATCCTATTCCTACTAAGCTAATCAATTACTTAACCCAATCCTACTAGGTTAAGGTATCATTATCCTAATCCTAATAAGTTACTGCTAGTCCCCAAAGTCTTCAGAATTGCTGTTTTTGTCCGGGACAGATTTTCCATGCACCACTTTTGGTCCTTGGCTTCCAAGCTTTGCTTTCCTCCTTTCGTGAAGCTTTTTTTGGCGTCAAGTTATCCATAAGATGCTGAATTCTGCATCATTTATACCTGAAAACTTGCTAATCATATTCGTTAGCTTACTTACAGGAAAAAGGACTAAAGGTGCATGAATTATATATTTTGTCCTCAAAACATCGCTAAAATATGGGTAAAATATAGCACTTTAGGCGTGTAAATTCGCCTATCATCAACGGGACCTCCGATTTGATTTTCTGGTTTTAAGCCCATTTTCATATTTTAGAGCTTTCGAAGTCGAGAAATTTATATTGAACCAAAACTCCTAGAAAAAAAATCTTGGATGAGAATTCCAATAGCTCCATTAGATCTAGAACATTGATTTTAGGATAGGGGGATCCATGGTCTGGGTCTTGAGGCTTCCAGACTCATTTTTGGGATATTGGGTAGATTTGAAAAAAATAAAACTATAGATGTAGTGCTCTCATTTTGTTGAAATGTTCTCGATTAGAAATTTTGATTGTTCTGTTGAGTTCAAAATGCCAAATTGGGTAGGTATCATAGTTCATTTGTGTAATGCCTCAAAACTACCCCCTAGATTTCACATGATGCTTAGAACCATGAGTGATCCCAAGGTAACCCATGGTACTGGCATAATGCGTGAGCAACTAATTAAATATGTATAATAGCTAAACTTACTGAGCCGAAGAAAAATCATGAGATAATATATTTTGATATATTACTGTTAGAAGTGTACAACACTGATTTTACAAAAGGAAAACTAAAACTGAATATATTAACTTTGCTGACTGTCTATGAAGCCTTTACTAATACTGATTATAGGTAGCCCGGACATGACCGTCAACTATACCTAATTGATAAAAAATAACCAAAATAAAATACTAGAGCTATATCTTACTTGAGTTCTCGAATGAAGAGAACTTATCACCTGCAGGCTGAAAGCTGTGACCTGATTGATCATGATTCTACCAGCTATATCTGATACCTACATTAGAAAATAATGTAGCCATATAGATGTATATATGGTCAGTACTTCTGAAATGAATTGAGTATATTTGGGTGAATGAAATAAGTAAAAACTGATATAAATCATAATCTTAAAACATTTATGCTTAAAACATTCATGCTAAGTGTAGATAGACTCACCGTGTTCATGAAAAAAACTGAAATCTGAAATATCATAAATCTAAGTAGTAAAGCATAATCTAGTAAAGTTAGTGAGCTGTTACACTTAGTTTCAGAAATCAATATTTCTTTGGGAGATTCTTAGAACCGACATAAACCATGTGAGCAACATGGAATCCAACAACCTGACCCATGTTTAGGAGGGTATTCTATACCTTGCCAGGGTAAATAACTTTGCCTGGCATGAATTCACTCTTGAGAAGGAAGACACTCTCAACTAATGAGGACTTTCTTATAAGGGAGACACTCTCAACTAATGAGAACCCTTTTAACCTACGGTGCCACATAGTTTGGAAATATGAATACGCCCGTATTCCCTCGGTGCTAAATACTACTCCTAAAACATACTAATATTCATAATATATGAAATTCACCATAAAGTAAACGTATAGGTTTACAAGTCTAAAAATCAATCATGCTTCTATTATGAAATCATGTCCATAAGTAAGTATGTGAATTTTATGTTTTGTCCGAGATAATAATATCAAAATTGAGATTATAGTTATGCTGTAATAGTATGTAATCTAAACTAGTAAGTTTGGACTTCTTGTAAACTAAATAAATCATGCTAAAATTATATTACCAACTCGTGGAACTTTCATGCCAAAACACTAAAAACTCAATTCATAAGATCAATCACATAAGTAAAAACCATGAGTAGGTATGAATTCTTGTGCTAAATTAAGTTTAACTCATAAGAAAACATCATATTTAAAAAAAAAACATAAATTGGGTATGAACGCTAATCATTAAATCCATAAATTCATCTGATTATTGAGTTTTTTTGGGCATAAGAATGAAAGAAAATCCTTGTTCAAACTCCACATACCTAAAATTCTCAATTTCTTGAAGGAAAACTTTAGTTTGGAGCCTTGAAAGTCGAACTTTGAGAAGAAATTCTAATTTTATTTCTCTTGAGAGTAGAGAGGAGAAAGGCCAATGAAAACTTGCTAAATGCTGAGTAAATTTAGTTTATTGAGTGATTCGAGTAGTTGGAAGAGTCTAAGGTAAGGAAAGGACCAAACTACCCCTAAGAAAACTAAAAAAATTGCAGAAACTTTTTGTCTGACAACTTAATTGACGGCCCGTCAACCCATTGACGACTCATCAACTCAGCTTATCAATCTTTGGCCAACTTTAAGCTTTACTAGTTAAGGTTTATGACTTTAGTTAACGGCACGCCAACTAGTTGACGGCTCATCAATTGTTGGCAGACAGATACCCTTAGGTAAAGTACTTTATACTCCTCTATCAGATTAATGTGAAACTAGATATGTTGGAAAAGGAACTCAAATAAATTTCATTTTATGGGTCTTGATATCCAAAACTCTATATATAATAGAAGTTAAATTCATTTAAAGTTTATACGTGTAGGATCAAATACTAAATCTCAATCGATAATAAATGTTCTAAACTTAACTTTACTCTAAATGCTTCCTATGACCATGATTCGTATCTAAAGCACTTCACACATTAGGTGAACAATCATGACACTTATATATGGTTTAAATTAATCACTTTTCGGCTTTTAAACATAAACGAATAGTTAGAAACTTAGCTATGAGTTTGTAGGGTGTTACAATTTATGTGTACGGGGTTTTGAATAAGTCAAAAGCACCTGATAAGAATCCATTTGGTCATGGTGAAAATTTTAAAGTCAGGTATTGTAAGACATCGTGAAATTCCTAGCTTAATTTAGTCCTTTAAGCTTGTCAAGGGGTCCCAGACTTAGAAAATTCTAGCTAAGTTTCAAGACTTAGTTTATTTTTAGCCTTCAAAAGTTGGAAATATCATTTCGCAACCTTAATGTTCTTTAATGGTCTATATTTTTGATAATTCATGATCAAGAAGGTCAATAGGTGTTCCTGGAAAAGTTTTGGATCTTTCGGACCTCGTTTAGACCTTGTTTGAAATCCCAAAATAGTGAGTCAGGGCGATGTTGGCGCGTCGCATTTCCAATCAGTCGATAGAGTAAATTTTTCTCAGCTTAAGGCAATTTCCAGTGAAACGATGCGATGTCAGCGCGTCATGTCAGTTATAGTATTGGTACCCTCGACGTGCCGCGTTAGATGCAGTGTCGCTGGGCATATTTTCTTGTCTTTTAAACCCGCATCCTAAAGGGTAATTAGGTCATTTTCCCCTGACCTTCAGTCCTCATAACATGGAATTTAGCCCTTTTTAGGCTAAATATATTCATTATTTCACAAGTGATGAAGAACAAGAAATGCTAGGTGATTAATTTCAATTCAAGAACTCAAGCTTTCTTCTATCAATCTTCAAGAAATTTGTCAACTAAGTTATGTAAAGTGTTCATCCAAGGGTCCCTTTCACCCTTGGATCTTAAGAAAACCCTTCTCAAAATATGAATTTTGAATTCCATGTTGTGGGTTTGACTGTACACATGTTTATATTGTGATATGATTTCCAAGATTGAATCTTTATTGAATTCTCATGACTTTATGTTAGTATGTGGATGGAAATCCTTAAATTTGAAGTGCTTGATATAGCCATGATGTATTAGTTGTTGATCCATGTCCTAGAAAAGGTTATGTCTTCCATGTGTTTGTAAAGATTCCTAAGTGAATAAGAATTGTGTATTATGACCTATTTGTCATCTCAATGATGAATTCATGATATACCCACATGTTCAAAATGACTCCCATGCTAAAGCTATGTCTTGTAATGATTTGGTTGAATGCTCATAAGTATGGATTTGTGAAATTATATTACGTTAGCATGTATTCCCATTCTTGTGTAAGCTTATGACTTGTGAATTCTTCATGAAATCCCTCAATGATAGTATTATGAATTGTTGACTATGGTCACGTGTTCAAGTAGTGTCATATCTTATTTATTTTCATGCTATCGAGTCCTGGGGGTATTTAATACCCGATAACTTAGCTGTGTACCTAGAGTCAATGTCATTTTTCAAGATATCCTCAGTCAAGCCACGGTCAGTAGAATTCAGTCAGTCTCAAAATTTAAGAAAACTCAGTAGTATTCAGTCCGGTCCTCAGTAACTCAGTCTCTTAACAGAATTCAGTAATATTTTGTCAGTCAATGGAATTTAGTGAACTCTGTCCAGTTCAGTCCAGTATTCTAAGTTCAATGTCTATTCAGTTGGGAGTAAGATTCAGCAATGAGTGAACCCAAGGATGAGAACTCACCTACCAGCAGAGGGTGTGATTCTTAGAAGTAGTCCTTACATTCCAGAACTATGTAGCTAGCATAGGTTGAGACATCAAAACCTGTCAGATAATGATTGATGAGGTGGGTTAACTTGTAAAATAAGGGTCCCACCATTATCATTAGAGTACTTGACAGATGAGGGTCACTCACAGCTTATCCTTACCAGTGTTGCGGTATTGACACCCTTCCAATTGGGGTTATAGATTGGACCCCAACTCAGCTATAATATATTATTTGGGGTATGTCGGTTAGATGATTACCTCCCACAGTCTCAGTCTCAACTTTAGTAAAGAACTGAGATAGTTTTACAGATTTCAGGACTGACTCAGCTTAGTACGGAACTCAACAAGTTCTATTAGAATGTCACTCAATTATCAGTAATCCATGTTATCAGTAAACTCAGTATTCAGAATCCTTATGATTTCATTTACCATTATGTATTCATGCATGTATCCTCACGTAGTCATGTTCATGTTATTTAGTTATTTTATTTTATGCATATGAACTCTTGCATTCAGCCTTACCTCACTTTGCGTACCAGTACATTATCATGTACTGACGCATACTTTTCTCTTGTGCTATGGTGTTTTATACCACTGGTTCAAACGCTTAGGTTCCCAATTATGCTTCACAGCTCAGATATTAGCAGTTAGAGTTAGTGGTGAGTCATCATATTTTGAGGACATGATTATTTCATTCTTTCAGTATTTTAGTAATTAGTTATTTTCAGTAGATGGAGTTAGTTGGGGATATGTCCCATCAACTCCGCAGTTCAAACAATTTAGAGGCTTTCAGACTATAGCATGTTCAGAAAGTTATTTTAGTCTTGGTATTATTATACCTTATCCAGACATTGTTTTATTAAGTATTGTTTAGTATTTGAACTTTATGAATAGTTTTCTGCCAGATTTCCGCATTTATTTCTGTTATATTGTTATTACATTATTACTATTATCCAGTGCTTAGTTACAGATATTAGTCATGGGTTAGCTAGTGGTCCTTTGGGATTGTTAGCACCGTATAGCATTCGGAGTACCAGACTCGAGGTGTTACAAACTTGGTATCAGAGCCTATGGTTCAATAGTGTTCTAGGAAGTCTAAAAGCCGCATCTAGTAGAGTCTTGTGCATGGGTGTACAACATACTACATTTATGTACAGGAGGCTATGAGATGTTTTAAGAATAGTTTCCCTTCTTTCAATATTCATATCATGCGGGTGAGCATGATCTCCAGTTAAACTCTTAGTCTAATCCTACTTTCTCTTCCATCTATCGAAAAATGCCTCCAAAGATGACTTAGGGAAGAGGAACAGGAGATCAGCCAGCCCCTCAGCCCGATCAGCCTAATCCTTTAGGAGAACATGTCTCCCATATAGAATTTAGATCTATATTCACTACTCTTGATCAATCAGTTTCTGTCTAGAATGAACGTCCAGCTGTTGTTTCGGCCAACCTAGTGGCCAATTCTGCTGCAGCTAGGATTTTGGACTTCACCCGGATGAATCCTTCTTTTTTTTCTGGGTCTAAGATAGATAAGTACCCTCAGGAGTATCCTTATCAGGTGTAGAAGATTACTGATATTATGGGAGTGAATGCTATCCAGAGTGCTAAGATAGCTGTATATCAGTTACAGGATATGGCTCACACTTGGTTCAATCAGTGAAAAACAGAGAGGGCTATAGATGCAGGGCCTATTGATTGGGAGGATTTTGCCACCACTTTTCTAGATAGATTCTTTCCCCTAGAGCTTAGAAAATCTAAGATGTTAGAATTTATTAACCTCAGGCAGGACAATATAATAGTGAAAGAGTATTCTCTCAAGTTTACTCAACTAGCTAGATATGCTCCTCATGTGGTGGCAGATAACAGATCTTGAATGAGTAAGTTTATGTGTGGAGTGAATGATAGTGTGGTCAAGAAGTGCAGGACCATAATGTTGATTAGTGAGATGGACTTGGCTAGGATCATGATCCAAGCTCAGAAGATAGAGAAGAAGAAGAATAAGTAAAGAGAAAAGTAGAATAAGAGAGCTAGAATAGATAGCTTCAATTTCAGTCAGCCTAAGTAAGAGGGTGGGAATCGTTCTTAGTTCCTCCCAAGGTCCTCAGTTTCAGATCTTTCCTCATCCAGTGCTCCAATTCCTAAGTTTAAGAATGGTAAGAATGATAAGGTTCCAGGCTCTAAGTCTCAGAGAAGTGTTAGCAGTGCACGAACTCTTTCTCTTTGTCAGACTTATGGTAAGCACCATTAGGGTATTTGCTGAGCTGGAAGTGATGTTTGTTTCGGATGTAGCAAGCCAGGACACAGAGTCAGAGATTATCCCCAGTTAGGTTTTTAGGGTCAGCCTAACCATTTCTTAGCTTAGTCTGGTCGCCTGAATCAGCAGGGTGCCACTTCCAACGCCACCAGTGGGCAACGCCCAAATAGACTTTATGCTTTTTAGTCCCGATAGGATTAGGAAAATTCTCTTGATATGGTCACTGATACATTACATATCTTTCATATACATGTTTATGCTTTGCTAGATCCAGGAGCTTCTTTGTCTTTTGTTACTCCTTATATAGCAGTTGATTTCGGAGTTAGTCCCAAAATTCTAGAAGATCCCTTCTTAATCTCTACCCCAGTGGGTAAAACTATCATAGCCTGATGGGTATACATAAACTATCCACTTATAGTATCTCAGAAAGTTACTTCAGCAGACTTAGTTGAATTAAAGATGACCGATTTTGATGTCATTCTTGGCATAGATTGGCTTCATTCCTACTATGCCACAGTCAACTATAGAAATAGAGTTATCTAGTTTCAGTTTTTGAATGGACCCATCCTAGAGTGTAGGGGTAATACTTCAGCCTTCAGGGGTCAGCTTGTTTCCTACCTAAGGGCAATGAAAATAATATCTAAGCAATGTGCTTATCATCCTGTTTGAGTTAAGGACTCTAGTTCTGAAACTCCCAGTATTGAGTCAGTTCCAGTAGTGAATGAATATTCAGATGTGTTTCCAGAGGATCTTCTTGAAATTCCTCCCGAAAGGGAAATAGACTTTGGTATAGACCTTCTCCCAAATACTCAACCAATATCTATTCCGCCATACAAAATGGCACCAGTAGAACTCAGAGAATTAAAAGAGTAGCTTAAGGATCTCCTAGATAAGGGATTCATCAGACCCAGTATGTCCCCATGGGGTACACCAGTTCTATTCGTGCGCAAGAAAGATGGTTCTCTCAGATTGTGCATAGACTATCTTTAGCTCAATAAGGTCACAGTCAAGAACAAGTATCCACTTACCAAAATCGATGACTTATTTGACCAACTTCAGGGTGCCAGTTACTTATCTAAGATAGAACTCAGATCAGGCTATCATCAGCTCAAAGTCAGAGAATGTGACATTCTAAAAACGGCCTTCTGAACTCGATATGGTCACTTCAAATTCTTAGTCATGTCATTTGATCTTACCAATGCCCCAACAACTTTTATGGAATTGATGAACCGTGTGTTCAAGCAGTACTTGGACATGTTCGTCATAGTCTTCATAGATGATATCCTTGTTTACTCCCGCAGTGAACGTGATCATGAAGACCATCCCAGAATAGTATTGTAGACTCTTAGAAATCATCAGTTATTCTCCAAATTTAGTAAGTGCAAATTTTGGCTAAGTTCAATAATATTCCTTGGTCATATCATTTTCGGTGATGACATTAGAGTTGATCTTAAAAGACCGAGGCAGTGAGAAACATGCCTAAACCCATCACTCCATCAGATATCAGGAGTTTCTTGGGTTTGACTGGCTATTACAGATTCTTTGTTGAGGGATTTTCATCTATTTTATCCCCTATGTCCAGATTGACTCAGAAAAAAGTCAAATTTCAGTGGTCAGATTCATGTGAGAAAAGTTTTCAGGAGTTGAAGACTTGACTTACCTCAGCTCCTGTTTTAACTCTTTCTGATGGTCCAGATGGGTATGATGTGTACTTTGATGTATCCAGGGTAGGTTTAGGTGGTGTCATCATACAGTATGGTAAGGTCATAGCCTACGCCTCCAGACAGCTTAAGCCCCATGAGAAGAATTATCCGACTCATGATCATAAGTTAGTAGCAGTAGTGGTTTCCTTAAAGATTTAGAGGCACTACTTGTATGGGGTTCATGTAGATGTGTTCACATATCACAAAAGCCTCCATTCTATGTCCTCTCAGAAATATCTTAACCTCCATCAGAGAAGGTGGTTAGAGCTCTTGAAGGATTATGACATGAGTATCCTTTATCATTCGGGTAAGGCCAATGTAGTGGATGATGCTCTCAATAGACTGTCTATGGGTAGTGTTTCTCATGTTGAGGAAATTAAGAAGAAGTTATCTTAGGAAGTTTATCAGTTTTCCAGTCTAGGTGTCCGCTTAGTCGATTCAGCAAAATGTAGTGTGTGGGTTCAGAATAGTTCAGAATTATCCCTAGTTTCTGAGGTTAAGAAAAAGCAGGATAGAGATCCCAATTTATCAAGTTAAAGGAATTAGTCAAAGAACAGAAGGTAGAGGTTTTCTCCCAAGGAGGAGATGGTGTTATACATTGTCAGGGTCGTCTGTGTGTGCCAGGTGTTGATGACTTAAGGCAGCAAATTCTTAGAGAAGCACATGGTGCTCGTTACTCTATTCATCAAGGGGGCACTAAGAAGTACTGCGACTTGCGGGAGATCTATTGGTGCAGTGGAATAATGAGAGATATTGCAGAGTTTATGACTAAGTGCTTAGTATGTCAGCAATTTAAGATTAAGCATCAGAAGACAAGTGGGTCCATACAGGAGTTCAGTATTCCTACTTGGAAGTAGGAAGAAGTGAACATGAACTTTGTGATGGGTTTGCCTCGTACTCGTTGTCAGCATGATTCAGTTTGGGTCATTGTAGATAGAATGAACAAATCAACTCATTTTCTTCCAGTCCATACCTCTTATTCGGCTGAGGATTATACCAAACTCTACATCAGAGAGTTGGTTAGATTTCACGGTATTTTTTGTCTATTGTCTCAGATAAAGGTACCCATTTCACCTCTCATTTTTGGAAAGTGTTCCAAAAGGGTCTTGGTACCCGAGTTTACCTCAGTACAACCTTTCATCCTCAGACCAATAGTCAAACAGAAAGGACCATCCAAACTTTAGAAGATATGTTGCGAGTGTGTGCAATTGACTTTAAGGGTAATTGGTATGACCACTTGCCTTTGATAGAGTTTGTATACAACAACAGTTATCATTTCAGTATTCAAATGGCTCCATTCGAAGCTCTCTACGGTAGGAGATGTAAATCTCTAATCGGTTGGTTCAAAGTCAGTGAGGCTATAGTGGTAGGGCCTGACTTGGTTTTCGATACCTTAGAGAAAGTTCAGTTAATCAAAAAGAGGCTCAAGACAGCTCAGAGCCGACAGAAATTGTACGTAGATGTGTACAGAAAGGATCCCGAGTTTGAGATTGGTGATATGTATACCTAAAAATCTCTCCCATGAAGGGAGTGAAGAGGTTTGACAAGAAGGGAAAGCTCAGTCCCCGATATGTTGGTACCATCAGATCTAGCTTCACTGCATCCACTGTTCCATGTCTCCTTACTTAAGAAGTCCATAGGTGACCCAGTAGTTGTAGTCCCTATTGAGGGCATAGGTATTCAGGACAGTCTCTCTTACGAACAAATTCCAATCAAAATCCTTGACTATCAGACCCGTAGAATGAGGAACAAAGAAGTCCCTCTAGGCAAAGTTCTTTGGCGGAATCAGTCCATTGAGGGAGATACTTGGGAAGTAGAAGCAGATATGCAGACCAAGTATCCTCACCTCTTCTCTGCTAATTCATACTCAGCCCATGGTAATAGCTTTCCTTAAGCTTATTCCATTTCATGTTCAGATTTCAGTTACAAACTTGGTATTCAGTTTCATTCTCAATTTTCCATTTCAAACTTGGTATCCTTTACCATTGCATTTTTGGGTGCATGTTCATAAGTCAGTCCAGTCATGTATTTATCATCAGATATACATGATCAACTTATCAGTACTCCCAGTCATGCATTTATGTATCAACTCAGTCATGAAATCATACATCAAATATGCATGCTCAGTATGAATCTCAGTTAATCAGTAATGTCAGTTATGTAATCATGTTTTAGTTGTTCGTGTTAAGTATGTACTTTAACTTATCATTTCTTCCATATCAGTTAGTCTCATTCGAGGACGAATGTTCCCAAGGGGTAGATATTGTAACCCCGCAAAATTCCTAGCTTAATTTAGTCCTTTAAGCTTGTCAAGGGGTCCCAAACTTAGAAAATTGTAGCTAAGTTTCCAGACTTTGTTAATTTTTAGCCTTCGAAAGTTGGCAATCTCATTTCGTGACCTTAATGTCCTTTAATGGTCTATATTTTTGTTAATTCATGATCAGAAAGGTCAATAGGTGTTCCGGAACAAGTTTAGGATCTTTTGGACCTCATTTAGACCTTGTTTGAAATCCCAAAATAGTTAGTCAGCATGATGTTGGCGCATCGCGTTGCCAATCCCGTTGACAGAGAAAATGTTTCTCAGCTTAAGGCAATTTCCAGTGAATCAATGCGATGTCGGCACATTACGTCTGTTATCGTGTTGGTACCCTCGATGCATCGCGTTGGATACAGCGTCGCTGGGCACATTTTTCTATCTTTTAAACCCACGTCCTTAAGGGTAATCAGGTCATTTTCTCCCAACCTTCAGCCCTCATAATACAAAATTTAGCCCTATTTTGGCTAAATATATTCATTATTTCACAAGGGCTCAAGAACAAGAAACCCTAGGTGATTAATTTCAATTCAAGAACTCAAGATTTCTTCCATTAATCTTCAAGAAATTTGTCAACCAAGGTATGTAAAGTGTTTATCCAAGGGTCCCATTCACCCTTGGAGCTCAAGAAAACCCTTTTCAAAATATGAATTTTGAATTCCATATTGTGGGTTTGATGTACATATGTTTATGTTGTGATATGATTTCCAAGATTGAATCTTTATTGAATTCTCATGACTTTATGTTAGTATGTGGATGAAAATCCTTAAATTTGAAGTTCTTGATATAGCTATGATGTATTAGTTGTTGATCCATGTCCTAGAAAAGGTTATTCCTTCCATGTGTTTTTAAAAATGCCTAAGTGAAAAAGAATTGTGTATTATGACCTATTTGAGATCTCAATGATGAATTCATGATGTACCCATATGTTCAAAATGACTCCCATGCTAAAGCTATGTCTTGTAATAATTTGGTCGAGTGCTCATAAGTATGGATTTGTGAACTTATATTAGGTTAGCATTTATTCCCAATTATGTGTAAGCTTATGACTTGCGAATGCTTCATGAAATCCCTCAATGATAGTATTATGAATTATTGACTATGGTCATGTGTTCAAGTAGTGTCATATCTCATTTATTTTCATGCTATAAAGTCTTGGGGGTATTTAATACCTGACAATTTAGCTGTGTGCCTAGAGCCAACGTCAGATTTCAAGATAACCTCAGTCAAGCCACGATCAGTAAAATTCAATTAGTCTCAGAACTCAAGAAAACTCAGTAGTATTTAGTCCAATCCTCAACAACTCAGTCAGTTAACAAAATTCAGTAATATTCTATTAGTCAATGAAATTCAGTGAACTCAGTCCAGTTCAGTCCAGTATACTCAGTTAAGTGTCTATTTAGTTGGGAGTAGGATTCAACACCGAGTGAAACCAAGGATGGGAACTCACCTGCTAGCAGAGGGTGTGATTCTTAGAAGTAGTCCTTGCATTCCAGAACTACGTAGCCAGCGTAGGTTAAGACATCAAAACATGTAAGATAAGGGTTGATGAGGTGGCTTAACCTGTCAGATAAGGGTCCCACCATTCTCATTAGAGTACCTGACAGATGAGGGTCACTCACAGCTTATTCTTACCTACGGCACAGTATTGACACCCTTCTAATTGGGGTTATAGATTGGACCCCAACTCAGCTATAATACCTTATTTGGGGCATGTCGGTTAGATGATTACCTCCCACAGTCTCAGTCTCAGTCTTCAGTAAGGAACTCAGATAGTTCTACATATTTCAGGACTGTCAGACACAGTCACTTAGATTAGTACGAAACTCAGCTAGTTCCATTAGAATCAGGACTGTCAGAAATAGTCACTCAGTTATCAGTTATATCAGTTATCAGTAATCCATGTTATCAGTAAACTCAGTATTCAAAATCCTTATGATTTCAATTACAGTTATATATTCATGCATGTATCCTTATGTAGTCATGTTCACATTATTCAGTCAGTTTAGTTCATACATATGAACTCTTGTATTCAACCTTACCTCAGTTTGCGTACTAGTACATTCTCACATACTGACACATACTTTTCTCTTGTGCTATGGTATTTTATACCATAGGTTCAGAGCTTAAGTTCTCGATCGTGCTTAGCAGCTCAGATATCAGCAGTCAGAGTCAGTGGTGAGTCCTCATATTTTGAGGAAATGATTATTTCGTTCTTTCAGTATTTTAGTACTTAGTTATTTTTAGAAGATATATTAGTTGGAGACATATCCCATCAACTCCACAGTTCAGACAGTTTAGAGGCTTTCAGACTATAGTATGTTCAGACAGTTATTTCAGTCTTGGTATTATCATACATTGTCCAGACGTTATTTTATTCAGTATCGTTTAGTATTTGAACCTTATGGCAAGTTTTCCGGCAGATTTTCACATTTATTTCAGTTATATCGTTGTTACAATATTACTATTATCCAGTACTCAGTTATAGATATCAGTCATGGATTAGCTAGTGGTCCTTCGGGATTGTTAGCACCATGTAGTGTATGGGGTACCAGACTTGGGGCATTACAGGTATCTGGTGCATTTTCTAAAGTGGCCTTAAAGCTACTTTAGCGACCTTGTGCTGCTATGCGGACTGAGTTTCTAGTCTGAGGGTGATGTGCCATGGTTTTATGGTACTTTCAATTCTTGAAAATGGAAAACATGCAAGTACTTAGGTTCTTTTTGATATATATGATGTGTTTTTGTGTCTATTTCCCAAGAAATTAGATTTTAGAGCTTAAAGTAAAGATAAAGAGTTAAGATTGCAGAAGGGCACCACTTACGATGCCATTTTTGATATGTAAGTCCCATTTACAACTCGTAACTGGCCTATCAAACATTTTAGAAGAACCAAATTCAGAGACCTAAAAGTGAAGTCTTCATCTGCCACTGACGATGGGACACTTATAGCATGTAAGTGCTACTTACGATGGGGCACCTATGGCACGTAAGTTGCAGAGAATTAAAGTTTAGAGAAGCTGAATATTGAGTTATTTTCTGATACTTACAATGAGGAAACCTATGGGATGTAAGTACCACTTATGTCCTATAGGTACCTATGTAAGAGGAACAGTAGTAGATTGAATATCAGAGGCTACTTATGATGCCTACCTATGGGGAGTACGTGCCACTTACGGCCCGTAAGTGGCCACAGACCTAACTTTTCCTATTCATTTTGGTTTAGATTCTTGGGGTTTTTATGTAATCTATAAATACTCTTTTGATGTTTTTCTAGTCAGCTTACACACTCAGTATATTCACAAACATATATTCGATTCTAAAATTGACTTTTGATTTTTGAATGTCTTTGTTCTTGGTTTTGGTTGATTATTAATTTGAGACATTGGGTTTTATCATTCAATTACTGTGAGATTATTTCTATTCTTTCTTGCATGAATTTCATGGAGTTTTTTTTTGCAACTATGAGTGGATAAACCGCTTAGATAGGGTTGTGAGAACCCTGGCAGAATAATAAAGTGGAGAAAGTGTGAGGTTCTTCTAGATCATTGTTCATGCATGCATTGTGATCTTCTTTAGATTGTTTGCTTCCTTAACTACTGCAGAAGTTAAGGAATTTCCTGTATTTGAGATCATCTTCACAAGAGAGATTGAGGTTGGGAAAAGAAGAACAATGATTCAAGGCTAGCAACCCTCATCTAATTAACTTGACACTCACAAGGTGATAGTTAAATTGGGATGGAAGACAAGGGTTTGAATGGTGACTCTCTAAGACTCACAAGGTAAAGAGTGAAATTTACCAAGACGTTCACAAGACAATGGGTAATACCTATTTTGTCAGGTTTTGCATGTGTAGTAGTGAGATACTTAGATTGAGCATGATAAACCTATGAAGTTAGGAAATAGAGGGAACACAGTCCTAGTGTTCATCTCATATTAATTATAATCGAAAGCAATCAAGACTTGTTACTCTTTACAGTTTACTATAAATTCCTCCCATTTACTTTTCTGCATTGCCAATTATTTTAATAGGTTTGAGAGAGATTTATGACCTATTCCCTATGGGTTTGATCCCAACCTAGTTGGGTTACTATAATTTGACAACGATTGCATTGTATCTTATTGGAGGGTATAGTTTAGGCGACATCAAATTTTAGCATCATTGCCGGGGAACACAGTTACAGATTAATTAATTGAAGTTGTTGGGTTTGACTTTTTTGTTCTTTTAGGAGCGTACGCCAGTGTATTTCCAGTACTAGGAATCAAGGCAATCCCTTGATCCTATTTGATCCAGAGCTAGAAAGAACCCTACAATAGAATCATAAGATGTCAGGACACGGGCGTAACACTCATCATGAGGAGCTTTAAGATGATCTACTTAACTTGCCTCCCCCACCTCTGCATGGTGTTCAGGAGACATTCGAGAAAAATATTGTATGGTTATTAGCAAAAGAAAATGCAAGAAGGGATTGCAAGACTGCCCAGAGTACAACTCTATAGGTAAGACAAAGATAGAAAGCTGATCGCTGAGTAGAACTCAATTGGGTTAGAAGAGATAGATCTCCCATACTACCACCTTATTAGTACGTGCAAGTATATGATGATCCATAAGAGGACTTAAGATATATTGATACTATAGAGATAGGAGCTATCATTCCTCTTGAGTTACTCAGGGGACGAAGTTTGATATCATAAGTGCTATGATTTAGTTGATGAATTTGAAGGGTGTGTTTGCGGGTTTTCCAATCGATGATGCAAACATGCACATCATAAATTTTATGGTAATTTGCACTTCATATAATATTCCTGGGGTGAGTCAGGAAGCTTTAAGACTCATTCTCTCTAACTGGTGAAACGACATTATGGTTAGGGGAACTACCTCGTGGGTCTATTACTACTTGGTATGAGTTGTGAAAGTATTTATTAGACCATTTCTTCCCTCATTCCAGAATATTACAATTAAAGAACAAGATCTATAATTTTAGGTAATTGCATTCTGAACCAATGTATGAGGCATGGTTTTGATTTAAGAAGTTGATGATGATGTCTAATCATAGAATTTCAGGGAGAAATCTGCTGAAGATTTTCTATTGTTCCCTGAATACCAATTCCAAAGCTACTACAAAAACTATTACTAGTGGAGCTTTCATCAGCCTGCGTTAGGATGCAACATCAAATATCTTAGATCAAATCTCTCTTACCAATCAAGGATAACATACTCAAATGGCAGAGAGAGGTATTAGAACTTATACTATGTGTGATTTTAGAGAGCATAAAGTTGTAGATGATTTAGTGGCTTAAGAAGTTGCATAACTGAGGATGAAGATTGGGTTACTGATGAACCATTTTCAACCATGGGTTTTGAGAAGGTAAATAGCATAGACACATGGTAAAACACTTAGATTGTATGACTCTGATATTAAAGAAAAGGCAAAGTATCTAGATAGAGAGATGACAGGTTTTTGGGCTAAGGTCCAAGGGTCTACATAAGATACTTGGAACTCAAGGAAAGGGAACCAAGATTAGAACTACTATGGTGATAGATTTAGGGATCGGAGTGGAAAGAGAGAGATTGTGATTGGAGACGTAAGGATGATTATAAGGAGAAGAAAGGGGCATACGTTCCACTGGGAAATCATGACACCAAGTTAAGGATAAATGTATTACTCACTAAGCTAATTAAGGGTTTAGAAAGTCAAAAAAGTTGACTTAAGAAGATTAAGGGATACATTTTAGGTTTTACCTAAAAAGTGGAATTGCATGCTATTGCGATCAAACAACTTAAGCAACCATTTGTTCAAATGTTGGCAACCTTGAATCAGAATTAACCAAGCACTCTTTTTAGTAATACTATGAAGAATCCATAGAATGTCAGTCACTGTTGGACGTCACCACTCAAAATAGTAAGGCCACATTTACCCCCCTATGCCTGTAGTTGATAAAACTAGGGATGATGTTGATGTAAATAAGGTACTCGAAGCAAAATCTAAAAAGTTGATGACTAGTGTTTAGTCATCACAAAAATCAACAGGTGTTGATAAAGGAGTTGAGAAGGACAAAGGTAAGGGGAATGGAGTTGAGCTTATTCTAAAGACCATTCCATGACCTCCACTGCCTTTTCCTCAAAGATTAAAGAAGAAACAAGAAAAAAAGAAGCATCAGAAGCTCTTATAGATGTTGAAAGAACTGTATATTAATATTTCTTTTGTAGAAGCATTGGAGAGGATACTAGGCTATGCAAAGTTCATGAAGGATCTGGCTATAATAAAATAGATGGTGACTTTTGAGCCCACTGATAATGTGCATCATTGCAGTGCCATTGCTTCCCGATTGTTGGTTGAGAAGAAGGAGGACCCTAGAGCATTTACTATTTTATGTACTATTAGGTCCTTCAACTTCTCTAGAAATTTATATGATTTATAAGCTAGTATCAACCTGATGCCATTAGTGATGTACAAGTAGTTGAGGTTGGGGAAACTTGAACCTACATCCATGAGGTTATTAGTGGTTGACTGGACTGTGAACAAATTGGTTAGTATATTGTGTAATGTTTTGGTGAAGGTTACATCTTTTATATTTCCAGATGAAATCATGTTCTTTTACTGTGTGGTGGACTTCAAATTACCTATCATCTTGGGAAGGTCTTTTCTAGCTATGGGTTGGGCTTTGGTTGACATCAAAATGGGTCAGATGAAGTTTAATCTCAATGATGAGCAAGTTACTTTTAATGTGTATCATTCTATACGGCAACTGAAGGATATAATTGTGGTATTTGTGATCAATACTATTGTTGATGCTGTAGTGACTGTGCCTATTGAAGAGTGATTGGGGTTGAGGCTTTAGCAGCGGTGATCATGAACTTTGACAACGATGGCATTGATGAGTATGATGAGATGATGAGTGAATTGTATGGTAGATGTTATTATACTTATGCTTTGATGAAGCTAGATCTTGATCCAAAAAATAGAACCGCTCCCTTTCTCGACCAAATATCGAAGATCCACCGATCTTAGAATTGAAAGCCCTTATATCTCACTTGTGTTATGCATTTTTGGGGAGGCTAAAAATACATTGCTAGTCATTATTGCTGTTGATTTATTAGAGACACAAGTTGGAGCATTAATCTCAGTGTTGTAGAGGTTTAAGAGGGCCATCTGATGGACTATTACAAAAATTATGGGGATTCTACCTAGTATTTATACTCATAAAATATAAGTTGAATCGGATAGTATACCCAACATCGATCACCATCATTTGTTAAATCCTCTTATGCAGGAGGTTGTAATGAAACATCATAAAGTGGTTAGATGCTGAAGTCGTTTACCCCATTGCAAACAACAAGTGGGTCAATCTGTTCAATGTATACCTAAGAAGGATGGGATACTGTGGTCCCATACAAGAAGAAAAAATTGGTGCCCTTGAGACCACTTACTGGATGGAGAGTATGCATGGAATATAGAAAGTTGAACACTTGGACTCAAAAGGACCATTTCCTATGCCGTTTATGGATCAAGTGCTAGACAGACTTACATGCAAGGGTTGGTATTGTTTTCTTGATGGTACTCGAGATACAATCAAATTTCTATTTCTTTTGAAGACCAGGAAAAGACTACTTTTACTTGCCCATATGGGATTTTGTGTTCAAGAGGATGCCGTTTGGACCGTGCAATGCTCCTATTACCTTTCAGCAATGTATGATGTCAATATTTTTTGACATGGTGGAGGACATTGAAGAGGTTTTCATATATGACTTTTTGGTAGTTGGGGACTTATTTAATGATTTCCTAGCCTATTTGCTCAACACACTCCAGAGATATGAGGAGTGTATTCTGGTGTTGAATTGGGAGAAGTGCTATTTTATGGTGCAAAAAGGTATCATACTCAGTAACAAAATCTTAAAGAGGTGTATTGAGGTGGATAAAGAAAAGATAAAGGTGATTGAAAAATTGCCTCCTCTGGTATTAATTAAGGGTATTTGAAGTTTCTTGGGTCATGCTGTCTTTTATAGGAGGTTTTCAAAGATTTCTCTAAAATTGCTAATCCACTGTACAAACATTTGGAGAAGAGGTTAAATTTGTATTTGATGATGCATGTCTCAAATCCTTTGAGTTCCTTAAGGAACGACTAGTCTCAGATCCCATCATTGTGTTCCCTGATTGGTACTTATCGTTTGAGGTTATGGGTGATGCTAATGGAGTGGCCTTAGAAGCTTTCCTGGGACAAAGATGTGAGAAACTCCTTCACTCAATTAATTATTCTAGCAAGGTATTAAACCCTGCGCAAAAGAATTACATAGTCACTGAACAGGAGTTACTTGTAGTAATTTTTGTCTTTGAGAAATTTTGGTCCTATTTTATAGGGACCAAAGTCATAGTTCATACAAATCATGCAACTTTGAGGTATCTAATGTCTAAGAAATATCCAAAAGCAAGGTTGATACATTGGGTCCTCTTGTTGCAAGAATTTGACTTTGAGGTAAAAGACCAAAAGGGCACTGAGAACCAGGTTGTAGATAACTTATCTCGCCTCGAGGAGGAGGAATTATAGAAGTTAGGGGATGACCTTGATATCGATAATACTTTTCTAGATAAGCGGGTCTTGCAGCATCTCAAGACTTAATCCTCTGGTTTGCTAATTTTGCCAACTTTTTGGCAAGTGATCTTGTTCCCAAAGATTTTTCATTCCAGCAGCATAAGCAGTTCATGCATAAGGTGAGATTTTTTTTTTGGGATAAATCTTATCTCTTTCAGATTTGTGCGAATAGAGTTGTTCGAAGATGTATTTTTGAGGTGGAGATGATGAGCATTCTTAAGGCTTATCATTCATCACCAGTTGGAGATCATCATGGTAGTACCCGCACTACCCATAAAATTCTGTAGTGTGGATATTATTGACCAACTATCTACAAGGATGCTTATGATTTTTCTCAAGCCTGTGATTAGTGTTAATGGGAAGGAATATTTTGCGGCAACATTAACTCTTTTTGACACCTATCTTTGAGTTGGAGTTATTTGGTGTATGGGGAATTGATTTCATAGGTCTGTTTGTGAGATCCTATGGGATAAAGTATATTCTAGTGGTGCTTGACTATGTTTCTAAATGGATGGAGGCAGTTGTGCTTCCCAACAATGAAGGCAGAAGTATCACTGTACTTTTGAAGAAAAATATATTTTCCAATTTGATACTCCACGTGCTATTATTAGTGATGGTGGGTCTCACTTATGTCATAATATTTTTAAGGCCTTACTCGAAATATATGGTGTGAATCATAAGGTGGAAAAACCTTATCATACTCAAATGAGTGTGCATCTTGAGATCTCCAATTATGAGACAAGTCCATATTGGCAAAGACTGTGAATGCCAAC
Organism: Capsicum pubescens; assembly: GCA_030864215.1. Taxonomy (NCBI): domain Eukaryota; kingdom Viridiplantae; phylum Streptophyta; class Magnoliopsida; order Solanales; family Solanaceae; genus Capsicum; species Capsicum pubescens. The sequence continues at coordinate 242,411,836 of CM061548.1, forward strand.
AGGACTTATTGGTCAAGGAAATTAGATGATGCATTTTAGGCTTACCAGGCAACTTATAAGACCCGCATAGGTGCCTCTTCATATAAGCTTGTGTACGACAAGACATTCTGCTTTTTGATCGAATTCGAGCACACGACACTATGGGTATTGAAAAAGATCAATTTGGAGTGGCATAATGCAACTAAGTTGAGGATGAGCAAGGTGAATGAGTTGGGTGAATTTTAGATCTGAGATTATGAGAGTTCTGCCCAGTACAAAGAAAATATGAAGTTGTATCATGACAAAAAGATAAAGAAGAGAGTATTTGAGCCCAGTGATATGATCTTGTTATATAATTCAAGACTCCTCTTGTTTCCTAGAAAGTTGAAGTCTAAGTGGTATGTACCATTTACTGTGGTTAGGGTATTTTCTAGCATGGTTCTATTGAACTAAAATGAGATGGTGAAGCACCGTTCAAGGTAAACAGGCGGTGTCTCAAGCACTATTTAGGTAATACGGATGAGGTAAAAATGGTTGTTGATGTAACCCTTGGAAAATTTTGAGTATCCAAAGAAACCTAGCCGTGCCACGACGTTAAAGTGCTGGGTGAAAGGAAAATCACTATTTTAGTGTTCATGTTGATTTCCTTTTAGTAGATTCATATGATGAGGTAATACCTAGAACATGGTAATATATGGAAGATTCAGAAAATTATAGGTAACGGGACTTATTGACCCACTTATGGGGATCATAAGTCCCACTTAATTTAGGTAAGTAATGCAATAGATGTCAGAGAGAAAATCTGAGAATTTTAGGTCTTTGAACTTTTACTTACAAACCCACTTACGGGGGACGTAAGTACTACTTACGACCTCATAAGTGGTGTAGTTGAAATAAGAAACAAAAGTTCAGAGTGGCAAAAAAAATTCTGCCACTTACGATAAGCTAATTATGGGGTCGTATGTGGCCAAATTATTTTAGGTTGAATTTTTGAAATTTTGGTCAGGCCCAAGTGACCCGACCTGATCCGACCCAACCATTGTCCTTATAAGCCCCAAACTTTATTCCTATTCTCCACTACTCTCAGATTTCATAACTCCCTCTCAAATTTGAACTCTCCAACTCCCTCTAGACTCTATAAAAGGGAAGGATTCTTCCCTTTCTCAGTACCAATAACTTCATTTCACATACAAAAACACTTAAGCTAGGGTTTCATCAGACTTTCTCAATCTTCTAATTCCATCACTGAAATTAAGGTAAACTTCTTGGCTCCTACTAGTGTTATATTGTGATATTAACAAAAAAAGCTGAGTTGGTACTTAGAATATTCTAGAAAATTGTGTAAAACTCAAAAATCTTGTTTGTAGGAGCCTAGAATGATCCAAAACTGAAAATTATGGCATCGTTCTTGAATTAAGAATCTATGATTATGCCCTAAATATAAGTTAAAGTTGAAAATGTTGATGTAAATAAAATGTTTTGTGTGCCATACATGTGCTTATGAACTTGATAAATGTTGTTATGTGAAAAATTGGACTTGAAAATGCTAAATACACTGTGTGGGGGTAAAAACTTTGATTTTTTTTGGAGTACCATCAGAAGGGTACCTATGATGGAATTTACGATGCTATGTAAGTAGAACTTATGGGCCGTAAGTGCCTTCATAGGTGTCAAACCTGAAGAACTAAAGTTTTAGGTCTTTGTCTGAGACTTACAAGGGTATTACGACCTCGTAAGAGTAACTTACGACCCTTAAGTGGGGTCATAATTTCCCTACCCTAAGAATTTTAATCTTTTAGAACTTTTTGTCCCCATCTTCTGTTGCCAGCACTAACTACTTTTTCAGGTACAATGGCACCCAAGTTAGCCTAAAAGAAAGGAGTGTAGTCGAGGCTTTGGGATGAGTCCCCTGAGTGCAGTAGCTCAGTAGAGGAGTAAAAGGTTGCCCTAAATAGACCAGAGGACCCATAGACTAGGAGTCATAGATAGGTTGTAGCTGCAACAGTCGTTGCAAATAAACTGGTTATTCAAAGTGCGCAGCCTGCATCTACTCAAACTCAGACTGGCGCTCAACCGACTTCTACATAGGTTGGGGCCTGCACGACCACATCTAGACTAGTTCCTAAGCCAAGTATAAAGGTGGATAGGACTTTAATACCACACTCTTCCTAGTCTAAGGAGGAAGAACATGATTCAAATGGTAATATAAAGGAGGAGGAGTTAGGATCCAGAGATAAGGTTGAGTTAGGATCTATTTCTTATTTGGGTGAGCAAAAGAAAGCATAGGACCCCTAATATTAAGAGGTGTCAACGGATGAATCAGGTTCAATGAGTGAGTCAGCGCCAGCAGTACCCCAATTTGAGGAGGGTACAACTCGAGTGCCATATCAGGATTCATCATCTTCAGCACCTAATACACTGGCACCCACATAGGATGTGTAACCTCTCATTCCACTACTGGCTGACCTTGTATTCAACTCTACACACGTCTCGACTATGCCTATATCTGAGATAAACCCAAGATGGAATATAGAGGGAATGCAATATATTTTTTACTAGGATAGCTTTATTATAGAGATAAGTTAGCCTGAGAGGAGTATAGCAACTGAGAGGAGGATAATTTGTTAGGGCTAACAGGGGCACCAAACCTGTGGGGCTTATTTTATCGATATTAGTTGGGGTGGATGGCTAAACACCAAGGTTTTTATATCCAGGCATTGGTCAGGGAGTTCTATGCATCCTACATTTCCTCTATCTATCTGGTTATACCTAAGGGGTGTAAGGGCATAGAGCAGCCCTAGTTGGAGCACACTTTGGTGAGAGAAGCTCGTGTTGATATTTATTTGGCGGTTATCTGCCAAAATTTATTTTGGCCTAACTATATAGCCCCAATATCTACTGCAGATTGTGACTTTAGGATAAGATTTATGCGAGATAGATGCACCATTATAGATACTTAGTACATACGAAAGATGTTGGGTTTGCAAAGGTGGAACACCAATCAGATTTTAGACTTAAGAGATGATTCCCCCTGTATCGAAGGTAAGGGGGAGATTAAAAAGGCAGTGCTGCACTTTACAACTAAGTTTTAGTAGAAGGTGGTATGTTTACAATTGTGTCCAACTGCACCAGACATTGGTTTTACATGGTATACAACCACACTGGTTTCTAGTTTTCTTTTGGGGTATGAGATTGACTTTGCGACCCTGATCAGATTTGAGATGCATGAGTGTGCATTCGGGGACATGACCACTCTTCCCTTTCCTTGCCTTATCTAGTGGTTTTGCGATAAGGCATGGGTTCCCGAGATTCCAAATATTTATATGAGTCTTGAGTCAATGATCATCAGACATATTAGCTTGATCAAGGATCCGGTGAACCTGGTCCTTTCCCAGAGAGCTCAGGCACCTCCGATAGTGATTTCGATCAATTTTTAGGGATCTTCAACATTGAAGAGCATGATGATAGTTCATATATCTATGTTGATGTTGATATAGGAAAGCATCCATATACACCTGAGGTTGCTACAGAGGGGGAGGGCCCCTCAACTGCTTCTACTTCAGTGTCGGCCTCCACTTCTGAGCTAGTTGGGGTATCTAATATACCCCCTCACCCCACTTCTATTACTATAGCTACAGGTTTCATTGGGGTACCGCAAAAGTTCCTGTAGTGCCTAGTGGAGTGATAGGATGAGAATACCACCCACCTTAATGATGTAGTGTCTGAGCTTGCTTCTTTGTATGGACAGATCTGACCTTGGGTCCAAACGACTTGAGGGAATGCTGAGACTCAGATACGAGCTGATATTTAGGATTAGATATTAGAGTTCATGAGTGATTTACATGACTAACTAATGCTTTTGAGGGATGGGTGGCGTCATCATTTAGAGATATACAGGCTCTTGATCTAGCTAGGATTCGGAAGAAAGTGGCCACACTATGGATAGAGGTATGATCTCTTGCTAAGAGCCAGATTTTGGTCATACCTTAGTTTATTCCTTCATTCATTCAACCAATAGGTCCATTCCATCCTAATTTATTTGACCTTTTTGCTGAGGAGAAGACAGTCCCGGTGTTTGGGACAAAGAGAGGTAGAGATAAGGAGCTTTAGGACCCTACTATTCCATATGATCAGGACCTAAAAAGGGCCACTCTTGATTCTAGGATTCTAGAGAGTCCATAGCGGTGGATACAGTAAGATGTCATGAGATAGCAGTGGGTGCATGTTCTAGTCACGCCCTGCCACCACCACTACCTTCACCAGTTTAGATACCAGATTCCCCAGATAGGGGCGAGAGTGAGATGGACGCTTAAATCATGCCAGGTATGTCCTTATTCACTTAATCTATTTTGTAGTTATACAGTAGGGATAATGATTAGTTTTTGTTGCAGTGCTTATTTTCCTGTCGGCCATACTATCACAGTAGGACCAACATGCCTAGGATGTATGGTGTTTTGTTTCGTATTGTTTTGTGTTGTTTTTTTTAATTAGGAGAAAAATAAGTATATAAGAGAAATTGACGTATTTTGTGTTTGAGTTTAAGCATTTTTGAGAAAAATGGATATTGCTTCAAAAAGTTTGTTTTGAACTATGTGATGTACTTATATGTGTGACTACTTTGAATCTTTCTATGGCATTAGAATTAGGGACATATTAATCATGGAAAATAATTTCATGAACTAGATAGGTAGTAGTTTGTGATACAACCCCGTGCCATGTGTGTGTGAGATGCTTACTTAGTTCCCCTTGTGTATTTAATCCAGAACTTTCCTAGTTGTCTTGCTTAGGTTGTAGAATAGTCGGTTACAAAGATTATAGGCCGTTGTTGATTTATCCCACTCTTAGCCTAAATAACCTTCCAAATGAGAATAAAAATCCCTTGATCCCTATTTTGAGCCTACATAGACTATTTTTCTTGTTTTTCACCATTCACCTTCCCAGTTTAGTCACAATGAACCTATTTTGGCCCTGTTCCTCCTTGGACATTGTGCACCTCAACTCAGAAAAATCACCTAAGTTGAGGGTTTCTATCAAAGGAGTGTGTGATTAGAAGTGGGTATGAAGAAAAGAGTAAATAAGAGAAAATAAAGTAGGGTTGGGTGTTGTAGAAAAAGAAAAAAAAGAAAAATTTCCTAAAAAAGAGAGAGAAAAAGGAAGAATAAAAGAAACCATACCTAACCTGAATAAGCAATATCAAGAAATAAGGGATGAATAAAAGAAAAGTTGGTTGAGAAGTATACCCCAACATAATTGTAGTGCCAATGAGGCTTAGTCACTAAATTCTCAAATGTACCATACTAGCCCCCAAGCCTATGTTACAAGTTGAGTAAAGTCCTATAGTTATTATAGTCTAACTGTCTAAAAATTAAGGTAAAGAAAATAAGAGAAGGCCTATGGTATTCTATGCACATTGATTGGAACTTCTTTTTTGAGTGTGAGTTTCTTGTTATCATCCCCGTATTGACATTCATAATAATATTGTGAGAGTGGGACTTCTTTGTTGTGAGGGTACATGGGTTGTGCTGCTAGTTGCTTATTTGTTCAGGTAGTGTAATGTGTACATATTCTTGATTATGTGTTGCTAATGTAATGCCATAACTTGATTCCCTTGTGTCACATTGTTGGGATGTATAGATCCACCCAACCACTTTTGAAAAGTCAAAAGTGAGAGGGGGTGATGTTTTTGAGCTGAAATTGAGATTGACTATTGTAGGTACCTTAGGTTTCTCTTGGTTAAGCATCGTCGTATTGTTTTGTTGTCTGAGGACATGCAAAGTTCTAAGTTGAGGGTGTTGATGTGCCATGGTTTCATGACACTTTCGATGCTTTAAATCAGAAAATATGCAAGTACTTAGGTTCGTTTTGGTAGATATGATGTGTTTTTGTGTTTATTTTGCAGAAAATTAGGTTTTGGAGTTTAAAATGAAAAAAAAGAGTTACGCTTGAAGAAGGGCTTCACTTATGATGCGACTTAAGAGTTCAGTTAGTCGCTTAAGTGGATAGACCACATCAGTTGGCTGTTTAAGCAACCCCTTGTTCAGTTAAGCGATTGCTTCAACTGGTGCTCCACCAAAAAACTTGGAGTTTTTCCTATGTTTGCTATCGAAATGAATCTTGAGAAAGCAGATGAGATATGCTACCAGACTAAATTTTATGTTCGGGAATCAACGGCATCATCGGATTTTCGAAAAAAGATTGTTATCACAAAATTGACCTCTAAGACCCTATTTTACAATTTCCCAAATTGAGGGTCGAAATGAGATATAAAAGCCATTAAATTGAACCGACCACTCTACTAACCCAAAATTGATGTTTAAGAATTACTGGTACTATTCGTTTTTCCATCTGACGCACAAAATAATAAATGCTATCCAAAGTCAACTATAAAGCCTTTTTAACCTCTAAAAATCACAAACTCGTGCAAAACACGCCGTAATGCATTAGGATCCATGCCGATTATCCCTGCACCCTAGAAATATCATGAAGCAACTACAAGGAGGGATTAAATTGTCCAATAACATAAAGATAAAAGTTTCACAACATCAAGCCCTTACAATAAAATGGTTAAAAAATATAAAAATGAAAGTTTCACAACATCAAGCCTTACAATCTCCACCACTAAGAATCTAGTTCGACCTCAAACTAAAGACAAGGAAAATACCTGAATTAGCGAGAAGCCGAGGATAACTACTATGCATATCGAAATTGACCTCCCAAGTAGCCTCATCTACAGGTCGATCTCTCCACTGGACCTTAACCACCAAATACACTAGAATGCAACCTCCTAACAACATTAGCTAGGGTGGAGACTGACTCCTCAATAAAGGACATTATCTCATCTAACTGCACTGAATCCCTACAAATGACACAAGACTCATCTGAAATTTAGCGATGGAGCATGGAAACATGAAAAACTGGATGAAAAGCTAATAAATTTGGGGGCAATGCTAACTCATACGCTATATCCCCAATTGTCCAAGGGATATCAAATGGTCCAATATAGCGGGGACTAAGGTTGCCCCTCTTCACAAACCTCATCACACCTTTCATGGGAAAAACACAAAGGAAGATTCAATCACCAATACTAAATCTCAAGGCACAAAGTTTACAATCCCCATAATACTTCTGGCTACTTTGAGCGGCTTGAAGTCTATCCTGAATGACCCAAACTATCCAAAGACTCGCAAAGCAGGTCTGTACCTTAAGGTCTAACCTCAGAAACCTTAAACCAACCAACTGGAGAGAGATAAAGCCTACTATACAAATCCTCAAAGGGATCCATCTCAAATACTAGAATGGTAGCTATTATTATATGCAAACTCCACCAAAGGTAGTACTACTCCCACTGACCTCCAAAGTCTATAACACAAGCGTGGAGTATATCCTTCAAAACCTAAATAGTCTTCTTCGACTAACCGTTGGTCTATTGGTCAAAAGTTGTACTAAGATCAACCCAGGTACCCAACTCTTCCTAAAATGCCTTTCAAAAGTGAGATGTGAAAATAGAACCTCTATTTGAGATAATAGACACTTGTACACTATGAATACGAATATAGATATGGACAACTTCTCAGCACTGAAGGAAACCTTAATAGGAATGAAATGAGAAAATTTGGTCAATCGATCCATGATGACCCAAACACTGTCAAAACCATGAGAAGTATGAGGTAACTCAGTCACAAAATCCATAGTGACCTGTTCCTATTTCCACTCGGGAATGGGTAACCTCTGAATCGTATCACCAGTCCTTAAATGATCGGCCTTCACCTTCTGGAAACATAGGTAACAAGCAATAAAATCTTCCATATCCTTCCTCATACCACCCAACAATAGCGCTTTCTTAAAGCACGATGCATCTTGGTCACTCCTAGATGAATGGAATACCTAGAACATTGAGCCTCCTCCAATATCAATCTTACCAAATCACCCACTCCCGACACACAGACTCAACGTACAATCCTACAATACCATCTGGATCAAGAGAGGCTTCCTTAGCCTCACCATTCAACAACTTATCTCAAATCACTCTCAATCTAGAATCATTAAACTAATGAGTCAAATCTTCTCCATTAAAGAAGATCTAGCCTCCACGAATGCCAAAACACAACCAGGTGTCAAAATATCAAGCCTAACTATATGGTTAGCAAAAGATTGAACCTCTATGGACAAAGGCCTTTTCTGGGTTAGAATACAAGCTACCGATACTAGTTGACTTCTGAATTAAGGCATCCGCAACCACATTAGTCTTTCTTGGATGATAGAGAATAGTAAAGTCACAGTCCTTATGCAACTCAAGCCAATGACGCTGCCTCATATTAAGATCTCGTTTGGTCAAGAAATACTAAAGGCTATTATAATATGAGAAGACCTCATAGCGGACTCCATATAAGTAGTGTCTCCATAACTTCAAGGCAAATACAACTGCATATAACTTCAAATTATGGGTAGGGTAGTTTGTTTCATGGGGCTTCAACTGTCGAGATGCATATGCAATCACCTTACCCTCTTTTATCAACACAACACCTAACCCAACACCATAAGTATCACAAAAGATGGTAAAATATATGCCTTTCTTAGGAAAAGTCAAGATAGGAGATGTGGTCAATAAAATATTGAGCTTTTGAAAGGATGCCTCACAATCATTGGACCACTAAAAAGAGATCTTAGTCTGAGTCAACTTAGTAGAAGGAGCTGCAATAAATGAGAAAACCTCTACAAAGCATTGAGAGTAGCCCGCTAAACAAAAAATCTATGAATCTTAGTAGGATAAGTAGTCCTAGGACAATCTTGAATCGCTACAATCTTAGCCGTATCAACCATGGTACCTTCTTTAGTCACTGCATAACCTAAGAATGAAACAGACTCGAACCATAACTCGTACTTAGAGAGCTTAGCATACAACTTCTTATCACTTAGCCCTTGAAGTAAAATCCATAAATGCTTATCATGGTCGGCCTCTCTCTTGGAGTAAGCCAAGATATCATCTATAAACACAATGATAAAAGAGTCGAGATACGATCGAAACACTTGGTTTATCAACTCCATGAATGCGGTTGGGGCATTCATTAACCTAAAGAACATGACCAAGAACTCTTAATGACCGTATCAAGTATGAAAAGCTATCTTCAGTATATCTGAAGCTCTAATCCTCAATTGGTGATACCTGGACCTCAAATCAATCTATGAAAAAATTGAATCACTGTGAAGCTAATCGAACAAACAATCAAAAGAATACTTATTCTTAACTATCACCTTGTTAAACTATCGATAATCAATACACATACGCATAGAACTATTTTTTTTTTCACAAACAAAAAAGGCCCACCCCAAGGTGATACACTAGGTCAGATAAATACCTTATCTAACAACTCCTGTCTGTAATTGATTCTTTAATTCCTTCAACTTTGCTGGAGCCATCCTATAAGAAGGAATAGAGGTGGGCTTGGTGCCCGGCTTGACATCAATATCAAAGTTAATATCACAATCCCGAGGCATACCAGTAAAATCCATATGAAAAACATCTATGAACTCACAGACAATACGAATAAAATCCAAGGATGGAAGTGAAAAAACACTAGTATCATGAATATAGGCCAAATACGACAAACATCCCATCTCAACCAAATGACAAACATGCATAAAAGATATGACTCTCTTGGGACCCAAATGAAGTGCACCCTTCTAAGCTATCCTTGGCATACTTAGCAGAGCTAAATTCATGGTCTTAGTATAATAGTCTAGAATAGCATGCTAAGGAGCTAACAAATCCATACCCACGATGACATCAAAATCTATTATATCTAGGATGATCAGGTCTACCTATGTCTCACACCCAATAAAGGTCACAACATAAGATTAGTACACTCGATCCACTTCTAAAGAGTCTTTTATAGGATTAGATACATGGATAGGCACAACAAGAGGCTCACTAGTATAATCAAATCTTAGAGCAAAATATGCAGACACATAGGAGAAAGTTGACCCCGGGTCAAATAATATAGATGTCCATCTGAAGCAAATGAGGATGATACTTTTGATAAAAGCATTGGAAGCCTCTGCCTTTTTCTGGAAAGTATAGCATAACACTATCCATGTCCCCTACCTGACTAGAGAGACCTACGAACACCCCCATGGGTACCACTACCTCTACCTCGCCTACTTCTAGTAGTACCTTTACCTCTTTGATGGTCACCTCTCACTGTCGATATATGAGTAGGCCTAAAAACACAACAAGGATAGTCCTTGGCTAAATAGCCAAACTCAACACAGATATAGAAAACTCTGTGGATGAATTTAATAGGAGAAAGTATGACTGAGCTAGAATGACCACCCTAAAATGCTGAACCAAAAGATCTTCTATATGAACCCTACAAGGCACCCTATACTGGTCTACCATGATACCCATGAGAACCTCTAATATCTCTGCCTCGAGGAGTGCAATAAGTGAACACTCCCTGATGGTGCACCCTCTTAGAGCTTTCCTAAGAAGCTTAAAGAAAAGACTCAATCATCTTCTCATGATCCTATATACTCTAAAATGATGCCCTTGATACTCTAAAATGACACCCCTGACACTATTATCTGAGCATTAGCCAACTGAAGTGAAACATCCAATCCTTTTATGAACTTTTGTATCTTCTCTGACTTGGTGGCAATACTGGAAAAAAATATCTAGTAAGGCATGGAAACGTGCCTCATACTTTGCAATAGTCACGGATCCCTACTCCAAATAATCAAACTCGTTTTTGATATGATCCCTCTGACTGAATAGCACAAACCTATCTAAAAGTCCTCAACAAACTGATCCCAAGTCATTTTTGGAGAACCTACAGGTCTGGAACTAATAAGTGACCTCTACTAATCTTTGGCTGTATCTCTCTACTGGTAGGTAGTGTAAGAAAATCCTTTTGACTCAAGCAATCTAAGGTTATGAAACTTCTCCCCACGATCAATCGAGAACTCATAGGCATCCTTTCCTACAACACCATAAACTTGGGTGAACCCAAATAAGTAAATCTCTCAAACCTCTTCTGATTCTCAAAAGATATAACTGTACATATAACAATAGGAGGTATAGTAAATTTGGATGACTGAGATCCCACCTAAGGGGGTAACATAAATGAAGGATGAACTTTTGATGTTGAGATACCATACTCGGATACTAGCAAAAAATAAAAAAAACACTCGGAGTCAGTGGAGTCAGGAAATGGATTAAAACCTCTCCAAAATTAGGGTAGACAAACTCGATAAAACTTAAGTAGGTCCCATATCTTAAACAAACTCAGCCTAAGACTCAAGGGATATCCCTGTAGTACTACCTTTAGAAGAGGTTGATCCTCATGCCCATACTATACCTTGGGCTCTTCCATGAATCGTAACTCACTCCTTAGCTGGGCTTTCTCCTAGGATAATGGCTCAGCATCACTAGCCTCACATGATCTAGTCCTTAACATCAGCGCAAAAAATGTGAACCATAATTTAGAAAACAAGGTATGAAAGATGTGTATGATAAGGAACAAAGCAAGAAAGTTTCCTAAAGATATCTTATATCCTTTCAAAGATAGATACAAACATCTACGTACCGATTTGCAAGACTCTACCAGAAACCCTGTTCTTACACTAATGAGACCAATAAACCTAGCTGCTCTGATACTAATCCATCACAACCCCAAAAAAGGGTCATTAAGTCACTTATCATGGCAAAGCTTTGACAAGTAAGCCAATCACCCAAACTGATATAAAAAGAGAAAACATCATCAAATCACAAGGCAAGATTTCTAGAACAAAGTCGAACCATACATATATAATAAATATAGAAGATAGGATATAAAAACAATACATAAACCATCCTAATACAAGGTGTTATTATCATGACCTGAGACCACCTTAGTCGTAACTCAGTGCTTAGAACCATAAATGATCCCAAGCTAACTCATGAACTGGCATGATACTTTAGCATCTGAATTAAATTGTATAAAAACTAAATTTGTTGAGCGGAAACATGATCATAAGGAAATTTTAATAAGTATAATATTGATAAAGTTTATATCATGATAAAACTAAAGAAAGAAACTTGAATTACATTTAATGACTCTGACTGACTATCTATAAAGCCTCCAATATACTGACTATAGATAGCTGGGACATGCCTCCAACTACCACTAATTAATACAAATGAATAATAACAAGATAGAACATTAACTACAACTGACAGAAGTCCACAAAATAAGAGAACTCATCACCTGCTGGCTGGAAACTACAAACTATCTTATTATGATGTGTAGGCTAAAACTGGTACCTACATTATAAGACAAAGTAGCACATAAATATATATATGGATCAGTACTTTGGAATGTACTGAGTATATAGATACACGGACTAAATAATAGGAATATTGAACACATAATTTAAAACTAAGGATATAAGTTATTTGCTGAAACATACATTTGCAACATGGCTATGCATGAAAAATGTAAATCATAGTGAAATTTATAAATCATGAGCTGAAGATAATTCTGTAAGCTAGAAAAAGGTAGAAACATAAATGTTTTATGAAAATCTCTTGTAAGGCTGTATATGTTGTAAAAACTGTACTAAGGATGATGTATGAATATTGGGTCTGAAACTATGTGGTGGAAATTGACATAACTCAAGGATATGAATATACAAATATAATGCACATGATTAAATAAGCATACAAACCAAACATAACATGTACTAAGCAGATCTAATTAACTAAATTGCTGATGCCTGTGTGACTGAACGGCTGAAATCTAAGTAAATAGATAACTAATATGTATCTAAGTAGCTGATATATGAATATAGACAAACTGATAGCTGAATGCTGAATAACCAATAACTTAATACTGAGTAACAGACATATGGATAGTAATTTACTGATATCTGAATACTGATTATCTGGTATCTATAGACTAATTATCTAATAACTATATACATATTAACTGATATCTGAATACTGATCATGTAAAAATGAACTGTACTTAGTTTGAATATCTGGTCTAAAACTGTGGGAGGTATCATGTAACCGACATGCCTAAATTTGAGCTAATCATGATGCAACCTGTAACCACAGTTGGAAGGGTGTCAGTACCATGCTCCGGGTACTAACACTGGCTGTGTGGATCCACTAAACTGATGTCCTGAAGGACCAGGGAGTCAAGCCTAAACTGACGGGTGACCCCTGAGGGGAATTCAAGCCAAAACTGATGGGTGACCCCTCATATTCTATGTTGTCCATATAGTTCTAGAACCTAGGGATTGCTGCTAACGACTCTACCTAAACTGATAGAGGAGCCACCATCCCTATGTTCACTTGGTTCTAAGTCCTACTCCCAACTGAAATGACACTAGTACTAACTTAAGTTCAACTGAACATAACAACTGATAATGCTCAACATAATCATAACAACTGAGTAAAATGATAGGAGTCATGGTGTAACTGACTTATTTCTTGAAAATACAAAATCATGAAAACAAATAGGTATCGAGTGTTCATAACCCACCAACACTGAATGATCATATGATACAATATTAAAAATTAAACCGTAGTATGGAATCACGGTTCAAAGACCCAAAGCATGAACATTTTGCCAAAAGAGTGAGAATCGTGAACTTGAACATGAGAATGTATTAAACATGAGAAAACAAAATTATTTCATGGATAAATTCATAATTCAGGGATTTAACATGAAATCAATGAACCATGACATGGAAACTTGCAAATTCAAAACCTGAGATAGCGTAATTCACTTGGAAACACTTGTAGACGTGAATTTTAATCAATTTAGCATGAAATTCATGGATTAATTTCATAAAGTAGGATAATAGTTACACTTTTAAGTAAAAATAGGGTTTTTGGGATCAATGGGTGAAAGAGACCCATTGATGAATACCCACATACCATAATTGAATGGATTCTTGAAGAAAACTTGAAATTGAAGCTTGAATCCTTGTGTTGTTGATAGAATAAGCTTGGATTCTTGTTCTTGGGAAAGGGGAGGGTTTTTATGTGAGTTTTTTAGAGGATGATGGGCAAATAATGCCCTTTTTAGTATTATAAACCATGCCTTGGATGTTTGGAGTTTAGGGGAAAGGACCAAATTACCCCTTGGCCCATAGGAAGATGAAATAGTGGGGGAATAGCCCCCGAAGCATGCCCCATAGTCCATGGAAGTAGACCCTATGATGCGACCCCTAGTCCAGGGGAATAGACCTTGCGAGGTGGGCCTATCGTGAGCCCTTACTATTTCTCACAAAAATGGTCATAACTTTTTACTCGGGTATCGAATTAAGGCAAAATTGGTATCGTTGGAAAGATAATTCAGTTATATATCTTATGGTTGGTATTGATATGAAAATTTCCACAGAAATAAAAGATTATACTCATTCAAAGTTGACCCTTGTTGAATTGAATACCAAAATTTGGCCGAATCAAAGGCTCTTAGCTCAACTTTGCTCTAAGTGATTCCTACCAACATTTTTCTCCTTGATATCACTTAACACACTAGGATAATGATCATGACACATTAATTATAAATCAAATCATAGGATTAGAGTTTACACACATAGGAACGATGGTTCAAAGTCTAGCCTAAAAATGCGAGGTGTTACATTATCTCCTCCTAGGAATCATTCATCCTTTAATGATGGATAGGAACCTTTTGAAGTCTTAGAAGTACGAAATGATGAACACATGACACATCTAGTAATAAAGTATATAGATGAGCTAAAAAATTATAACTTTATCATGAAACTGATTTTTGAGCTAACTTGACTTTATTTACTATAATGAGCTGTTCATGCTGAGAGTTTAGAACTCACTGGAAATGTTCATGATGCAATCATACATATAGAACTATGAAGTGATAACTGATGCAATGCAATTCCAAGAGTTACTGAGGATGGAATAACATCTATAACTTCTCATTAGAAACTGTCTGGCACATTATGTAAGCACGAATCATGAGATAATAAGACTAAAGTCGTACAATGGGTATCACAACGTATGAGCTAGAATACTTGGAAAATTGAGATCATACACTGAACAATTATGTACTGAGTCATGAATAAATAGCTAAACCTGAAACATGATGCATAGACTGAACTGAATTCATAATTTGGATGGGCGTGAATGAAATACCTCATGGAATAACCATACTCATGAAACTTCAAATAGTAATACTAGATTGAAAGATGAAAAATCATGGGAGCTTATATATCCGAGTGCTAAACTGAATTGCTGGCTATATGGACTGAATCATACTGAAAGCTTATACTCAACTGGAGTATTTCTTCAACACTCTTTCTAAGAAGCTCTAATAACATTAGGGAGAAAAGAATCTTGGGCATAATATGAATAAGATATATGAGTAAGAGATCTTAATATGGATATAACTCTGTTACATAGAACATAGGCCTATGAAACATAAGCTAGGATAGAATCACTTTGCCTTAGGCAATGCAACTTTTAACTTTCAAGTTTAGCCACATTTCTCAAATACTCTCCCAATCATACTTTTCCTTTTGAATACTATGCTCATTTTCTTCAACTTATAATTCTTACATGGGTACATATCACTACCCTAACCAAGGTTTGAGTTGAGCTACATACTCTCACTATGTTCAAGCCTAACTCAAAATCATAAGGTACTGCACATAACACCATAATACTAGTATGAACCACGAATTCAACACCCCATGCGTGTTTCACAACTCTCATCTCAAGAATAATTCTCCTTACCACTTCAACAACTAAATTCAACCTCTTACTGGAAATTCACTAGCGCACGATGCACCCATCCACTTATATACCAACATGACATTCAGGCCTATCATTATAACCACATATGAACTTCTAGGCAAATAACCATAAAGACATCTTTCTCATATTCTCTAAACCTCTATCAATAACAACTTTCTTGCTCTATTCTCAAGAAAACACACAAAATTTCAACCAACTATGACATATATCAAAAACTTTACCTCAATATTTCTTCAAACTTATAGCCTTATACAAAACAAGCAAACAACAATCATTGAAAGGTTAGAACATGAGATCTTGAAGTATGAAAAAATAGTATGCAAAACTTTGACACTTTACTGAGGCCTGAGGAATAGAGTATCAACAATATGAATTCATCAAAGAGATCAAATCTGAGGGTATACATGCCATAATCTGAATTTCACTGGTCATTAAGTGCGTACCATGAGTACCTGGAACCGAACATTCTGTAAAGCATGAGTACATGAGTCATGAGTTGCATGACCTGAGTTTAGAGCTCATAAATTCATTAAATATGATTTGTACTATTGAGTGAACTGGAACTTCTCTTACTAGGAACTAAAAGTATACATGATTCTATGAAAAATGCATGAATATGAGCTATGATCATGGAGATGACATGTAAGGCATGAGTGGATGTCGTGATGACTGAAATAAAAAACTTTGCACTGAGATAAGAATGGGTTAGGCATAATCCTCCCTTACTGCTATTCTATAATATACTGCATCACTACTAGAATCTGAGAGCCTGACTTGGTTTCTTGTTCTATCATTTTGCCCTTAGCCTTAAGCTATCATTCTAAGTCTGTGGAAACCTTTAACAAACTCTAAACTGCACAGCAACCATTTTACTCTACAGTTTGTGATATAATAATACACATCAGTAATAAACTCACCCTGATAGACTACAACTGAAAGTGTAAAACCCACTACCAATAGTTCCTTCTGAGATACAACTCTTAACTTTTTGTATCCCCGCTAGTCATTATATAATAACTTAAACACTGAATAACTTAGAATAATCATGAGTATCACCATACACTGAGTTCACACCATTCAGAATTTCAACTCTCCTTTTTTATTAGTTCAATCCTCTAAGATTCAAACTTAGTAACTAACACTTAACATGGATATCCCCAAACTTTTAATGAGCTATACTAACTTTTTTCATAGCCTACTAATATCACATCTCTAAACTGATATTTTACCTAGACCATAAGAATTACAATTACACCTGAATATCTGACATTAACAACTTATAGCCCATAACTTAGATGGTAAGAACATCACATACTACATTACTAGCCTTATTCACACTTATCAACTCAAGGGTACTATCTAAGCACAAACACTTTAAAAACTTAGAAATACTACAATCCCATATCACCTTGGGTACACCTCTAAATCACACCCACATCATCATACTTAATTTTGAATCAGTAAACTTAATGTATTACCCATGATTTTTCTTATCTTGGAAATCATCTCAAGGATGTTAGAACTTGATTTCAAATAAGGATTACTTCTTATACATGTAGTATTTCCATAATTTTCACTTCCTATCACGTGGAAAATTGAATAAGCTTTCCATCGATATATAATTTGCCCAAATACAATATCCGAGCGAAGAGTTAGGGCCTTTTTAGTAAGACAGTGTCTGACATGAGCCTTTAGAGCATCACGGGGGTAGCTCAAATGGAAATTGTCAAATTACAGTGATGCTTCGCGATACTGGCGCATCGTGCCATGGTTCTATGTCAGAAAGGAGGGGGGAAATACGATGGATCCGCATTGCGCCATCCCTCCATTTCTCAATTGTCAATTTCCAGTGACACGGCGTGATAACGCTGCGTCGCGCCAAGGGCCTAATTCGGGAAAGGCCCAATTTGGGAAATTTTCTAAAAATTTAATGATGTGTTCAAGGTTAAAAGGGTCAATCTCCCAACCCTATATAAACCTTATAACACGAGATTTAAGACTTAATTAGCAACTTACATTAAATTTCTCTTAAAAACTCTCAAGAACAAGCCCTAGAATTTTCATAGAAGAGTCAATTTCAAGGAAATTTCACCGTAAATCTTTACGAATTCTTAATCTAAGGTATGCGCAGTATTCATCCATGGATCCCTTTTATCCGTGGAGTTCAATAATCAATCTTTAAATACTAAATTATGTTTGTTTGGGGTGATATGATTATACTCATGTTAGTGTTTGCTATTTGTGCTATAGAATAGTATTTTGATTGTATTTCATGAAGGTTATGATCATGTTAGTTGGAGCCCATGAATTGGGTGGTTTAATATAGTGCAAACTTATGAAATATACCTATGCCTTAAAGAGTGCATGCAAGGTGTTTGATAAAATGCCTAAGAAACTAGAAATCATGCAATATAGCTAAATTGTGACTAAGTAAAGGATTCATGATATGCCACTATGTTCTAATGACTTTCATGTTGATATTTAGTCTTGTAATTATTGTTGGATTGTTCATGTACTAGTCTTATGAGATTATGCTATGCTTACCTATGAATCCTACTTATGTACAAGATGTATGATAACTATGTACTTTATGAAATTCCTCAAGTCATGATATTATGGAGTGTTGATGTTGATCATGTATTAAAGTCAGTCATGTGTGTCAGTATCCTTCCATTGAGTACTGGGGGTATTCGTACCCAAAAAATATAGATGTGACTAGAGCTATGTCATGTTGTCACGATAATCTCAGTCAAGCCATGATCTATAGAACTTAGTCAGTCATGTGACTCAGGAAACCTCAGAAATCTTATGATCTTAGTAAATTCTCAGATGGTAGTACTATTCCGTTGGTCAATGAAAGTCAGCTACTTAGTCCATGCACAGTTAGTTAAATCATGTTCGGTCTCTTCAGATGGGAGTAGAAGTTAGCACTGAGTGAACCTAAGGATGGGAACTCACCTACCAGTTTAGGGTGTGATTCTTAGTATTTATCCTTGTGTTCCAGAACTATGTAGCCAGCATAGGTTGAGACATAATAACCTATTAGATTATGGTTGATGAGGTGGCTTAACCTGCCAGTTTAGGGTTCCCACCGTTCTCATTTGAGTACTTTTCAGATAAGGGTCACTCACAGCTATCCTTACCAGTAGCGCGGTATTGACACCCCTTCAGTCGGGGCAGAGACTGGACCCCAACTTTGCTATATACATTATTGGGGCATGTCGGTTAAACAACCTCCTCCCACAGTTTCAAACTCAGTCTTAGTAAAAGAACTCAGACAGTTCTTCAAATATCAGTATACCAGGACTGTCAGATACAGTCAAATTCTGTTATAGTACGAAACTTAGATAGTTCCATCAAATTCAGGACTGTCAGGCACAGTCTCCCATGTTATCAGAACTACAGTATCATGCATGATAGTTATCAGTAAGCCATGCATTAGCATACAAATCTAACTATCATGTATCCACGATTCCAGTTATTATGTATGCATGTTTGCACTCTCACATTCATATCAGTCAGTTAGTTAGCATTGTTCATGCATGTAAACCCTTTTGCATTAGCCTACCCTACTCGTATACTCAGTACTCTAGTTGTACTTACGCATTTGTGCTATGTTGCTTTCTTTTTATGTCACACCATAGGTTTAGAGCCACGAGCCTCAGATCGGCATTAGCATTCCAGTCGCAGAGTTGCAGTGTGTCCTCATCCATCCGAGGATGATATTATTTTATTTCAGTTCATTTTTTCTGGACGGAGTTAGTTGGAGACATATTCCTTCAACTCCTTATTCAGATAGTATTTAGAGGCTTTCAGATTTAGTTCAGATTTTTTATTCAACTTTCAGTTGTTTTGGGTATTTGTTACCCAGTATGGATGTTATTATTTATCATATATTCTATTCAGTTGAACCTTATGGCCTATTGTTCATGTTTTCTATATTTTACAAGTATATTATGCCGTGTACAGGTACAAATATCAGTCATGGGTTAGTTTGTGGTCCCTCGGGGTCATAAGCACCGTGTAGCGTTTTGGTTCAGCAAATCGGGGCGTTACACTTAAATTCTTGCATGCACTATTTCAAGCCTACTAGTTCAACTTTCATAAAACTAGACTTATGGATACAAAATATACTAAATCTAGATAATCACTATCCCCACTTTACTGCTACTATACATCTGAGTTCATGCTCCTAACTCCAGATTATATGTTGTCATAGGATTTTGAGAAGGGATCTGAAAGCATATATGACTTCGGCTCAATGCATGATTTTCATGAATAAGAATGAACACTTTCAAAGTTTAGAACATAAGGGATCTAATGGAATACTTTTTGAGCCAACATGCAATTTCATAACTATCTACGGAGACTTTCTAAGAAAGCTCTATTTGTAGGAATTTGAGCTTGACAATTTCTATTACCTTGAAAATAAGGCAGAGCTGGCATGAATGGAGCAAGATGAGAATTTGTATAAGTTTCTTAGAGAACCTTTCTACACCATGATCTGAGATATGAATAAAAGAAAATATTTTTTAAATTCCCTGTAGCCTCTCAAAGAAAAGTACAGATATCTTTGTACCATTCCGTAAGACTCTACTAGACACAGCTTCATAGACACCCTAGGACACTTGAATTCTGTGCTCTGATACCTAGTTTGTCATGACCCATTACTACCCCCTAGTCGTAACACGATGCTTAAAACCATAAAGGATCCTAAGCTAACCCATGAACTGACATTACACTTGAGAATCCGAATTAAATTGTATAACGACTAAATTTGTTGAGTGAAAACATAATCATAAGAAAAATTGAATAAGTATAAAACTGATAAAGTTTACATCATGATAAAACTGAAGAAAGAAACTTGAATTACATGTAATGACTCTGACTGACTATCTATGAAGCCTCTACTATACTGACTATAGATAGCTAGGACATGCCTTCAACTACCACTAATCAATACATATGAATAATAACAAGATAGAGCATGAACTATAACTGACTGGAGTCCTCGGAATAAGAAAACTCATCACCTATTGGCTGGAAGCTACAAATTATCTGATTATGATGTGTAGGCTATAACTGGTACCTACATTACAAGACAATGTAGCAAATAGATGTATATGTGGATCAGTACTTTAGAATGTACTGCGTATATAGAGACATACACTAAATCATGGGAATCTTGAACACATAATTTAAAAATGAGGATATAAGTTATTTTTTGAAATACACATTTACAACATGGCTATGCGTGAAAATTGTAAATTATAGTGAAATTTATAAATGATGAGCTGAAGGAAATTCTGTAAGCTAGAAACCGATAGAAACATGAATGTTGTATTCAAATCTCTTGTAAAGCTGAGTATACTGTAAAAATATTACTGAGGATGATTTATACATACTGGGTTTAAAACTATGTGGTGGAAACTGAGATAACTCAAGGATTTGAATATACAAATATACTGAGCATGATTGAATAAGCATACAAACCAAACATATCATGTACTAAGCTGATCTAATTAACTGAATGAGTGATGCCTGTGTTACTGAACGATTGAAATCTAAGTAAATGGATAACTAATGTCTGTATACTAAGTAGCTGATATATCAATATCGACTAGCTGATATCTGAATACTGAATAACCAATAATTGAATACTGAGTAACTAACATCCAGATACTGATTTTCTGATATCTGAATACTGATTATATGTTATTTGTATATTCATTATCTGATAATTGTATACTAATTAACTTATATATGAATACTGATCATGTAAAACAAAACTATACTTAGTTTTAATAACTAGACTGAAAGTGTGGAAGGTATCATGTAACCGACATGCCCTAATTTGAGCTAATCGGGGTCCAACATATAACCCCAATTGAAAAGTTGTTAGTACCCTGCCATGAGTACTAACACTGGCTGTGTGGATCCACTAAACTAATGTTCTGAAAGACCAGGGACTCAAGCCTAAACCGATGAGTGACCCCTGAGAGAAAGTCAAGCTTAAACTGATGGGTGACACCTCATATCCTATGATGGCTATGTAGTTCAGGAACCTAGGGATTGCTGCTGACGACTCTACCTAAATTGACGGGGAAGCCTCAATCCCTACGTTCACTTATTGCTAAGTCCTACTCCCAACTGAATTGACACTGGTACTGACTTAAGTTCAACTGAACATAACAACTAATAATGCTCAACAAAATTATAACAACAGAGTAAAATAATAGGAGTCATGGTGTAACTGACTTATTTCTTGAAAATATGAAAATATGTAAACACGTAGGTATCGGGTGTTCATAACCCACCAGCACTGAATGATCATAAGATATGATATCAAAACTTAAATTATAGTATGGAATCACGATTCAAAGACCCAAAACATGAACATTTTGCCAAAAAAGTGAGAATCATGAATATAAAAATGGGAATGTACTAAACATGAAAAATGACATGATTACATGGCTAAATTCGTAATTCGGGGATTTAGCATGAAATCAATGACCTATGACCTGGAAACTTGCAAATTCAAAACCTAAGATAGTGTAATTTACTTGGAAATACTTGTAGACATGAATGTTAATTGATTTAGCATAAAATTCATGGATTAATTTCATAAAGTTGGATAAAATTTATACTTGTAAGTAAAATGGGTGAAAGGAACCCATTGATGAATTCCTACATACCATAATTGAACGGATTCTTGAAGAAATCTTAAAATTGAAGCTTGAATCCTTATGTTCTTGAGAGAAGAAGCTTGGATTATTGTTCTTGGGATAGATGATGGTTTTTACATGAGTTTTTTTTGAGGAAGATGGGCAAATAATTCCCTTTTTAGTGTTATAAACCATGCTTTGGACATTTAGGGTTGAAGAGAAAGGACCAAATTACCCCTTAGCCTATAGGAAGATAAAATAGTTGGGGAATAGCCCCCACGACGTGCCCCTTAGTCTGTGGGAGTATCCCCCATGATGATATCTCTAGTCCAAGAGAATATCCCTCATGGGGAGGGTCTATCGCGAGCCCTTACTGTTTCTCACAAAAATGGTCATAACTTTTCTCTAGGGTATCGGATTAAGGCAAAATTGTTATAGTTGGAAAGATAATTCAATTATATATCTTTTGGTGTGTCTTGAGATAAAAAATTTCTACATAAATAAAAAGTTATGTACATTCAAAGTTGACCCTTGTAGAATTGTATATCAAAATTCAGCCGAATCAAAGGTTCTTAGTCAACTTTTCTCTAAGTGATTTCTACGAACATTTTTCACCTTGATAGAAATTCACACACTAGGATAATGATCATGTCACAAGAATTGAAAATCAAATTATGCGATTAGAGTTTACACATATAGGAATGATGGTTCAAAGTCTATCCCAAAAATCTAGGGTGTTATAGTTATAGTGGAAGAACAATCTATATACAACTCATAGTCTAAAAATACAACTGATAATCCAAAAAGGAACACAAGTTTGTCTCCAAATACAAAACACGACAAAAACTAGATATGATAGGGTATGAGGTCGACTGAAGAACAGGTTGAGGTTGGGATTGATCAAAATGAATTGACCTACTTGATGGATTAATTTTTGTTTATTCAGTGGCTATGATTAGTAGACAGGTATCCTTGATGAAGCCTGCACTTTTTGTTCTAACTCAGTACCATATCTGTGTAGGTATACACATATGGTGAACCACTTTTAAGGAGAACAGATTAGAAAGACACTATATAAAAGATTTACTTAACCAAGAGAGGGACTTGGTCCAATTCAATTGGTTAGTACCACTAATGTAAAATTTAAAATTACATAAAGTTCTTTATGAAAAAGTCATGTCTTTTCCTTTATCTATTGGAATGTCGTCAAATCCCTCAAAACGTGAAGAGTTGCACCTATTAAAACCTGACACATCCCATTTTCTTAAAATCTAAAACATTGCAACTATTAGTTCCCTTAAATAAAAAATCAAATCCCCTTTTCTACTCATTTTCAAAATGTATTTTCAAGCCTTTTCTTTCAAAAGCAGTTTGTTCTAAAATCAATTTTTTCACTAATTTTAAAACCATACAAATGGCTGAAAATCCTTCATACTCAATCCTCACAAAAGACTTATAAAGTGCTCAAAACCCTTCGCTCTAGACAAAAAATCCTTCTCCATTAATGTCTATGATTGAAAAGGATATTTCTTTGAACTCTTCTCAAGAAACTGCGTCTATTCCACCTTCTACACCCTTCTCTAAAACTCTTATAGTTGATGTGTCTTCCACTCATATTTCCATGAATGAGCTAACCATAGAATGAATTCCAAAAGCTGTGGAATCCCCATCTAAGGCTGCCATAGTAGTGGACAAAAGCCAAGCTTTTGGTTCCCCTATTGAAATCAAGTTCCCTAAAAACCCCTTTCTTCATAAGTCTTAGAAAAGACTGAACCCCCTTAAACCCTAAATAAACCCAATTGTCCCACCCCTTCAGAGTTAAATCCCATTTTTGCCCAACTCTTTGATGAAGAAATTCCCATGAAAAAAATCTAATCCTTTTAGTAGTGAGTTAACCGGTGAGGATTGGGTTGCTGAGAACCTTGTCTTGCTTTCAAATGACCCTAAGGAGAGTTCTTTTGGTCTGGGGGAGCAAGGTATCTGTGAGAAATTAGGATATATATCTCCTAAGATGAGGAAGTTGTTAGGAAATTTGTACAACCTCCAAATAAGAGGGATGGAATTGATGATGATGAATTAACTCTGAGGTGGTCATTGCAGAAATAAAGGGGGAGTAAGGGTAAAGAAAATATGGTTGATATTAGTGTAAAATTTATAAGAACTTACTCAACTAGGGGTACTGAGAAGAAGTTGTTGGGGGATGCTATGAAGGCAAAGAAATCAACAACTGTTAGAGAATAAGGTTGAAGAAAATAATAGTGATTGAGGAAGAAAATACTAATACGGTTGATAGAGGAGAAGGTCACGAGGAAATTGATTTTGTTGTAATTGAGAAAAGAATGGAAGAAGTGTTGGACAAAGGAAGGACCGGTCCTGTCCTACAAAATCTCAATATTCTACTGAGATAAAACAGAAACACATTATAATAAAGGGAAAGAAAGCTTCTGTGGGACCTGGTCCTAAAAAAAGAAAAGTTACTAATGATGAACCAAGTAGTGGTTCAAAAAGAAGAAAGAGGGAGTACAAAGAGAAACTTTTGTCTAGAGAGGAGAGAAATGAGATCAGCAAAACTCAAAAAGTGTTGTTAGGAAGAGTCTTTGACCCCAGGATCTATGAAAAACCTGGTATGGTGGAACTGGTGGAGTATGTAAGACACCATGGATGGTTCCACTTCTTAGAGAAACTAGATCATTCTATATTTGAAGGTGATGTAAGGGAGTTTTACTATACAATAAAATTTTTAGATGAAGGGTTGAGTTTGTCAGTTTAGTACAAGAAAAGAAACTGAAGTTGGATGAAAAAGTTCTGGGCAAAATTCTGGATGTTCCCATCATTGGTGTGAGAACTATTTCAAAGCTACAACCCTCAACTAAATTCATGGTATATGCCTCTAAAATAGGTGGAACCTTAGTGGCAGGTGTGAGAAAGAAATTTCTCAAGAGTGAGTTTCAATTGGTTTTTGAATTTTTCAACAAGGTCATCCTACCTAGATCTAAAAAGAGAATAATAGTATCTATTGTGGATCTGTATGTGATGGAATGTCTCAGTAAGTTTGAATTAATCAATTTAATTGCCTTGATGATTCAATAAATGCATAAGGTCATCCATAAAAATGAGGAAAACATGGCATGCCTTATGGCTAATTTCTAAATAAGACATTTGATCACTTTGGAGTTGTAAGTGAAAAGGAAACTCCTAGGGCAGTTTAACAGATATTCAATATGACAACATTAATTAAAAATAAGTGTATAGAAGGAAAGGTGGGGACCATGTCCCAAGTGTTAGAGTTGTTGTTAGCCTAGGAGAAATTGATTAAAAATATAGATGAGATGAGGGTTGGGTTAGCTACTAAGGATGGAGAGATTCTACACTTAAAGATGAAGAACCAACAACTTTCTTTTGAGGTACCAAGTGCGGTTGAAGCACTAGCAACAGAATATGCAGAACTCTAGACTAAGGTTGCAGCACTCGCTAAGAAGGTTAGACGACTAAATGTAGAATTTAAGGACCTCACTAAGAAACTGATGAATTCTCATGCTGTAGAGAGTGCTATAATGGACATTTTTCTCAAGTCTCTCTCCCTAAAACCTCTATCTACCTAATTCTTTTATTGTTTCGTCTACCTTTAGAACCTGTTATCAGTTTCCCCTTCTTGATTTCTGTGGCTTTTTAGGATCAATAATTTTATTTTAATTTTTACTGAACTATATGGTACTTGCTATTTTTCATGAATGGAATTTTATTTTGTGTTTATTAACTGGTTCTCTTTATTTATAGTTGTTCATTCATATTAGTATTTCCCTAGTTACTACGAGTTAACTGATTTGAGCTTGCTTCATTCTTGGTTTACTATTCTTACCCTTTTATGATGGGAAAAGGGGGAATATTGACTTCATCATGGTAGGGACTAGGTGCCATGAGTAATGAGTGACATGCAGGAGAATGCTGATATAGGGGAAATATCGATAGAGAAAACACACACATTGATGCATCTGTGATGTGTGTGATACAAGAGTGAATAAATTCCATAAATAGGAGAATTCTGGTGTAGATACAAGTGCTTTCTCTGAATCAAAATGAATTTTAATGCCTTGAGGTCATTGTTTGTCATCATCAAAAAAGGAAAAAATTGTTGGCTTATGTTTTAATGATGACTAGTTGATATTGAAGGAACAGGTCCCTTGCATACCTTGCCCTAGTATAGTTGTCACATCTCTGCACAGTTTTGTCCACTAGTGCAACAAATTATCCAGGTGCACAATGTACCTGACTAGACACTTGGTCCAATCAAAATTCAACCCTTATTATCTACACACTATAAATACAAAGAAATGCCTCTTCCACCATAATTTTTGCAAATCAGAGAAATTCTTAGGAGTGGCAAAAACTCTCAAAGCTCATGTTCTAAATTTCTATTGCTTTTCGTTAAAGGTTCTTGAGTCTTGCTTTGTAACAGATTTACTGAACGTATAAGAGTAAAGCTTTTTTTATTGCTATAGAGTTCTTAGGTAGGTTACCTAAACTAAGTTGATTAGAGTTAATCCATATTAAGAGTGAAAGTGATAAGAGTTGTGAAGAGGTAGTTGTAGTAAAGTTATTACAATGTGACGAACTTAAAGTTAAGTTTATTGGAGTCTGTAATCAATGAGTTTTGATTATAGTGGAGGCTTGTGAGGTAAGCTGTAATTTTTTCTACCTTGAGCAAGGAGGTTTCTACGTAAATCTTTGTGCTCTTTTATTTTCTATAATTCTTGTGTGTTCAATATTTTATTGCTATTCTCCTCACCTAAGGGACCTGGTCCCTTAACGATGCTGCACCCCCCATATTTTAACATATTCGATGAATTTTTCTCTGGGTTAAAATATGTTATTCTGGAATAACACAAGGTTCTTACAATAACCATAGATTCTATTTAGGTAAATGACTATGTTATTGATGTTGGAAATAAACACCAGGATGAGGAAAAAGATTTTGTTACCATTAAAAATGAAATACCACAATTGGTTCCTACAATGATGTAGATACCTCCATTATGGATTGGTCCTATATTTTCTAGTTTTAGTGACCTTGTCATGTTTAATATGCAACATGGACTTGGGTTAGCCCGAGTCTTGGAAATGTCTCAAATTCTTTCAACTTTAAGTTATGACAAACTTAAAAACATAGGTATAGCTGATCACTTTGGTAGACTTGGTCATGCTTAACTTATCTTAAATTCACATTTATTTCCACCAGATTAGTTTAGGTTAGCATATCCATTTGATCCTAGATCTAGTTGACTTACTATGTTCCTTAGAGTTACAATAAATTTTGTTTTTTTGTGCTAAGTCAGGAGACTTGGATCATGATAAGTTCATCATATCAACTTTGTGGAATTATTGTAATTATGTTGAACTGGATAGGGGAGAAATATTTGTGTGTTGTCAATATCTAACTCAAGAGAGCTGAGTAGGAAGGAGAAAATTTAGGGGGTGCTCGAGGAATTTACAGCACGATATTTGAATTAGTGGCCAATTATTTTTGTCAAAAAGATGATGTTCTCTTGTTTCTATGCTTGGTGTTTGTTTCTTCTCTGTTTACTTAGTCATTGAAAGGGTGGGTTTCATCACCAAGCTTAATGATGAAGCGCCCTATGTGTGGGAATATCAAGTTGGTTGTTCCCTCCCTATTACGAGAGATACAGGTGGCAATAACCTTAGACAAGGTTAAATAATTGGTTTAGTTGTGGAATTGTAAAAATTGACTGATAAAGTCATGAATGACATTACATCTAATTTTCATGCTAGCCTTTCATGCCACAAAGACAAGTTGTTCGATAGATGTTCCCTACGAACCCTTGAAGTTTTGAATTACATGCATATGAGACCTTCAAAAAAGCATTACATAGAGATGATCATGTTAAATATATTATCAAATGGGGCGTTAGACAGACTGGTTCAAAAGCCATGATTAATGTAAATTTTTGGCAAGGGCTAGAGAAAGTAAATTATCTCAGGTCTATTTTATTTTGTAACATTACTACTGTCACATACTTATCAAGGGTGGTTGCAACAATATCAACAACATCACTGGTAAAATTTGACAAGGGTGTCTTAGATAAATTCATGCAAACAATTAAGGAGTTGTTTATTCTTGCAAAAAACACAGAGAATCAAGCGATGTCATACTAAATAATTAATGTGGAGGACAAGTTAGGTAATCTTATACCTCATCAAACTACATAGATTACTTGGTTTTTGGTAGAATTTAGTTGTACTTTGCTAAGGATAACAAAATTGACATTAAGCATGCACTACATAACATTGTCTCAGATGTTCAAGATCAAGTAGATTCTATTGAAGGTGTATTCTATTGGAAGAAAAAGATCACCATTATCTCAATTTTGCTAACAAGGATTAGCACAACAAAAGGCTCTGCATTTATGAAATACCTTATGGAGGTGCTCCTATGTCATGGGAAGATTTCAATTCTTGAATTAATAAGATCTACAATCCTTCCAACTTTGTATGTTTTTATTAAATTAGGAACAAAAGAGTCATTTATTCCTTACTTTCTGTAGCATGGCGTTCATTAAATCATAAATTTCTCTCATTGTTGACTGGATTTACCAACTTGAACCTTGAGGACAAGGTTCATATTGGGGATGGGGGTACTATTATGATTCAACCCAGCCCAATATGAATACCAACAAGGATGGCACATAAATAGATACTAGTCCACGATGAGGTAATTGGACCATGCCTTCACACAGGTTAATTTGGGACCCAGGACCATTTAGTAATTAGTTAAAAATGAATAAGGAATCAAAAAAACAGTTATGTTATTGGTTATGTTTAGGCAAAAACTTGTTTCTCATTCCCAATTCCCTGTGTGTCTCTCACCCTCTTCTTTTACTATCATAGTTACTTGTTCTATTCATTTTTTTCTTTGTAATGCTATTATTTACTTGTTTTCATTGAAATTTAATTTATCCTTCATTATATAATACTAGTATTTGTATTAAGGATTTGGGTTCATTTCATTCTCATACTATGATACTATAAACTCATTTTGCCATTTTGTCTGGAATTTGTTCTCTTACCCAAATTTATCTCAGTAATTAATTAGTTCGCTTATTGTATGGTCAGACAAGTTAATACTTGAGTAAGATGGTCATCAACCTGTAATATATATATTTCTTACGTAGTACACGGTGTGCTTGATTGAAAAGATAACCTATTTTGTTGTTCTCTTTTCTCTTTATTTCGTGTAAAATTAAGACCTTGTATGTCACATTGGAAAACCCTAAACTATTATGACATCCTAAATTTCTTTTTATTTTGAAATTCTACATAGAACTACGTTACAAGTGTGCTAGTTTGACATAATTAGTGAAATAAATTATTTTCAGGAGGCATGCAGATATTATCTGATCAAAAGTGAAATGGCTTTAATGATGGAATTTCTTATTAACATATCAATTATCTCAATAAGTGGTGTTTTTTAAATTCCCCTTCTATGAGACCAGATGATCGGGAGAAGTGTGTGGACTTAGACTTGAACAAAGCCTTTTTTTTCCTCAAAGTAATTGATACCATACAACAATGTAATTTTTATTCAATTACACAAAGCTATGATTTTTAATTTGTTTTATAATGTTTTAAGTCTAACAATGTTCTTTTATGTTACTTCTTAAAGAAAGTTTTAGGCAACTCGAGTTCTAAGATATTTGCAATTGCTTTGCTAGCATTAGGGTAGAGTTCAACAATAACTGGGACATATGCTGAGCAAAATGTTATGCAGGTAATCAAATATATCATTTTTTATAATCATTTATTATATTCTTTTTACATTTAAAAGCATAACATGATCACTTGTATTCAACTTTGTTAGATCTAAGACAAAACATTTGAGATTAACTAGTTTTATAGAGAGATCAATTTCTTATCATATCAAAAACATGAGAAACTACTCGATAAGGGTTGTACTTTTTACTATATCCTAAAACTAGGGATGAAATGAGGTTATATAACTGTTAGGTAAAATCGAATTAGTTCTATGTTTTGCAAATCTGTGTTAGTCTACCCATAGTTGGTGCTTAATTGGTGGGACCTCATGACTAGTTTAAAAACTCCTCCTTTATCTTGTAAGAGAACCAAAATGGATGTAAAAAATGTCACAAAATCAACGTTCAATTATTTTTTAACTTTGATCTTAGGGTGTTATAAGTTAAATTGTTCAAAGTTGTATAACTAATATTTTTTCCTTTAATTTACATGTCCTATTTTATTATTTTTGTAGGGTTTTCTTGAGTTACGACTGAATTCATAGATTAGGAATGTCTTAACCCGGTGCTTAGCCATAGTTCCAAGTTTTATTATTTTATTCATTGGAGGCTCTGGTGGGGCTAGAGACTTGATCATTATTACTTCGGTAAAGTATCTGTACTTGAGCTTTTTGTACATACAGTTATTAAACAAACTAGCCATATTGTGGAATTTTCTTTTGTGGTATGAAATTGGATAATGTAAATTTGACAAGTGGACTGTTGGGGCTAACACTTGCGTGATCTAGGCCTATGTATTCCTTAACCCCTAAAATGTTAAGTGGTTATTTGAATCGTCCTACCATTTATGTCGAGCTCTTTGTATATGTGTAACACTTAAAAATAGATTGAAGTTATTAGAGGGACTATTCATAAGTTTGATAATTAACATTAAGATTGATTTCTTTAAAAGAACCATGGGTTTGTCTGACCATGGCTTGGATGAGTGGGACGTTAAACATATGCATTTTTGAACTGGCACAACCTGATTTTCATTTTCTAGATATTTTTTCTTACCATAAAAATATAGTTAGAAACTTATTTAGGAAGATAAAAAACTAAGCATGTACCATTCTTGAGATCAATTGGTAGAGGGTTTAACAAGTCTAGATTCTTTTATTACAAAAAAATTGGTAACACAACAAGTCTAGATTCTTGGTACATGTCTCGGTGTGAATCTTTAGTTCACCCAGTTAAATCTTTTCAAGATTCATAATAATGTTTCTTAGATCTTAGTCTTTTCAATTCATTTTCCTAGTTGCTCAAGCTATTTTTTCTTGCTCAACCAAACTCATTTTCCTAGTTTAATTATGTGGCTTTACTTTTGATTGTTTCATTTAGAGGAACCTTACATATACACAATTAATACATCAACAAATTAGATACTCAATTTGGTTTAGAACATTAACCTTAATGTTTATTGCTAATAATACAAACATGTTACATTACTGAGGCCTCGGTTTTAACATGGTTGGCAATGTTTTCAATTTTCATGATAAGTTCTAATTATAAATTGTTAATATTAATCCAAATATCTATCTATATATTGTAGATGGTCTTATATTTATAGCTGCCTTTGCTCTAGTTCCATTGCTCAAATTCATAAGTTGTAAGACTAAGATAGGTTCACATACACAGCTGCGGTGAGAAATCATCTAGATGCTCTTATTAAATTTTTTGCACAGTATGTAGCGTCAATGAAAAATTACAAAAGTTACATGTACAAAATACTGATGAAAAGAATGTTCCTTAATGGATAACAACTAATTCCAAGAGCGCTTGATTTTATAACATCAAGGTTGGGTCAGTTGTGGCAGCTCTGTTGTCTCTAGTAGTTATAGAACTCTTGACCAAGATAGTCAACTTTTGATACAAAATATGAAAATATGAATGAGACAAATGTCAAAAATTTGTATTTATTTGATCAAAAGTTGCATAATATCAAACTAAAACACATTGGGTAACAAAGGGAGTTTAGGAGATCAAAAGGTAGGAGTAAGACAATGGCTTTCCTTTATTTGCATAATTAACTTAGGTCATAGTGCACAAACACCTTTCTTATTAATAGTTTAAAAATCTATTTTGTGTATATATATATATATATTTCATATATTTTTCTATGCTTATAGCTTGGCCAAATAGTTCTCTTTGCATTCTTGATTTTCTTTTTTATCTCGAATATTAGCAATGTTTTCCATCCTTTTCTCCTCATTGGTGTAATAATTTTTTGCACTTAAAACTTTTTACAGGTTTCAGCAGCCACCTAGGTTATTGACACACTGATCATAGGAATAAATATATAGTATTTACTAGAAAAGTTAGCTTCCTCTCTCAAGGATATCCATATAGGAAATACAATTAAAGTTCATTGTGGAATATTATGTGTCTTGTGTTTGTTAGTTTATCTGAGCATACCTTATACTTGGCTGTTCGAAAGAACAAGAAAGGCACACAACTTCTAGCGCTTACAAGGCAAAAAGGTTACAAATTTCAGAATCGAACGTCTACTTAGAGAGGAAATATTGCGCATGCAGTTACCTCAGCAAAGGACCACTAATTGATGATATGTTTTTTAAAGTATTAGAAGTAGCTGATGTTTTGTGTACAATTGAGTTAGAGCTACTATGTACTTAATGTGTTTGCAATAGGCATTTATTGCTAATGATGTAGAGTTATATTGTAATGCTAGAATTATAAGTTTGAAATGAGGCGTCCCACATATTAGACTTTATTTCTAAAGAATTGTTAATGCCTCTTGACAAATCAACTATGAGAACGAAACTAGCTTTGTTATCTATTTTTACTTGTTCTTAAGTTTTATGTGCATTGCCTTATTCTTGATTCTTATCGTAGTTGATTTTATTTCATTGTTAATCATGTTTAAAGGTTGTCTTCTGATTGAAAATTTTATGTTAGAAGTCAAATATGACTTGGTTTAAAGTTAAATAGGAGGGAAGGGTGCAAGCATGATTAAGAAAAATAAGGAACACAAAATACCTCTTTCTAAAATAGAAGCCAAATAAAAATGGTAATATTTCTAGTGAATAATGTCTATGCGACCTCACCATAGGGATGCCAGACGATAAAACATTGGCTGACTGAAAATCTCGCTCCACTTATATGCCGACCATTCTAGAGGAAAGAATAGCTCCAAAGTTAGATTATGCTACTGCAGTGATAGACGGCCGACCCATAAAACCAAATTGAGAAGAAAAGGAATCTCGAAGAACCGAATGTTAAGGCTCTAGTAAAAACTCAGTTGACTAGTAAATTCATTCATGAAATAAGTTATGACTCCACCTTAATTACTCCCTATAGTAAATAGGTAGAGTTATGTAATTCATGAATAGAGCAAGAAGGAAAAAATTATCACGGGCCTCATATGCCATGTCATAGTTGTATGAGGTATTTATTATTTGACATATGGAGTCTTTGGGTCCCATTTATCAAAATAATTCTCACTCTTTCACTATTCTTGTCTTTCTTTATCATTCTCAGTAAGTCAAACATCTTCCACACTTTTTTGGTTCTTTCTCATCCTTATTAATGATTTTTACCTCATTTACAACTCTTTTTTCTCCTTTTCTGATCATTTTGCATCTTCTTCTTACCTGTTTCTTTTTTTTTCTTTTTTGTTTATTTTGCTTCTTCATCTTGCCTATTTCTTTTTATTTTTATTTTTTTCTGTTCTGGTTATTTTGCTTCTTCTTATTACCTGTTCTTTTTCTTTTTCTTTTTCTAATTCCTTACATTATTTTTTTTAAAGTGTGGTAGTAAACTTAAGTGTAACATTAGTTAAATAGTCTTTTAAATTTGTTGTGAGCTTCAGGACGGAACATAATAAAAGTTCAATTTAATTTTTTTATAAGAAGTTATGATTATTTTTTAGATGATTGTTGATTTGACTGTATCAAATAAAATATCTGATCTTTTGCTCGTTGATTTAAAGAAATTAATCCTAAGCACTCAAATTGTTCATATACACCCAATTATATAAACTGAAAAAATTAATATAATTTATTTTTAGAATATCAGAATAACTTTGCTATGTTTTCATGAAGCTCAATCATTGAAAAATATTTTTTCATAGACTCATGAAAAATGTTTTCATCACCTTTGACATTAAGTGTAAAAATTTCCATATCAAAATCGTCCAACACCAAAAAAGAGCTTATAAAAACATGAATTCAAAAAAAAATTGAATTGACCAAAAAATTTAATTTGACAACAAACATCTATAAATAAAATATAGAAGGGGATAAATAAAAAATGGCTTCATTTTATTTATGTAGCTGGAGCAAGAAAAACAAAAGCATGGAACGAAAAAGAATAGAAAAATAAAAGAAAGTCGAAGAACATACTAAATAAAAAATAACCTCAAAGGAAAAGAATGAAAATAAATTCTCAAAGAAAATTGAATAAGTGAATTGAGATTTGATGCTGACGTAGAATAGTGAAAGGGAGAGAATTTCTTTGATAAGTGATAAGTTGACACTTTGACAACTTCTTTGAACTTCTTGAGCTTGAATTATCCTTATTCTCCATTGATTTGAGGTGATTATCATGTTTTAATGCCCACTTGTGTAGTTAATAAATGAATGAATGAGAGGTTGAGCTACCTATACAAGTCAATTGGAGTACGAGAAGTGAAGAAAAGAAGATAAAAATAATAGTTGGGCGACTTAGAAGCCACCTGTTCATGCAGGTGGATAAGAAAGATGGAGCCAGTGTCATTTGCATTGCGTACTTGCATGTGCAGGTCCATCACCTGCGTTGTCACCTGCGCAAACAGGTGACCAGTGAGGTGGCAATTTCATAAATTTGCAAGAACGAGAATTCTAGGCTTTAGAAGGGATTTTTCAACTCTAGAACTCCATCTTTGTACTTTTTGAATCTTTAGAAACATAGAGTGAAGCCCTAAGCATGAAATTGGTGACTTTCTTTTGCTTATTATTGGATTTGGATCTCTAATACTGTGGTAATCTTTGGTTTAGTAGACCAATGGATTAAGAATTTGGGCAATTTTCCTCTTTCTGAGTAGCTAATTTCTTTGCTTTGGGTTATGCTTGAGTAAGTTGTGATTATTGTATGGGTATATTGACATAGGTTTTACTCTTATTCAATTTTTAAATCTATAATTAGAGATTGCAAAATCTAGTTAACTTTAGAACCATTATCATCATTGAAAAAGAGGATGAGGGTGAGGAATGAGAGTGATAATAATTTGATATATGTCATTTAATAGTATATCTTAGACGTAAGGATATAAATTGAGGTTTTATATTGTTCAAATAGCTACACTTGTGAGGTGTTCGAAAGAACACATTTGTGAGATTTTAGTGTTGGATTGATAAATTAACAATAAATACTTATAATCTAGCCTACCATGATCCTTAACTAAATCTAGACAAATGTTCAATTACTCATGCATCAACCCACACTTACAATAGCATAACTCCAAGTGTCATTCCACACTTCATTTCAACTGTAGTAATCTAAACTTCGAATTTTACATTTCTACCATGATTAAAT
This sequence comes from Capsicum pubescens, assembly GCA_030864215.1. Taxonomy (NCBI): domain Eukaryota; kingdom Viridiplantae; phylum Streptophyta; class Magnoliopsida; order Solanales; family Solanaceae; genus Capsicum; species Capsicum pubescens. Next base: position 242,447,598 of record CM061548.1, read on the forward strand.
TGTTAACTATAAATTGTTTGAAGCACCCTCCCCAATTTTATTTTCTCATTTGGTTAACATTGCATTATGAGTCAACTTCTAGTAACTCTTAACACTTGAGATTGAATTTTTTTCTCTCATTCCTTGAGAATTCGACCCGGACTCTTCTTGGGTAAATTATATTTATGAGGACGACTTATATCTTTAAGGTGTAATTTGAGGATCATCAAGTTTTGGCACTATTGTCAGAGAATACAACATAGTTTTCATTCTTTTTAGTGTTATACGTCACTTTGAGTTAGCCGTAGTATTTGTTTTACCTTATTTATTGTTTTTGATCTCTCTAAGGTGACAAAAAAAATCTACACAATTACATGAGCCAAAATGGTAGCAATACTGCTAGTGTGGATGGGCATCTTGATGACGAGGATCGCCTTGAAGATGCAAACTGAGCTAGTGCCATTCGTATACCACCGGTGGAAGGTAATGGAGTATTTGAAATTACTAGAGTAATGCTTTATTTAATATAAATGAAGGGATTGTTTGGATGTCAAGCACATGAAGATGCCAATGTTCATTTAAAAAATTTCACTGATATGTTTCTTCCATTCGTTATCACCCACATATCTCAAGAACCAATACGCTTGTATTTTTTTCCATTCTCATTAACGGGAGAATCAATCTTATGGTTTGGGAGTTGCTTGCGGGTTCTACACTTCATGGGTTGAGTTAATGGAAGAATTCTTGGATTAGTTCTTTCATCCATCACAGATGCTGCAACTAAGGGGTGAAATCATTAACTTTTTCCAACTCAACGGCGAATAGTTACATGAGGCTTAGCAAAGATTTAATAAAAAGCTATTTAAATGCCCAAATCATGAAGTCTCAGATAAAATACTTCTACAAATCTTCTATATAGAATTGGATCAACTAAACAAAATGGTAGCCAATAATATAGTAGGAGATTCTATTATGAAATAATCTTAAGGTGTTGCGGTGACTTTATTAGATCAAGTGACCAAAAAAAGTCAAGGTTGGCATACAAGAGATATTGAGGTGGTTGTGGGATATACCTTAACATCTTTTGTAAGTCAAGAACAAAGGAAAAAAGATGGAAAGAGAGGTGAGAATATGGCTAAAATGATAACACAATTAGATCTTCTCACCAAACATGTGATGGGAGCTTTTCCAAAGACGGTCAATGTAGTTGATTCTAAGAGGATAGAAGATTACTATGATGATGATGTGGAATCTCTGGATGAAGAAATTGAATTCATGTGTAACCAAATTGAGGTTTCCCACCTTACTTATCAAAGGCAAGGTGGGAATCAAGGTTGGAAGGAAAGTGATTCTGAATGAAAGGACCATAATTAAGATAGAGATTAATGAGATAAGGAAATTAATTAAGATCATGAATAGTGAGACAAGGATCAAGACCATGATCGATACGATCCTCTACATAATTGGTCCAAAGTTAAAGAGATAAGCTTTGTTGATCTAGATATGTTTAAGAATAAAGATGTCCTTGGTCGTATCCTTATGAGTGTTGAAGGAAGTGATAGGATATTAAGGGTGATAAATTTTTCATAACTTAATCAAATGGTTACCTCACATTCATCCTTTATCAAGAAACTTTAAACTCAATTAGGCTAAATCTCATCTTGTCAAAATTCAGGACAAATGGGTGGACTACCTAGTGACACAGTGGCTAATCTAAAAAATAATGCTCACACCATGGAAATTTTCACTAGGAGTGGTCAAACTCTTGGTAAGGCCATCATGAATCTTGATGAAGACCCCTATAATAGGGGAAGTGATAAATAAGAAAATGGAAAGAGAAAATAACTAGAAAAGTTAAATAAAGATGTCTCGAATCTTAATGAGCCAACTTCTTAAAAGTTGAGTGTAGTGGAAGAAAATGTTGAAAGTTAAGAAGCACCATAAGCGATTGATGGTAATGTTCCAAAACTGGAAGAAAGTCTGGTTCTCTCAAGGACATAAATCAAAATTCCTCCTCTATTTTTACAAAGGCTTAAGAAGAAGGAAGATGATTCCAAGTGCAAGAAATTCCTTATAAAATTTAGCAGTTTATTGATGAGTATACCATTATTGGAATCTTTACAAGAGATGTCCAGGTATGCTAAATTCTTGAAAGAGTTGGTCGCAAATAAATGAGTCATGGATTTTGAAACAATTAAAGTGACACACAATTATAGCGTAATAGTGTTTAGCACAATGGTTGTGAAGAAAGAAGATCCGGGTGAATTCACTACTCCATGAACTATTGGGGTGTACAAGTTTAATAAAACATTATGTGATCTCAGGGAAAGTATCAATTTGATGACATTTTTTATGTTTCAAAAGCTAGGCTTGGATATTCTTAAGCCAACTACAATGAGGATCTTAATGACCAACTAATCCATCAAGAAGCCTATGTGTGTGTTGTATGACGTATTTGTGAAAATGGACCACTTTATTTTTCTGGACGACTTCATCATTTTAGATTGTGAAATTGATCATGAGGACCCTATTATTCTTAGTAGGCCATTTTTGGGTACCAGTCGAGCTTTAGTTGATGTGTAGTGTGGTGAAATAAAATTTTGGGTAAACAATAAGGAGGTTTAATTCAATGAATGTAAGTCCATGAAATAACCTATGATTTACAAATTGTCTCGGTAATTGATGTGCTTGATGATGAAGTAACTAGCACCATGGAAGTACATTTTGTAATTAAACCCTTGATGGATGTCTTATAGAATTAGGGAGCGAGGAGATTGAAGAATATGATGAGGTGGTTTCTTCATTGATGGTCTTGGCTCCTATACTAAGAATCCTTGTAAGTTTGATCTTGACTTAAAGAATTGAGAACTCCCATTCACCAAACCTTCTATTATTGAACCATCTCAACTTGAACTTTAGTCATTGCCTTTACTTGTTCATTATGTCTTCTCCGGTAAGAATAATATCTCACTAATTATTATTGCGGATGATCTATTGCCTTGTCAAGTGGAGGCTATGAATTCTATTATGAAAATATTTATCCGAGCTATAGGGTGGATCATATAGGACATCATAGGTATTGTTCCTAAAATTTGCACCCACAAAATTAAGTTAGAGGTAGATCATGTTCCTAGTGTGGATAACTAACAAAGGTTAAACCCACTAATTCAATAGGTGGTTAAGAAGTATATTATCAAGTGCTTGATACGAGTGATGTATACCCAATTTCAAATAGTACATGGGTTAGTCTAGTCCAATCTATTTACAAAAAAGGTGGAATGATTGTATTCCCAAATAATAACAATGATATAGTACTCATTCATCTAGTCATGGGTTAGAGGGTATGTGGATTACTAAAAGTTGAATTCTTGGAGTAAAATAAACCACTTTCCCATGTCGTTCATGGACTAAATACTAGATCAATTGGCCAGGCATGCGTGGTATTATTTTCTTGATGGGTATTCAGTTTATAATCAAATTTGTATTATGCACGAAGATCAAGAGAAAACCACATGTACATACCTCTATGATACCTTTGCCTTCAAATGCATTAAAATGGTGTATGTTGTCTATATTCTCGGACATGGTAGAGGATACCTTGGAAGTGTTCATGGATGTATTTTCTATGGTTGGTGACTCATTCAAATCATGCCTCAAATATTTGAGTAAGATCCTTGAGTGGTATGTGGATACAAACCTGATTTTGAATTGGGAAAAGTGTTATTTCATGGTCAAAGAGGTATTGTGCTTGACCATAAGATTTTGGGTAAGGGAATCCAAGTTAATCAAGCAAAGTTAGAAGTGATTGCTAAATTATCTCCACCTATTTCTATAAGAGGTGTTTGAAGTTTTCTTAGTCACGTCGAATTCAATAGATATTTTATCAAAGATTTCTCTAAGATTGCTCACCCTTTGTGCAAACTCCATGTAAAAGTAGTGAAGTTTGAATTTGATGGTAATTGTTTGAGAGCTTTTAATTGTCTCTATGATCTAGTTGTGTCAGCTTCTATCATCATGGCTCTGGATTGGGCAATGACTTTTGACATAATGTGTGATGCCATGGTGGCTCCAGATTAGGAAATGTATTTTGAAGTTATGTGTGATGTGAGTAGTATGGAATTAGGTGCGATATTGGTCTAGAGAAAAGATAAGTCATTTTACCCGATCTACTATACTATCAAATTATTGAATGATGTCCAACGTAACTATACGGTTACGTAGAAAACGTGTCTAACGGTGGTATATTCTTTTAAAATTTAGGCCTATTTGTGAGGTAAAGTCATTGTACACACGAACCATGAAGCTCTTAGGTATTTAATGGAAAAAATTTGCAAAACCTCAAGTATTAGATAGATATTGCTTCTCTAAGAGTTTGATTTTGAGGTTAAGGATTAGAAGGGTTGTGATAATTAAGTAGCAGACCATTTCTCTTACCTTGAATCTAATCATGAGAAGTTGGGTAAGATCGAGATTGAGAAAACCATTCTCGATGAACTAGTTATGTCACTATCGGGGAATATGGAGCCTTGGCATATAGACTATGCTAATTATATAGTAAGTAGATTGCTTCCTGATGATATCTACTGTTATCAAAAGAAGTAGTTCTTATATGACATGGAAATACTTTTGAGATGAACCATAATAATTTAGAGAGTGCGCAGATGGATTGATTCATTGATGTGTGTGGATTCAGAAATATGAGCCATTCTAGAGGCTTGCCACTTATCTCAATTCGGTAGACATCATATTCATATTAGAACGTCTGGAAAAGTTCTTCAAAGTGGATATCATTAGCCTACCCTCCATAGAGATGCTCATAATTTGGTCAAAACCTATCCTCAATGTCAAATGCAGGGGATATTTCAAGGAGGCATGAGATTCCTTTAAAACCTAACCTTGAGTTAGATTTATTTGATGTATAGGGAATTGACTTCATGGGTATTTTTGTGAGTTCGTGTGGAAACAAGTATATTTTGGTGGTCATTGATTATGTGTAAAATTGGGTGGAGGTAATTGCTCTACCAAATGAAGAAAGAAAAAGTGTCATATTCTTCTTGAAAAAGTATATTTGTACTAGGTTCAGGACTCCACGAACAATCATTAAGAAGTGCCACATTCTTCTTGAAGAAGTATATATGTACTAGGTTCAGGACTCTACAAGCAATCATTAGCGATGGTGGAACACACTTTTATAATAGGGTTTTTATGTGTTGCTTGATAAGTATGGGGTGAAGCATAAGGTGGCTACTCCGTATCATCCCTAAACAAGTGGCTAAGTTAAGGTTCCTAATTGAGAGATAAAATCAATCTTGGAGAAAACCGTAAATATTAGATGCACAAATTAGGAAAGACAACTTGTTGATGCTCTTTGGTGTATATAATCATACTTAAGACCCCTATCAACATGTATCCCTATAAATTGGTTTTGAAAAATCCATGGAACCTTCCTATGGTCCCTATGCAAGTTGAACATGAGTTGGGAGGATGCTTCTAAGACAAGAACAAAACAATTACACGAGTTAAAAGAGTTCTGACTCAAGGCTTATAAGAGCTTGGTGTTATACAAATAGAAAATAAAGAAATTACATGATGATATGATCTTCAAAATAGAGTTTCATTAGGATGATGAAGTGATACTCTTCAATTCAAGGTTAAAACTCTTTGAGAGTAAGCTAAAATCCAAGTGGTCAGGTCCATTTATGGTAACAAATGTCTATCCGAGTGAGGCTATTGAATTAGAGGATCACGAGAAGAGAAGGTTCATGGTGAATGGTCAAAGGTTGAAACATTATCATGTGGGTTAACCCGAAGTAACCAAGGTTGAGTTGTTTCACTTCAAGGATGTTTACTAATGTGAAATAACTTTGTGCCATGATGATAACCAAAGAGCTTCTTGGGAGGTAACCCAAGGTTTATTTTTATTGTTCTGTATTTGTTTGAGTACTAATTATAGTCTTTTTTTGTGAATGCATGTGAAAATTCTAAGTAAGTGAGGCATCACGCACTATTTTGTCCAAAATTGAGCACCTCCTAGTGCACATGCCCATGCATATTGGGATGCATGTGGCTAGTAAGAGTTCCCTAACACAATACTTCAAGGAGAAAAAATCCACTTATGATTTCACTCCAAGCACCTACGTGCACAGGCTGGCCACATAGGTGGATTGAAAATTCCTAAATAAACTGCCTCAAGATTTCTTGCCACTCCCCGGGCGCATGCCAAGCACCTGCGCTCATAGGATGGCCGTGCAGGTGGATTGAAAGTTTCCTAGGTAAACTGTCAAATGGTCACAGGCTACTTGTATATCTAGGACAAGCACATGCGTTCACAGGACAAGCAAATGCGTGTACAAGCTGGCTAATCACATACGTGCATAGGATGGCTAAGAACATGCATGCGCAGGCTAGCCATACATGTAAGCCTATGGTGAAATTAAATTGGGTCAATTTTTCTTAGGCTTACCTAACCTGGTAATCAAAATAAAATTTTCATTATATGATTTTAACCTTTTTACACTTACATTTGTCATTTATGCATAGTCTTCTCTACCCTAAAGACTCGACTTTTTCCTCTCTTAACAAAATTTTTCTCTTTCTTTAAACTTTTAAATTTCTTAAACTATATTTTAATAACACACTCACACTTCATCAATTACAACTCCAGGGTTCTTAATGTTGTGATTCTCTTATCATTATCTTGTATCTTGAATTGATAATGTAAGTTCACTTTGTACAAATTTCTTCAAATTTCTCTTGAGTTCAAATGGTGAACCATACATCATGTTATTTTTTTGTGATATACTTGGTTCATTTAAATTATTTTTATGTATGATGTATGTTTGTATGGATAATTTGGTATGGGTTCCATCTTTATATGAAAATTGGGGAACTGTTGAGTACCTAACTTTATACACCACATGTGTTTGATAAAATTCCCACATGAACTTTTCTTTGAATTTTCTCTTTGTGGGTGATCTAAATGAGCTAGTGGGAGTTTCTTGTTTATGTTTGGAGTAAAAATCATTACTTAATGGGTATTTATAAATTTTTGGAGTTAAGAAGCTTGACTTGGATTGCTTGAAAGTGTTGTCTTTATTATTTTCCTAGTCAATTTTCTAATGAGCACCAACTATTTGTTAAAATGCTAATAAGAAGTTTTTGGGCATGGTTGCTACTAGTTGTTGGTGAATACAATTTTGGGGAATTATTTGGCTATTTCTAGAGTCATATTGTGAGGTCACTAGTCTCTTAATAAATGCACATCGGTAGTTAAAGTTGGTGAAGTGTGTCGCTAAAATCAGCCCTCTATGACTTTGGTTGCTTTGGGTGCTTGATATGGAACCCGTGGGTGAAGTCTAAGTAACCCGGTTGAAAAAATGATTTTTTTTCCCTATGATAGATGAGTGACACCATTCTTAAGGGAAAATTTTCATTTTTGTTCTTCTGAAGGCCATGAGTGGCATATGTGCTTAAATAGCAAGTGTCTAGAATGTGTGGGGATGTAGTGCTTCAAATGCTCAAATCTTGACATGTTTTGTGCCCATGTGCTTCCATATGATAATTCTCCTTCCATGTAACTTAATTACCTTAACTTTACTTTCTTTTAAGATATGTAAAATTCCAAAAAAAAGTTTTACCTTTTGTTTTATTTTGTTTTGTTTGGTTCTTTTTGCTTTATTTAGGAATGAATTCAAGAAAACAAATATCAAGGGACGCAAAGAAGTGTAACACCAAGGATAAAGTCAATTCATAGCTACTACCTCTAAGGGTATGGATCCGGCTAATCAAGAGGTCACTAGAGTATGAAAGTTTAAAGCATGGTCGGTCTCACTAAAGGGTTGGCTAAGGAAGTTGATAAAATTTGGTTTGGAGTTGAGAGATTGTGTCACCTATATGATTAATGGGTTGACACTTAGGGTTTCAATCTCAAGAAAGTATTTAGCTTGAAGGTTGTCAAAGATCACTTCCCCAACTTTATAGAACAAATCCAAAAATATGTATGGGATGCCTTCATCGATCTTGATCCCACATCCCATCCTCCTTTCTATAATATGGAGTTCTATGGTTCCTATGTTTTCTTACATAGCCAACATAGATATAAACCATCGGTAGTAGACCAACCTTTCTTACCAAGTGTGCTTTTTTGAGGTGTTCAAGTACTATGATCCGCATCTGAATCAACAAGATTTATTTTAATTATGACTATGCAGTAGGATTGAAAGTAAGAAAAGGTTTCAAGGTGTGCATGTACATTTTCCTTAGCTTTTCTATACTATTTCAAAGGGCCTTCCTACATGGGCCTATGGCGTCAGACAAATAAAAAGGAGAGATCTTTCTATCTAACCCAAGCATTGGCTTGGATTTGTGGGTAAAAGGTTGCTTTATTCCACCAATAATCAAGACGTCAAGATTGAAAGGGAAATTATTGTTGGGTGCATTATAGGCAATATTGTTAAAAATCCATGGGAGATGATTTTCGAAATGATTAAGCTAAGTTCAAAGCAACTGAGAACTTTGTTGCCTTTTCCCCCTCTTATATTCATAGTATGATTTGCGCACAATGTGCCTATCTTCTCCAAGATAGACTGAATTATCAAGTTCACTGGGGTAATTAACATTACCAACGACCAACATAATGATACGGGGATTAAGAGAAAAGCTACAAAGTTGGATGCTAATTCTTTAGGCGAGTTACCTAGATTTTGAGGTCATAAATAACTCCTTTGTATCATTCACTTACCCGGATACTCCCCAGGTCTCTAGTGATACTATTCTAGTAGTCAATTCTTCTCATGCACTACCTTTCTTGAGAACTACACCACCTACTCTATCTACTCAAACTCCTTATTTATCCACTATTACATTTACTATGGTTGCTTATGACTTTGGAAAATAATAGTACTATTACTAGTTTGGTGGATGACATCCCCCAATTTATTCAGCTAGTTATTGAGAGGCATTTTTGGCCCTTGATTCTCTACATGCTTGAATGATGAATTATAAGCGAAGATTAGCTGCAGTAGAGGCCAAATAGGATAGTGAGGTGGTTGTTTCTTGTAGGACTAATCTTGACAGTCTACGTGTAGAGTTTCACTCTATAAAACCCTCATTTACTCTTGATAAGGATGAGCTTACCATTCCCCAAATTACAATAGGCCTTGTGCATCATTTGCTGACTTGTTTGATCATTCCATTATGGGAGATGAGATAGGGATTAATTATAGTTAGGGGCTCACTGAAGCCCAACAGGTAGAGCTAGCTAAGTAGTTATCCAAAGAAAAACAACATGTGAGGATGGTTGGGGCTAGTTCTATCTCCTGACCTACAGATGAGGTGCACCTTTCTATAGGTGCAGTTCCTAAGACTAGTCTGAGGAGGCTCTGAGTATTCTAGTTGTTGATCACTCACAAAAACATATGACATATACCCATGTACCTAGAGAACTACAAGGATTCTTTACCCTCCTCTTTTGTCTATAGTTGCATTAGGGATAATGCAATGCTCTTTAGTTGGAGGGGAATTTTTATTTTTAATGATCTGTAATTCTATTCTAGTGATATATGATTATGATGTTATTCATATATTTCCCTTTCCAGGCTTATTTGTTATGATGTTGATTTGGATATTGCCCTTTCCAGGGTTATTTGTTATGATGTTGTTTGGACATTGCCTTTGTCGGGCTTGTGCTATGCGCTTACTATCATTTGAAGACCAATTGTATTTTTATTATGTTGATTTCTTATTCTAGTGATTTCTATGAGGATTATGCACATCATTCTATTCTCATTGTGTAAATACGCATCAAATAAACTCCAAAGGTTTTCTTCAAAACATGATTTTTTCCCAAGGATCAAATTTTATTTTTTGTTGTTTCTTTTCTTTTTGCCATTTCATTTTCTTTGTCAAACCGAGTGGTAATTCCCTGACCATAGATAGATTGAGCAACATTCTTAGGAGAAGTACCTGTTGTCTTGAGTTTGAGTCGAGTAGTAGTGGGTAAAGTTCAATATATTCCCTTCAATGTCATTGTCAAGCAAAAAAGGTCTTGAAAATAGTTTTTGAAAAAGAAAAAAAGATTTGGAAAAACCAAAATATTTTTCTAAAAGAGCAAGGAGGTTTTTAAGTTTTACTTGAGTTGTGACCATTAAATTCAACTTTTGGCCCTTTCTTTACAAACATGAGTTTCTGACTATGATTGTCTTGTCAAGTTCGTTCCTCAAATTGGTTGGAAGACTAGATTTATATTCTATGAGCTGTGGTACCTTGTTAGGTAAGGAGTTTGATTAATTCTTGTACATAAGTGTAGTCTAGAACTTTCCCCGAGTATATTCAAGGTGAAATCCTACACAAAGATTGGTTTGGAAGATATATCGAGGCTATTTTTGATGCGTTAAATGAACTAAATCCCACCTTAACATTGTTCCCTAGTTAACCAATTTGAACCTCTTCCCATTCTTTTGTTTTATAAGTTATCACCATACTATGACACCGTAAACCTTTTTAAACCCCCTCTTTTGACACTTAACCTCCTTGAACGTATCCTAAGAAGTATTTCTATCCTGGAACTCTTTGTAGCATGAGAGTTCAACATTTACTTAGTTAGGCCCTTCACTTCTGCATTCAAACCATGAACCTCTTTAGTGAGTGCTGAGACCTTTTTCTTAAGTTCTGCATTTTCTGTTCTGAGTGCTTCAGTAGCACCTGGTCCCTCATAGGAGAGTTGCTGGTTCTTTATCTTCAATTTCAATATCTTTGCATCCTTATAAGCCACACTAACTCTCATTTCCTCCATCTGTTTACTCAAGTTTTCCTGAACAACCAACAATCCTGACACTTGGGACGTGGTCCCTACTTTTTCTTCTACATATTTATTTTCAATCAGTCTAGTTAGACTGAACATTTGTTTCACTGTTCTAGGAGTTCCTTTTTTACAAACAACTCCAAAATAATCAAACACTCTATTTAGAAAGTATCCATAAGGCATCCCATATCTTACTTCCTTCTCATAGATAACCTTATACATATGTTCAATCATCAAAGTAGGAAAACTAATCAACTCAAACGTACTGAGGCATTCAATTACATACAAATCCACAGTAGAAGCAATAGTCCTCTTTTCTAATCTGGGAAAGACAACCTTATTGACAAACTAAAAAAACAATTGAAACTCACTTTTGAGGAATTTCTTCCTCACTCTTGCAACAGAGGTTTCTACAACTTCTGAAGCATCTATCATAAATTTAGTGGAGGGATATTGTTTTATAACAGTTATTACACCAATAATGGGAACATCCAGTATTTTTCCCAGAATTTCTTCATCCAATTTCAGATTCTTACCTTGGACTAAAGACGTCAAACTCAGCCCATCATCATAGAACTTCACAGTGTAATAGAATTGCCTCACTTTACCTTCATGGACAGAAGGAATTGGTTTCTCTAGGATGTGTAACCAGCCTTGGTGCCTCATATACTTTACCAGTTCCATCATTCTAGTGTTTTCAAGGATCCTAGAAGCAAAGACCATTCCAGATAATACCTTTTGAGTTTTGAGGATTTCATTTCTCTCCCCTCTAGACATAAACTTCTCTTCTACCTCCTTCCTTCTTCTTTTAGAACCACTGTTTGTTTTTTTCTACAACTTTTCTCTTTTTGGGACCAGGTCCCTTAGAGACTTTCCTTTTCTTCATTGTAATGTGCTACTGTTTTATCCTAGTTGGACTCCTAGACTTTGAAGGGGAGGATCTGGTCCTTCCTTCATCCTACACTTCTTTTCTCTTTTTTTCTGTTGTACCAGCAATATCAGGATCAATCTTTTTATTATCTATTCAATATCAACTACTTCTACATTTTCATCCTCAACCACAATGACTTTCTTCAACTCTTCTTCTCTTAATAGTTACTTACTTATTTTCTTTCATAGCATCCCCCAATAATTTCTTCTCAGTACCCCTTGTTGAGTAAGTTCTAGTAACCTTTACACTAGTATCAACCACCTTTTCCTTACCCTTACTACCCCTTTGTTTTTATACTGACCACCTCAGAGGAAAATCATCATCATCAATCTCATCCTCCTTATTTTGAGGTCTTACAAGTGACCCAACTATCTCATCAATCTTTGGAGATAAATATCTTATTTTCTCACCAATACTTTGCCTCTCCAGACTAGGGAACTCTCTCTAGGGTCATTTGAGAGAAAAATGAGGTTCTCAGCAACCTAATCCTTACTGGCCAACTCACTACTTGATAGGTTATACCTTTTCACAAGATTTTCTTCAACAAAAAAATTGGGAAAAAATAGGATTTGACTCAGAAAGGGTGGGAGAACCAAGTTCGTTTTGGGTTGTAGAGAGGTCAACCTTTTCTGAATTTTCTAAAGGGATAGAATTCTGAGGAAACTTAATTTCCATAGGATAACCAAAAACCTGACTTTGGTTAACTACTATAGAAGATTCAGATAGGGGTTCCATAGTTTTTTGAATTTCTTCCATAGTTGGCTTATTCATGGAGGTTTATGGGGAAGACGCGTCAACCATAGGTATTTCAAAGGAGAGTGCAGGAGGTGAAATAAACTCAGTTTCTTGGGGAGAATTAGAGAAAAAGTCCTTTCAATTATAGACACTGATGGAGAAGGGTTTTCAATGCAAGAGTTTCTGGCTGGAGGGAAGGAGTTCGAAATTTTTTTGAGTCCTTTGTGGGGCTTGAGGGTGAAGTGTTTCCATCCATTTGGGTACTTTTGAAATTAGTGAAACACAAAAGAGGGGATTTGAGGATAGACTGCTTTTGAAAGAAAAGGCTTAAACACAGATTTTGAAAATGATTAGAAAAAAGGATTTGATTTTGTATTTAAGAGATCAAATAGTTTCAAAGTAAGGGATTTTAAGAAAATTAGATGTGTTTGGTCCCAATAGGTGAAACACTTAAATTTTCTAGGGATTTGACAACTTTAAGACAGAGAAGCAAAAAATGTGGTTTTTTAGATAGAACTTTACATAAATTTAAATTGCACATTAGTGGTACTAATATGTAGGACGGGACTAGGTCCCTCCCTTGCTTGAGTGAATATTTTATAAAGTGTCTGTGTAACACTCTATATTTCAAGCTAGAAATCGAACTGTCGTTCCTATGTGTGTAAACTCTAATCCCATGTTTTTATTTTTAATACATATGTCATGATCATTATCCTAATGTGTTAAGTGCTATGAAGGTGAAAAATGTTCATAGGAATCACTTAGAACAAAGTTGAGCTAAGAGACTTTGATTCGGCCAAATTTTGATATTCAATTCTACAAGGGTCAAATTTGAACATGAATAACTTTTTATTTATGTGCAATTTTTTATATCAAGACCCACCAATATATATATAATTGAATTATCTTTCCAAGGATACCAATTTCGGCTTAATTTGATACCCGAGCGAAAAATTATGACCATTTATGTGAGAAACAGTAAGGGCTTCCGATAATCCTGTGTTGCGAGGGCTATTCCCTCAGAATAGGGATCGCGTCATGGGGGACACTCTCATGGACTAGGGGTCACGCCGCAGGGGCTATTCCCTCACTGTTTCAGCTTCCTATGTGATAAGGGGTAGTTTGGTCCTTTCCCCTCAATCCCAAACGTCCAAAGCATGGTTTATAACACTAAAAAGGCATTATTTGCCCATCTTCCTCAAAATAACTCACGTAGAAGACATTCTATTTCCCAAGAACAATAATCCAAGCTTTTTCTCTCAAGAACACAAGGATTCAAGCTTCAATTTTAAGATTTCTTTAAGAATCCATTCAATTAAGGTATGTGGGTATTCATCATTGGTTCCCTTTTATCCATTGAGCCCAAAATCCTAATTTTTACTTGTAAGTATAAATCTTATTATATTTTATGAAATTAATCCATGAATTTCATGTTGAATCGACTAAAAGTTATGTCTGCAAGTGTTTCCAATTGAATTATGCTATTTTAGGTTTTGAATTGCAAGTTTCCATGTCACAGTCCATTGGTTTCATGTTAAATCCCCGAATTACAAATTAAGCCATGTAATCATGTTGTTTTCTTATTATTAAGACATTCCCATGTTCAAGTTCATACTTCTCACTTATTTTGGTAAAATGTGTATGCTTTGGGTCTTTGAATCATGATTTCCATATTATAGTTTTGAGTGTCAATATCATATTTTTATGATCAGTCAGTGCTAGAGGGTTATGAACACCCAAAACTGATGTGTTTTACATGATTTTAGATTTTCAAGTAATAAGTCAGTTAAGACATGAATCTTTTTTTATACTCAGATATTTATGATTATGATGAGAACTATTAGAAATAATATTTAGTTAAACTTAGTTCAGTTCAGTACCAGTGTCAATTCAGTTGGGAGTAGGATTTAGCACTGAGTAAACCTAGGGATAGGGGCTCACCTATCTGTAGAGGGTGTGACCTTTAGTAGCAGTCCCTGCATCTAGAACTACATAGACAACATAGGTTTGAGATGTCTTCCTGCCAGTTGAGGGTTGACTTATATCTTATGGGAGAACCTGCTAGTAGAGGGTGACTCTCCAGTCCTTCGAGACACCAGTTTAGTAGATCCACACTTCTAGTGTTAGTACTTGTGGCACAGTACTGACACCCTTCCAATTGGGGTAAAAGTTGGACGCCGACTATCTTACCTTGGGGTATATTTGTTACATGATACCTCCCATACTTTTAGTCCAGTTATTCAGACTAAGTACAGTTTAGTTTTACATGATCAGTATTCAAATATCAGTTAATCAATACATCCTTATCAGATAATCAATATTTAGATACTAACTAATCAGTATTCAGATATCAATAAATCAGTATCCAGATGTCAGTTACTCAATATTCATTTATCAGTTATTGAGTATTCATATATTAGTTGGTCGGTATTTATATATCAGCTACTTAGTATACAAACATTAGTTATCAATTTACTTAGATTTCAGTCTTTCAGTCACACAGGCATTAACCATTCAGTTAATGAGATTTTCTTTATACATGTTATGTTTAGTTTGTATGCTTATTCTTTCATGCTCAGTATATTTGTATATTTAAATCCTTAAGTTATGTCAGTTTCTACCACATAGTTTCAGACCTAGTATTCATACATCATCCTTAGTACAGTTGTTACATCATATTTAGCCTTACAAAGATTTGCATACAACATTCATGTTTCTACATCTTTCTTACTTATAGAATTGTCTTCAGTTCATGATTTATAAATTTCACAATGATTTAAAGTTTTCACGCATAGCCATGTTGCAAATGTATATTTCAACAAATATCTTATATCCCCAGTTTTAAAGTATGTGTTCAAGATTCCCATGATTTAGTGCATGTATCCATATACTCATTATATTCTAAAGTACTGATCCATATATACGTCTATGTGCTATATTTTCTTATAGTATAGGTACCAGTTGTACCATTACACATCATAATCAGATAGTTTGCAGCTTCCAGCGAACAGGTGATGAGTTCTCTTGTTTTGGGGACTCCAGTCTGTTGTTGTTCATGTACTATCTTGTTATTATTCATTTGTATTGATTAATGGTAGTTGGAGGCATGTCCCATCTATCTATAGTCAGTATAGTAGATTTTTCATATATAGTCAGCCAGAGTCATTACATGTAAATCAAGTTTCTTTCTTCAGTTTTATCATGATGTAAACTTTATTAATATTATACTTATTCAGATTTCCTTATGATCATGTTTCCTCTCAAATAATTTAGTTTTTATACAATTTAATTTAGATGCTCAAGTATCATGCCAATTCATGGGTTAGCTTGGGATCACTTGTGGTTCTAATCACTGTGTTACAACTAGTGGGTAGCCCTGGGTCATGAAAAACTTGGTAGAAGAGCACAGAGTTCAAGTGTCTTAGGGTGTCTATGAAACCTTTTCTAGTAGAGTCTTTTGGAATGATACAGAGACATCTGTACTTTTCTTCAAGAGGCTATAGGGCATTTAAGAAATATTTCCTTTCTTTCATAGCTCAGATCGTGTTGTAGATAGGGCCTCTAAGAAACTTATATAGATTCTCATCATGCTCCATTCATGTCAACTCTACCTTATTTTTAAGGTAACAGAAACAGTAAAGATCAAATTCTTACAGATAAAGTTTTCTCAGACAATCCCCATTGGCAGTTATAGGATTGCGCGCAAGCTTGAAAGTATCCCATCTGTGCTTTTAAGTTCCAAAGTTTTAAAGATTTAATTCATGTTTATGTAAAATTGTGCATTGAGGAGAAGTCAAATGTGCTCTCAGATCCTTTCTCAAAATCCTATGACAACATATGATCTAGAGTTTGAAGCATGAACCTAAAAGTTTAGCAGCAATAAAATAGGGATAGTGTTTGTCTTGAATTAGTAGAACTTGTATCCGTGGGGCTAGTTGTATGAAAGGTAAATCAATAGGCTTTAAATAGTTTATGCAAGAATTTAAGTTTGTTGATTCGAAATTAAGTATAATAGTGTGGGTGTGATTTAGATGTGTGCCTAAGGTGATATGGGATTGTAGTATTTCTAAGTTTTTAAAGTATGTATTCTTAGATAGTACCCTTGAGTTGATAGTGTGAATGAATATAGTAATGTAGCATGAGATGTTCTTACCAGATAAGTTATGCGCTATACGTTGTTTATGTTAGATATTCAGGTGACATGGTAATTCTCATGGTTTAGGGAAAAATATAAGTTTAGAGATGTGATGTTAGTAGGCTATGAAGGAAGTTAGTATGGTTCATTAAAAGTTTGGGAATATCCATGTTAAGTGTTAGAATCTAAGTTTGATTCTTGGAGGATTGAGCTAATAGAAACAAGAGTTGAAATTCTAGTACTCTAGAAGATTTTAATTCAGTAATTGTTTGAGTTATGAATATTGGGGATATAAAAAGTTAAGAGTTGTATATAATAAGGAAGTACTAGCAGCGGGTTTTACACTTTCAGGTATAGTCTTTTAGGGTAAGTTCCTTATTTGTGTGTATTGTTATATCTCAGACACTAGAGTAGAGTGGTTACAGTTCAGTTTAGAGTTTATTAAAGGGGTCTACAGAGTTAGAATGATGGTTTAAAGCTAAGGGGGAGATGATAGAATTAGAAAGCAGGTCAGGCTCTCAGATTCTAGTAGTGACACCAGTGTATTATAGAACATCAGTAGGGGAGGAAGATGCCCGACCCATTCTTATCTAAGTGCAAAGTTTTTGTACTTCATTCATCATGATATCAACTCATGCCTTACGCGTCATCTCCATAATCATGTTTTATTCATGCACATAATAGAGAATCATGTACGCTCTTAATTCCTAGTATAATGAGTTCCAGTTCACTCAGCAGTATGAATTATATTCCTTGAAATTATGAACTCCAAACTTAGGTCATGCAACTTATTACTCATGTACTCATGCTTTACAGTACGCTTAGTTCCCATAACTGTAATACCTCGTACTTCTGCCAAACTTAAATTCATCTCAAAGATGTCAAAGACATTCTTTAAAGATGAATACACTTTTATATATATGGAATTTTCAAGATTTTCACTTTTTATTGTGTGGGAAATTCAATAAGATTTCCATCGATACCAAATTTACCCAAATCCAACACCCGGGCAAAGAGTTAGAGCCTTTTTAGTGAGATAGTGTATCACTTGAGCCATCAGCACATCTCAGAGCTAGCTTAAATGGCAATTTTCAATTTCCAGTGTTACTCTGCGATAGTGGCTCGTCGTACCAAAGGCCCAGTTCATAATTGTCCTTTTCCAGTGTTCCAACGCGATACCACTACGTCGCGGTGAGATTCCAGGTCGCATCCAAGGTGGCAACGCGATTGTACTGCATCGCGCCACCATGCAATTTTCTAGTTGTTACTTTCTAGAGACACGATGCGATAGCACCGCATCGCGCTAAGGGTTAAAATCGAGAAATTTTAACAAAAATTAAAAGACGCATCCAGGGTTAAATAGGTCTTTTTCCATGATTTTATTCCACCCAGATGTAATGTCCTTAGCTATTTATTATTCACTTTTTCACCAATATCAAGAACATTCTCTCATAATAAAATAAAACCCTAGCCTTTGAGAATCAAGATCAATCTCAAGAAATCCATCCAAGAACTCCAAGAACCTTCAAGGCTTCCTTTATCAGGTATGCATAGTGTTCATTCATGGATTTCTTTCGTCCATGAAGCCCAAGAATCAAGTTTTAAACTATGAATTATTCTATTCATTCTATTTGTTTATTATGTTCATGTGGTTGTTGTTGTTGTATGATTCCTAAGTTGGAATCTTTGTGTTTTTATGAAAATATGTTAGCATGTGAGTTAAAAACCCTGAATATTAGTTGGTTATGATATGTTAATTTGATGATTATACCATGCCATAAGTTATGAACCCTAAGTATTTGACAAAATGCCTAAGAGACTAGAAATTATGTAATATGACTCAATTGTGACTTAAGTGAAGGATTCATGTTTTACCCTTATGTTCAAATGACTCCCATGCTATTGATGTGCAATGTAGAAGTTTGTTGTAATTCTCATGATGTTAGAGTAAGAAATTATGAAATTGAGTATATGTATTCCTACCATGTACAAGAATATGATAACCATGTACTTCATGAAATCACCGATCTTATTGTATTAAGGATTGTTGATGTTGGTCGTGTATTCAAGAATGTCATGCCTTGTCAGTTTCCTTCTATCGTGTCCTGGGGATACTTGAACCCGACAATTTAGCTGTATGCCTAGAGCCAGTGTCATGTTTTCACGATATCCTCAGTCAAGCCATGTTCAGTAGAATTTAGTCAGTCATGTGACTCAGGAAAACTCAATAATCCCAGTAATCTCAGAAAGTTCAGTAATCTTAGTACTATTTCGTCAGTCAATGGAACTCAATGAACTCAGTCCAATTCAGTTTAGTTAATCATGTTCAATTTCTATTAAGATGGGAGCAGGATTTAGAACCAAGTGAACCCAAGGATGAGGATACACACTGACAATTGAGGGTGTGATTCTTAGAAGCAATCCTTGCATTCCAAAACTATGTAGCCAACATAGTTTGAGACGTCAACACTGACAGATGAGGGTTGATGAGGTGGATAAACACTGTCAGATGAGGGTCCCACCATTCTCTTTTGGGGACACTGTCAGATGAGGGTCACCCACAACTTGTCTTTACCAGTGGTACGGTATTGACACCCTTCCAATTGGGGTTACATATTGGACCCCAACCTAGGTATATTTCTTTATTTATAGTATGTAAGTTAGATGACTACTTCCCACAGTTACAGTTTTAGACTCAGTCCCAGTAATAGAACTTAGATAGTTCTTCAGAATTTCATGACTATAAGATATAGTAAACTCAAAATAGTACGAAACTCAGTTAGTTCCATCAGAACCTAGATTACCAGATACAGTCGCTCAGTATTAGTTATATCAGTTATCAGTGACTCATTTTATCAGTAATCAAACTCAGTAGTCAGTACCATCACGAATTCAGTCATAGTCACTTATTCATGCATGTATTCTCACATTCATGTTATACAGTCAGTTAGCATGTTCATGCATTTGAACCCTTTGCATTCAGCCTACCTCACATGCATACTAGAACTTTTAATCGTACTGATGCATTTATGCTATGGTGTTTTATTCTATACCGTAGGATCAAAAGCACAAGCTCCAGAGCATCAGTAGCATTCCAGTTTCAGTAGTCAGAGTTTGCAGTGAGTCCTCATCCTTCGAGGACATGATCATTACTTTATTTCTTTATTACTTATTTTATTTCAGTAGTTGAAGTTAGTTGGGGACATGTCCCATCAACTCCTTATTCAGACAATTTAGAGGCTTTCAGACTAAAGTATTTTCAGACTAGATGTTTTCTGACATTGTTTCAGTTTTTGTATTATCGTACCACATTATTCAGATATGGTTCTCTCAGATGTTTATCAGTTTTGAACCTTATGGCATGTTTCAGCCTACTATTTCTGTATTTATACAGTATATTATGCAGTGTTCAGGTACAGATATCAGTCATGGGTTAGCTTGTGGTCCTTCGGGGTCATGAGCACAGTGTAGCATTCTGGGTACCAAATTCAGGTGTTACAAACTTGGTATCAGAGCCTAACATTCAATAGAGTCCTATTAAGTCTAAAAGCCACATCTAGTAAAGTGTTGTACATGGGTGTATTGCGCGACACATTTATGTGCAGGAGGCTATGAGATATTTTAGGAACAGTTTTCCTTCTTTCAGTATTTATGTCATGCCAGTGAGAGTGAGCTCAAATTTAAATCTCAGTCTAATCCATTTCTCCCTTTCTTTTACAGAACATACCTTCCAAAATAAGATACGGAAATCAGTCAGCCCCTTAGCCCATCCAATCAGATCCCTTGGACGAACACGTTTCTTATGCAGAGTTAGAGCTTCATTAACCACTCTTGCTAATTCAGTTACTACTCAGAATGAAAGACCAGCTGTCGTTCCGGCTAACCCAGTGGCTAATTCAGCTGCAGCTAGGATTTGGGACTTCACTCGAATGAATCCTCCATTTTTTTTGAGTCTAAGTCAGAAGAGGTTCCTCAGGAGTTCTTAGACCAAGTTTAGAAGGTTACGAACATCATGGGGGTTAATTCTAATGAGAGTGCTGAGGTAGCTGTATATCAGTTGCAGGATGTTGCTCACACTAGGTTCAAATAGTGGAAGTCAGAAAGGTCAGTTGATGCAGGGCCTATTGAATTGGAGAAATTTGTCACTGCATTCTTAGATAGATTATTTCTCCAACAGCTAAGGAAAGCTAACATGTTATAATTTATCAACCTTAGGTAGGGAAACATGACGGTGACCGAGTATTCTCTTAAGTTTACTCAATTAGCCAGATATGCTCCTCATGTGGTTGCAGATAGTAGGGCCAAGATGAGTAAGTTTGTTTGTAGGGTGAATGATAGCATAGTCAATGAGTGTAGGTCCGTGATGTTGAATAGTAACATGAACATAGCCAGGCTTACGACACATGCTCAACAAATAGAAGAGCAAAAGATTAAGATGAGAGAAAGGTAGAATAAGAGAGCAAGGATAGGTAGTTTTAACTTTGCTCAGCCTAAGTTAGAGGGAGGAAGCATTCTCAGTTCTATCCTAAGTCATCCATTCCAAATACTTCTTTAGATAGTGCTCCTGCTTCTAAGTTCAGGGATGGTATTATAGATAAGGCACCAGGCTCTATGTCTCAGGGCAGTGTCAGCAATGCCCGAACTAATGCCCTTTGTCAGACTTGTGGTAAGAACCACAAGGGTACTTGCAAAGCTGGCAGTGATGTCCATTTTGGATGTGGCAAGATAGGCTACAAAGTCAGAGATTGTCCCCATTCAGGTTACCAGGGTTCGCAGAACCGTTCCTCCGCCTAGTCCGATCGTCCAAATCAGTAAGGTGCCACTTCTAGTGCTACTAGTGGGCAACTCCCAAACAGAATTTATGGTCTCCAGTCCCGGGAAGATCAGGAAAATTCTCATGATGTAGTTACTGGTACGTTACATATCTTGCACTTGCATGTTTACACTTTGCTAGATCCAGGAGCTTCCTTATCTTTTGTTACTCCTTATATAGTAGTTGATTTCAGAGTCAGTCTCGAAATTCTAGCAGATCCCTTCTCAGTATCTAACCCAATGGGTAAAACCATCATAGCCCGGCGGGTATACAGGAACTGCCCGATTATGATATTTTAGAAAGTCACCTCAGCAGACTTAGTCAAATTAGAGATGACTAATTTTGTTGTCATTCTCGGCATGGATTGGATTTATTCCTACTATGCCACAGTCGATTCTAGAAACAAAATAGTCTAGTTCCAGTTTTTGAATGAACCTGTCCTAGAGTGGAGGGGTAGTACTTTAGCTTTCAGAGGTCAGCTTGTTTCCTACCTTCGGATACGAAAAATGATATATACGGGATGTGTTTATCATCTTGTTCATGTTAAGGATTCTAGTTCTAAAATTCTAGTTAGTCCCGAAATTCTTGCAGAGCCCTTCTCAGTATCTACCCCAGTGAGTAAAACAATCATAGCCCGATGGGTATACAGGAACTACCCGATTATGATATTTCAGAAAATCACCTCAGCAGACTTAGTCAAATTAGAGATGACTAATTTTGATGTCATTCTCATCATGGATTGGATTTATTCCTGCTATGCCACAGTCGACTGCAGAAATAGAATAGTCCAGTTCCAATTTTCGAATGAACCTGTCCTCGAGTGGAGGGGTAGTACTTTATCTTTCAGAGTTCATCTTGTTTCCTACCTTCGAGCACAAAAAATTATATCTAAGGGATTTGTTTATCATCTTGTTCTTGTTAAGGATTCTAGTTATAAGACTCCCAGTCTTGAATCAGTCCCAGTCGTGAGTGAATATTCAGATGTCTTTCCCAAAGATCTTCCAGGAATTCCTCCCAAAAGGTAAATAGACTTTGGCATTGATCTTCTTCCAGATACTCAGCCTACATTTATTTCGCAATACAGAATGGCACCAGTAATACTCAAAGAACTGAAAGAGCAGTTGAAGGATCTCTTAGAAAAGGATTTATTAGACCCAGTGTGTCCCCTGCAACTTTAATGGACTTGATGAATTGTGTGTTTAAGAATTACTTGGACATGTTCATCATAGTCTTCATAGATGATATTCTTGTCTATTCTTATAGTGAACATGATCACGCAGACCATCTCAGAATCGTACTACAGACTCTCAGAGATCATTATCTATTCACCAAATTCATTAAGTGCGAATTTTGGATAAGGCCAGTAGCATTCCTTGGTCATATAATTTACGATAATGGCATTATAGTAGATCCTTAAAAGACCAAAGCAATAAGAAACTAGCCCCGACCTGTCTTTTCATCAGATATCAGGAGTTTCTTAGGTTTGGCTGGCTATTAAAGATGGTTTGTTGAGGGATTTTATTCTATTTCATCCCCTATGTCCAGATTGACTCAAAAGAAAGTCAAGTTTCAGTGGTCAGGTCCTTGCAAGAAGAGTTTTAAGGAGTTGAAGACTCGACTCACCTCAACTCCAGTTTTGGCTCTTCCAGATGGTTCAGATGGTTTCATAGTATATTCTGATGCATCCAGAGTAGGTTTGGGCTGTGTCCTCATGCTTTATGCTAAGGTGACAGCCTATGCCTCCAGTCATCTTAAACTCCATAAGAAGAATTAACCTACTCATAATATTGAGTTAGCAGCCGTAGTATTTGCCTTAAAGATTTGGAGGCATTAACTATACAGAGTTCATATAGATGTGTTCACAGATCATAAGAGCCTTCAGTATGTCTTTTCTCAGAAAGATCACAATCTTCGTCAGAAAAAGTGGTTAGAGCCCTTGAAAGATTATAATATGAGTATTCTTTATCATTCGGGAAAGGCTAACATAGTGGCCGACGCTCTTAGTAGAGACTGTCAATGGTAGTGTTGCTCATGTTGAGGACAATAAAAAGAAGTAATCTTAGGAAGTCCATCAGCTTGCCATACTAGGTGTTCTCTTAGTCGATATAGAGGAGGGTCATATATCAGTTCAGAGTAGTTTAGAATCATTTCTAGTTTCTAAGGTAAAGGAATAGCAGGATAGGGATCCCATTCTAGTCAAGTTAAAAGAATCAGTCAAGGATCAGAAGGTTGAGATTTTCTCCCAAGGGGGAGATGGTGTATTGCATTTTCAGGGTCATCTATGTGTTCTACGTGTAGATGACTTGAGGCAGCGAATTCTTGCAGAAGCGCATGCTGGACGCTACTCTATTCATCCAAGGGACACAAAGAAATACCGCGACTTGCGGGAGATTTATTGGTGGAGTGGGATGAAGAGAGATATGACAGTGTTTGTGGCTAAGTTCTCAATATGTCAGCAGGTTAAGATAGAGCATAAGAAGCCTAGTGGGTCTATGCAAGAGTTCAATATTCCTACTTAGAAGTGGGAAAGAGTGAACATGGATTTTTTGATGGGTTTGACTCATACTCATCATCAACATACTTCAGTTTGGGTCATTGTAGATATGATGACCAAATCAGATCATTTTCTTCCGGTCCATACATCTTATTTAGCCGAGGATTATGCTAAAATCTATATTCGAGAGTTGGACAGATTGGATGGTGTTCCATTGTCTAGTGTCTCAGATAGAAGTACCCAGTTCACCTCTCATTTATGGAAAGCGTTCCAAAAGGGTCTTGGTACCCAAGTTCATCTTAGTTCTGTCTTTCATCCTCAGAAAGATGGTCAAGCACAAATTACCATTCAGACCTTGGAAGATATGCTAAAGGCGTGTTCAATTGATTTCAAGGGTAGTTGGGATAACCACTTGCCTTTGATTGAGTTTGCATACAATAACATCTATCATTCCAGTTTTTGGATGGATCCATTCGAAGCTCTCTATCATAGGATATGAAGATATCCAGTTGATTGGTTCGAAGTTAGTGAGGCCTCAATTATAGGGCCTGACTTAGTATTTGATGCCTTAGAAAAAGTCCAGTTGATCAGAGAAAGACTTTGGGCTTCTCAGAGCCAACAGAAGTCTTACGCAGATGTGCGTAGGAAGGATCTGAAGTTTGAGATTGGTGATCATGTTTATCTAAATATCTCTCCCATAAAGTGAGTGAAGAGATTCGGCAAGAAGGGAAAGCTCAGTCCCCGATATATCGGTCCCTTCAAAATTCTCAGTCGCTTCGGCAGAGTAGCTTATGAGCTTGAATTCCCTTCAGATCTAGCCTCAATTCATCCAGTCTTCCATGTCTCTTTCATCAAGAAGTACATAGGTGACCCAACAGTTGTAGTCCCTATTCAGAGCATAGATATTTTGAATAACCTCTCTTTCGAAGAGATTTCAGTCAAAATTCTTGACTATCAGACTCGCAGACTGAAGAACAAAGGAGTCCCTCTAGTCAAAGTCCTTTTCCAGAATCAGTCCATTGAGGCAACTACTTGGGAAGAAGAAGCATACATCCATACCAATTATCCTCACCTCTTCTTCACTAATTCAGACTCAGCCCAAGGTAACAACTTTCCTAAAGCCTTTTAGTTTTATGTTAAGATTTCAGTTACAACTTGGTGTCCAGTTCATTTTCAGAATTCCATAATAAACTTGGTATCAATTACCATTGTATTGTCAGTCTTACATTCATGCGTCAGTTTGGTCATGTATTCATGCATTAGATATGCATGTTCAGTTTGATGAGAAACTCATCTTATAAGTAATTCAGTCATGTAGTCATAAATCCGTTATTCATGCATCAGATATGTATATTTAGCACAATACATTCAACTTATCAATTATATCAGTCATGAAATCATGTTTTAATTGTTAATGTTCAGCATGTACTTCAGTCTATCATTTCTGCCATCTAAGTCAGTTTCATTTGAGGACGAATATTCCCAAGAGGGAGATATTGTAATACCCCATACTTCTACCTAGCTTAAATTCATTCCAAAGATGTCAAAGTCATGCTTTAAATATGAATACACTTTTATATATGTAAAATTTTCAAGATTTTCACTTTTTGTGTGTGGAAAATTTAATAAGATTTCCATCAATTCAAAATTCGTCCAAATCTGACACCCAAGTGAAGAGTTGGAGCCTTTTTAGTGAGACAGTGTATCACTTGAGCCATCAGTGCGGAGCCAACTTAAATGGAAATTGTTAATTTCCAATGTTGCTCCGCGATAGTGGCACATCGTGCCAAAGGCCCAGTTCACAATTGTTCTTTTCCAGTGTTCCAACGTGATACCACCGCGTCGTGGTGAGATTCCAGGTCACGCCCAAGGTGGTAATGTGATTGTACTGTGTGGCGCACCATGCAATTTTCTAGTTTTCACTTTCCAGAGACACTGCGCGATAGCACCGCGTAGTGCTAGGGGTCCAAATAGAGAAATTTTCACCAAAATTAAAAGATGTATCTAGGATTAAATAGGTCTTTTCCCATGATTTTATTCCACCTAGATGTGGGATTTAAGCCCTAAAACGTCTTTAGCTACTTATTATTCACTTTTTCCCTAATATCAACAACATTCTTTCTCAAGTAAACAAAACCCTAGCCCTTGAGAATCAATATCAATCTCAAGAAATCTATCCAAGAACTCTAAGAACCTTAAAGGTTTCCTTTCTCAGGTATGGATAGTGTTCATTTATGGATTCCTTTCGTCCATGAAGCCCAAGAATCAAGTTTTAAACAATGAATTATGATATTCATGCTATGTGTTGATTATGTTCATATGGTTTTTGCTGTTGTATGATTCCCAAGTTGGAATCTTTATGTGTTTTTATAATAATATGTTAGCATGTGAGTTGAAAACCATGAATTTTAGTTGGTTATGATATGTTAATTTGATGATTATGACATGCCCTAAGTCATGTACCCTAAGTGTTTGACAAAATGCCTAAGAGACTAGAAATTATGTGATATGACTCAATTGTGACTTAAGTGAAGGATTCATGTTTTACCCTTATGTTCAAATGACTCCCATGCTATTGATGTGAAATGTAGATATTTGTTGGAATGCTCATGATGTTAGTGTATGAAGTTATGAAATTGAGTATATCCATTCCTACCATGTACAAGATTATGATAACCATCTACTTCATGAAATCCCCAACTTATTGTATTATAAATTGTTGATGTTGGTCGTGTATTCAAGAATGTCTTACCTTGTCAGTTTCCTTATATCGAGTCCTGGGGATACTTGTACCTAACAATTTAGTTGTATGACTAGAGCTAGTGTCTTGTTTTCACAATATCCTCAATCAAGCCATGTTCAGTAGAATTCAGTCAGTTATGTCACTCAGGAAAACTCAATAAACTCAGTAATCCCAGTAATCTCAGAAAGCTCAGTACTTCATTAATCTAAGTAGTATTTCGTCAGTCAACAGAAATCAATAAACTCAGTCCAGTTAAGTTCAGTTAATCATGTTCAATGTCTATTAAGATGGGAGTAGGATTTAGTACCAAGTGAAGCCAAGGATGAGGACACACACTGGCAATTGAGGTGTGATCCTTAGAAGCAGTCCTTACATTCCAGAACTATGTAGCCAGCATAGGTTGAGATGTCAACACTGACAGATGAGGGTTGATGTGGTGGATAAACACTGTCAGATAAGGGCCCCATCATTCTCTTTCGGGAACACTTTCAGATGAGGGTCACCCACAGCTTGTCTTTACTAGTGGCGCAGTATTGACACCCTTCCAATTAGGGTTACAGATTGGACCCCAACCTAGCTATATTTCTTTATTTGGGGCATGTAGGTTAGATGACTACTTTCCATAGTTATAGTTTTAGACCCAGTCTCAGTAATAGAACTCAGATAGTTCTTCAGAATTTTAGGACTATCAGATACAGTCAACTCAGAATAGTATGAAACTCAGTTAGTTCTATCAGAACCTAGACTGTCAGATATAGTCGCTCAGTATCAGTTATATCAGTTATCAGTGACTCATGTTATCGGTAATCAGACTCAGTAGTTAGTACCATCACAAATTCAATAACAGTCACTTATTCATTTATATATTCTCACGTTCACGTTATACGGCCAGTTAGCATTGTTCATGCATTACAACCCTTTGTATTCAACCAACCTCATATGCATACCAGTACATTCAATTGTACTGATGCATTTGCACTATGGTGTTTTATTCTATATTATAGGTTCAGAAGCACAAGCTCTAGAGAATCAGTAGAATTCTAGTTTTAGCAGTCAGAGTTAGCAGTGAGTCCTCATCCTTCGAGGACATGATCATTACTTTATTTATTCATTACTTAGTTTATTTTAGTAGTTAGAGTTAGTTGGGGACATATCCTATCAACTCCTTATTAAGACAGTTTAGAGGCTTTCAGACTACAGTGTTTTCAGACATTGTTTTAGTTTTAGTATTATCGTGCCACATTATTCAAATATGACTTTATCAGATGTTTATCAGTTTTAAACCTTATGGCATGTTTTAGCCTTCTATTTCCACATTAATACAGTATATTATGTAGTTTTCAGGTACAAATATCAGTCATTAGTTAGCTTGTGGTCCTTCGGGGTCATGACACCATGTAGCATTCCGGGGTACCAGATTTGGGGCGTTACAATAACTCATGCTACACACTTAATGACTAGTGAAATTTAGATTATTTCATGTAGGTCTTTAGATTAGATCTCTTTGATAAATCTATAATGTTGATACTCTATTTCTCTGGCTTCAGTTAAGTGTCAAAGTCATGAATAGTATTCTTTCATGCTTCAGGTACTCATGTTCTAATGTTTCAGTGACCTCTCCTTAAACTTAATGATAGTGGTGATGAATAATTATTTAGATGGGAGAGAGTAAATGTTTCATGTTAGGGAAAGATTATTGTATGCTTATTATAGGTAAGGATATAAGTGTGAAGGAAAGATTGAGGAAAAGCTTTTGGTGTAATAAAATTGAGAATTTCATATGTGTCTTCTTAAGAATAGTGCAATAAAGTTGTTATTGATAGAGGTTTAGAGAATATGGGAAAGATGCTTTGGTGGATTATTTACCTAGAGGTTCATGTGTGATTATAATTATAAGCTTTTATATCATATTGGTATATGAGTGGATGAATGCATTGTGTGTTAGTGAATTCCTAGTAAGAGGTTAAATTTAGTTGTTTAAGTGATAAGAGGAAACATTCTTGAGATGAGAGCTTTAAAACATACATGGTGTATTAAATTTGTGGTTTATACTAGTACTATGGTGTTATGGGTTATACCATGTAATTTCATGTTATGCTTGAACATGATAAGAATAGGTAGTTCAACTCAGACTTTGGCTGAACATGAACGTGAACATGATCATGCAAACCATCTCAAAATCGTACTTCAGACTCTTAGAGATCATCATCTATTCGCCAAATTCAGTAAGTGCAAATTTTGGCCAAGGTCAGTAGCATTCCTTGGTCATATCATTTTCGGTGATGGGATTAGAGTAGATTCGTAAAAGACCAAAGCAGTAAGAAACTAGTCCAGACCTATCTCTTCATCGGATATCAGGAGTTTCTTGGGTTTGGCTGGCTATTACAGACGGTTTGTTGAGGGATTTTCTTCTATTGCATCCCCTATGTCCAGATTGACTCAGAAAAAAGTCAAGTTTCAGTGGTCAGATCATTGTGAGAAAAGTTTTCAGGAGTTGAAGACTCGACTCACCTCAGCTCCAGTTTTGTCTTTTCCAGATGGTTCAAATGGTTTCATAGTGTATTGTGATGCATCCAGAGTAGGTTTTGGTTGTGTCCTCATGCAGCATGGTAAGGTGATATCCTACGCCTCCAGACAGCTTAAACCCCATGAGAAGAATTAACCTACTCATGATCTTGAGTTAGCAACCATAGTATTTGCCTTAAAGATTTAGAGGCATTATCTATACGGAGTTCATGTAGATGTGTTCACAGATCATAAGAGCCTTTAGTATGTCTTTTCTCAAAAATAGCTCAATTTTTTTAGAGAAGGTGGTTAGAGATCTTAAAAGATTATGACATGAGTGTCCTTTATCATTCGAGCAAGGCTAACGTAGTGGCCGATGCTCTCAGTAGACTGTCTATGGGTAGTATTTCTCATGTTGAGGACTGTAAGAAGAATTTATCTCAGGAAGTCCATCAGCTTGCCAGACTAGGTGTTTACTTAGTCGATATAGAGGAGGGTGATATATGGGTTTAGAGTAGTTCAGAATCATCTCTAGTTTCTGAGGTAAAGTAAAAGTAGGATAGGGATCCCAGTCCAGTCAAGTTTAAGGAATCAGTCAAGGATAAGAAGGATAAGATTTTCACCCAAGGGTGAGATGGTGTATTGCATTTTTAGGGTAGTCTATATGTTCCAGGAGTAGATGACTTGAGGCTGTGAATTCTTGCAGAAGCGCATGGTGCACGCTACTCTATTAATCCAGTGGCCACAAAGATGTACCTCAACTTGTGAAAGATCTATTGGTGGAGTGAGATGAAGAGAGATGTGGCAGAGTTTATGGCTAATTGCTCTACATGTCAGCAGGTTAAGATAGAGCATCAGAAATCTAGTAGGTCCATGCAAGAGTTTAATATTTCTACTTGGAGGAGGGAAGGAGTGAACATAAACTTTGTGATGGGTTAGCCTTGTACTCATCATCAGCATGGTTCAATTTGGGTCATTGTAGATAGGATGACCAACTCAGCATATTTCCTTCCAATCCACACCTCTTATTCAGCCAAGGATTATGCCAAAATCTATATTAGAGTGTTGGTCAGATTTCATGGTGTTCCATTGTCTATTGTCTCAGATAGAGGTACCCAGTTCTCCTCTCATTTTTGGAAAGTGTTCCAAAAGGGTCTTGGTACCCGAGTTCATCTCTGTACTGCTTTTTATCCTCATACAGATGGTTAAACAGAAAGGACCATTCTATCCTTGGAAGAAATTCTAAGGGCGTGTGCAATTGATTTAAAGGGTAGTTGGGATAACCACTTCCCTTTGATTTAGTTTACAGATAAAAACAACTATCATTCCAGTATTCGGATGGCTCTATTCGAAGCTCTCTATGGTAGGAGATGCAGATCTCCAGTCGGTTGGTTCGAAGTTAGTGAGGCCTCAGTTATAGGGCCTGACTTTGTATTTGATGCCTTAGAAAAAGTCCAGTTGATTAGAGAAAGAGTTTGGGCTGCTCAGAGCCAACAGAAGTCTTACGCAGATGTGCTCAAGAAAGATCTCAAGAAAACAGAAGTCTTACATAGTTGTGAACATGATGATATTCTTATCTATTCCTGCAGTGAACGTGATCATGCACAACATCTCAAAATCATACTTCAGAATCTTAGAGATCATCAGCTATTTTCCAAATTCAGTAAGTGCGAATTTTGGCTAAGGTCAGTAGCATTCCTTACTCATATCATTTACGGTGGTGGAATTAGAGTAGATTCTCAAAAGACCAAAGTAGTATGAAACTGACCCAAACCTGTCTCTTTATCAGATAACAGGTGTTTCTTAGGTTTGGCTGGCTATTACAGATGGTTTTTTGAAGGATTTTCTTCTATTCCATCCCCTATGTCTAGATTGACTCAGAAGAAAGTCATGTTTCAGTGGTCAGATCCTTGCGAGAAGAGTTTTCAGGATTTGAAGACTCGACTCACCTCAGCTCCAATTTTGTCTCTTCCAGATGGTTCAGATAGTTTCATAGTGTATTGTTACACATCCAGAGTAGGTTTGGGTTGTCTTCATGCATCATGGTAAGGTGATAGCCTATGCCTCCAGACAGCTTAAACCCCATGAGAAGAATTATCCTACTCATGATCTTGAGTTAGCAGCCGTAGTATTTGCCTTACAAATTTGGAGGCATTATCTATACGGAGTTCATGTAGATGTGTTCACAGATCATAAGAGACTTTAGTATGTATTTTCACAAAAATATCTCAATCTTTGTCAGAGCAGGTGGTTAGAGCTCTTGAAATATTATGAAATATCCGGGCAAGTCCAACGTAGTGGCTGACGCTCTCAGTAGACTGTCTATGGGTAGTGTTGATCATGTTTAGGACAGTAAGAAGAAATTAGCTCAGGAAGTCCATCAGATTGCCAGACTAGGTGTTTGCTTAGTCAATACAGAGGAGGGAGATATATGGGTTCAAAGTAGTTTAGAATTATCTTTAGTTTCTGAGGTGAAGGAAAAGCAGGATAGGGATCCCAGTCTAGTCAAGTTAAAGGAATCAATCAAGGATCAGAAGGTTGAGATTTTTACCCAAGGGGGAGATGATGTATTCTGTTGTCAGGGTCTTCTATGTGTTTTAGGTGTAGATGACTTGAGGCTGCAAATTCTTGTAGAAACGTATGGTGCATGTTACTCTATTAATCCAGGGGCCACAAAGATGTACGGGGACTTGAAGGAGATTTATTAGTAGAGTGGGATGAAGAGAGATGTGGCAGAGTTTGTGGCTAAGTGGTCTACATATCAGTAGTTTAAGATAGAGTATCAGAAGCCTAGTAGGTCCATGTAATAGTTCAATATTCCTACTTGGAAGTGGGAAGGAGTGAACATGGACTTTGTGATGGGTTTTCCTCGTATTCGTCATCAGCATGATTCTGTTTGGGTCATTGTAGATAGGATGACCAAATCATCTTATTTTCTTCCAGTCCACACCTCTTATTCAGCTGAGGATTATGACAAAATCTATATCAGATAGATGGTCAGATTGCATGGTGTTCCATTGTCTATTGTCTCTGATAGAGTTACCCAGTTCACCTCTCATTTCTGGAAAGCATTCCAAAAGAGTCTTGGTACTCGAGTTCATCTCAATACTTCCTTTTATCCTCAGAAAGATGGTCAAGTATAAAGGACCATATAGACCTTGGAAGATATGCTAAGGGCGTGTGCAATTGATTTCAAGGGTA
This sequence comes from Capsicum pubescens, assembly GCA_030864215.1. Classification (NCBI taxonomy): domain Eukaryota; kingdom Viridiplantae; phylum Streptophyta; class Magnoliopsida; order Solanales; family Solanaceae; genus Capsicum; species Capsicum pubescens. The sequence goes on from CM061548.1 coordinate 242,479,935, forward strand.
GTTGGGATAACCACTTGCCTTTGATTGAGTTTACATACAACAACAACTATCATTTCAGTATTCGGATGGGTCCATTCGAAGCTCTCTATGGTAGGAGATGCAGATCTCCAGTTGGTTGGTTCAAAGTAGTTGGGCCTCAGTTATAGGGCCTGACTTAGTATTTGATGCCTTAGAAAAAGTCCAGTTGATCAGAGAAATGCTTCGGACTGCACAGAGCCAACAGAACTCTTACGCAGATATGTGCTGGAAGGATCTCTAGTTCGAGATTGGTGATCATGTTTATATAAAGATCTCTCCTATGAAGGGAGTGAAGAGATTCGGTAAAAAGGGAAAGCCCAGTCCCCGATATGTGGGTCCCTTCAAAATTCTCAGTCACTTTGGCAAAGTAGCTTATGAGATCAAATTGCCTTCATATCTAGCCTCAGTTCATCCAGTCTTACATGTCTCTTTGCTCAAGAAGTGTATAGGTGACCCAGCAGTTGTAGTCCCTATTCAGAGCATAGATATTCAGAACAACCTCTCTTTCTAAGAGATTTCTGTCAAAATTCTTGACTATCAGACTCGCAGACTGAGGAACAAAGGATTTTCTCTAGTCAAAGTCTTTTTGCGGAATCAGTCCATTGAGGGAGATACTTGGGAAGAAGAAGCAGACATGCATACCAAGTATCCTCACCTCTTCTATGCTTATTCAGACTCAACCCAAGGTAACAACTTTCCTTAAGCTTTTCAGTTTCATGTTAAGATTTTAGTTACAACTTGGTATCCAGTTCGTGTTCAGAATTCCATTTTAACCTTGGTATCAATTACCATTGCATAATCAATCATGCATTTATATGTCAGTTGAGTCATGTATTCATGCATCAGATATGCATGTTCAGTTTGACGAGAAACTCATCTTATCAGTAATTCAATCATGTAGTCATAAATCCGTTATTCATGCATCAGATACGCATATTCAGCATAATACATTCATCTTACTAGATATATCAGTCATGAAATTGTGTTTCAATTGTTCATGTTTAGCATGTACTTCAGTCTATCATTTATCCTATCTCAGTAAGTTTCATTCGAGGATGAATGTTTCCAAAGGGGAGATATTGTAATACCCCGTACTTCTATCTAGCTTAAATTTGTCCCGAAGATGTCAAAGACATGCTTTAAAGATGAATACCAAATTCTCACAAATCCGACACTCGGTCTAAGAGTTGGAGCCATTTTAGTGAGATAGTGTATCACCTGAGCCATAAGTGCATTGCGGAGCAAGCTTAAATGGCAATTGTGGATTTCCAGTGTGGCTCCGCGATAGTGGTGCATCGCGCCAAAAGCCTAGTTCACAATCGTCCTTTTTCCAATGTTCCAATGCTCCAATGCGATACCACCACGTCACGGTGAGATTACAGGTCACGTCAAAGGTAACAACGCGATTGTACCACATTGTGCCACCATGCAATTTTCCAGTTTTCATTTTCCAGAGACACAACACGATAGTGTCGTGTCACGCCAGGGGTCCAAATCGGGAAATTTTCACAAAAATTAAAAGACGCGTCCAGGGTTAAATGGGTCTTTTCCCATGATTTTATTCCACCCAGATGTGGGATTTAATCCCTAAAAACATCCTTAGCTACTTATTATTCATTTTTTCCCCAATATTAAGAACATTCTCTCTCAAGAAAACAAAACCCTAGCCCTTGAGAATCAAGATCAATCTCAAGAAATCTATCCAAGAACTCCAAGAACCGTCAAGGTTTCCTTTCTCAGGTATGCATAGTGTTCATTCATGTATTCCTTTCGTCCATGAAGCCCAAGAATCAAGTTTTAAACTATGAATTATAATATTCATGATATGTGTTGATTATGTTCAGGTGGTTGTTGTTGTTGTATGATTCCCAAGTTGGAATCTTTATCTGTTTTTATGAAAATATGTTAGCATATGAGTTGAAAACTATGAATTTTAGTTGGTTATGATATGTTAATTTGATGATTATGCCATTCCCTAAGTCATGTACCCTAAGTGTTTGACAAAATGCCTAAGATACTAGATATTATGTAATATGACTCAGTTGTTACTTAAGTAAAGGATTCATGTTTTACCCTTAAGTTCAAATGACTCCCATGCTATTGATGTGCAATGTAGACGTTTGTTGGAATTCTCATGAAGTTAGAGTATGAAATTGAGTATATGAATTCCTACCATGTACAAGTTATGATAACCATGTACTTCATGAAATCCCCAACTTATTGTATTAAGAATTGTTGATATTGGTCATGTATTCAAGAATATCATGCCTTGTCAGTTTCCTTCTATCGAGTCCTGGGGGTACTTGTACCCAATAATTTAGCTGTGTGCCTAGAGCTAGTGTCATGTTTTCACGATAACCTCATTCAAGCCATGTTCAGTAGAATTTAGTCAGTCATGTGACTCTAGAAAACTCAGTAAACTCAGTAATCCCAGTAATCTCAGAAAGCTCAGTACTTCAGTAATCTCAGTAGTATCCCGTCAGTCAACAGAATTCAATGAACTCAGTCCAATTCAGTTCAATTAATCATGTTCAGTGTCTATTAAGATGGGAGTAGGATTTAGCACCAAGTGAACCCAAGGATGAGGTCACACACTGACAGTTGAGGGTGTGATCCTTAGAAATAGTCCTAGTATTCCAGAACTATATAGATAGCATAGGTTGAGATGTCAACACTGACAGATGAGGGTTGATGAGGTAGATAAACACTGTTAGATTAGGGTCCCACCGTTCTCTTTTAGGGACACTGTCGGATAAGGGTCACCCATAGCTTGTCTTCACCAGTGACGCAGTATTGACACCCTTCCAATTAGGGTTACAGATTGGACCCCAACCTAGCTATATTATTTTATTTGGGGAATGTAGTTTAGATGACTACTTCCCACAGTTACAATTTCAGACTCAGTCTCAGTAATAGAACTCAGATAGTTCTTCAAAATTTTAGGAATGTCAGATACTGTCAACTCAGAACAGTACGGAACTCAGTTAGTTCTATTAGAACCTAGATTGTCAGATACAGTCGCTCAGTATCAATTATATTAGTTATCAGTGACTTATGTTATCAGTAATTAGACTCACTAGTTAGTACAATCATGAATTCAGTCATAGTTACTTATTTATGCATGTATTCTCACGTTCATGTTATACAGTCATTTAGCCTTATTCATGTATTTGAAACCTTTGAATTCAGACTAACTCACATGCATACCAGTACATTCAATCGTACTGATGCATTTGCGCTATGGTGTTTTATTCTATACCATAGGTTCAGAACTACAAGCTCGAGAGCATCAGTAGCATTCCAGTTTTAGTAGTCAGAGTTAGCAGTGAGTCCTCATCCTTTGAGGACATAATCATTACTTTATTTCTTCATTACTTAGTTTATTTCAGTAGTTGGAGTTAGTTGGGGACATGTCCCATCAACTCCTTATTCAGATAATTTAGAGGCTTTCAGACTACAGTATTTTTAGACTAGATATTTTTAGTCATTGTTTCAGTTTTGGTATGTTGTACCATATTATTCAGATATGGTTTTATCAGATGTTTATCAATTTTGAATCTTATGTCTTGTTTCAGCCTACTATTGCTGCATTTCTTAAAAAAAATACGTAGTATTCAGGTACAAATATCAGTCATATGTTATCTTGTGGTCCTTCGGGGTCATGAGCATCGTGTAGCATTCCTAGTACCAGATTCGGGGCGTTAAAAACTTGGTATCAGAGCCGAATGTTCAATAGAGTCCTAGGAAGTATGAAAGCCGATTCTAGTAGAGTCTTGTACATGGGTATGTTGCGCACCACATTTGTGTGCAGGAGGATATAAGATGTTTTAGGAACAATTTCCCTTCTTTCGGTATTCATGTCGTGCCAGTGAGAATGATCTTAAATTTAACTCTCAATTTTTTCTGTTTCTTACTTTTTTATACACAACATGCATCCCAAACGAAGAAATATAAATCAGTCATCCCCTTAGCCCATCTAAGAAGATCCCTTGGACAAACATGTTTCTCATACAGAGTTTAGAGATGCATTCACCACTTTTGCTAATACAGTTGCTGCTTAGAATGAATGACCAAATGTCGTTCCAGCCAACCCAATGTCCAATTTAGTTGTAGCCAGGATTCGGTACTTCACCCGAACGAATCCTCCATCCTTTTTCGAGTCTAAGTCAGAAGAGATCCAGAGGAGTTCTTAGACCAGGTTTAGAAGGTCACGGACATCATGGGGGTTACTTCTAGTAAAAGTGTTGATCCAACTACATATTAGTTGCAAGATGTTTCTCATACTTGGTTCAAACATTGGAAGTCAAAGAGGTCAGTTGATGCAAGGCCTATTGAGTGGGAGGAGTTTGTCACTGAATTCTTAGATAGATTCTTTCCCCAAAAGCTGAAGAAAGCTAAGGTGTTAGAATTTATCAACTTCAGGCAGGGAAACATGACAGTGAAAGAGTATTCTCTTAAGTTTACTCAATTATCCAGATATGCTCCTCATGTGGTTGCATAAAGCAGGGCCAAGATGAGTAAGTTTATTTCTGGGGTGAATGATAGTGTAGTCAATGAGCGCAGGTCTGTAATGTTGAATAGTGACATAAACATAGATAGGATTATGATCCATGCTCAACAGATAGAAGAGCAAAAGATTAGGATGAGAGAAAGGCATAATAAGAGAGCAAGGATAGGTAGTTTCAACTTTGCTCAACATAATTCAGAGAGAGGAAACCGTTCTCAGTTCTATCCTAAGTCATCTATTCCAGCTCCTTCTTGAGCTAGTGCTCTGGCTCCTAAGTTAAGGGATGGTAATAGAGCTAAGGATACAAGCTCTAAGTCTTAGGGAAGTGTCAGTAATGCCCGAACTAATCCCTTTTGTCAAACTTATGGTAAGAACCACAAGGGTACTTGTAGAGTTGGTAGTGATGTATGTTTCATATGTGGTAAGCCAGTCCACAGAGATAGAGATTGTCCCCAGTCAGGTTATCAGGGTCAGCAGAACAATTCCTCAGCCCAGTCCGATCGCCCAAATCAGCAAGGTGCCACTTCCAGTGCTACTACTGGACAACGCCCTAATAGACTTTATGCTCTCCAGTCTTGGCAAGATCAGGAAATTCTCCTGATGTAGTTATTGGTGCGTTACAGATCTTTCACTTGCATGTTTACACTTTGCTAGATCCAGGAGCTTCCTTGTCTTTTGTTACTCCTTATATAGCAGTTTATTTTAGAGTCAGTCCCAAAATTCTAGAAGAGCCCTTCTTAGTATCTACCCTAGTGGGTAAAACCATCATAGCCCGGTGGGTATACAAGAATTGCCCGATTATGATATTTCATAAAGTAACATCAGCAGACTTAGTCGAATTAGAGAGACTGATTTTGATGTTATTCTCAGCATGGATTGGCTTTATTCCTGCTATGCCACAGTCGACTGCAGAAATAGAATATATTCCAATTTCAGTTTCTGAATAAACCTGTCCTAGAGTGGAGGGGTAGTACTTCAGCTTTCATAGGTCAGCTTGTTTTCTACCTTTGGGCACGAAAAATGATATCTAAGGGATATGTCTATCATCTTGTTCATGTTAAGGATTCTAGTTTTGAGACTCCCAGTCTTGAACCAATCCCAGCCATGAGTGAATATTTAGATGTCTTTCCCGAAGATCTTCCAGGAATTCCTCCCGAAAGGGAAATAGACTTCGGCATTGATCTTCTTCTAGATACTCAGCCTATATCTATTCCGCCATACAGAATAGCACCAACAGAACTCAAAGAACTGAAAGAGTAGTTGAAGGATCTCTTAGATAAGGGATTTATCAGACCCAGTGTATCCCCTGCAGCTTTCATAGATGAACCGTGTGTTCAAGAAGTACTTGGATATATTCGTCATAGTCTTCATAGATGATATTCTAGTCTATTCCTGAAGTGAACACGATCACACAGACCATCTCAAAATCACACTTCAGACTCTTAGAGATCATCATCTATTCGCCAAATTTAGTAAGTTCAAATTTGGGCTAAGGTCAGGAGCAGTCCTTGGTCATATCATTTCTGGTGATGGCATTAAATTAGATTCTCAAAAGACTAAAGAAGTAAGAAACTAGACCATACCCATCTCTTCATCGGATATCAAGAGTTTCTTGGGTTTGGCTGGCTATTACAGACGGTTTATTAAGGGATTTTCTTCTATTGCATCCCCTATGGCTAGATTGACTTAGAAGAAATTCAAGTTTTAGTGGTCAGATCCTTGCGAGAAGAGTTTTCAGGAGTTGAAGACTCGACTAACCTCAGCTCCAGTTTTGGCTCTTCCAGATGGTTCAGATGGTTTCATAGTGTATTGTGATGCATCCAGAGTAGGTTTGGGTTTTGTCCTCATGCATCATGGTAAGGTGATAGACTACACCTCCAGACAACTTAAACCCCATGAAAAGAATTATCCTACTCATGATCTTAAGTTAGCAGCCGTAGTATTTTCCTTAAAGATTTGGAGGTATTATCTATACAGTGTTCATGTAGATGTGTTCATAGATCATAAGAGCCTTCAGTATGTCTTTTCTCAGAAAGATCTCAATCTTCATTAGAGAAGGTGGTTAGAGATCCTGCAAGATTATGACATGAGTGTCCATTATCATCCGGGCAAGGCCAACGTAGTGGACAACATTCTTAGTAGACTGTCTATAGGTAGTGTTGCTCATGTTAAGGACAGTAAGAAGAAGTTAGATCAAGAAGTCCATCAGCTTGCCAGACTAGGTGTTTACTTAGTAGATAGAGAGAAGGGTGGTATATGGGTTTAGAGTAGTTCAGAATTATCTCTAGTTTCTGAGGTGAAGGATAAGTAGGATAGGGATCCCAGTCTAGTCAAGTTAAAGGAATCAGTCAAGGATCATAAGGATGAGATTTTCACCCAAGGAGGAAATGGTGTATTACGTTGTTAGGTTCGTCTATATGTTCCAGGTGTAGATGACTTGAGGCTACGAATTCTTATAGAAGCACATGGTGTACGCTACTCTATTCATCCAGCGGCCAGAAAGATGTACCGCGACTTGCGGTAGATCTATTAGTGGAGTGGGATAAAGAGAGATGTGGCAGAGTTTGTGGCTAAGTGCTCTGCATGTCAGCAGGTTAAGATAGAGTATCAGAAAAATAGCGGGTCCATACAAGAGTTCAATATTCCTACTTGGAAGTGGGAAGGAGTGAACATGGACTTTATGACGGGTTTGCCTCGTACTCGTCATTAGCATGATTCAGTTTGGGTCATTATTGATAGGATGACCAAATCAGTGCATTTCCTTCCAGTCCATACCTGTTATTCAACCGAGGATTACACCAAAATCTATATATCAGAGAGTTGGTCAGATTGCATGGTTTTCCATTGTCTATATTCTTAGATAGAGGTACCCAATTCACCTTTTATTTCTGGAAAGCGTTCCAAAAGGGTCTTGGTACCCGAGTTTATCTCAGTACTGCCTTTCATCCTCAGACATATGGTCAAACAGAAAGGACCATTCAGACCTTAGAAGATATGCTAAGGGCGTGCGCAATTGATTTCAAGGGTAGTTGGGATAACCACTCGCCTTTACTTGAGTTTGCATACAACCACCACTATCATTCTAGTATTTGGACGGCTCCATTCAAAGCTCTCTATGGTAGGATATACATATCTCTAGTCGGTTGGTTCAAAGTTAGTGAGGCCTCAGTTATAGGTCCTGACTTAGTTTTCGATGCCTTAGAAAAAGTCCAGTTGATCACAGAAAGACTTTGAGCTTATCAGAGCCAACAAAAGTTTTATGTAGATGTGCACAGTAAGGATCTTGAGTTCGAGATTGGTGATCATGTTTGTCTAAAGATCTCTCCCATGAAGAGAGTGAAGATATTTGGCAAAAAGGGAATGCTCAGTTCCCGATATGTCGGTCCCTTAAAAATTCTCAGTCGATTCGGCAAAGTAGCTTATGAGCTCGAATTATCTTTAGATCTAGCCTTAGTTTATCTCGTCTTCCATATATATTTGCTCAATAAGTGAATAGGTGACCCAACAGTTGTAGTCCCTATTCAGATCTTAGATATTCAGAACAACCTCTCTTTCGAAGATATTTCTGTCCAAATTCTTGACTATCAGACTCACAGACTGAGGAACAAAGGAGTCCCTCTAGTCAAAGTCCTTTGGCAGAATTAGTCGGTTGAGGGAGCTACTTGGGAATAAGAAGAATACATACATACCAAGTATCCTCTCCTCTTATCCAATAATTCAGACTCAGCCCAAGGTAACAACTTTTCTTAAGCCTTTCAATTTCATGTTAAGATTTCAGTTACAACTTGGTATCCAGTTCATGTTCAGAATTCCATTATAAACTTGGTATTAATTACCATTGCATAGTTAGTCTTGCATTCATGTGTGAGTTAATTCATGTATTCATGCATCAGATATACATGTTCAGTTTGATGAGAAACTCATCTTATCAGTAATTCAGTCATGCAGTCATAAATCTGTTATTCATGCATCAGATATGCATATTTAGCATAATACATTCATCTTATCTTTTATATCAGTCAAGAAATCATGTTTCAATTGTTCATGTTTAGCATGTACTTTAGTCTACCATTTCTCCCATCCCAGTTAGTTTCATTCGTGGATGAATGTTCCCACAGGGGAGATATTGTAATACCCTATACTTTTACCTAGATTAAATTTGTCCCGAAGATGTCAAGGACATGATTTAAAGATGAATACACTTTTATATGTGTGTAATTTTCAAGATTTTCACTCTTTTTGAGTGGGAAATTCAATAAGCTTTCCATCGATACCAAATTCGCTCAAATCTGACACCCAGGCAAAGAGTTGGAGCCTTTTTAGTGAGACAGTGTATCACCTGAGCCATCAGTGCGTCGCGGAGCCATCTTAAATAGAAATTATCAATTTCCAGTGTTGCTCCACGATAGTGGCGCATCGCGTCAAAGGCCCAGTTCACAATTATCCTTCTCCAGTGTTCCAACGCGATACCACCGCGTCGCGGCGAGATTCCAGGTCGCGTCCAAGGTGGCAACGTGATTGTACCACATCGTGCCACTATGCAATTTTCTAGTTGTCACTTTCCAGGTACATGGCGCGATAGCGCCGCATCGCGCAAGGGGTCCAAAATGGGAAATTTTCACAAAAATTAAAAGACGCGTCCAGGGTTAAATGGGTCTTTTCCCATGATTTTATTCCACCCAGATGTGGGATTTAATCCCTAAAAAAATCCTTAGCTACTTATTATTCACTTTTTCCCCAATATTAAGAACATTCTCTCTCAAGAAAACAAAACCCTAGCCCTTGAGAATCAAGATCAATCTCAAGAAATCTATCCAAGAACTCCAAGAACCGTCAAGGTTTCCTTTCTTAAGTATGCATAATGTTCATTCATGTATTCCTTTCGTCCATGAGGCCCAAGAATCAAGTTTTAAACTATGAATTATGATATTCATGATATGTGTTGATTATGTTCAGGTGGTTGTTGTTGTTGTATGATTCCCAAGTTGGAATCTTTATCTGTTTTTATGAAAATATGTTAGCATATGAGTTGAAAACTATGAATTTTAGTTGGTTATGATATGTTAATTTGATGATTATGCCATGCCCTAAGTCATGTACCCTAAGTGTTTGACAAAATGCCTAAGATACTAGATATTATGTAATATGACTCAGTTGTTACTTAAGTAAAGGATTCATGTTTTACCCTTAAGTTCAAATGACTCCCATGCTATTGATGTGAAATGTAGACGTTTGTTGGAATTCTCATGAAGTTAGAGTATGAAATTGAGTATATGAATTCCTACCATGTACAAGTTATGATAACCATGTACTTCATGAAATCCCCAACTTGTTGTATTACGAATTGTTGATATTGGTCGTGTATTCAAGAATATCATGCCTTGTCAGTTTCCTTCTATCGAGTCCTGGGGGTACTTGTACCCAATAATTTAGCTGTATGCCTAGAGACAGTGTCATGTTTTTATGATATCCTTAGTCAATCCATGTTCAGTAGAACTCAGCCAGTCATGTGAATCAGGAAAACTCAGTAAACTCAGTAATATCATTAAGCTCAGTACTTCAGTAATCTCAGTAGCATTTTGATAGTCAACGAAACTCAATGAACTCTGTCCAGTTTAGTTCAATTAATCATGTTTAGTGTCTATTAAGATGGGAGTAGGATTTATCACCAAGTGAACCCAAGGATGAGGACACACACTAACAATTGAGGGTGTGATCCTTAGAAAAAATCCTTGCGTTCCAGAACTATGTAGCCATCATAGGTTGAGATTTCAACACTGACAGATGAGGGTTGATGAGGTGGATAAACACGGTCAAATGAGGGTCCCACCATTCTCTTTTGGGAACATTATCAGATGAGGGTCACCCACAGCTTGTCTTTACCAGTGGCGCGGTATTGACACCCTTCCATAGGGTTATAGATTGGACCCCAACCTAGATTTATTGCTTTATTTAGGGCATGTTGGTTAGATGACTACTTCCCATAGTTACAGTTTCAAACTCAATCTCAGTAATAGAACTCAGATAGTTCTTTAGAATTTTAGGACTGTCAGATACAGTTAACTCAGAACAGTACAGAACTCAGTTAGTTCCATCAGAACCTAGTCTGTCAGATACAGTCGCTCATGTAACACCCCGATTCCCGAGAACCGAAATGACACACGGTACTTATGATCTCGAAGGACCACAAGCTAACCCTTTTATGATATCTATACCTGTTCACTGCATAATATAATAAAATATATGCGTAAACTTGCCATAAGGTTCAAACATCTAAAAATATGCAATACTGGAAACCACACACTAATACATCTATCTGAAAAGCCTCTAACTGTCTAAACTGTGGAGTTGATGGGACAATCCCCCAACTAACTCCATCTACTAAAATCAATAAAATAGTTAAATAGAATATCCTCGGATGATGAGGACTCACTGCTGCACCCACTGCTACAAGATCTGATAGCTAAATATACTCTAGATCATGCTCTTCTGAACCTATGGTGTAACATAAGACAAAGAACCATAGCGCAAATGTGTCAGTACAAAAATGTACCGAGTATGCAAGGATAGGATAAGGTTAAATATATAAAGCTTATGCATGAACATAACAATCTGTACGCATGCCTTCGCGGGAGTAAATATGTATAGAAATTATGCAGCATTTAAACATGAACATGTCTGATCAATAATGCATGTATAAATGCATAATGTATAACCAAAATCATGCCAATATGTGACACCGACCACCATGACCTTAATACCATACTTCTATCATCGATAACTGAATTCGTACACACAAGTCTTTATGATAATCTGAGAAACTGATACCGATATTTGAGATCGAGTCCACTGACTCTGAAACACAGAATAACTGAACCTGAGATCAACCTTCATCTAGCAGGAAGTCTCAATTCTCACTGATACAGATTAAATACATTCGAGAGAAACCCTCATCTAGAAGGAAGTCCAATTCTCATTGATACAGATTAAATACATTAGAGAGCAACCCTCATCTAGCAGGAAGTCTCAATTCTCACTGATACAGCTTAAATACATTCGAGAGAAACCCTCATCTAGCAGAAAGTCTCTCCATAATGATAATAAATAAGTTCGAGAGTGATTTCCGAGATTACTGAGTTTTCCCTAAGTTTTGAAACTAACCGAGAGTTTATTGTTCGTCGCTCGATTGAGATTACCGTGAAACTGACTCGGTATTTCAATAAACATGACTCCTATGGACAGGGGAGTTTCCTATAACCGACAACCCCACATGATCCGCGTGGAATACCAACGTTTTCCCTCCTAGGGAGAGCACTCCCATTGGCGGGAGTGTTGTACTCTTGCCAGGGAGTACAACCTTAAAGCTTTCATAATCACAATTCGGCTCTCTGGACAACAATATCATCATAAAAAACCCTACGGCGGCACATAGATTTGGGGAAATACCAAATTTCCCTCTCGGTGCTAAGTAATACTCCCCGACAAGCTCAGAACGCATTAGGGATTCCACTTCAAAATATCTCAAGGGTCAACAATGATGACCAAAATCATGTATCTTTCTTAAATTATTAAATAATCATTTGTGGATCCCTTACTCGACTCAAATCAAGAATATTTTCCAACATCGAAATGTATCACCCCTTTTTTTAAATCACCACAACATCAATAACACCAAAACAATGCCAAGGCTTATCATAGCCCTCCAACTTCAACGTCAACAACTTCAACGTCAACACGCCTCAATTCACAATCCAACTCACATTTTAAAGACACTTGAAATAATATTAAATAGGGACATAAGGTTTTCAATACCACTTATCACATCATAACGTGGAAATAATGGAATACTTGTATAAATCAAGGCTTAACAATTCAAATCATCATATATTCAAAATCAAGGAATTTTGGACATATCCATTTCACAATCATATATGTATCAAAAGTCATAATTTTATACCTCATTAATAACATTATCCAATGTAAAAGCATATTTCCAATTCATGATACAACTTTATTCACATAATTATTTCGACAAACACATAGCATGGAAATTACGTTGGACATAAGCATCGAATCATCGACTAGTCATTTAGGACCTATTATATTGTAAAAACATAATCTCTAGTTTCTTAGGCATTTTCACAAACACCTTACATGCATCTCTTAAGCATAGGTGGATTCTTCTAGTTTACAATTATTCAACTACCCAATTCATATATTTATACACCACGCACCACCATAATGTCACACAATCATACCAAGATTCCATCCACCCTTTTCATCCTTAGATTTATGTACCATAGGGATTTCATGACAACATCTCGTAATGATACAACCTCATTCACATCGACATTTCGACGAACACATAACATGCATAACATAATCTCCCAATACTTACTACTACCAAGAATTATAACTCTATTAACCAATTCCCCACATGCGGATACATCATGGTATAAACATAGTACAACACATGGAAAACACAATTACCTCAATATCACTCATCTTGGCGTCACAACAATTCGCTACTCTAATTAGCATGATCTCATAAATTCAACACAATTCCTCCAATCCATAAACAAACATGCTCCAATCATCCTTCTACATTATGCACATCGAATTAAATCCACAACACGTGCTAACAATATTCAAGACCTTAACTTGAAGGTCACAACACATATTCACATCATGAACATAATTTCTATTCAACCATGCCACAATATTAACTTTAACTTAATTCTACACACAGCATGGAAATTATAAACTTATATATATTTTCGAATCACTCAACACAATACTCAACATTTTATTCACATCATATGCATCAACTTTCCTATTTCATAATAATTATGTCCCAATATCTCATCCACAATAAGAACATAAATTTCAATCACACACACCACAATAATATTCATGCTATCAATTTAGAAGTCACAATACAATATTATCATTAATTAAATTCAATCAACACATAGAAAACACAAGTTCATATTTTGAAAAATAGGATTCTTGGGCTTTATGGACGGAAGGGATCCATAAATAAACACTTCCATACCTTAGACTCCGTAGCCAGAAGAGATTGACGGAAGGAATTCTTGAATCAAAGCCTCCAATTAATTTCCCCCAATTCAAAACCCTAACCCTAACTTGATATATATATATATATATATATATATATATATATATATATATATATATATATATATATATATATATATATATATATATTTTGAGAGAGAGATATAAGAGAAATGAGAGAAAATGAATGATAATTCTCAGCTCAAAGGGGGTATATATAGAGGGTTACAATAATGGGAAATGACCAAAATACCTTTAAAAATCAATCAATGTAAAATCTGCCCTTCAGTGATCTATCCGTAAGGCTGAAGTAAATTGGCCATAACTTTTTACTCCGATGTCCAAATTGGATGAAACCAATTTCATTGGAAAGAAGACTCTCAGGGATTTCCGTTGATATATAGCAGATCACACAGTTCATTATGTAAAAGGAGTTATGATCATTTAAATTTGGAGCAAAAATACGCCTGACCTCAGTACTTTTTCCTGCACGTTTTACTGTTCATTACTATTCACTATTCGATCAGAATGTTCGTAACTCATCGCTCGGGTGTCCATTTTGGGTGATCCACTTATCATTGGAAATCTTATTCGATGCTCTATGAAATGGTGGATTGAAATCCAAGAAATGACATATAGAGAAATTATAAATCATTCTTGAAGATAGGATCCCAACACGTTTACGCACAAAATTTCGACGAAATTTTTTTTAGGGTACTACAGCTCAGTATCAGTTATATCAGTTATAAGTTACTCATGTTATTAGTAATCAAACTCAGTAGTCAGTACCATCACAAATTCAGTTACAATTACTTATTCATGCATGTATTCTCATGTTTATGTTATACAGTCAGTTAGAATTGTTCATGCATTTGAACCCTTTGCATTCAGCCTACCTTACATGCATACCAGTACATTCAATCATACTAATGCATTTGCACTATGGTATTTTATTCTATACCATAGGTTCATAAGTACAAGCTCCAGAGCATTAGTAGCATTCCAGTTTCAGCAGTCAGAGTTAGCAGTGAGTCCTCATCTTTCGAGGACATGATAATTACTTTATTTCTTCATTACTTAGCTTATTTGAGTAGTTGGAGTTAGTTGGGGACATATCCTATCAACTCCTTATTAGACAGTTTAGAGGCTTTTAGACTACAGTGTTTTCAGACTAGATGTTTTCAGATATTGTTTCAGTTTTGGTATTATCGTACCATATTATTCAAATATGGTTTTATCAGATGTTTATCAATTTTGAACCTTATGGCATGTTTCATCCTACTATTTCCACATTTATACAGTATATTATGTAGTGTTCAGGTACAAATATCAGTCATTGGTTAGCTTGTGGTTCTTTGGAGTCATGAGCACCGTGTAGCATTCCATGTACCAGATTCGGGGCATTACAATAACTCATGCTACACACTTAATGACTAGTGAAATTCATATTATGCATGCAGGTTCTTAGATTAGATCTCTTTGATAAATCTATGATGTTGATATTATATTCCTCTGGCCTCAATTAAGTGTCAAAGTCATGCATAGTATTCTTTCATGCATCAGGTCCTTATGTTCTAATATTTCAGTGACCTCTCCTTAAAGTTAATGATAGTGGTGATGAACAATTATTTAGATGGGAGAGAGTAAATATTTTATGTTAGGAAAAGATTATTATACGCTTATTCTAGCTAAGGCTACAAGTGTGAAGGAAAGATTAAGGCAAAGCTTTTTGTGTAATAAAGTTGAGAATTTCATGTGTGTCTTCTTAAGAATAGTGCAATAAAGTATTTATTGATAGAGGTTTAGAGAATATGGTAAATATACTTTGGTGGATTGTTCTCCTAGAGGTTCATGTGTGATTATAATGATAGGCTTGAATGTCATGTTGGTATATAAGTGGATTAATGCATTATGTGTTAGTGAATTCCTAGTAAGAGGTTGAATTTAGTTGTTTAAGTGATAAGAAGAAACATTCTTGAGATGAGAGCTGTGAAACATGCATGAGGGATTGAATTTGTGGTTTATACTAGTACTGTAGTGTTATGTTTTATACTTTGTAATTTCATGTTAGGCTTGAACATGATGAGAGCAGGTAGTTCAACTCAGACTTTGGCCAAAATGGTTATATTTACCCATGTAAGAATTATATGTTGAATCAAATAAGCATGATATTTAAGTGCAAAAGTAAAAAAATTGCATTGCATAAGGCTTAGTAGTTCTATCCTAGCTTATGTTTCATAGGCCTATGTTCCATGTTATAGATTTGTAGCCATGTCATGATTCCTTATTCAGATATTTTATTCAAACCATGGCCGAAATTATTTGCTCCCTAATGCTATTAGCACTTCTTAGAAAAAGGTGTTGAAGAAATACTCCAGTTGAGTATAAAATTTTAGTATAATTCAGTTTGTACAACCAAAAATTTAGGTTAGCAGTCAGATAGATAAGATCTTATAGTTTTCCATCTTTCCATCTAGTTTTACTATTTGAAGTTTCATGAATATGGCTATTCAATGAGGTAATTATTTGCATACATGTAAGTTACGAATTCAGTTCAGTCCAAGTATGATGTTTCAGATTCACCTATTTAGTCATGACTCAGTACATAAGTGTTCAGTGCATTATTTCAGTTTTCCAAGTATATGATCTCAGTTTTTCAAGTATTCAAGCTTAGATACTGTGATATCCCTTGTATTTCCTTAGTCCTATTATCTCATGATCCGTGCTTACATAATGTAATTGGCAATGCCATGCAGCCCTTTTCTTTTGATTCATATACGTGTTTTATTGAGGAACAATTCCTAATGAGAAGTTACGTACTTTATTCCATCTTCAGTAACTCTTGAGATTTTTTTGTATCAGTTATCACTTTGCAGTTCTATATATAAGTTCATATCATGAACATTTCAAGTGAGTTCTAAACTCTCAACATGAATCAACTACTTATAGTAAATATAGCCAACTTAGCTCAGAAATTAGTTTCATGATGAAAATTCTAATATTTCAGCTCAGCTATATCCTTCATTACCATAAATGTCATGTGTTCATCATTCCATACTCATAAGACTTCAAAAAGTTCCTATCCATTATTCGAGAACGAATGATTCCAAGGGGGAGATAATGTTACACCCTACATTTTTGAGCTAGAAATCGAACTGTCGTTCCTACGTGTGTAAACTCTAATACCATGATTTAATTTTGAATACATATGTCATGATCATTATCCTAGTGTGTGAAGTACTATCAAGGTGAAAAATGTTCGTAGGAATCACTTAGAGAAAACTTAAGCTAAGAGTCTTAATTCAGCGAAGTTTTGGTATTCAATTCTACAAGGGTCAACTTTGAACGTGTATAACTTTTTATTTATGTGGAATTTTTCAGATCAACAAAACCAATGTAATTGAATTAGATTTCCAACGATATCAATTTTTCCTTAATTTGATACCCGAGCAAAAAGTTATGACCATTTTCGTGAGAAATAGTAAGGGCTCGCGATAGGCCCGCGCTGCGAGGGCTATTCCCTTGGACTAGGGGTCTCATTGTGGGGGATAATCCCATGGACTAGGGGGAGCGATGCGGGGGCTATTCCCCCACTGTTTCAACTTTCTATGGGACAAGGGGTAATTTGGTCCTTCCCCTCAACCCCAAACGTCCAAAGAACGGGTTATAACACTAAAAAGGGCATTATTTGCCCCTCTTACTAAAAAAAACTAATGTGGAAGCCCTCCTATTTCCCAAGAGCAATAATCCAAGCTTCTTCTCTCAAGAACACAAGGATTCAAGCTTCAATTTCAAGATTTCTTCAAGAATCTATTCAATTAAGGTATGTGGGTATTCATCAATGGTTCCCTTTCACCCATTGAGCCCAAAAACCCTAATTTTAACGTACAAGTATAAATCTTATTCCACTTTATGAAATTAATCCTTGAATTTCATTCCCAATCGACTAAAAGTTATGTTTATAAGTGTTTCCAAGTGAATTATGCTATTTGAGGTTTTGAATTGCAAGTTTTCGTGTCATAGTTCATTGATTTCATGTTAAATCCCCAAATTATGAATTGATCCATGTAATCATGTTGTTTTCTTGTGTTTAAGACATTCCCATGTTCAAGTTCATGCTTCTCACTTATTTTGGTGAAATATTTGTGCTTTGGGTTTTTGAATCATGAGTTCCATATTATAGTTTTGAGTGTCAATATCATATTTTTATGATCAGCCAGTGCTGGAGGGTTATGAACACCTGATACCTATGTATTTTATATGATTTCATATTTTTAAGTAATAAGTCGGTTAAGCTATGAATCTTTTTTGTTATACTCAGATATTTATGATCACGATGAGCAATATCAGAAATAATGTTTAGTTAAAATTAGTTCAGTTCAGTACCAGTGTCAGTTCAATTGGGAGTAGGATTTAGCACCGAAAGAACCCAAGGATGGGGGCTCACCTGCCAGTAGAGGGTGTGACCTTTAGTAGCAGTCACTGATTTCTAGAACTACACAGCTAGTGTTGATTTGAGACGTCTTCCTACCAGTTGATGGTTGATGCATATCTCATGAGAGCACCTGATAGTAGAGATTGAATCCCTAGTCCTTTGGGACAATAGTTTGGTGGATCCACACCACCAGTGTTAGTACCCGTGGCACGATAGTGATACCCTTCCAACTGGGGTTATAAGTTGTACCTCGATTAGCTCATATTGGGGCATGTCAGTTACATGATACCTCCCACAGTTTTAGTCTTGTTATTCAGACTAAGTACAATTCAGTTTTACATAATCAGTATACAACTATCAGATAATCAATGTACAGATACCAGATAATCAGTATTTTGATTTCAGTAAATTAGTATCCAGATGTCAGTAACTTAGTATTCAGTTATCGGTTATTCAGTATTCAGATATTAGTTAGTCAGCATTCATATATCAGCTACTAAGTATACAAACATTAGTTATTCATTTACTTAGATTTCAGTAGTTCAGTCACACAAGCATCAACCATTCAGTTAATCAGATCTTCTTAGTACATGTTATGTTTGGTTTGTATGATTATTCATTCATGAATAGTATATTTGTATATTCAGATCCTTGAGTTATGCTAGTTTCCACCACATAGTTTCAGATCTAGTAGTCATACATCATCCTTCATACAGTTTTACAACATATTTAGCCTTACAAGAGATTTTTATTCAACATTCATGTTTCTACCTCGTTCTTTCTTATAGAATGGTCTTTAGCTCATGATTTATAAATTTCACTATGATTTATAGCTTTCACGCATAGCCATGTTGGAAATGTATATTTCAGCAAATAACTTATGTCCTTAGTTTTAAAGTATGTGTTCAAGATCCCCATGATTTGGTGCATTTCTCCACATACTCAGTACATTCCAAAGTACTGATCCACATATACGTCTACGTTCTACATTGTCTTATAATGTAGGTACCAGTTATACCCTACACATCATAATCAGAGAGTTTGCATCTTTCAGCTAGCAGGTGATGAGTTCTCTTATTTTGGGGACTCCAGTCAGTTGTAGTTCATGTACTATATTGTTATTATTTATATGTATTGATTATTGGTAGTTAGAGTCATGTCCCAGCTATCTATATCTAGTATAGTAGATACTTCATAGATAGTCAGCCAGAGTTATTACATGTAATTCAAGTTTCTTTCTTCAGTTTTATCATGATGTAAACTTTATCAGTATTATACTTATTCAAATTTCCTTAAGATAATGTTTCCACTCAACAAATTTAGTTTTTATACAATTTAATTCAGATGCTCAAGTATCATTCTAGTTAATGGGTTATCTTGGGATCATTTGTGGTTCTAAGTACCATGTTATGACTAGGGGGAAGCCCCAAGTCATGATAGTCTGTCTCATCTGCTCCACTTTAAAGTGGTTCACCATGCATGTATACCTGCAAAGGTATGATGCTGATGTCATGACCTGAACCAGAGCCTTTCCGTGATTGGCATCCCAAGTCCGCCGAGGAACAGAGACCACCTCTTTTGCCTAGCCAAACAGAATACAATACAACTAATAGCGGATGAATTTAGATTATATAGTAAGATAGAGCTAAGTTTCGAACATCTAACAAGATGGTTAAGCAACAAGCTCAAAGAGAAATCTAAGAACTTTAACATCCATCCCAATCCACAGTAATCCACAAAGCCTCTAATAACCAAGAGCAACCTAAGTCGGGACATGCCCCTGACCATAGACAAAATGAGTCCAAAAGGAATAGTCCAAAACATGAATGAAACAAAACCATAAAATGAGGGTCTTCTGGAGAATGGAAGCTCACCACTTCAAAGCAGACTCACGAGCTATCAATAAATCACCTATCACTGCTTAGGGAAAGTAGAAATGTCCTCGTTCCCTGCATCGCATGGAGATATAATATTCGAAGATGGTTAGAGGCTAGCATGTAACTCAGGATAAAGATAAAATAATGCCAATTCACAATCTAGTCCAAACTCAATGTACATATTCACATACATGCATACATACAATTCTATATAAGATGCTGGGATAGGGAACAATGTTTAGCATGAGATTTAAAACCATTGACCTGAATTGTGTAGCTCTAACCGTCCTATGGGAAACCCATGGGCTTTATGGGTTCAGTTCCCCTTGCTGAAAGGGTTCCAGTACGTGTTAGGCACATGGACCAGGAAAATCCAAGGATAATCCATGGAATTCCTTGACCCCAGGAAATCCAATATATATATATATATATATATAAGTTGAACCACGTACACGGTCATAAAGACCTCCACGCTGGCTAACATGGTTTGCAGTATCCATCCCCCCAGGACCTCCACCTTTTACGGCGAGCTACACAACCCCCCTTTAAGACCAAATAAAATAAATTTCACATAACCAACCCATTTAACAAAGAAATTATTCATTCAAGCATCAACCACAGGTATCATCATACCATTTTTCTTGCAAGCTTATAATTATACCATACCAATTCCATCCACTTGGGGGAATGCCATGACCCTAATTGTTTATTAAATCATGTTGGGTGAATGTCATAACCCCCTTTGTTCACTAAATAATGTTTAAAATAAAAAATAAACATGGCCAACAAGGCCTTCAAAAACCTTTTTTATCCGTTTAACTATGTATGTAAAGTAATAGATTAGATAAATAAGCCAAATCATGTGATTAACCATATTTTAAATCCAATTATGTAAGTGGGTTGAGAGAACACAATTTTCAAATCATATACCTAAAAAAAGATCATCAATTTAGGGGAATACCTCGAACCTCACCCCATTCACCATACCCAGACACCCCAATTGATTTAAAAATAGATAAATAAAAGATGAACACTTGCATTAAAATCATGGGGATTCAAATCAAGTAACAACCCTTCCAAAACCCTCAACCCAATTCAAAATCCATGTTCAAATCTGCATGAATAACTATTTAAACACATGCTTCAAGTAAAAAAAAAGGTTTAAGGGGAGAGGTACATGCCTGAAAATATTAGAAATTATGGACGAAAATCAACCTCTGATCCCTAGATGATCAGCCTTGAGAAACCCTATCCTTGTTCTTAAATTGAGGAATTTGGTAGAAGAGAAGCGTATTTTTGATTTCTTTTAGAGTAATAATAAGACCCTAAAGTGTTTTTAAGTCGTGGGTCACAACTGGGGAAAGAGGAAGATGACCAAAGTACCCCTAATTAAAACACTAAAAAACTATCGACAGTGACTATGAGTCACGTCATGACTCGTGACCTCAGACTACGAGTTGTCTCCATGACTCATAGTCTAAGCAGAGACATTGGGCCTCCTCACTTTTTACCCTACAATTCATACCCTACAACTCGTACATAGACCTTGCGACTTGTAGGCTACTAGTCGTAACCACAGTAATGACTTGGGCACCTACATTGGTTTGACTATAGAAAACACCCTATGACATATAAAGAGTCATTATGACTCATGACATCCCAATCGTAGTCACAACAGAAACATGGGCAACCTTTACTAGTCACCTTATGATTCGAGCCATATTACCTGTAAGGAGACCTTATGACTCGTTAGGGTATGTCGTAGTCTTAGCAGTGAGCTCCAAACTCAAGAAATTTTTATAGGCAAAAACTGGGGTGTTACATTACCACCTTCCCTCCCCTAGGACCATTCATCCCCAAATGAGAAGTCAAGGCATCAATTAGCACATTGTAAGACAGACACACAACCATAATTCCTTTAACAGAGTTAGAAAAAAAAGAGAGCAGGAAAACTCTTAACTTAAGCACGATTATCCAATCTAGGGAACAAGAATGGATACTTGGACTTCATGTCCTTTTCGTCTTCCCAAGTAGCTTCTTCAACCTTTTGGTTCCTCTATAGAACCTTTACTGAAGCCATATCCTTATTCATCAAAGAAAGTACTTGTCTATCCAAAATATCCATTGGGACATCCTCGTAAGGCAAAGTGTAATACCCCGAAAAAAAATTTCGTCAAAATTTTGTGCGTAAACGTATTGGGTCCTATATTTTAGAACAATTTATAATTTTTAGTGTGGAATTTCCTAGATTTAGACCCACCGTTGCAGAGAGCATCGAATAATGTTTCCAACAATATGTGGATCACCCAAAACGGACACTCGAGCGATGAGTTACGACCATTCCGATCAAACTACGACCATTCCGATCGAACTGTGAACAGTAAAATGTGCAGGAAAAAAAATACTGCAGCCAGGCAATTTTTTTGGTCAACTTCAAACGATCATACCTCCTTGTACATAATGATCTGGGTGAGATACCATATATCAACAGAAATCTCTGCGAGTCCTCTTTCCAATGAAATTGGTTTCATTCAATTTGGATATTGGATTAAAAAATTATGGTCGATCTACTTTAGCCTATCAAAATAGACCCCATGGATAGATTTGGGTTTTATTTGTTTCTTAGGGGAATTTTGGTCTTTTACCACTCTTTTAAACCTCTATAAATACCCCATTCAGCTGAGAACTTGCATTATTTTCCTCTTATTTCTCTTATATATATATATATATATATATATATATATCAAGTTAGGGTTAGGGTTTTGAATTGGGGGAAATTAATTGGAGGCTTTGATTCACGAATTCCTTCCGTCAATCTCTTCCAGCTACAGATTTTAAGGTATGCAAGTGTTTATTTATGGATCCCTTCCGTCCATAAAGCACAAGAATCCTATTTTTTTTCAAAATATGAACTTGTGGTTTCTATGTGTTGATTGAATTTAATTGATGATAATATTGTATTGTGACTTCTAAATTGATAGCATGAATATTATTGTGGTGTGTGTGATTGGAATTTATGTTCTTATTGTGGATGAGATATTGGGACATAATTGTTATGAAATGGGGAAGTTGATGCATATGATGTGAATGAAATGTTGAGTATGTTGTTTATGAAATGGAGAGATTGTGTTGAGTGATTCAAAAATATATATAAGTTTGTGATTTTCATGCTTTGTGTAGAATTAAGTTGATGTTAATATTGTGGCATGGTTGAATAGAAAATATGTTCATGATGTGAATATGTGTTGTGACCTTCAAGTTAAGGTCTTGAATATTGTTAGCACGTGTTGTGGATTTAATTCGATGTGCATGATGTAGAAGGATGATTGGAGCATGTTTGTTTATGGATTGGAGGAATTGTGTTGAATTTATGAGATCATGCTAATTAGAGTAGCGAATTGTTGTGACGCCAAGATGAGTGATATTGAGGTAATTGTGTTTTCCATGTTATTGTCTAAAATTGGGGATGTTGTGTAGAAGGCTTATGATATGGTTGTAAGTGAGGACGAGGGATTTAGTTGGTGGAATTAAGATGAATGATGGTGCTATAGCATATGTAATTGTTCATACTGACCTATGCCCTAAATGGTGCATGCAAGGTAATTGTAAAAATACCAAGTTGAAGAAGAATGGATCGTATGACCCCTTGTGATCAAAGTGATGAGTTCATACCACACTTGCATGCTACGTGTTTACTATGATGCTTAAGGGAAATGATAAGGACATTAGGCCACGCTAAGTGTGAAATGTCTAATTATGGGTTGAATTGCATATATCAGGATCTTAAAGAAAAGAACCTTGAGAAGTGAACCAAGATGTTTTAATGACGAATTATGAGGTTATGAAAATATAAATTGTTTAAGCTTTGATGTACATGATTACTTTATTATTCCCAAGTTATGATTTGATATGGTGAATTATTTCTACCATGAGTTGATATTTCAAGTGTTTTCAAGATATGATTTATGGAACTTTTAATCGTCCAATATTGGTATACATAATAACCTTATTATCTTATTTTCTAGAATTGAGATTTTATGCCATAAATTGCATACCACTACTATGAAATTATTTTTGAGGATTCTTGATATAAGAGCCATGATTTGAGTTACATTACGACATACAAAATCTTACTATGATTTGAAGATCTTAAATGCTTTTCAAAAGCTATTGTCATGATTTGAATATTGAAATGAAAGAATGATCATTTGAGAATATTGATTTGCATCCGCAGAGTCGAGATGATTTACATTGATTTTAAGCTCGTAGAGATGAAATGCTTTTGTTATTGATGCCATGTTGATGTTGAGGAAAATTAAAATGTTTTGAGCTAAAATGTGTTGAGTTAGGAACCCACAAATTGATATGATTTAGTAAATGAGAAAGAGATTTGATTTGGTCTTTATGATAGACCCTTGTGATATTGTGGTGGATTTCCTAACGCGTTCTGAGCTAGTCGGGGAGTATTACTTAGCAACGAGAGAGAAATTTGGTATTTCCCCAAACCTATGTGCCACCGTAGGGTAGTTGATGATGATATTGTTGCCCAGAGAGACGAATTATGATTATGAAAGCTTTAAGGTTGTACTCCCTGGCAAGAGTGCAACACTCCCGCCAATGGGAGTGCTCTCCCTAGGAGGGAAAATGTTGGTATTCCACGCGGCTCACTTGGGGTTGTCACTTATAGGAAACTCCCCTGTCCATAAGAGTATGTTTCTTGAACTATCGAGTCGCTCCGAGTCTTGAGTTGATGAGTTTGGTTGTCTATGATGATTCATGAGAATTTATGATGAATATTGATGATTTTATGATGATTTATGGGATTTTACTTATGTTTTCCATCTATAATATTATGAGAAGTATGGATAATGAAATTCAAGTCATGTGAGTCTTCATTTTCTGTACGCATGTTTTACGAAATGAAAGATATTATTCAAATTATTGCGTGAATCCCCACATATTCATTTGCTTATGAGGATTCATGGTGAGTTATGTAACTACTTTCCATGGTTTCCGTGTTAGTATAAATCTTCAGGAGTCAGGGGTTTGAGTGTATTCGATTGATCAGTGTTGGTATCATGTGATTCAGTAATGCAGTACCCCAGTACAGTAGTGAGTTCCGAGGACAGTAAAGTGGTATCCGTGTTGTGGTATCTGGATTCGTTATAATTGTTATAGTGGTTGTGAACTGTGCATTCATATATGTGTACTCGTTCGTTATTCTCATGATTATTCTATTGATTAAATGTTCATGCATAAGCCCTTGCATTTAGCCTTCCCTTCTTGCATACTCAGTACGTCTTAGTACTGACGCATTCGCACTATGTGTTCTTTTATTTTGGGGCACCATAGGTTCAGAGGAGTGAAACTTGGAGCATCTTAGAAGTCACTTGTATAGAAGCAGTGGGTGCAGCAGTGAGTCCTCATCATCCGAGGATGTTGTTATTACAGTATTTGATTTTAGTAAACGGAGTTAGTTGGGGGATTGTCCCTTCAACTCCATAACTCAGGCAGTGTAAAGGCTTTTCAGACAGATGTATTAGTGTGTGGTTTAAGGTATTGTATATTTTTAGATATTTGAACCTTATGGCAGGTGTTAGCTAGTTTTTGCATGTATTTTATTATATTATGCAGTGAACAGGTACACATATCACAAAAAGGGTTAGCTTGTGGTCCTTTGGGATCATAAGCACTGTGTGGCGTTCCGATTCTCGAGAATCGGGGCATTACAAACTTGGTATCAGAGCCTAAGGTTCAATAGTTTCCTGGGGAGTCTGAAAAGCCGCATCTAGTAGAGTCTTGTACAAGAGTGTGTTGCGCGCCACATTCATGTACGAGAGGCTATGGGATGTTTAGAAGAGTTTTCGTTCTTTCATGATCCAGATCGTTCTATATCAAGATTTTCCAAGAGAGTTATGTAGACTCTTGTAATGATCTACTTATGTCAGATTTACCTTACTCTTAAGGTAACAGAAGTAGTGAAGCCAAAGTATTTCAGATAGAACTTTCTTTGATGGTCCCCGTAGATATTTTTGGGATAGTGTTCTCTAATGTGAGCAGTGTATGCCTTATGGGGTTATCTGTTTATATGGTGAATGAATAGGCTTGAAATTATATATGTAAGAATTTAAGTGTGGAAGTTGGGAATTATATGTTTTGATTGATAGAGATATAGATGCGATTCACATGGTGTAGAGAAGTATAAGTTTAAGAGATGTGATATTTGAAGGCTAGAATGATAATAGTATGTTTATTAAAGATTTTTGGATATTTATGTTATGTTTTAGAAGTTAAGCTTGAATCTTTGAAGAATGTAAGTTCGTGGACTCCAAACTAAGTATTAAGATGTGAATGTGGTATTAGTAGCCTATGAAGAAATCAAAATAGATGATGTGTTTAGTGAGACAAACAAGTATCAAAAAGAGTGTATGTATATGTCGATGATTGTAGAGACTAAGGAAATATAAGAATTGTATTCTAAGAAATAGCACTGGTATTAGCATCAGTAGTGAATTCATGCTTTCAGGAGCAGTTCTGCGGGACGAGTTAAGTTATCACTTTTGTGCACCGTTGTGCCTCAGACTCTAGAGTATATTGGTTGTAGTTCATTTTGGGGTTTACCTAAGTGTTCAAAAGTTTCTAACGATGAATTAAATTGGAGAGGAGGATGATAGAGAAAGTGACAAGTCAGACCCTCAGAATCTGGTAGTGGTGCCGTACGTATGGAAAAGCAGTAAAGGGAGACAGTTCCCGACCCATTATTATTTTAGTGAAATATGTCTAGAGGGACCTCGGGTCCCAAGGGGGAGATACCCCATAATGTTATAATAATTGCATGTCCATTCTCTTTCTATGATGTTAACCTCATCGTTCGTTGAATTTTTAGTTATGCTTTCGAGAATTTGGTATATTAGGTATATTTGTATTTAATATGCACGTTCAATAGAAAGGAACTCGAATTGTGGGCATGTTTGAATATGTATTAAAGAGATTGGTTGGGTTATGATTTTGTGCATCTGAGATGCATGTGTGTTGTGAAAATTTACCCATGAGTGGGTTGTTGAATGTTTTATGCTATAGATGTGCATGACTAGTGAAAGTACGCAGAGTATTGGTTGCTTCAGTCGTGTGGTTATGTTTTGAGATGTGTTGCTTTCTTGAATAAACCCAGTCGATTAGTGTTCTTGATCTGGCCTTCACATTCGAGGATGAATGTTTCCAAGGGGGAGATGATGTAATACCCCAAAAAAAAATTTCGTCGAAATTATGTGCGTAAACGTATTGGGTCCTATCTTTTAGAATGATTTATAATTTTTCGTGTGGAATTTCCTAGAGTTAGACCCGCCGTTGCATAGATCATCGAATAAGATTTCCAACGATATGTGGATCACCCAAAACGGACACTCGAGCGATGAGTTACGACAATTCCGATCAAACTACGACCATTCCGATCGAACTGTGAACAGTAAAATGTGCAGGAAAGAAAAAATACTGCAGCCAGGTAATTTTTTTGGTCAACTTCAAATGATCATACCTCCTTGTACATAATGATCTGGGTGAGATACCATATATCAACGGAAATCTCTGCGAGTCCTCTTCCAATGAAATTGGTTTCATTCAATTTGGATATTGGATTAAAACGTTATGGTCGATCTACTTCAGCCTATCAAAACAGTCCCCCATGGACAGATTCTGGTTTTATTTGTTTCTTAGGGGCATTTTGGTCTTTTACCACTCTTTTAAACCTCTATAAATACCCCATTTATCTGAGAACTTGTATTATTTTCCTCTCATTTCTCTTATATGTATATATATATATATATATATCAAGTTAGGGTTAGGGTTTTGAATTGGGGGAAATTAATTGGAGGCTTTGATTGACGAATTCCTTCCGTCAATCTCTTCCGGCTACAGATTTTAAGGTATGCAAGTGTTTATTTATGGATCCCTTCCGTCCATAAAGCCCAAGAATCCTATTTTTTTTTCAAAATATGAACTTGTGGTTTCTATGTGTTGATTGAATTTAGTTGATGATAATATTGTATTATGACTTCTAAATTGATAGCATGAATATTATTGTGGCGTGTGTGATTGGAATTTATGTTCTTATTGTGGATGAGATATTGGGAAATAATTGTTATGAAATGGGGAAGTTGATGCATATGATGTGAATGAAATGTTGAGTATGTTGTTTATGAAATGGAGAGATTGTGTTGAGTGATTTGAAAATATATATAAGTTTGTGATTTTCATGCTTTGTGCAGAATTAAGTTGATGTTAATATTGTGGCATGGTTGAATAGAAATTATGTTCATGATGTGAATATGTGTTGTGACCTTCAAGTTAAGGTCTTGAATATTGTTAGCACGTGTTGTGGATTTAATTCGATGTGCATGATGTAGAAGGATGATTGGAGCATGTTTGTTTATGGATTGGAGGAATTGTGTTGAATTTATGAGATCATGCTAATTAGAGTAGCGAATTCTTGTGACGCCAAGATGAGTGATACTAAGGTAAGTGTGTTTTCCATGTTATTGTCTAAAATTGTGGATGTTGTGTGGAAGACTTATGATATGGTTGTAAGTGCGGACGAGGGATTTAGTTGGTGGAATTAAGATGAATGATGGTGTTGTAGCACATGTAGTTGTTCATACTGACCTATGCCCTAAATAGTGCATGCAAGGTAATTGTAGAAATGCCAAGTTGTAGAAGAATGGATCCTATGACCCCTTTTGATCGAAGTGATGAGTTCATACCATACTTGCATGCTACGTGTTTACTATGATGCTTAAGGGAAATGATAAGGCCATTAGGCCACGCTAAGTGTGAAATGTCTAATTATGGGTCAAATTGCATATATCAGGATCTTAAAGGAAAGAACCTTGAGAAGTGAACCATGATGTGTTGAATGTATGTTATTTGTGTGTATCCCGATTGTATGAACTATGTTATGTTGTATTCTTCCTTAACCATATGCATCCTTGTTGAATGATCTACGATGTAATGGCATGAGATCCCAATACTTGTATATGAATATGATCTTCAAATGATTGGTGTGAGGTGTTAATGAATGCATGGTGCATGATGGCCTGTGGGCATGTGAGTATGCGTTTTTGTATACTACGTATTACTTATGTTATTGATTGCTAGGGGTACGTATGCCCGAAATAGTCTGCTGGTCTAGAGCTGAGTCAGTTCCATGATAATCTTATTCGTGCTACGATCGATGAATTTCCGATGATTGGAGAACTTAAAATAAATTCCGTGAGAACTTAGTATGTGGGGTTTTGAACAAGAATATCTTTTCATTCATGTGCCCAAAGAATTGATTTTATCATTAGAATTTTATGATTTTGTAAAGTGGGTAAATACCCAAGATGTTTTAATGATGAATTATGAGGTTATGAAAATGTAAATTGTTTAAGCTTTGATGTACATGATTACTTTATTATTCCCAAGTTATAATTTGATATGGTGAATTTCATATTTCTACCATGAGTTGATATTTCAAGTGTTTTCAAGATATGATTTATGGAACTTTGAATCATCCAATATTGGTATACATAATAATCTTATTATCTTGTTTTCTTGAATTGAGATTTTATGCCATAAATTGCATACCACTACTATGAAATTATTTTTGAGGATTCTTGATATAAGAGCTATGATTTGAGTTACATTACGACATATAAAATCTTACTATGATTTAAAGATCTTAAATGCTTTTCAAAAGCTATTGTCATGATTTGAATATTGAAATGAAAGAATGATCATTTGAGAATATTGATTTGCATCCGCAGAGTCGGGATGATTTATATTGATTTTAAGCTCGCAGAGATGAAATGATTTTGTTATTGATACCATGTTGATGTTGAGGAAAATTAAAATGTTTTGAGCTAAAATGTGTTGAGTTAGGAATCCACAAATTGATATGATTTGATAAATGAGAAAGAGATTTGATTTGGTCTTTATGATAGACCCTTGTGATGTTGTGGTGGATTTCCTAATGCGTTCTTAGATAGTCGGGGAGTATTACTTAGCATCGAGGGGGAAATTTGGTATTTCCCCAAACCTATGTGCCACCGTAGGGTTGTTGATGATGATATTATTAGCCAGAGAGCCGAATTGTGATTATGAAAGCTTTAAGGTTGTACCCCCGGCAAGAGTACAACACTCCCACCAATGGGAGTGATCTCCCTAGGAGGGAAAACGTTGTTATTCCACGTGGCTCACGTGGGGTTTTTGGTTATAGGAAACTCCCCTGTCCATAAGAGTATGTTTCTTGAACTATCGAGTCGCTCCGAGTCTTGAGTTGATAAGTTTGGTTGTCTATGATGATTCATGAGAATTTATGATGAATATTGATGATTTTATGATGATTTATGGGATTTTACTTATGTTTTCCTATTTATAATATTATGAGAAGTATGGATAATGAAATTAAAGCCATGTGAGTCTTCATTTTCCGTACGCATGTTTTACGAAATCAATGATATTATTCAAATTATTGCGTGCACCCCCACATATTCAGTTGCTTATGAGGAGTTATGGTGAGTTATGTAACTACTTCCCACGGTTTCTGTGTCGGTATAAATCTTCAGGAGTTAGGGGTGTGAGTGTATTCGATTGATCAGTGTTGGTATCATGTGATTCAGTAATGCAGTACCCCAGTACAGTAGTGAGTTCCAAGGAGAGTATAGTGGTATCCGAGCTGTGGTATCTTGAGTTGTTATAATTTTTATAGTGGTTGTGAACTGCGCATTCATATATGTGTACTCGTTCGTTATTCTCATGATTATTCTGTTGATTAAATTTTCATGCATAATCCCTTGCATTTAGCCTTCCCTGCTTGCATACTCAGTACATCTTAGTACTGACGCATTCGCTCTATGGTGTTCTTTTATTTTGGGGCACCATAGGTTCAGAGGAATGAAACTTTGAGCATCTTAGAAGTCACTTGTATAGCAGTAGTGGGTGCAGCAGTGAGTCCTCACATCCGAGGATGTTGTTATTACAGTATTTGATTGTAGTAGACAGAGTTAGTTGGGGAATTGTCCCTTCAACTCCACAGCTCAGGCAGTGTAGAGGCTTTTCAGACAGATGTATTAGTGTGTGGTTTAAGGTATTGTATATTTTTAGATGTTTGAACCTTATGGTAGGTGTTAGCCAGTTTTTGCATGTATTTTATTATATTATCCAGTGAACAGGTACAGATATCAGAAAAAAGGTTAGCTTGTGGTCCTTAGGGATCATAAGCACCGTATGGCATTTTGGTTCTCGGGAATCGGGGAGTTACACAAAGAATTCAAGATGCCAATACTCTTGATAGGCACACCAAAGAAGGATTGCCTACACTCTTCTTTAACATTCAAACATGGAAAATTGGGAGAACGGAACCCAAACTCGAAGGCAAATCTAACTTGTATGCAACCATCCCCACTCTCCTTAAAATCAAGTACGGACCAACATAATGGGAGTTGATCTTCTCCTTCTTCCCAAACCTCACCACTCCCTTCATTGGAGATACCTTTAAGAATACCCAATATCCAACCTCAAACTCTATCTCTCTTCGCCACACATGCACATAGGACTTCTAATAACTCTGACCAGTCTTAAGTCTATCCAGAATCACCTTCACCTTTTCCATGGCTTGGCGAACCAAGTTCGGACTGAATAATCTAGTCTTACCAACCTCAGACCAGCGCATAAGAGATCTACACCTCCTACCATAAAGATATTCAAAAGGATCTATCCGAATACTAGAGTGATAATTATGATTATACAGAAATTCAATAAGAGGAAAATGATCCACCCAACCACCTCCAAAATTGATCACACAGGACCTTAACATATCGTCCAAAGTCTGAATAGTCCTTTCTGCTTTTCTATCTGTCTAAGGGTGGAATGCGGTGCTAAGATTCACCTGTGTGCCCAAGCCTTTCTGGAACGAACAAAAGCGAGAAGAGAATTGCATACCTCGATCTATAATGATGGAAAATGGAGAACCATGCAATATGATGACTTCTAGAATAAACAACTTCGCATAATCCTCTCTAGTGTAAGTATTTCTCACAAGTAAAAAGTGAGCAGACTTAGTCATCCTATCTATGATGACCCAAATCGAATCATTCTGATGCCGAGACCGTGGAAAACAAGTAATAAAGTCCATGTTGATCACCTCTCACTTTTACATAGGCAATTCACCCTCTTGAGATATGTCGCCAGACCTGAAGTGCTCAACATTTACCTGCTGACACACCATATACTTAGCCATGAAGTTAGCCACATCACTATTCATATTGTACCACCAATAGATCTATTTCAGGTCATGATACATCTTCATCGAGCTCGGATGAACTATATACTTTGACTCATGAGCCTCAATCAAAACCTTTTCCCGTATCCTATCAACATCAGGAACACACAATCTACCTTGGTACCTCAAGATACCATCTCCACCAATCTTAAATGTCATGACCTTTTGCTGAGCTATATCATCCTTAATCTGTATTAAGATAGGGTCCAAAACCTACTTCTCTTTTACCTCTGTACCAAGAAATGACTTCACCACCTCTTGCACATTCCTACCACTATTCTTAGAATTCAAAAGATGAACTCTAAGATTAGCCAACTGATGAATGACCTTCACCATTCCTTGATTCTCATCATCCACATGAGATAAGCTACCCATGAACATCCTGCTAAGAGCATTAGCAACCACATTAGCCTTACTTAGATGGTAATAAAGACTCCTGTCATAGTCCTTGATCAAATCAAGCAATCTCCTCTGCCTGAGATTCAACTTCTTCTGGTTGAACACATACTGCAACTATTTATGATCTGAATAGATATCAACATGAATCCCATACAAGTAATAACGCCAAATCTTCAAAGCAAACACAACAGCCGCAAACTCTAAATCATGTATCGGATAATTCATTTTATGACCTTTCAACTGCCTAGAATCATAAGGCACAACCTTACTATGCTGCATCAAAACATAACCTAGTACCGCACACAATGCATCATAGTAAACAACAAACCCATCAGTATCCTCGGGTAGGGTCAAAACTGGAGCAGAAGTCAACTTCTCCTTCAGCTTCTCAAAGCTACCCTCACAAGTATCAGACCATAGAACCTTTAACTTTTTCTGAGTCAACTCAGTCAATAGAGCAGCAATAGATGAAAAACTTTCTATAAATCTCCTATAATACCCAGCTAAACCCATGAAGCTCTGAATGTCTGTTGGAGTCATGGATCTAGGACGCTTCTTAACCGCCTTAACTTTCTATAGATCTACCATGATCCCCTCACTAGACAAAAGATGACCCAAAAAGGTGACAATATTTAACCAACACTCATACTTCAAAAACTTAGCATATAACCATTGATCCATAAGATTCTACAACAATACTCGAAGGTGATTGAGATGGTCCTCATCACTCTTAGAATATACAAAGATGTCATCAATAAACATGATCACAAATAAAATTTCCTGAATACCTGATTTATCAAGACCATAAATTCAGTCGAAGCATTATTCAGCCCAAATGACATCACCAAAAAATCATAATGACTATATCGAGTTCGGAAGGCATTCTTAGGGATATCCGCCTCCCTAATCTTCAACAGATGATAACCCAATTGAATATCAATCTTAGAAAAATATCTAGCACCCTAAAGATGGTCAAAGAGGTCATCTATCCTAGGAAAATAATACTTATTCTTCACTATCACGTTATTCAGCTGCCAAGAATCTATACATATTCAAAGGGAATCATCCTTCTTATGCATGAAAAACATGCGATCACCCCATAGAGACATACTAGGACGGATGAAACCCTTATAAAGAAGATCCTTTAGTTGCACCTTAAGTTTATTCAACTCAACTAGAGCCATTCTATAAGAAGGAATAGAGATAGGATGGGCATTCAATAGAAGATCTATCCTAAAATCTTTTTACCTATAGGGAGGAATACCAGGAAGATCATCAAGAAACACTTTAAGAAATTCATTAACAACAAGGACAGATTGTAAAGAGGGAACCTCAAAAATAAAATCTTTAACCTGAACTAGATGGTATAGACACCCTTTGAAAATCAACTTCCAGGCTCTAAGATAAGAAAATAAACCTTCTCTTAGGAACTTGGGAACTTCCCTCCCATTCCATTACCAGTTTATTTAGGGATTGGAACCTAACCTTACAGGTCCAACAATCTAGAGAAGCATAGCATAAATGGAGCCAATCTATCCCCAAGACACATCCAAATCTACTATGTCTAATTCAATCAGATACACCAATGTCTCCCTATCACCAATAGACACCATACAACCCTTATAAACTCTTTTAGACATAACAGAATAACCCACCAAGGTAAATATAGAGAAGGAATTGGAAATACTCTCAGGATCAAAACCAAAATGAACAGCCACATGAGTAGTTATATAAGAAAGGGTAGACCTCGAATTAAGTAAAAAGTACACATCACGAGAGAAAAGTTATAAAATGCTAGTGACAACATTAGGAGATACCTCAGATTTCTGATGGGTGGTAAGAGCATAAAGATGGTTCCGACCAGTGCTAGTACTAAAAGTAGCACCCTTTGGCGTAGAAGGTGAAGAAGTAGAAATTAGAACCTTATTAGATATAGTAGCAACATTTGTTGACAACAAGTTCCTCAAGAAATGACCAGGCCAACCATATTTAAAACACAGATTACTCCCTCATCATAGTAACCATGGTGCATTTGTCTGTAGAATCTGTAAGAAGGATATGATGGAGCTAACTGAGCTCCACTAGCTTGGGTCTGGGAACCCTGGGTCTTAAACCTACTTTCAGCATGAAAGAAATGATCGCCAGTCAACTTAGGATAAAGAGTACTATCCTTAGAAAAAAAACCAGAATTTCCCTAAGCCTTTTTCTTACCCCACTGCCTACCATCCCTACCACTATTCTACTGGCCTCCACCCTACTCTGAATATCTAAATTTTTTACCCTACCTATCTCCCATCTCTGTCTGTTTTCTTATTTTTATCTTCAACTTATTACATATAAACTACCAGCCTAGAGATATCCATGTCATTATTCAGCAGAGCAGCCTTACACTCCAATATCAAGTCCCATGATATGCTCAAAGAAAACTTCCATATCCTAGACCTTATGCTAGATACTAACTATGGATCATAGCTAGATAGATGGTGGAATTTCAAAGCATACTCCTTTGAACACATCCCCCCTTGCCTCAGATTGACAAACTCCTCAGCTTTAGTCTCCTTCAATTCCGGAGGAAAGAAACAATCAAGGAAAGCACCAAATAATTCCTCCCACTAGCCTACTCAGCATCATCACCCCTTGACTATTTCCATTCCTCATACCACTGGTATTTCATATCTTTCAACTGGAAAAATCTACATCAGTAGCATGCATCACCCTGAATATCTTTTCTATCTCATAAACAACCCTTAGGATCCTCCTCAACCTTAGAACTTGTGAAGGTTGGGAGATTTAACCTCATGAACTGTCCAACTCTAGTGACCTCAGAAGATGGAGTAATACAACTAACACAGTCAGGCTAACGAGAATGCGAAGTCACTAATTGAGTCGGCAGACGAATTGATCAATAAAATTCAGCATTAGAAATATCTCCTTAGGCGATAGGGCGTAAACATCATCAACCTAAGAAAATTGATGAGGACTGGTTGGGACCGATGGAACTCCACGTGGGTAGTCAAGAGCAGGGCCCCTAAACTAAGTCTATACTCTATAAGTAGGTAGAGTTCCATCCACATTATCCTCAAGTGGGACAAAGGAGTTTCCACGAGCATCAGATCTGTGGGGAACAAATAAAATTAAAGGAGATTTCAAGACCTTAGACTCTATAGCCCAAAAATTAGATCACAAGAAAGAAAAACTTTCATAAATTCCCCATAGCCTCTCCCTTATAAGTGTGGTGCACTATACACCCATAAAAGAGACTCTACTTAACATGGCTTTGTAGAAACCCAATGACTATGAACCTACGCTCTGATACCAAGCTTGTCATAACCCAATCCAGGTCCTGGCCATGACGATTATCTCAAGTTCACCGAGGATTAGAGACTACCCCTTTTGCCTACCCCAAAAAAAACAATACAATGAGCAACAGATGAATTTCAAACATATAACAAGATAGAGATGAGTTCTGAACATAAAATAAGTTGGCTAAACAACTAGATCAAAGAGAAATCTATGAACTTTATCATCCATCCAAATCCAAAGTAATCCATAAATCCTCTAATAACCAAGAGCAACCTAAGCAGGATATACTCCCGACTATAGACAAAATGAGTCCAAAAGGAATATTCTAAAAAGATAAATGAAACAAGACCATGAAATAAGGGTCTTTCAAAGAATGAAAGGTCACTACTTAAAACCAGACTCACGAACGATCCACAAATCACCTATCATTGTGCAGGGAAAGCAGAAGTGTCTTTATTTCCTACATTACATGGGGATACAACATCCAGAGATGGTTAGCAGGGTGACAACTAGCATGTAACTCAGGATAAGGATAAAATAATTCCAATTCACAATCCAGTCCAAACTCAATATACATGTTCACATTCATGCATACATACATATCTATATAAGATATTGGGATAGGGAACAAGGTCTAGCACCAACTGAGACTTGGAATTTTTCCAACCCCTCGAGATTTATCTGAAATCCCATTTACACAAACGATCTATAATACCCTATCATATTCGACATTCTAAGATCAACGGCACAGTTGAAATTTCCATCCGAAATTATTTCTACAAAAAGTGGGTCCCACACCCATGTGCTATTTTTCTTAACTTCTGGCCAATAGCCTGAAATGAGTTTGAAAGCCTTGAGACCCAAACCAAGTGTCCACCTACTCTAAAATGAACTTTTTAGAATTTATGAAACTATTAAAATTGGCATACGAGGTTGTTTGACTAAAGTTTTCACTTAGTATCCAATTTGAACCAACAAAGACTTTAAAATAGAAAATTATTTCTAAAAAACAAATGAACTGCCCAGTTACAAAACTGACAGTTCCAGCAAGTCATAAATGAGTTGGGCATATATAAAAAAGCTCTAAATGGAAAAATAAGTGGAAATACAAAAAATGGCCTAGAGGATCATTACAATATGGAATCTCTGCCAAGGAAAGTAAACTCTAAGATACATGATAGATGTGATATATGTACTTTAGTAAAGGATGACAAGTTATAATTTCCAACTAGTACTAGTAAATACATTACTTTATTGGATTCAGTTCATTTCGATGTGTGGGGACCTTATAAGAAGTCTACATATGATAATAAGTGTTTTTTGAATCTAGTGGAAGACTATAATAGATATATATGGATTTATCTCATTCAGTACAAGTTTGAGTTTTTATTATGCTGAAGAATTTTCTCTCATTAATAAAGACTCAATTTGGTCTCTATGTTTAGATTTTTATATGTGATGTAGAATTTGTCAACTCTCAATACAGAGATTTTTGTTTGTCATGGAATAATTTAACAAACTAATTGTGCTTATACACCACAAAAGAATGGGACTGTTGAAAGAAAACATTAGAACATTATTAAAGTATCTTTAACTTTAAAATTCCAAAGTGGTATACCAATTAAGTTTTAGGGATATTGTATAAGAACAATTGTCTATCTCATTAATAAGGTTCCATCCATTGTATTAAAAGGTAGGTATTCCTTATAGGTTACTCAGACACTCAAAAATTGTACAAGCTATATGAGCCAAGCATTGGAATTATTTTTGTTAGTAGGGATGTGACTTTCAGAGAAAA
The DNA here is from genome assembly GCA_030864215.1 of Capsicum pubescens. Classification (NCBI taxonomy): domain Eukaryota; kingdom Viridiplantae; phylum Streptophyta; class Magnoliopsida; order Solanales; family Solanaceae; genus Capsicum; species Capsicum pubescens. Next base: position 242,517,666 of record CM061548.1, read on the forward strand.
AACTTCCCCTTCAAGACATCTACGAATGTAGGAGATGTTGATCTTGATGACATGTTCAACACTGCACCTCCTCACTTAGTTTTTGCAGGACAAGATACTATACCCATACTGCAGTCTCTTGTTATTGATCCAAGTGACATTAATGTAGCTAAAATAACTATTAATGTTGATATTAAACCAGAAGATGCTTCTTCTTTACCTAACCGACATAATTTTCCAAGGGAAGAAGTAGATGATCCTAAAAGTATGCACAAGCAAGGGGAAGTTGCACTGCAGCATGAACCTGCAATGGTACCATAAGAAACATAAGAAGTAGTTGTGTCTACTTGTCCTTCTAACTCACAGTCTAGTAGACCTATTAGAAATGTCAAAGCTACATGATGTCTTAGTGATTGTAGCAGCACTATTAAACCAACTATCTCATGCACTTATCCATCAGTAATTATGTAGCATATTCTTATTTATCCAGAACTTATCAGTCTTATCTAAGTTCTTTTCCAACTGTGCAAGAACCTACGTCCTTCCATGATGCTTCTCAATATTTAGAATGGATAGAGTCAATCCATCATGAGATCAGTGTTTTTGAAGAAAATCAGACTTGGGAGTTTATTCCTCTACCATCTGGTAAGCATACTATTTGGTCTAAATGGGTGTATAAAGTGAAGCTCAAGGACAATGGTAAGGTATACAGGTATAAACCAATGTTGGTAGCAAAAGGTTATACACATAGAGGAGGTTTAGATTATCATGAAACCTTCTCTCCAGTAACTAAAATGGAAACTGCCAAGACAGTCATTAGTGTGTCAACCTCAAAGAATTAGTTTCTTTTTCAAATGAATGTTAGTAATTATTTTCTACAAGGAGAACTTTATGAATAATTATAAATGGAGGTGCCTCAAGGATTTTAAAAGTAGGGGGAAACTAGAGTGTGTAGGCTTTTGAAATCCTTGTATGGACTCAAGCAGGACTCTAGGCAGTGGAATATTAAGTTGACCATTGCTTTGTTGAATGTTGGATACAGACAAAGTCCTCATGGTCATTATTTGTTTACCAAGAAATATGGTGACGATATAGTGGTGCTTCTTATATATGATGATGATATACTTCTTACAAGTATAATGCATCCCTTATTGCTGATTTACATAGTCAGATTAAGGTTACTGATTTAGTAGAGTTGAGGTATTTTCTAGGCATTGAAGTTTTGATATCTCAGCATAGAATACTTCTCAACCAAAGAATGTATAAAATGGAGCTCTTTTCTGAAACAGGGTTAAGTGGTTATATGACAATTTTCACTCCTTTGGAAGCCAATATCAAGCAATACTTCTATAGATTATGACAAGTTTACTAAGAAGACTGATGATCTATTACTTGACGATGTTAATGAATATCAAGGATTAGTAGAAAAGTTGATTTACTTGTTCAACATTTGCTTTGCAGTGAAAATACTTAGTCAACTAATTAAATAACCTAAAATTTCTCATTGGCCTTAGCATTAAGGGTAGTAAGATATGTGAAAAGATCTCTTGGACTAGGTGTTTTAATGAGTCAAGTCCTTTAACTAAGAAGATTGTTCATTGTGAATCTGATTGGGATGCTTGCCCTAAAACTAAGAGGTATTTTACAAACTTTGTCTTGCAACTACATTCTTCTCTTATATCTTGAAAATCAAAGAAGCAATATATAGTTAGTCGAGCTCTGCAAAAGACGAATATCATAGCATGGTAACTGTTCTAGCTAAAGTTATTTGGATGGTAGGACTGCTAATAGATTTGACTATTTAAATCAATTCTCATACGTATCTATTTTGTGATGGCAAGGCTACTTTGCAGATTGAAACTAATTCTATGTTTCATGAATACACTAAGCATATAGAAATAGATTGTCACTCCATTAGCAAAAAATTCAAGGAAGGATTGATACAACATGTGCACATTTCTACAAAATTCTAGCTTGCTGATTTACTTACCAAAGGATTATTGATACCTCAACATCATTTCTTATTCTCCAAGCTGGGGATCCTTTATGTATTTCACCCTTTAGCTTTAGGAGAAATATAGGAAACATCTACTACTGAATTCAGTTAGAAAGGTGTTGAGTTGGCATTAGAAGTTAGTTATAATGTAGTTAGAGATTAGTGGAGTAGTGTGAATAAGACATTTGTATTTAAAATTGCCAATACTATATAATCAACCTCTCAATACAATTTACATAGAATGAAAAATAATTACTTGAGTTTCTCTAATTTTTCCCTCTCAATTTTTTCTAAAGTTAGTTATAGATTGTAGCTTAATTGCACAAAGTTCATAGAGTCAATTGATAGTTTTATCTTGATTCACATGGAGGTTGAAATCCATGATAAGATTTTTCTTTATAATTTCTTTATACCTCTTCCCCACCATATAATCTCATTCGTATTGAGTTTCAGTAATAGAGGAGAAAGGTAGGGGATTTGTCCATTTAACTACTATGGAAGTAGTTTCTAGCAGTCTGCAAAAAAAAATTGGCACACATATTCCCAACTATCAATACTAGGGATTTTAAGGATGTTACCCTTGAGTTCTTGGCAGATGTTAAAGAAGATTTCAGGAACATGATCTTTTAAAAGAAGGCTTCTCATTGTCATTATTAGAGCTACACCTAAACCTCCTAAGTTCCCACATAATAGTGATGGGCATTATCCTTAGCACATTAGTTGACATTGATTACCTTTGCTAGTGATTCTAGCATTGGTAGAGAAGATTTGTAGAAGACAATATCTTGAGTTCAAAATCTATCTTCACCTTTAATATTCACTGAATATACATACATTATAACTTTATAATTCAATAACTTATTGATCTTATAGTACCTAACCTGTAACTAGAACATGTCAATCAAGTTATGTTTGTGTGAGTCAAATCTCTATTAGTTATTTTAAAATGTTTAATATAAGCCTCAATGATTTACAAGAAACATATTTGATCTCTCCAAAGATAGAGAGTATCTAATAAATATTAAAGCAATGCATGAAGATAAATTGGTGATAATTTGATGGTGATGAGAGATTCATGTCATAGATATCATATAAAAATGTGCTAATTACAATTTTTTATTTTTTATGATAATAGAAGATCTACTAAAGTACCAAAATTATGGGAACAACAATACATACTATTTAGAGATTCACGAAAGATTCAAATAACTATTCATTCTACATATAATTCATTCATGACTACGGACACTCAGTTTATCCCCAACTTTGATGATAATTTCCATGGATTATTGGAGTTCATTTTTTCTATCGTGTTACTGTGTTAATTTGACCATTGAATCATTGATCATAAGGCTTACTGAACTTTTATTGTAGGGGTTAGTGTAATAGTTATAGAATTGTAACGGTTCACCACCACTAAGGGGCCAGGTCCCTGAGGAGTTATAAATAACAATAAAACACAAACATAAAGTAAATCCACAAAACAAATTAACACACAAGATTTTTATGTAGAAAACTCCTTGCTAAGGGAGAAAAACAATGATCTATCCTCCTAGGATTCCCCAAGCTCCACTATAATCAATCAACTATAATTACAGACTCCAATAGGATTTAACTTTAAAGCTTGCAATACCTCTACTATAAACTTCTCAAAACAACTCTACCGAAGTAAAGAAAATGAAAAAATGAGGAACTTTTACCCACAAACACTGGACTAAATCAGTTTCTAGAACATGAATCAAGATAAACAATACTAAAGAGCAAGATAATTTCTCGATATTGAGCATAAGAGTTTTTCCTGCTTTTTTGATAAATGACAATTGCAAAAACTAAATCCCACAGTTTATCTCCTTTTATTATATAGATTTGATGGAATATGGTAAGATTTTGATTGGAACAAGTGTCCATATTATACACTATGACCTATACAGTAATTATACTACAGGAAAAAACTATATAGAGTACGACAGTGTACAACTATCCTTCAATAATTTTCAGCAAATGTATATAACAAACCTGGTCTCTAAGCATGTTACTTAGTCATCATCAAAATATAGAAAAATAGTTTCCCCCTTTTTTTTATGATGAAAAACTGTATTCGTAAAAAGCACTCAAATTCCCCCCTTCTTTAGCATATTCACAAATTCCATTTTTTTCCGCACTACCCCTTTAACTAATCTCCCTCTATCAAACACATAGGCTTTCCCATATCAACAACACTCCTATCATTCTACCTGTATTATATTAGAGATCAGTTCCTCTCAAAGACTCATCTTTCCCCTTTTGGCATCATAAAAAAGTAAAGATAGTAAACCATGTTTAATAAAAAAATACAAAATAGGTTAACTCATAGGAGAGATAAATGATAGACACAAATAAGAAGTTCCATTTATTTCATGATTCAGAGAAGTACCATACAATACGATTCCAAAATAATCTCATCCAGTCACAGGGACAACTAAGTGAAACTAACTCAACAGATATAACATAAGGGGGCTTAAGATGGTGGAGATTTAGGGGAAAGAGATCTAAGAAGCATATTCATCCTGACACTTTCAACAGAGTGAGTTTTCATAATATAATTTTTAAGGTCCTTAGCATAAGCATTCATATCCTTGACCTCTCTAAACAAAACAGTGACTTGTTCCTTCAATGCTGAATTTTCAGTTTTTAATTCCTATGAAGCACCAAGTCCCTCTGATGATAGCTGCTGAATTCTCAACTTGAGGTGTGTAATCTCTGCATCTTTTATAGCTAGTGCCAATATCAATCTATCTACCACCATACTTAACTATTCCTGGGCATCAATTAACTCTAAAACTTGGGACTTGGTCCCAACTTTTCCTTCAGCACACTCATTATCTATTAGTGTGTTCGAAGTGAATATCTGCTTCATAGTACCAAGTATACTTTTATCACAAATAATCTTAGAATGATTGAACATTCTATTCATGAATAACCATAGGGAATTTCACGCTTTCCTTTCTTAACATGTACAACCTTGTACATATGCTCGATCATTAGGACAGGCAAACTCACAAGCTCAAATTTGCTCAGACATTCCATCACAAAAAGGTCACTTATTAAGGCTGCAGTCCTTTATTCTAGCTTGGGCAGTAATACCTTATTAACAAACTCATACACCAACTAAAACTCACCTTTTAGCAACTTCTTCCTAACTCCTACTGTAGAAATCTCTCTCACTTTAGAGGCAGTTTGCATGAACTCCACTGAACGTTATTGATTTTTAACATATCTGACCCAATAAAGGGAATATCTAGAGTCTTCCATGAGATCTCCTCATCCAACTTCACCTTTTCCCCTACACTAATATAGACAAGATTAATCCACCCTCTGCAAACTTTAGAGTGTAAAAGAGCTCCCTAACATCCTTTTCAAACACATAGGGGACTAGTTCCCTAAAGAGGTACAACGATCCCTAATGTCTCACATACTAAACCAATTCAACCATCCTTGGTTGTTCAAAAATACTAGGGTTAAGTACCCTTCCTGAAAAAACTTTTTGATATTTCAAAATCTCATTTCTCTCTTCCCTTAACAGGACTTGATCTTTTTTCTACAATTTTCTCCTCTTAGAAGCACTTACTGACACTTTTTCTAGCAAATTCTCTTTCACGGGACTAGGTCCCTCAAAAAATTTTCTCTTGATTGCAATGTGTTTCTTAGAGAGGGGGTTTGGTTTTGCTTCAAAGGACTTAGTCCTCCTCTCTTTATAAACTTTCTTCCTCATCTTTCCTATTGTAGTAACAACATCAACATTAATGTCTCCTTCCCTTTCACCTACTTCAATTACCACGATATGTTCTTCATCAACTATTGTGCCCTTTTTTACCCTTATCCTCTTAGTTGTTGTTAATTTTCTAGTTTTTAAAGTATCACTTAATAACTTTTTATCTACACTCCTAGTGGTATCGGTCTTAACCATTTTAGCAGTTTTCTCATATTTTTTCTTTCCCTTTACTTTTCTTTTTCTTTTGAATTTTTTATTTCAGGGTACATCATCATCATCATCATCATCATCCATAAGAGGATGAATAACTATATCAGTTTTTTCAGTAGTTACAGGGGTTTCGTCAAAAGTGGGGATGAAGATTCAATAAAAAGATTTTTCTCCATCTCAATATTACTCTCTCTTTGAGGACTAGCCAATAAGATCCAAATCTCATCCACCCAGTCCTTCCCTACCAAAACACTACTTAAAGGTTTTAATTTTTTAACTGGAAGGTCCTTTTTGAACAACTGCGTAAAGATTGGATTAGACTCTGAGAAGGTAGGGGAACCTAGTTCTTTGGGGGTTTTAGAGGGAGTATCAATTTTTGGGGTTTTTGAAAGAGTAGTAATCTATGGTAATTCAATTTTGATTGGTGACCCAAATGTCTCACTAGTATCTAAAATAATATCTCTTTCTGGGTTTGGTTCGGTGGTTTCTAAGATCTCTTCAATGGTAAGTTCTATAGTGGACACAGTTGTTGGAGGTGGGATAAAAAGTGGATTTTCTATAGTGTATGTGGGTGAGTAAGCCATTTTAGACTCTTTATAAGGGTTTGAAGATTTCTAAGACATTGTGATTTTGAGAAGCGAAAGATAAAAGAAAAAAAAAATTTAAAGTATAAAGATTACCGTTGAGAGAGGGTTAATGAGAATATAAGAACTAATGAGATAAAAGAGGAATTTTAATTTGTTTTTAACGAAGGGAAAGGAGGTAACTCTTGGAATTAAATGTAAAGGGACGTGTTTGGTCCATATTGGCACACCCTTTCTGATTTGAAAGATTGACATCTTTTTAGAGACTCAAGAAAGGACATGTGGCTATTTATAATAGTCATTTTATGCAATTTTTAAGAAAGGCACGCATGATGCAAACCTGTGGGATGGGATCTGGTCCCTCCCTTACTTGATAGGAATTCCCTTACTTATGTATGTCTCATCATCCCTCATTTAAGTGTTTTCTCACTATATGTGTATACTATAAAGGTAAGGTACTAAGTTCAACCAATTGCATAAATTAAAACCAGGATACCTACTCCCTCCAAAATATTTAGAGAATTTGATCCACTGAGGTAAGTTAATTCATTTTGATTAGGCCCAATCTCAGCCTGTTCTTCACAAATTTCTCCATATGGAGAGACTTGATGAAGCTATTAGATGCCTAATCTTTAGTTTTGCAGAAATCCATACTGATTGCTCCTTTTTCCACATTATCTCTTAATAAGTGATGTCTCACATCAATATGTTTTGTTCTTTTGTGTTGCACAGGGTCTTTTTCCATATTTACAGAACTTGCGTTATTCATACATCAACGGAATAGTGTCAGTAACATTTCAAAGTCTTTCATCTGTTGCTTGATCCAACGTAATTAAGAACATAATAAAGTTGTTTCTACATATTCAGCTTCAGCTGTAGAGAGAGCAACTGAATTTTGCTTTTTTGAACCCCAAGAGTTGAGACATGAAGTAAGAAAATATGCCATTCCAGAAGTAATTTTCCTACCTACCAGGTACCCTGCATAGTCAGCATCAGCATACCCATTACATAAAAATTGTCTCCAGAAGGATAAATCCAAACTAGGTGACCTATTTCTTTTAGATATCTAAGAATTTTTTTGGCAGCCTTTAAGTGAGACTCTTTTGGAGAAGCCTGGAATCTGGCACAAATACCCATACTAAAAACAATATTAGGACTGCTAGAAGTTAGGTATAGTATAGATCCAATGATTTCTCTATACGTGATCTCATTTAATGAAGGACCAGGTTCATCAGCACCTATTTTAGAGCTAGTTCTAATGGGTATATCAATGGGATAGGCATCATCCATGTTTAATTTCTTTAGTAACTCCTTTATATATTTTTTCTTGACAAATCATAGTGCCCTGGGGTATTTGTTTTGATCTGCAGCCCAATGAAGAAGCTTAACTCACCCATCATACTCATCTTAAATTCACTTCTTATAAGCTTTGCAAATTCTTGACATAGATACGCAGAAGTAGAATAAAAAATAATATCATAAACATAAATTTACACAATCCATAGGATTTTTCCACTAGACTTCGGGAATAGGCTATTGTATATTTTTCCCCTCTTAAAACCATTTTCAAGAAGAAAGTTGACAATCTTTCATACAATAATCTGGGAGCCTGCTTCAAACCATAAAGAGCTTTATCTAATTTCAACACATAATATGGAAGATCAATATCTCCAAAGACAGAAGGTTGTTTGACATAGACTTCTTCTTTCAAATTTCTATTTAAGAAGGAACTCTTCACATCCATTTGAAACAGCTTAAAGCCCATATATTTAGAAAAAGCAATGAGTATTCTAATTACTTTTATTCTTGCAACAGGAGTAAAGGTTAAATCATAATCAATTCCTTATTCCTAATTATATCATTGCACAACAAGCCTTTCTTTATTTCTAATGATCATGACGTGCTCATCTTGCTTATTTCTGTACACCCATTTTGTCCTAATAATTCTCCTGTCAGCTAGCCTGGGACCAGGTGTCAGACTTTGGTTCTCTCAAATTAATGAAGTTCTTCTTATATAGAATTTATCTAGTCAGCATATGTAAGAGCTCCCTTCACATATTTTTCTTAATTTGGGATATAAAAGATAAAAAAGCCACAAAGTTTCTTGCTTGTGCCCTTATTTGCATTCCTGATTCCAATTAAGAAGTTAGATTCTCAAGAGGGTGAGATGACTTATGCTTCTAATTCGACCTCCTTAAAATTGATTGAGATATGCTGGAACCAAGTCCTTGAGAGATTTGATCCAGAATCTCTTATTTGGACTTACCATGTCAGGATCTTGTAGCTGAGAACCTGGATCTTCTTCTCCTTCTACTTCTGCAACCACATCATCCTGAGTATTTTTAACTTGAGTGTATGCTTATGAAGAACCATCCCTTTAATAGGAATAAGTTCCTCCATATTTATGTCATTACTTTCTCCAAGGTTCTTCATGTTTCCCGACTCATTAAAGATAACATGCACACTCTCTCTACACACAAGGTTCTTTTGTTGTAGACCCTCTAGACTTTACTATTTGAGGAGTAGCCTACAAATACAACTTCATCACTTTTGGAATCAAATTTTTCAAACTCATCCTTACCATTGTTTAGAACAAAACACATGCAACCCAAAGGCTTAAAGTAATCATGTTTAGACATTTCATTGAATAGAAGTTCATAAAGGGTCTTGTTGGGAGTGGATCTGATCAAGCATCTATTGGTGACATAACATGCAGTGTTCATAACTTAAGCCCAAAAGCTCTTAGGAAGACCACCATCTATCAGCATAGTTTTGGTAATATCAACCAGAGTCTTATTCTTCCTTTCAACCACTCTATTTTGCTATGGAGTTCTTGGAGCTGAAAAGTTGTGACTAATTCCATTCTCAGCATAAAATTCCACAACTTTAGCATTTTCAAATTTTAATCCAGGATCATATCTGATCTCTAATATTTGATAACTCAGCTTTACTTGAATTTGTTTTGCAAATATCACCAAGAATTCATATGTTTTATCCTTAGTTCTCAGGAACATGGTCCATGTGAATCTGGAGTAGTCATCCATAATGACAAAAACATACTTCTTTACTCATTTACTTGAACCTTGATAGGTCCACATAAGTCCATATGCAACAATTCAAGATGTGTACTTACCTATTTCCTCTATTTGAATGAAAGCTTAGTTTGTTTTCCTTTGACACAAGCATCACAAATTCTGGTATCCAAAAAACTACAGGTTTGAAACTCCATAGTCCAGGTCCTTTGAGACAAATTTGTTAAGTAGAAAAACTTACGTGACCCAATCTTCTGTGCCAAAGATTTGCGTTCTCACTTTGAGTACTTAACGGGTTAATTCACATCTAGGAACTGAGTCTAAATCTGCCACATATATATTCTTGCATCTTTTAGTTGTAAGAATGACATTACACGATTTTAGACTAGTTATAGTACACCAATCAAATAAGAAATTCACTTTATTTCCCTTATAACAAATTTGTGACACACTTACCAAGCTGTACTTTAGACCACTCAAATAGTACACATCTTTAATAGTATGATTTAATGATTTTCCAATCTTTCCAACACCAAGAATGTAAACTTTCTTTCCATTATAAAAATAGTGTCATGACCCAATTTCTTGGGTCATGATGGTGCCTACTATAACCCACCAGTAGGCAAGCTAAACCCGTAGTTCAAAATGGCTAGTAATGGACTACCCGAACATATGTAAGAAAGAATGCGAAATCTATGTAAATAAAGAATAAATACATAATATAGCCCAAAACCTGGTGGTATCAGTACAAGAGATTCTAATATAACAAGAGTACAAATATGAGATATCAAAGGAATTACAATTATACAACTTATATCCGAATACAACATAGAGACTAGTATAATACATAAGAGAGAGAGAGAGATAAGCAAGTCTCTGAACCATGGCTGCTTTGCATGATGCACACATCAATGACGACAACCCATACTATGATCTGCAGGCTACAGAAGTGTAGTATAAGTACCAAACAAATGGTACTCAGTAGGCGACTGCTAATTGAGCTCCAAAGATAAAGCAGTATATATGATATATAAATAGAATGGAAACTACACTCAATGTTCTGCAACCACATAAATAGACAATAAGTTAATAAGGATAGACTTTCCTATTCATATTCAAGAGACTAACATACTAAGGCTAAGAAAATATCAAGGATGAACTATCCTATTTTAGCCATACTTAGAAATCTCAATACTATACCGTGTATCCCTAGCCAATATACGCATAAAGGATGAAAGAAGATTATATAGAAATATACAAGACGAGGGAATGAATATAAAATTAAATAAATGAAGAAAGGGATATACGGTAACACCATAGATACATATAGCTAGATGTACATATATATAGATATAAGGTCAACTCAAAGCACAACCTAGATTATCATAGCTTCATTTTAGGGCCGCATTATAATCCTAACAGGATTTAGTACTAACATACTTAAGGCTTCTAATCCATTTATCTCATCATGAATTAATCATGCATAATAATGAAATCATAAGATAAAAGAGGCCAAAATCATACCTCAAGTCTCAATATCAAATCAATGACCAATTTATTATAAGCTAGACATAACAATGATCATAACAATGATAATAATAATATCAATAATAACGTGAGTAACCAGCTATTCCATACAACCAAATACCTAGCCAAGAATATGCGTGTCCCCACCGCCTCATCCTCAAAAGGTTAAATTAGCATACAACAACACAAGTCATAGTCATCGCCTATAACTATGCAACTCTTCAATACAAGCTGATAGATATAGGCACATACTTGTGATAGGCGATGCACATATAAGTATGAATGCAACAAAATCCATATTATAATAACACAATCATCATAACCATCACTGCCATAACAATCATCATAACCATTATCATCATAATCATCCTTCGGCCACGCCGGGTGTATATATAAATGCCATATATAGGGCTAGCCGAACTTGAACCGATCGATGTACATATAGGACCATTAATATAAGAATCCTCCAACCTTATCGGGTATTAATATCATCATAATAATATCCTCCAGCCTTATCAAGTATCAATATCATCATCATAACATCCTCCGACCTTATTGGGTATCAATACCATCATAGTATTCTCTGACCTTACCGGGCATCATCATGCCATCATAACATCCTCCAGCATTTCCAAAAATCATCACATCATCATAAAGTAAATAAATGTCATTAATAAAGAGCGAGCCCCATAAGGGATAAACTAAAGTGCAAGCCCACATGGGTTAAAGTAAAGAACAAGACCCATGAGGGCTAAAGTAAATAATCATGAAAAGAGAATCAAAGTAGAGTATATTTCCATAATTCATCATTCATCATCAATATAAAATTATTAATAAGAATATATATAATGGGTACACGGACTCAAGTCATGGCTAAAAGAGTTTAAGTTTGTAAAACCATTGCCCGAAGTGATCTTCGGGACTAAATCATTATAAAATATAAAAAGGGCCATAATATCTCACGACTGTAATAATTAGTAGTATCAATTAATGAACCAGAGTCTGTCTCGGTCAAATATTTAAATCACCATTATTAACCTCTTTTATACATATAGATTATCCATTAAACTAGATAGTTTATCATAGTATAGAAATTTAGTTTTAAGATGCAAAGTGGGTTTTTACTCTTAGTTAGTGAAAAAATAATAATATTATAATCTCATTGGAATTGTATCAATCATTGATGCAGTGGTCATGAATGTACTGAATCTATGCTTGTCATTACTAATATTCAACCATTGGAATCATAAGCATCATACTGCATCTTCCTTTGTCCCATACCAAAGAGATAAATATATAAACACATATATATTCATAAAATACAACCATATCCTTTACAAGGATAATACTTCATGGATATCCAATTCACATCATTAAATAATTTTTGGTCTAATAATGTGTTTGTAATCACTACAACCTCAATATCACGGCTTTGGGCCCACGTAAGTGTTCGAAACTCATATCAATAATCATATTTATAACTCATCTCATATCTATAAGTCATAGCATATACCTCTATAAACTATAAAGAATATCTATAATCATCTCACATATAGGAGGCATCTCACATCTAGGAGGCATAATGCATCAATAAAGCATAACTCATGACCATGAGGCGTATCACATTTATAAGACATCTCATATCTATAAGTCATATGTCATGATTATGAGGAATATTATCTCTATAGGCCATTAACCATAATCTGGAAAAAGTCATTACAATTTACCAAGCCATAAAGTAAACTTATTCTAAAGGCTCACTAGTCTCAACTAGGCCTAACATCCATAACTAAACCCATAAGGGCTAAAACAAGTCTTGGCCTAACTGGGTCGGACGATCCCACTTCTAATCCTTAATTTTTATATTTAGGAATCTACCCCCAAACTAGGCTAAGGTATCTAGTTCAACTTCTAGATGTCAGGTAAGCCATAACTAATCCAAAGATAGGAACTTCATCTTGAGCATGGGAATTTAAGTCAACTCTACCTAAATTATGATTTTAAGATCACCAAAAATCTCATATAAGGTTAATCATACTAACCATGGTTCCAACACTTAAACCACATCCCAAACCTAGAATTATATCATGTCCATGCTAAAAATTAGTCCAATCTAGGGAGAGGGCAATGGGATTCTAAAAAGGTATTTCACATTTAAACTTACGAGTCAAAACCCTCATCTGATCCCCAAACTTCAATATTTAATACTAAGTCATTCTACCAATAATCAGTCTTAACATTAACATCTACACGCAATATATAACACATATCATCTTACAAAGAAGAGTAGACAGAAGCCTACCTCAAAGCCAAACCGCAAATCATTACATTATTCCCCAAAATCTCATCTTTATTTCATAATTCCAAAATGAAATAACACTATTAAAATCATAATCTACTCATCAATATGAGAATAACAATATCCATATTGCACCATTGTGCTCCAGGTCTAAAAGCGATACCAAAAACCTAAAGTGGGTCCCACTTATGCAAATTGCATTTTTGAGGTCAACCCAACATTTATCCATAAACAAGGAATCATAACGCTTAAGAAATGGGTAAAAACAAAGCTAATTTGGGGTTGAAATTAAGCCCTAAGATAAATTGGGGTTTTGGGTCAAGAACTAAGAATTTCATCTAAAAAGTAATGAAATCTTACTTTAATTCGGATGATAATCATGATAAAGATGTTTATAAATCTCCCAAGTCACCCATAAGACTCAATTTTGAGTTACTATGCTTATTTAGGGTTCTTGGCTCTCTAAAATGAAGAGAAACTGACCAAAATTGCGACATTAGGGTCCAGTTATAGCCCCTTCAGGTATAGAGGTATCGTTGTCATAGTCCTAGGGACCACGATCGTACTATTACAATTGTAATAGGTCTTTGTGCAATCGCACTTGCACCTGCACCAACAAAGTGAAAAAAATTGTTTTTGACCCTAGGAACTCATTCGAACTCCAATTTTTGCAAATGAAATTTGTTACTCGACTAAATTTGGCATTATAAATGGGTTGGTGAAGTTTTATTTTCCATAAAAGGTATTTTAGACCAATTATGGGCTCCACACCCATATCTTCAGATTTTCCCACTTTTCGACCCATTGGTTGAAATGAGCTCGGGTGCATGGGGACCTAAACCAAAGGTCTACTTAGCCTAAAATTAATATTCCATAGTTGTGCCACTGACGAAATTTTCATCCAAGATTGTTTTACTTATGTTCTTGCCCAGTGGCCATTTGGAACTAGGAAAGACTTCTAAATACGAAATTGGTTCTAAAAACAAATAGACTACCCAATAACTGAACGGTCAGTCCCAACAAGTCATAAATGACTTGCGGTAGCTATGGATAAACTTAAATAGTAAAAATAAACTAAATTATGAAAAATGACTAGAAGGGTCATTACAAAGAGACACCTCCACCTTGAAGTTACTTAAGTGAGTGAAAACAGTCAGTTCTTCCAGTCATCTGCTTAGAGAATCCACTATCTATGAACCAAATTTGACTACTTTTACTTACTCCTACCTATATAAAAAGGTCATTCATTTATTTGGGAACCCATTTGAGTCTGAGTTCCCAATAAGGGGATAGAAGAGTGATCATAACTTTCTTGGTCCAACTAGGCAGCCTATCCTTCTTGAGTTTTGCCAGGGGACTAGGTCCTTTTGTAAGTAACTACATCTGCTGAACATACTTAGCAGAGTTCATTTTAGCTTTAATCTTTACCTAACATTCACTCTTCTTATGACTATTTATTCCACAATGAGAGCATAAAAAATTACTAGCCACAGAAATGTACTTGGTATAAGGATAGGAAGGAGGAGTGTTATGTTTACAAACAAGACCACTACCATTATTTACTCCTTATTTGGTCATATTTTCAAGAATCTATGAGGAGCTAGTCCATTTTAGAGACTTGTTAAGATCTTCTCTTATACAAACCTGGTTTTCTTTGTAATTCATCATTCTTCTCTAGATTAGACATGAAAAGCTTTTGAGAATTGTTCAGCTTCTCTTCAAGTTCAAGTTGTATACTACTAGCCTATTTTTTTCTTTATAATCAGATTCCACTAATTTCCTATATTTTTTAAACATCTTTTTATTTTTAAAATTTAATTTTAAAGAATGTTCACCTAGCTCAGATACTGAATGGTTGGGGCTAGTTTTTCATATATTAGATTTTCTACCTTATCTTCAAGAAGATCCTTCTCAATAGTAAGATCACATAGAGAATCAATTAAGATGTTTGCAAGTTTTCTTAGCTTCTTAGGAGTATGGTCATTAGGGTTTTTCTTAATGGTAAAATGAGTTACCTCATCTTCTTCTTCATCATCTAATCTAGCCATGAGAGCAAAGAGAGAATTATAGGTAGTTTCACTACCTTCTAAAGACATCATAGAGGTATCTTTAGGTTTTTTTGACTCATTTAATTCACTTGATGTGTCTCCCCAGGCAGATAAGGCTTGCTTTACTACATAGTTTATTATAGCTTTTCTTCTTGACTTGGCAGGGACCTGATCCTTCTTCTTTTCTTTGTCTCCTCCAGGCTTCAGGCATTCTTGATGATCCATCTTTTTTAAGGGATAATCTTTGATGAAATGTCTTGGTTTGCCATATTTGTGACATAATTTATTTATACCTACAAGTCTGTTATTACTACCCTTATTTTAAAATTTGCCACTCCTCTTTATAGCCCTAATGAATTTTCTATCCATATAGGAAACATCTTTATCATCCTCACTGCAATTAAATTTTGAATCTTCTAGAGACAAGGATTTATCCTTTTGAGGCTCTTTCTTCTCTTGGTCCTACTGCTTCTTTAGTTCATAAGTCTTCAGATTTCCAATTAAGTCATCTATGGTAAGAGTTTTGTGATCTAAAGCTTCAGAAATTGCATTGACCTTACTCTCCAAAGAATTAGGCAACACATCCAATATCTTCCTCACTTGTTTTCTAGGTGGAATAACTTCACCAAGATAAAGTAATTCATTAGTGATAGAGGAAAATCTGGTGTGCATTTTCTAAATGGTTTCACTTTCCTTCATAGTGAAGGCCTCATATTGGGTAGTAAGCATGTCCACCTTGGATTCCTTTACTTGAATAGTTCCCTCATGAGTAGTCCTTAGACAATACAAGATTTCCATTACACTTTCACAAACTGAAATACGATTGTAGTTTTAAGTCCTATTCTATATATCAATAGCCTCTTAGCCTTGAATTCTTTTCAATCTTTTTTCAATCCTCCTCATCACATTCCCTTCGAGTTTTGTCCACCATCCTAGTAATTTATCCTTCCTTAACTGCTCTTATGGGAATATTAGGTCCATCACAAATTATATCCCATAGCTCACTATTTTTAGCCATGATAAAGTCGTGCATCCTTGTCTTCCACTAACCACAATACTATCTATTAAATCTGGGTGGTCTTGTGATAGACTATTCTTCCTTTAATTTTAGTGGTTTTTTCATAGATAAGTATACACTTAAAGTGTTAACCATTTAGAGTGCACCGTTCTGATACAGTAATACCCTCAAGTTCCTAGATAAGTTTCCAACTATATGTCATATTTTAAAAGGCCCCAAAGAAATTATGGCAAGCCATAATTAAGTTTCATGACCATTCACCTTGTGTTTAAAGTGTTTTCGATGCCAATCATGGTCATAGGAAGAACTTAGATCAAAGTAGAGTTGAGAGCATTTGTATCGATTGAGTTTTAGTATCTGATCCTACAAGGGTCATTTTTAAATAAGTGTAACTCCTATAATATAAGGATTCAAGTGTCCTACTATATATCAAATTAAATATCTTCGAGTCTTCTTTCCAATCCATCCAATTTTATCTTAATTCGATATTGGAGTATAAAGTTATGCTCTTTTTACTTTGGAATGTTTGTTTGTCAGCAAGGTAACGACTTGAGTGATAAGTTGTCAGCTAAGTGATAAGCTATCAAACTAGTCATCAACCTTAATTAGAAAATACCATAAATCATTTAGTGAAGGTGATGACTAAGTTGATAAGCCATTAACTAGTTGACAAGCTATCAACTAAGACATCAACCTTAACCAAAAAGTATCCAAGCCCAGCTAGAGGTTGACGACTAAGTTGATAAGCCATCAACTAGTTTATAAGCTATCAACTAAGTCATCAATTGAAAATTCCTATAATTTTTTTGAAGTTTCCTTAGGGGTATTTTGGTCTTTTCCTCACCTCAAACACTATCCACATGACTTAGATAACCTATAAATGTATATTTTCATGAGTTTGTTAGTTTTCAATGCTTATTATTCTTTCCATGCTCAAAAGAAAAGAAATTAGGGTTTCTTCCCAAAGTTCAACTTTTAAGGATCTAAATTCAAGTTTTCCTTCAAGAAATCAAGAAACCTAGGTATGTGGTATTTGAGCAAGGATAACCTTTCATCCTTGTTCCCAAAAGCTTTGGTTTTTAAAATTAAATTTATGAGACTTCAATTAGGGTTCATACAAAATTTCCATATTTTTGAGATTATGACGTTATCTTGTGATTTAAAGTTCAGTTAGCACAAGAATTTACCTTTACTCATGTTTTCACTTATATTATTGTTACTATGAGATAAATTTTAGTGTTTTGATATGAATTTCCATGAGATGGTGAATATATATGATTTTCAGCATGATCCAGTCAGTTTACAAATAAAAGCATATGATTTTATCATGATTCCCTCAGTTTACAAAAAGTTCAAATTTACTATTTTAGATTCATACAGTATGATTCAGATTTCAGTTTGATCTTATGATCTCAGACATGATATGAAATTCACACAGATTTTCATGAGTATTATTTACTAACAGAAACATGATTGGTTTTCAAATTTATAAACCCATATGCTTATTTTAAGGTGAATTTCATCAGTATAAGCATACCGTATATATAATTAGGAGTAGTATTTAGCAGTGAGAGAGGAATGTGGGTTCAGCACATCCTATTCTCTAGAAACTACATGCCACCATAGGTTTAGGGGCCTCGCCAGAGAGCATCCCCTCTTTTCCCAATATGGGTTCAGTTTAGTGATCACTGCAGTTCAGGTTCTACTATAATGGAAATGATAGAATATCCCTCCTTAATATGGGTAAGACATTGGACTCCATTATAGCTCACATGGTTTATGTCGGTTATGAGAATCTCCCACAGAAAAGACAGTTTTCAAAAACTAAGTGTAGTAACTCACCAGCTTATCAGATTATGTTTGTTATTCATGTTTTATGATATTTCAGCCTTCAGTTTATTTCAGTCTCTTGGTGGGTTTATTTACACTTAGCATGCATGTTTTAAGATTTTGCATTGATTCAGATTTACTTGTGCATTCACCCCCACTTACTCAATACATTCCCAAAGTACTAACCGCATATATGCATTTATGGCTACATTCCTTCATGATATAGGTACCAGAGGTATTCCACACATCAACATCAAATATTTCATAGTATTCAGCCAACAGGTGATGGGTTCTTTTATTTCAAGGACTCAAGTCAGTTTTAGTTCCTATATTTTATTTTCATCTATCTTATGTATTGATTAGGGATAGTTGGGGATCATGTCCAGACTATCGATAATTAATATAGTAGAGGCTTCATAGATGGTCAGTTAGAGTATTATATGTAATTCAAGTTTCTTCTTCATATCTATCATGTTATAGACTTTCACAACATCATATTGAAATAGTTTATCTCACGATTATTCTTCGGCTCAGTAAATTTAGTTTTTATATATATATATATATATATATATATATATATTAAATTAGTTGCTCAAGTATCGTCCCAGTACATAGGTTATCTTGGGATCACTTATGGTTCTAAGCACCGTGTGGCATCCAAGGGGTAGTCTCGAGGCGTTACAGATACTAATTATAAAATTATAAGGTTTCACCACCACTAAGGGACTAGGTCCCTAAGGAGTTACAAAATAATAATAAAGCATGAACATAAAGTAAATGTGAAAAATAAATCAACACACGAGATTTTTACATGGAAACCTCCTTGCTCAAGGGAGGAAAACCATGCAATTTCCCAAGCTCCACTATAATCAATCAACTCAGATTACAAACTCTAATAGAATTTAACTCTTAATCCTAAAACTTGCGATACCTCTATTACAAATCACTCAAGATAACTTTGTCTTACTTTTCACTCAATTGACTAACTCTAGCCAACCATTATTACGCAACTCTACCTAAAAAGAAAATGAAACAAAGAGGAAAGTTTACTCACAACACTAGAGAAAATCAGTTTCTAAAACATGACTCAAGATAAACAAAACTAAAGAACAAGAGAATTTCTAGATCTTGAGCACAAGAACTTTTGTTGCCTTTTCAATAAATGGAGATTGTAAAAACTAAAACCCAAAGTTGCTCTCCTTTTCTTATATAAATAAGATGGAATCTTGGTTGGAATTCGATTGGACCAGGAGTCCATATTATACACTATACACCTGGACAGTAATTATGCTACAGGAAAAAACTGTGCAATGTGCGACAGTGTAAAGTTGTCCTTCAGCATTCTTCAGTAAATGCATATAACGGACCTGGTCCCTGAACATGTTACTTAGTCATCATCAAAACATAGATCAACAATAGTTCTTGGCTATGTGATTTTTGAAACTCGTGCCATTAACTTTCTGTAGTTCTTATATAAGTATGATGCTTGAATTCTTCAAGTGTGTGTTAGATACTTTACAGTCAGTGAACTTTTAGAAAATTCAACGCGAGTGTAATAATATTTTTGGATGTTCCAAGCAACATAGGTTCTCATTCACCATAATTATTTTTTCAGGAACTGAATTGTCGTGTGGCATATGAAGCATCAAGATTGAGTAGGACTCTTGAATACTCTGAGAAATAATTATCATAAAAGATGGGATAAGAAATAAAATAAAAATAGAAGAATCAATAACATAAATAAGGATTTGACTGAAAAGTATTCTCGGGTTTATAAACTTGGATCATTACCATCAGGGGTGTATCTAAGTGGGGGTCACTGGATTCATGTGAACTCATGCCCCCTTCCCTAGCTCATATATAGTAGTGTTATGTTTTTCTAGAGGTATTTAAACATGGATGTGTAAAACCATGCTCAAGTTACTATATAATGTGATGACGATTGGGTTTACCTCTTTAAGTGAGGTCAAATTGGTCAATTTTATATCTTATATCTACTTTTTTATAATTGTGCACCCATCCTATCGAAGTTCTGAATACATCTCAGGTTACCATGCCACAAAACCAAAGGGTACAAAGAACTCGAAACTTAAATAAGAATAGTATAGCAATTTTCTTAAATATTCTTCCAAAGAGAAGAGGGAAACAAAAGAAATATAAGAAGGAAAGTTAGAAAATTTACCATTTCAAAGTGTCAGGGAATATAGTGATATGTTATCCTATTTTGTTGTTTGTTTTTATATTTTTTGTTTGTTATACTATTATTTTTTCTAAATTGGAGGTCTATCAAAAACAACCTCTCTACTTTATCTAAGGTAGTGGTATGGACTTGTACACTTTACCCTCCCTCCAGACCCTACTTTATGGAAATACACTAGGTATGCTGTTGTTATTTGAAGTGTCGGGGAAATAAAAAGAGAAAAAATTATTAATGGAGGAGTATGAAAGTTTGGTTGTTACTATTAGCAGAGTATGACTTTTGTCTTGGGGATATTTCTAGTCATTCTGTTCAAGGTTTTCTTAATTAAATATGCTATTTAAATTAGTAAGAGAGGCATTTTAGTAATTTAACTTTTGGTTTAAGAAATTTTCCACTTTTAATGAAGTATAAGTGTGTGTGTGTGTATATATATATTACTCGTCACTTTACATATAGGGACCCCATTATTCTACTTGTAATAGTCCATTAGTCAAGACCCAAAAATAAGGGTCATGATGGCACTTCTTACGGTAAACCTTGACAAGTAAGCCTATCATACAAACTGATACAAAAAGGTGTAAAAGACAGAAATAACCCCAAGGAAAGGCTTCAAGAATGAAGTCAAACCATACAAATATAGTATGAAAGCGGAACATACAACCAAAGATACTTTACCAAACTCCCAAAATCTAGTGTCAATAGTGTAAGAACTACTAATATAATCCATGAGTCCAATACATCAAACTATCCAATATGAACAATATCTATCTCTAAATTCTAGTATAGATATAAACTAATACAGAAAGATAGAAGTGGATCCCATATGCATGAAAGTCCAAATTCTAACTTGAACAACCCTGAAGGCACCCAAAATCAAGCCACGTGAGATGAACCCGCACCAGAATCTGCACCAAAAGGGTACAATAGGGATATGTGTGTTCTACTTGTAATCAGTAGGTATCATAAGCTGATCGAGAAAAGTAAAAAATAAAGCATACAAAATACACACTAGGGGCACGTCACCTATAATCAGAAAATATCCCACAATGGTAGCCCATATTGCTTGCACTAACAGTTTTATAATATCCACATGTAATATAACAAAGCACCCAAAAAGAATACAATTATACATTTATACCACATATAAGAAAAGAAAAAGGGAACAACATATACAAAAAAATCAAGTACAAGTAAGAAAATATAGAACAATGGATAGGTAACAAGTCAAATAGAATATACAATCACATCACAAGCATAATAAGGTAAACACAATAAGGATAATGATGATGATGTGATGACAAGGTCAGCTCACGACCTTTGAGACTATCATACAGCCTATGTATACATGTACAGAGTTAAAGCTTACTGATGTAAAACCCATGGGGGTTCATCAACCCATATACAATCTATATATCATATCTCCTCCCAACACATTCCTCGATGAGCATTTTATAAAATGTCATATTTTCTGTCATAAAAAGGTATTGCTAGTATTTCTCAGTATTTCCACGGTAGTACCATTATTTTATGAATAAGTTTGAGGATTCAATACTCACAACCAACCACAATGAGTATTCCATAGCCAACCCCAATGAGTATTTCCACAACCAACTCATATACCATCACGTGAGCCAAATATCCACTCATTATTTCCAACTATTCATGAAATCTAACACGATTCATATACCAATAGAGTATGAATACATCACAATACACAATTGGTACCACAATATGCTTTTCATCAAACAAAACCCAATTATTCTCATGTACAGTCTATCAACATAACGTAGGACTTACAAGGTCACACATAGAACATAAAATACCAAATCCACCAATTACTTCACATATAGGCCCCCACAAGGGCACAACATAATAACATAGCCATTTTTTTCATGATTAGTTCCCACACCCTTAACATGTTTTTGTATACAAAATTAACTACCCAACCCAGTCTGAATGAATTAAGCCATAACGTACCTTGAAAGCCAAAAACTAGAACAAAACCTATAATCCCAAATCCCTACGCCTTACGAATGATCTTGAAAACAACTAAAATATCAAAATATAGAATCTACGCATCAAAATAAAGCCAATGATACCTATACTACCTAATTTCAAGTCGGGGTCAAAACGGACCCCCAAAATGGGTTTTAGAGACAGGGAAAATTATATTTATAGGATTAGAAACTCAGTCAAGTGAAAAAGGAGTAAACTTGGGATTTCAATAGGAGAAATACCATTTTTAGCCCTTACGGGACAAAATTCTCAATTTCTATACTTTGATCCAAGTTTTAAACAAGAATTTGATGTTAAAGATGGAAAAAATTAGTTGAAATAAGTGTAATGGAGCTTACCCAATCTTAGAAATAAAGAAAGTTGCTCAAAACCACAAAACCCTAAGCTCCAAGTCTCAAAATTGTGAAAAATAGCAAAAAGTAGGTGTTTATATACCTAGGCTTCTCAATTGTAGTCCAGGGTCGCAATCATAGTGCCTCTCTTATCAAGGGTATCGTGATCACAACACCTTAAATATAGTCTCGATCGCGATCACGGAATAAGTCTCTTGATCACGGGTGCACCAGCTGGGACTTGGTAATACTCCAAGTCTTCGCATGCCCATCAAATTTTATTCAGAATACCGTGAATACAAACAAACTATGCTACCCTATAAAATCTAATGCTCTGAAGTCAATGGAGATATCAATTTTTTTTTAAAAAAGGTTGTTTTCATAAAGTTGACCCCCAAACCTAAAATTATAATTTTCCAAATCGAGGGTCAAAATGAGATTTAAAATCCCTAAAATCACACCAACCATGTTACCACCTAAAAATTGATGTTCTGATCTATTGGCATAGATCATTTTGCTATCTATCACATAGATTAAAAGGTATTAATAAAAATCAACTATAAGGCTCTCAAAGCCACCAAAAATCACAAAATCACATAAATGGCACCAAAATGCATCAGGAATCGTGTCAATCACCCTGCACTCTAAATATACCACAATGCAACTATGGGAAAGGGTAAAATATTCAAATTACATAAAAATACATTTTCACTTAATTCATCAAAATTCAGGTCGTTACATAATTATATGCAAATAAGAATATTTTCCTGAATATTATGTTATTACTTATAAATATTTTTTCATTCATTACATTTAATAATTCATATAATACATTACTTCTCTAACTTATACACATTTTATGGCCTTATGAGTTGCTCGTCACAAGTGTATTACCAGAAAACTTGATTGCGATATTATTGTGATAGTTCTATCCTCATTGTTGGCAGTGTAAGTGGGTTAATATGACTAATAACTTGCAGGCAATTTTCAATTCTTTTTAAAAAAATTAAGTTGATTTGTGACAATTCAATACTTTGATACATGATGGCTTCATACCTTTTAGATGAGTTACTGAAAGGGTAGAAATCATAAAATACAATTTTGAAAATAAGTTAAGAAAGCAAGAAAAATAATGTTTAATATTAATCTACTTGTTCTCATACTTATTAACACTCTACAATTTTTTTTATGCTACATTTTGACTCTCTATGAAACTTTTTTTCACTGATTTCTTCAAGAATACCCACTCATATTTGTTAGCCTCCTAATTGATTTTAATTATGACACTTAACAAGTGATTTACTATAGGGATAATAGATAAAAAAATATAAAGAAAAGTATGAGACAAGGACATCAACAATATTGCAAAGAATTCAGAGGAGCATAAGTAAAGAAGAAATAAATCAGTCACTAGTAAATCATTTAACAAGTAAGTTTCCCACAAAATCAACACACATAAACAAGGAAGGACAAGGTCCAACTCACACTGCAACCAAATAGAAGGAAACGAATTAATCAAAATTTCGTATAAGGTAGAATTTCATTCCAAGAGAAAAATTTCATGAAGAATGAGAAAGGAATAAAATTATATCATTTACACAGACATATCTGATATGAATGTGTATCAATGAGAGTACTCTATCAAAATTATTATAAATTTTTAATTGACTAAAACTTCCTTTGGGTTTTCTTTTTAGATCAAGAATTAGCCTACAAGCACAATCTATAAAAGAAGATGAAGACTAGAATAAAGGACAACATCACTTGAATAAATAATTTTCTCACTCTAGTCTTCATAAAACTTTTTACTATAGTTGATTATAATTGTTAAAAAAAAGGAAAAGATAGAGTTAGTCATAGATATACAGGTAGAGGCTATGCCATATCAAGTACTGAATTTGTAATGCAGATCTAGAAGAAGAAAGAAATATCCTATAATTCCATATTCCAAAAAAATGTCTAAAGGAAATCATTTAATCCAAGGGGATTTGCCTTTTCATTCTTTTTTATGTGTATAACCATAATTATAGGCACCACATTGGTAAGCCAAACTAATATAAAAATCTTTGTCTCACTCTCTATCTACTCTTGATAGTATTACTTTATCTTGTTTGTGAAACTAACATGCAGGGAAGTCTGCTTGCTCTTTAAATAGTCAACTAATAGAAATATTTCTATTCAACCCCCTCTTAACTTTCAATTAGTATCAAAATAAGGTCGTGTATCTTATTGCTTAACCACACATTAGAAAATATCAAATGGAAAATTACCAAATTTCTGGCGTTATTCTACAAGACGGATATTCATGAAATAAACCTTGATATTTCAATGAACAACACCACTCACACTCAAAAAAAGGTTAGAATCTTTTTTCAATTTATTGATTATCAAGCAAGTGTAATGATAAAAAAAATAGAACAAAATCCATTCCAGGAATTACCACAAAATTTTGAAAAGGAGTCCAGCAATAAAAATAATTTGAAAACCTTTGAAATAACAATGGAATAACAAAAGCTAAGAAAACTAAAGTTAGAGCTATCAATTTGCTTTATGTGTAGTTAACGGATTAGAATACGACAAGATCTCCACTTGCAACACTCCTAAGAAGATGTGGGACAAACTTGAAGTCACCTATGAAGAAATCAGCAAAGTCAAACAAGCGAGAATAGGTGCTCTCGGAAATGAGTATGAACTTTTCAAGATGATTGACGGTGAAAAAGCAGAAATTATGTGCTCTCTATTCTGTAAAATGGTTAGTTAATTAAAGTTCTTGTGAATGGTCTACTCAAATAGTCTACAAGTAAGAAAGTTTACTAGAAGTCTTCCTAAAGCTTACGAAGCAAAATGAGCAATACTTCAAGACAAGTATTTTTTTAAATTTGACCTATGATGAACTTTGAGGTAATCTAATGGATTATGAGAAAACTTATTTGAGTAGGTATAAAAAGGAAGATAATAGAAAATATTCACCTTTAGTGTTGTAGATTCCAAAAATGAAGAAGATATTGATAAGATAAAAAGTGAAGGTATAACCCTCATAAATAGTGGAGTCATACATATGATGGGACAAAAAGACAGCAGAGCCTTTAATAAAATTTCAAAAATAGTGATTATCAAAAAAATGATGATCGATGCTATCATTGTGAAAAATCAGGCCATGTCAAGCAAAACTGTCCCAAATTCAAAAGAAAGAACTTTCGAAAAATAAGTCCAAAAACCTTAAACCGTGGAGTGATTAGGAATGATTTGATGATGATTAAACAAAGATAACCAATATTTATTTTTTGACTATGGGTGAATCCAGTGAGGTAAATATTTCTAACTATCAAAACTTCATGGATCTTCAATACTCTCTTAATATGATTGCAGATGAGGTGAAAAACTTATTAATGGATATAATAAATTTTCTTAAGAAAAGAAAGATTGACAAATTTTATTGAAAGCAAATTAAATAAAAGTGAACTGCTTCTAGAAGAGTAGGGTAAAGTAACAATGGAATTACTTGACATTAAAAAATCATACTTTCACGATTCTATTAAATATAATATTTCAAACAAAAATAATTTAGAATGAAATAATTCTTCAAATTCATCGTTCTTTTCAAGTAAATCCACTTTTTCTCATTACAAACCAATATTTCTCTTACGAAAAAGTAGGTCACAAGTCTTTTAACTGTAGACAAGGTTTTGATGAAAAATGAATTTCAAGACCTAAAAACACAAGATCTAACTATCAAGGACCTAAGAACACTTGGTTACCTAAAATAATAATTTATTTATTTTTTAAGAACACACCCAAATGCGTATAAAAAGGATTACGAGTAACAGACAGTGGTATTCTAGACATATGAAGGGAAAGAAAGAAACTTTAATTCTGTAAAGAAAAAAGATATTGGATTTATATGATTTGGAGTTAATGCAAAAATAAAATTTATAGGACTTATATCAATTAGAATCAGCCTCTCATGTGATCTGATTGAAGTATACTTGGTTGATGGACTCAGCATAACTTGTTAATCACTAGTCAATTGTGTGATACTAGTTTTGACATACTTTTCAATGCCATTAGATGCACCATGAACATTGCAAAAAAAAATATCACCCTATTTGGTGATCCTGTTCAAAATATTTATATGCTTAATAATATTGACTTACCTACATTAACTTATCTTACTACTTTATCTTGTATCAATGGTTGTAGCACAAAAAGCTTGGTCATGCAAGCATGTATGTTATTGAGAAATTATCTAGACATAAGTTGGTGATAAGTCGGCCAAAACTAAATTTTGAAAAGGACCAGTTCTTTGATTCTTGTCAATTAGGTAAGCAGACTCACCATTCAGTCAAAGTCAAGAATATCTTGAGCACCTTTAACCCTTTTCAACCACTTTATATGGATCTTTTTGGACCGACGAGAACTGCTAGTATTGGTGAAAAAAGATATATTTTTGTACTTGTGGATGATTTCTATAGATTTACTTGGGTTATCTTTCTTGCTTATAAAGTTGATGCTTTTTCTAACTTTGAAGTATTTTGTAGAAAAATAGAAAGAGAAGCAAACTATTTCATCTCTACTATTCACAATGATTGTGTAGAAGAATTCAAAAACACTTTTTTCAAAGAATTCTATGCTAAAAATGGATACAATCATAGTCTTTCATTACCCCAATCTCCTCAGCAAGATTTTTTTGTTGAATGAAAAAATCATTCTCTTCAAGATACTGCTTGAACTTTACTCTTGGAACAAAGTCTACCTGATCACTTCTGGGAAAATATAGTACATACATCCTATCATATCCTAGATAGATGCCTGATCAGATCAAATCTGAAGAAAATCCCATATAAACTTTGAAAGGAAAAAAAGCCCAATCTTAGCTACTTTTATCCCTTTGGATGCAAATTCTTTATCCACGATAATTGTAATAATAATTTGGGTAAATTTGATCCTCAAACTGATAAAGGTATATATTTCTTGGATACTCTCCATCTAGCCAAGAATTTAGAGGTTTTAGTAAAATAACTCTTAGTGTAGAGGAATTTGTTCATATTGTATTTGATGATTCTAACCCTTTCTCAGAAATCTAGAATTGTTAGCCTTGATAATAAATAGGTTGTTACACCAAATTCAGATGAAGCTCCTCAAACTATTATCGAAAAAAATTACTTAAGGCAACTACCACTATTGAGGAATTGACTTCAGTTCTTAACTAATCAAAAATATATGTTCCTAGAGAATGGAGAAACAATGCAAGTTTTCCTTATAATTTGCTTATTGGTAATTCAAAAAAAAAATCAAACAAAAGACTCACAAAGAAAACAACCCTTTGTTGTTGTGGTTGAGAACCAAAATGATAGATGAAGTTTTTGGATATGAAACCTGTATCCAAGCTATAAAGGAAAAACTTTAACAATTTGAATGAAATAAGGTATGGACATTTCTTAAACAACAAAGAACTTCTCATTAATCGGTACAAAATAGATATTTAAAAATAAGTTGAATGAAGAAGGTAAATTTATTAGAAATAAAGAAACGTTAGTAGATTACACTCCATGAGTTGCAGAGTGAGACCACAAGTGGGGAATGGCACGTGGTAGGAAGCCCAACACTAGTTTAGTCCCAGGAATAACAACTCAAACCATGAGCCACAGTTCACTAGTATGAGTTATTTTAAGACTTATTTGAGTAGTAAAACTAAAAGTCCTAAAAAAAGTGAAATCCTCCAGAAGGGTCATGAGTCCACTTCATGACTCATAGGTTGGGACTACGAGTCATGGATAGCACTCCTATCCAAGATATTTAGGGTCCTTCCAGGAGACCACAACTCATAGGATGAGTCATGGTTAGATACCATGAGTCGTGGTGAGACCTAAAAGACTAATTGTCTAAATAATTAGATGGTTTCCTCAGGGGAGAATTCACAGTTAACCATCTTTTAACTCCTAAACTATGTTATTTAGGGTTATTTTTAGTGGGATTAAAGAGGATTAGTCAACCCTTTTCCCTCATTCCATCAGTAAAGCTTAGAAAGTCCAGAAAAGAAATGATTGAACATACTTAAGACAGGCTTAGGATTCTTCCTTAAAACTTCTCAAGTCCTTACCAGAAAATCTTAAACCCTAGGTATGTAGAATTTTGACAATGGTTACTCTTAAACTAATGTGCCCCAAAAGTATCTGATTAAACATCAAAATTCATGGTTTATGATTCTAGGGTCCATACGTAGTCTATAAAGTCCCTTTTTATTCAGAAGTTACATGTTTTCCATGATTATGATATTAGATTGCATATTATTTTATGATTTCTGAATACACCTCTAGTTGATTATGATATGTTCATAACAGCTTTTATAGATAGGTTCTTTCCCCATGAGTTTAGAGAATCTAAGGTTGAGTAGTTCATCAACTTGAAATAGGGTAACATATCTATCAAGAAGTACTCTTTGAAGTTTACCCTGCTTTTTAGGTATGCTTTAGAGATGGTTGTTGATCCAAGGGTTGAATGAGCAAGTTTGTTTTTGGTGTTTCAATGTTAGTGGTCAAGGATTGCAAGAATACTATTGTAAGACCCTTAAAATTTTGATCATTTCATTTTTGAGCTTCCCATATTCGTAATATCGATTTTTAACTTGAATTATGTTTAGGGATATTAAAAGGGCAATTTGGAAAAAATTTGAAATTTTTAGAAAGGGTTTGGGGTTATTTTGGAACATCAGGGCAGTGTGCCACTATGTTATCACCGTGTCATAGAGGTTACCCTCCGCGATATTGGCTTGGGAAGAAGGATAACCTCTACGATAAGGTCATGCCACGCCAAGGGTTAAATTTTGTCCAATTTGTTTTTTTCACTTAAGGGTGAGGGTCTTTTGGTCTTATCACCTTTTCCATGACTTATGAACATAAAAGGGATCCTTTTCTATAGTTTTCAAAGATCAAACTCTACTTTATTCATCTTTAACTCTCCAACCAATAAAGCTTAAGGGTTTCACTATACATTCATTATCCGATCTCTAAACTTTGAATTTTTTGTGTTTTAGGTGTGTTTCTCTTTCCTAAACTTTAATTTTATATTGTGTACTTGATTTGATGTATTTTCACATGATTTAAATGGTGGGTTTTGAAATTAGATTGAGGGACTTTGTTTTTTTTTTATTGAATTACTAGTTCTGTGATTTGAATTAATTATTCATGCTTTAAATTGGTGTTTTTGAGATTGAATTGGTACTTTAATTAAATGGTTGGAATGGAGAACATGGGTTTTCCCCAAATTAGATAATTTTTGGCTTGGAATTGCATGAACCTCAACCCACTTCATTATTTTGACTTTAATTATGGAAAAGTGCATTGTTTAACTTGCTTTTGAACTCAATACATTGCATTAATGGATAAATGATTATTTAAATGGATGTGTATTTCCTTGGTGGACATAGTTTGGATTTTAATGGAACTTAGGAGTCAATATGGTTAGGTGAATTGGTTTGGCATATTTAATTTTGCTTGCAAGAGTATTGGTATGACGATACCTAGTGGTAAATATCTTAATGAATGAATCTTGGGTTAATGGTTGGAATTATGTGTTAAATGGTTTTAATTTAGGCTTAAATGGGGTTGTGTTCCTTGCTGTGAAGGTGGAGGTCCCGGGGGGACCAATACTGTAAATCACTTTTGCCGGTGTGGGGGTCTTTATGACCATATGCATAGTTCACACATTCTATATATATACTTTGGAATGGTTGGAGCCTCGACGTCTTTGGCCCTTCCTTAAATTTTCCTGGTTCATATGGCTAACACATACTGGGACCCTTTCAGTAGGGGAGCTGAATCCATATAGACCAAGGGTGCCCATAGAATTGATAGAGCTACACAGTCCAGTTAATGGTTTTAAAACACTTATGCTCATGACCCTTACCCTATCTCGGAATATTATATATATGTATCTATGAATGTGTGCATTTTGTTTTTGACTAATTTTAAATGTTGCATTATGTTATTATTTTCCCTAAGTTATATGTCAGCGCTTATCCTACTGACTGTCCTAGGACACTACATTGTTTCATGATGTAGGGTACAAAGAAACTTTTGTTTCTCCTGTGCAGCGTTAGATGGATTAGCATATTCATTGAGTTGCTGTGAAGTGGTGAGACTCCATCTTTAAAAGGCCTTATCATCTTATCATTCTATCTTCACTTTCATAGTACTTTGGATTTTTTTGGTCATAATTGGGTGCATGTCCCGACTTGGATGTTATTTTGGTTTTTAGAGGCTTTGTAGACATATGTGGGTTGGTTGTCTATTGTTTTGACTAATATATTTCATAGATTTATCTATTTATTTTTTTATTTCTATTTAATTGGCTTTTGTATTGTTATTATTAATAATTATTATGCTTTTGAGGTTGAGTTAAGGAGGTGGTCTCTGATCCATGGTGGACTTGAGATACCCGTTATTCCCAGACCCTGGTTTGGGTCATGACAAGCTTGGTATCAAAGCATGACTTAGATTCATTAGGTATCCACAAATCCATGTCGAGTAGAGTCTTTTTTATGGGTGTTTATCATGCCACACATATAAGAAGGAGGCTACAAGGTATTTATAAATGTTTCACTTTCTTATGTTCTATTTTCAAGCTCCAGAGTCTAGTGTTATGAATCTTTTATAACTCCTAGCTTCCTCACATTTCAAATCATGCCTCCTCAAAGATCTGAAGCTCACTGAAACTCTGTTGGGAACTCTGTCCTACCTAAGGACAATATGGAGGGGACTCGCCCTTGCATGGAGTGAAGAACTGGTCTAGGGTTCGTGCTCCTGATTGTGCCACTCTATTTAGAGTTCCACATATCCTTATTAGTCTTTCTTGGTTTTCTCAGGGTGGTGATTTGTATGATCAGCTGCCTTAAGGGGACATCTCTAATGCAGAGTTCTATTGGTCTATTCATTTACTTACTCAGTTGCTGACATGTCAGTCTCATCAAGCGGATCGTGTTGGTTTTATTTATCCTTCATCTGAGGTCACTCGGGATCTCCAGTTCATAAGGTTAAATCCCTCAACCTTTATAGGATCTAAGGTTGAGGAAGATCCTTAGGGGTTTGTGGATGAAATGGAGAAGATTTTTAGAGTGATGCATGCTACTGATTCTTAAAGTGTAGAGTTTATTTCATATCAGTTGAAAGGCATAGATTATCACTGCAATAAGGAATGGGAGTAGTTAAGGGGTGATAATGCAAAGTCGGCATTATGAGATGAGTTTTTAGGTGCCTTCTTGATCGTTTCTTTCCTCAAGAGCTGAGGAAAGATAAGGTTGAGGAGTTTGTGAACCTGAAGCAGGGTAAGATGATTGTGAAAGAGTATGCCTTGAAATTTTAGTAGATGTCTTGTTATGCTCAAGAGTTGATGTCTAACCGAAGATCTAAGATTAGGAAGTTTCTTTCGGGTTATCCCGTGACTATGTACTAGAATGTAAGGTTGCAATGTTGAACAATGATATGGATATCTCTAGACTTGTTATTTATATGAAGTAGGTTGAGGATGAAAAAAAACAGGCAAAGATTGGAGAGATATAGAATAAAAAGTTTAGGTATTTAGAGCAGGGTGGGGTCAATAGAATAGGAGGAAAGATGGTAGACTGTAGACCAATAAGAAGAACTAAGGCAATTCTTATTCGTCTGCTAGTGCTCCCTATCCTAAGATTTTGGGTGATCATCGTTTCCAGAAAAGTAATGGTTCTAATGTATAGGGTACCCAGTATCAAGCTCGTGGAGCTCAGTCAGCCCCACTTTAATCCTCATTATCGTGTTTGTGGTCAGCTTTATCTTGGTTATTATTAGGAAGAGAGGAATCGGTGTTAGAATTCTGATCAACTTGGTCACATACAAAGAGATTGTTCTTTAGCTAGGGTTTCCACTATGTCTAATAAAGTTTTGGTTACCACATGTTGCACCCAAGTACACACACAAGTGTACGTCGTCTCACTACGTAAAACAGTGGCCTTAAATAAAGCCGAATATCAATCTCTCTTAGACTTATTTTAATAACTATTCAATTTTAGTGCACTATTGAGATTGATTCAGTGCAAAAGTAGCCAAAAGAGTTTTAGAGTTATAAACTGAAAGTAAATAATGCGTAAAAGTAAAGTCTTGGACAATTAATGAAGAAAAACCCAGGGTTAGGACTCTTCAAACAATCCTAATATATTATTGAACTTCATTGGTTAGATTACTTATCTTGATTAATGATTCACGAGGTTGATATTATGATTATGGTCTTTGGAGCCTCTAATTGCCAATCTAACTTAGACCTACAACTACATCATTGAGCAGTGATGTAAGAACTAAGATAAATTCATTTATATTTCATCTCGTAATTGAATCAAATAGATCACCTAGGTATATTCGTATCCTATATGCAAATTATAACCTTTGTTATGTAGAAGTTTATAATCCTACTCTATTCATCCCCACGTACTATCTTCTTGTTCCTCCTTCTGGGCTCACAAGTTGACTATGGATGTATTACAAGGGTGGATAAGCCTTAAAATAGTGATATCAATGTGAATAAACAACAAAATATGATTAAAAAAATCAAAACCAAATCAATTCTAAGCAATAGTGATCATATTTTGGCCTTAACCCCGTAAGGGGGCTTTTAGCCGTTCATGGACATAACCGTAACACGATAGATTAATACATGATAAAACCTATAAACAAACTAAATTGAAGTAATAAAAACCCTATTTGAAGCTTTTTCCATCCTCCCTCAAAGTTTCAAGGTCGTTCAAGATGTTTAGCATCATGCACAAGTGTCCTATTTAAAGGAGGACAAAACTAGCCAAAACTGGCATTGGTGTGTGTTGTGCCACTTTTCACGGAACCATGGGTCCACGACACAATCTTATCATGATACCAAACTTTTTTGTGTTACTTTAGTCATCATCTAAGGCTGCGTCGCTCCCCCTATTGCGGGGGCTTTTTTTCGCGATGCGCCATCTCTCCAAAGTGTCTATTTTCACATCGAATCTTGTCCCATGCTTTTGTCCTTCCATTCCAAGCCTTGTTATGTTTTTTCCACTTGATTTCCATCTTTTATTTCATCCATATATTATCATCATCAACTCACCAAGCATCCTATAGCAACACACACCACAAATTAGAGTTCAAAACAATACACAATCTACAACTTTGAACTAGAACATAAGCTAAGAACTAGTTTCATCCTTTTAATTTTTATTTGAGTGGTTTTACTCTTGGCTTGATCCAATTAAAAACTATAAAAAAGTTGTTTCACACGTAATTAGACAATCATAACATTAGGAACACATTACTCATATTAGAATCCATCAAAATTTAAACACCCTAGGTTTCGGTCCTTAGAAATTTCCTGGGTTTTAAACTCTTCGACGATCATACTGCTCAAGCTTACTATTCGTATGATGTGGGTACGACTTATTAGCCCAAGTCGTATGATAATCATGTGTGTGGTAGTTCATTCACTTCCAAGATATGAGTGGACATCATAAGAGTTGTATGTACATAATACGAGTGATATAGTCTAAACCGTATGTTGTTCATCGTCTAGCCTTGACATTTTTTACATTATACTTCAGTTAGATGATACCTCCCATAGTCTCAGTCAGTAATCTGTATACTTCAGTTCAAGTTTACATTAACCATAGCATATAATTATTAATTATTCAGTTATCAGATTTTAGTATTTCAGTTTACAGATTATTTTCAGAATCATGTTATATGCTTGGTCATGCATTCTCAGATTTTATAGCATTCATACATTTATATCAGTTACTCAGTTATCTTATGCTATTCAGTCAGTCATTATCCATGTAAATGAGCCCATGCATTTCACCCTAACCCCATTTATCATACTAGTACATTCAAAGTACTGACCGCATACTCTTTTGTTTTGCTATGATGCCACAAATTATAGGTTTATACGCTCAGGTTACCGACTATACCTAAATTTACCAGCACTTCAGTAGCAGCAACAGTGGTGAGTCCTCATTTTTTGAGGACCAATTATGATAATCTCAATATTTTAGTTTCAGTAGCCAGTCAGAGTTAATTGGGGACTTTTCCAATCAACTCCTCAGTTACTCAGTTAGAGGAATTCAGACACTTTTAGTCAGTTTTCTGTTGTCATTATCAGCTGTTTTATCGATATTATCAGCATTGTTTTACAGATATCATCAAAACTATGATTTGAAACCTTATGGCATTCTAGTAAATTTTTCATATATTCCATATTACATTGTTCAGTGCTCACAGCAGGTACCAGCATGGGTTAGCTTTCGGTCCTTTGGGGTTGTAAGCACTGTGTAACGCCCAGGGTGTACTCTCGGGGCATTATAGTTATTGAAACTAAATTGGTTTAAATTGTTTTAAGTGATTTGGAATGGCCTTAGGGGCCATGGCTTTGGTTTAATAAGTAATCATGTGGGCTACAAAGGAATCCCCTAAATCTTGGCTAATGACATTGCTTGTAAGATATATTCGGTATGACGATACCACTTCATAAAGACTTGGTTAATAACTTTTGTAATTGGTTGGTTGGTTATGTGCTAAAGGTTTTAATTAGGCAATAATGGCAGGTTGTGATAGCTTACCGTGAAGGTGTGAGTCTAATGGACAGACACTAAAAACTCATGTTTGTCAACATGAGGGTTGGTCATGGTGACCAGATACTTGTGGGGTACATGGGAATCCTCTAAGTATATAATCGTATATATGTATCATGGGTGGTGAAGGGTATACTGGAATCCCCTACCCCTATGATATCTTTAGTTCATGCGGCTACACTCATTGGGACCTATTCAGAGGGTAACACTGGACCCATATATACCGTGGGTGGTTTAAGGACGGTCAACCTACACAAACCAAGGTTAAGATTTTAAATGCATACCAAACCTGGTTCCCTTCCCCAGCATGGATTATATATATGGATGGATGTGATTTCATATGGTTATTTACTCGATTTTAAATATTGGCATTATTTTATCCTTACTAAAGTACATACTAGTGCTCACCCGCTAACCTATCTTCAGGATTTTTATCCCCATATGATGCAGGAATCGTCGTTACTACTCCTTCTGCTAAGTGATCTTAGGTTCTAGAACAACTGGTGTTGGATTGAAGTAGTGAACTTCCATACTCCGTAAGGCTCCATTTCATGTTATGGTATTCTCTACATACTTTTGTTATTTCTTAGACTTTGGTTTCATCTATGGTTAAGGGCATGTCCCAGCCGAATATTGTTTTGATTTTGGTTAGAGGCTTTGTGAGACTACATTGGGTTAGTATGGGCAGTGTCGGCATTGATGTCAGCCTTGGTATTGGTATTGGTATTGGGGATGACACCATTTGAATATATTTTATTTATAATTGTTCCACTTTGTTATGTTATGTATATATTTTGAATTTATCTGGCTTGGGGTATAGGGCAGTTATGGTTGGGTCTTGGGGGTGGTCTCCAATCTTGGTTGAGCGTGAGCTACTAGACATGACTAGGCCCTGGTTTGAGTCATGTCAGATTTGTATAAGAGCCTGATTCATGGTCAGTTGGGAGTCTATAAAGCCGTGTCGATTAGAATCTCTTTTAAGGGTGTGTATCACGCCACACTCATAAGGGAGAGGCTATAAGACATTTAGAAATATTTCTCTTTCTTATGTTTTGTTATCAAGATATAAAGTCTAAGGTCCTGAATTCTCCACTAATTTCTATTTATTGTTTTTTCAAAATCTTTCCTCGATGATCTGAAGCTCACAGAAACTTCTCTTTCCCAATTAGGGATGATGTTAATAAGACACGTGCTACTCATGAGATCCATACCTGGTCTAAGGGTCCAGTACCGGATTGTTCTGGAGTTCCACCAGTTCTCTCTAGTCCTTATCAGACTCTCAGGCTGAAGTGACCAACGCTGAGTTTTATCAGTCCATTCATATGTTGGCATAGTTGGTGGATACTCAGTCTGAGTATGTTGTTCCTGTTACTCCATCTTCTGAGGCCACAAGGATTAGCCAGTTCATGAGGTTGAACCCTCCAACCTTTATGGGTGTTAAGGTGGAGGAGGATCCTCAAGGTTTTCAGGATGAAATAGAAAAGATCTTCCATATTATGCATACCATGAATGTGAAGGGCGTAAAGTTTTTGCCTATCAACTAAAGAATATAGCGTACCAATGGTATGAGGAATGGGAATAGTCAAGGGGTGATGGTGCCGAGTCATCCCTATTGGAGGATTTCTAATGCTTTACTTGAGTATTTCCTTTCTCAAGAGTTGAGAAAAGAAAAGGTGAAAGAGTTTGTTAATTTCAAGCAAGGTAAGATATCTGTCAATGATTTCACCACTTATCTTGGTATGATCCGGAGTTGGTTTCTAATATGAGGGCCTAGATGAGAAAGTTTGCTTTGGGATTATCTCGTAAGTTGATCCTTGAGATTTAAGGCTGGATTGTTAATGAAGGACAGGGATATCTCCTGGTTGATTGTGTACATACAGTAGGTAGAGGAAGAGAAGAAGAGGTAGGCTAAGTTGGGAGAGATGCAAGGAAAGAAGTTTAGATTCTCTAAGCTAGGTGGCGAGCAGTAGCAGAGTGGCAGGGATAAAGGTAAGTAGTCCAAGAAGAAATAGGGCAATTTTGGATCTTACTTGATGGCTAGTGATCCCTACTCAAAGTAATTGTGTGATAGCCATTTCTATGGTGGCGACAACTTTATGGAATAGGGTGCCCAATATCAGGCTAGTGAGGCCCAGGCTTCTCTATTATATCCTCCCTATAGTTTTTGTAGTAGCTTGCCTTGGGGTTTCTGTGATGAGGGGTGGGACAAGTGATTCAACTGTGGTCAGACAGGGCATATGCTTAGAAACTTTCCCATTGGTAAGGTTGCTTTAGGGGTAAACAAGGTTCCAGTTTCTTCATCATCATCACCGACACCAAAGGGTACACCATCTAATTTCGGCACTGGTCAAAACTACCTTTATGCTCTTACTACCTGACAGGAGTCTGAGGCATCACTGAATGTTGTGACTGGTATGTATAAACTCTTTTCTCGAGATATGTATTATTTACTTGATCTGGGTCCCACTCTCTCTTTTGTGAATCCATTTGTGTCTATGAATTTTGGGTTTGGCCCGGAGTGTGTTTTGGACCCTTTTCTCTATTTCTACCCTAGTAGGTGACTTTGTGATTGCTAGAAGAGTCTGTAGGGGGTATGTGGTATCTGTTGGTAGTAAATTAACTTTGGTGGATCTGTTTGAATTATATATGGTGGATTTTGATGTTATATTGGGGATGGATTGGTTGCACTCGTGCTATGCTTCTCTAGACTGTCGGACCCGTAAGGTTGTCTTTAAATTTCCTAAGGAGCCGGTTATTAAGTAGGCGGGTGGTTCCTTAACTCTTAAGGATAAGTTTAAATCTTATCTTAGATCTCAGAGATTAATCTCTAAGGGGTGTCTCTATCATTTAGTTTGGGTTAAATATTCTAACTTGGAGTGTCCTTATTTGCATTCTGTCCCGATGGTAAATGAATTTCCTAAGGTCTTTTTGGATGACCTTTCTGGTGTTCCTCCTGATAAGGAGATTGATTTTAAGATTGACCATATTTTTAACACTCATCCAATTTCCATTCCTCCGTATAGAATTACTTCATCTGAGTTAAAGGAACTTAAGGAGCAACTCAAGGATCTTCTAGATAAGGATTTGATGTTGGGGGTATTTATGCATTCAAACGTTACTATTCTAGCCTTTTAGCTTTGTTTTGAGGATTTTTCTTATGCTATATGTGTTTATAATGATATAAATGATCATTTATGTGTCCTAGTATATTTTTACAATGTTAAATGATGTTTTCGCATGAGTTTTGATTCAATTTGAGCAGTTAGAGTTAAACCGAGTAAACTAGTGTGACTAGCTTGAGCAAGGTGTTCGTCTAGTCAATCATGTTGGTTTATAATGTGTTTAATGAGTTACTAAGGTTGTTATTACATATTTATATGTGAAACAACTTAGTTATAATGTTCAAGAGTCAATTGGATCAAGAAAAGAGTCAAAACAATAAGTATAAGCTCAATGTGAATTTAGCCTATGCTTATCTCGTGTTTCTAGTTCATCGTTGAGGATGTTGTGTTCTTTTGTGCTCTAAATTGTTGTGTTTAATGCTATAGGATACGTGATGAATGGATTATGATGATATATTAAGGATATAAAACCTTCAAATCTAGTGGAAACAGCTTCAAAAATCTCGTAAATGACCACGGAAGCACAAGTCACAAGTTGGACGCAATTTGGACCCTGGAATAAATTGGACACTTGTTAGCTGTGTATTTGTCCAATAGGCACGTTCTTCATACCATTATATTCAGAAGAGTCCCAAAATGGTAAAACACCACATCGCGGAGCCGTGTCAATTCGCAATTGTCCAAAAACAGTGGCTCAACGCGATAACACTGCTTCGCATTGAGGACCAAAATCAGCAGAAAAGTGCCCAGTGATGGTATTTGACACTATGGTGCGATGCGGTGACCACAAAAATTAGGATAATTTTTCCTTGAATGATGTGGAAACCTAATCCAAGTGGGGTTATGACTTATATACTATAAACATAACGTCTTAGAACACGTTTTGGACATCTTGGAACTCCTAGATCGCTTGGAACAACATTAGAGGCTACCACAACTTATTTTTAGGTTTTTATTTCTTTAATTTAGATTTATTTAAGGTTTTAATCATTCATACAATTAATTGGATGTTGATCATGGCTATTAGTGGCTAAAAACCCTATTTTCGGGGTTAAAACCAAGAACATGAGTACGATTGTTTGGATTAAATTCGTTTAATTTGCTTATCATTATTGGTTGTTTGTTTATTCTTGTTTTAATTATTTTATGGATTGATCACCTATAAAATACATATATTATCAACCTTTCGATCTCGGAAGAGGGAATAGGGAGATAGAACGTGGGAATAAACAAAGTATGATTTCTATTCTTTGATGAGATAAAGTATTTGAATTAGCATCTAGGACAGGGATGTACTTAGTTGCCGTACTTGATTCAAATGTAGGATGATATATTTCAAACACTTAATTGGATTATTACATCTCCGCTCAATGATGTAGTTGTAATGTCCAAATTAGGTAAATGATTAGAGGTCGGGAGACCATGATCTGCAATTAATCCTACGAATCAACAACCAAGATAAGCAAGTTAAAGAATGAAATTCAATAGCATAGTATGATTGTTCTAAGTTCTTTAACCCTTGGTTTTCTCCTATTGATTGTTCCAAGACTTTTACTTACGTATTATTTACTTTAATTCCAAGTTATAATTTTAAAACTCTCTTTTTAGTTACGCTTGTATCAATTGAATCTAAATTGTGAACTAGAATAGAATAGTTGTTAGATCAAGTCTCTTTGGGATCGATACTTGGCTTTCATTAGGCCATTTGATTGCTTGATAAGACCATGTACACTTTTATGTGCACTTGGGCGCTGTCAAGTTTTTGGCGCCGTTGCCGGGGATTTGAAATTTAGCTACTATTTATTTCAGTTTTACTTTTAGATTTATTTGGTGTTTTTATGCTTGGTCTTAGTTTTGTGATTGCAGGAAACAAGTTTTAAGGTTAGGAAGCTAGCAAGGTATAGGGATTTGGTTTAACCAAGCTCCGAACCCGAACAACACTTCCATCAATGAAGGAGAGACACAATACCTCTCCCCCAATTTCTTCAAATAGAAGAAGACCAAGAAAATCCTGCTATAATGTCTACAGAACAGCAAACACATAGGACGGTTAGGGAAGTGGCAGTCCTACTTCCGACGAACTTGACTTCCCCAATTCAAAGACCGATTATTAGAAGAGAATTTTGAGTTAAAGCACAACATGGTGCAACTTCTAATCAGCAATGGACAGTTTGTAGGGCTTTCGCACGAGGATCCACAAGTCCACTTGTAGAATTTTATTGAGCTTATTGATACATTCATTCCAACTTGGGTGAATACTAATTATGTGAGGCTGACACGTTTTCCCCATTCACTGTTGGGGGAAGCAAAAAGGTGGTTGAATATGGATCCATCCAATTCCAACACGCCATGGGACGGCTTATCCAAAAAGTTCCTCATCAGATTTTTTCCATCTAGAAAGACTACGAGGCTTCGTAGTGAGATAGTGAGCTTAAAGAAAAGGCTGGATAAAAATATTTATCATGCTTGGGAACACTTTAAGGATCTTCTTCAGGACTGTCTACACCATCAACAGTCCAATGAGGTACTTGCTCATACTTTTGTAGAAGCTCTTGATCACAATACAAAGATTTTGCTAGATTCAACCGTGGGTGGTTAAGCACTGGAATTGACTTATGATGAGCTGTACACATTGTTGAACCACATAGCACAAGGAAATCTTGAGTTGCATTCAGATTCTACAAGTGCCACGAAAAAAATTGCAGGTGTATTAGAGTTAGACCAGTTTACTTCCCTATCAGCCTAGGATTTTGCATTACAAAATTTGATCAACACTCAGTTCAACAACATGAATTTAGACGTAGCACAACCTGCAGCTATAGTCAATTCAATCCAACAAGCTATAATTTATTGTGAAGTTTGTGGTAATAGTGGCCATTCAACGGCCATGTGTGCTTTAAATCCAGAATCAGTAATGTATATAGGCAATGCTCAAAGGCTAAATTATGGTAATGCCTACAATATGAAGTGGCAGACTCATCCATAGAACGCTTTATAGCCACAGGAGTCAACGACCAATATGGAAGAGATAATAAAACAACTCTTAGCTGGTCAAACACAAATGGCTGCAGATATGAGAAATCAACAAATCAGAAAGCGGCCTAGAGTATCTTAGATTTGCATTTGGGGAAGTTACAATAAACATTGAATACTAGGACTTAAGGTGGTCTGCTAGCAGATACAGAAAATCCAAAACAATTTATGGAAATCACTTTGAGAAGTGGTAAGGAGCTTCAAGGAGAACCTCCAAAGGTAACTAAGGAGGTAGATGTAGAATTGACTCCTCTATAAGTTTTCGAAGTAGTTCCTA
Organism: Capsicum pubescens; assembly: GCA_030864215.1. Lineage (NCBI taxonomy): Eukaryota > Viridiplantae > Streptophyta > Magnoliopsida > Solanales > Solanaceae > Capsicum > Capsicum pubescens. Next base: position 242,559,542 of record CM061548.1, read on the forward strand.
AAAAATCAAGGAAGTCTGAGTACTTGAGTTGCTGAACCAAAGAAAAAGCAGATGCCACCTCTTCATTTCCCCCACAAGAACAAAAAAGAAAAGGAGGATGCAATGTTTAAGAAGTTCTTTGATACATTCAGAGAGCTTCACATTAACTTACCTTTGTTAGATGTTTTGCAGGGTATGCCTAATTATGCAAAGTACTTGAGGGATGTGATTGCTAATAAGGTAAAATTGTATGATGTAGGGGCGATAACACTCACTGAAGAGTGTAGCACTGTTATGACACAGAAAATCCCCAAGAAATTAAGAGATTCGAGAAAATTTACTCTACCTATCCAAATTAAGAGTAAAGTGGTACACGCATTGAGTGATTTAGGGGCAAGCATAAATTTGATGCCCCTATCTCTATTTGAAAGATTGGGCTTAGGAAAGCCTAGATCAACTACTATGGTTTTGCAGCTTGCAGACGGATCCATGGCATATCCGGAAGGAGTAATTGAGGATGTCCTCATAAAGGTTGGAAAATTCATTATTCCTACTGACTTTATTATTCTTAATTTTAAGGCAGACGAATAGGTACCAGTCATATTGGGCCGTCCATTCTTAGCAATCGGAGGAGCGTTGATTAATGTTAGAGAAGGCACGCTCAAAATGAGGGTAGAGGATAAAGAAATGGTATTTGATGTTTACAAAGCACCCAATATAACGTCCTACTGTAAAGATTTATGTATAATCAATGTGATTAAATTGGACAAGTGTGGGGTGGTTAATCCACCAGAAACCTTTTCAGACAACGTGATTGAGCAGCCTAAGCTTCTATCCCCTAAGCCTGATATGATGGAAATTGATGAGCCTGAAAAGGCTACAGTTGGAAAACCTATTTCTCTTGAAAATTCACACCCAAGAGGGGTGAAGAGAATAAGAAGATGGAGACGAAGTGTGAGTAAAAGGGTGAAGGAATATGGTTGAGTGAGTTGGGTCATGCTGCGACACTAAATTAGGCGCTTCTTGGGAGGCAACCCAAGCTAAGGTATGTTTTCTTTTTAGTTTTTAGTTTTTTACTTCCAGTAGTTTTTTGTTTTGTTGAGTCACAGGTTTATGGGAAGTCTGAGTACAAGAAACCTAAGCTAAGGAGCATGGCAAAGGCTAAGTGTGGGGTCCACGAACCTCTTTTCTGTGTAAAGATGCTACTAGCTAGGCCTATAGGCCTTAGGGAGTATTTCTATCTCTTACTTTTAAGTTCACTTTGGGGACAATGTAGATTTTTAAGTGTGGGTGGGAAAATTACTAAATTTTCACTCAATTTAAAAAAATTTGGTGTGAGATATTTTTTTTGGTGCTATTTTTTATTACATGGTGCAAGTGGTTTAATGGTATAAGCATGTTGAGTTGTGGAATTACTACTTTTGAGACTCTTAGGCTTATGTTATGACTCTTGTACTTGTTGCTTAAATTTGAATTCATGATATTGTTGGTTGGGAGTTTATAATGATCCTATTGAGTTGAGCATGTGATATGAGATTTTTGTATATTCCTTGTTGAATATGATGTATAGAACTTGCCCGGTGTGTCTGTAAAGTAAAATAAAGAGTGTGGGTTTAGTAGATGATTTAGGCATTTCTTTGATAGACTTGTTTTATACCTTTTATTTTTCCTACCCTTTGTGCATTATCCTAGTTAACCCCCATTGAGCCTTTAGCCTTTTCTTTAGTAGACGCATAAGTAGCCTAACCCCTTCTTTGATAGACCATAATTTGATCCAAAAAGCTCCTAAGTGCTTTAATTATAAAATAATTGAGTAAGGAGTGTGGAATTCAAAAAGTAGGAGAAGGGTGAAATTGATGCCCCAAGGTAATAGTTATTGGTGTTTATATTTGATGTGTGATGGTTGAGAGTGATATAAATGGTGTTAGAAATATTCCCATGGTTGGAGAAAAAGAAAAAATTGAATCTTGAAGGAATAAATAATACACCCACCATATGTTTGTAAAAATGCTTAAAAGAGATGGGGCAAAACAAAAGAATGGGGTAAACAAAAATGGTACAATTTGGTTGCTGGAGATTGGTTTTAAATGTATAATGTAGTGTATTAAATCTCTTAGAGAGGTTAGTCACTATTCCCAAATAGTTCCTACCCGTCCCTTAGCCTACATAGCAACCTGAAAAGACCTATTTGATCCTAAATTTAACACTCTGATATTAGTGGAGCATTACACTAAGGGAAAGCTTATTGTTCATTGGGTGTAACTTGTTAATTCTTTGTGAGAGTGAGTGTAATTTGATTCGTGTACCTATTATTATAATTTGCATTATTATGATTGATTATGGATAAATCTCTTGTTGTGAAGGCAAATATTTGATGAATGTGGGTGATTTTTATGATGTATTATAGTGAGAAATATGCATGAGTTTGCCACTTGTGGAGTCCATTCCTAAGGATAGGATGTTTTGAATTAGGATTCTTGAGCTTTCAATTGTGTTTAACATGCTTAGTGTTGTAAACTTGCATTCTGTGTAGTGCTAGCTTGAATTTTTTTCTTATAGTAGAAGTGTGGATTCTGTTCATCTCATGGTGTTTATAGTTAAGAGTTGTTCGAGGACGAACAAGGCTTTAAGTGTGGAGTGGTGATGTTGGGGGTATTTATGCATTCAAGTGTTACTATTCTAGCCTTTTAGCTTTGTTTTGAGGATGTTTCTTATGCTATATGTGTTGATAATGATATAAATGATCATTTATGTGTCCTAGTATGTTTTTACAATGTTAAATGATGTTTTCGCATGAGTTTTGATTCAATTTGAGCATTTAGAGTTCAACCGAGTAAACTAGGGTGACTAGCTTGAGCTAGGTGTTTGTCTAGTCAATCGTATTGGATTATAATGTGTTTAATGAGTTATTAAGGTTTTTATTATTTATTTATATGTGAAACAACTTATTTATAATGATCAAGGGTCAATTGGATCAAGAAAAGAGTCAAACAATAAGTTAAAGCTCAATGTGAATTTAGCCTATGCTTAGCTCGTGTTTCTAGTTCATCATTGAGGATGTTGAGTTGTTTTGAGCTCTAAATTGTTGTGTTTAATTCTATAGGATGCATAGTGAAAGGATTATTGTGATATATAAAGTATATACAAGCTTCAAATAAAGTTTAAACAACTTAAAAAGTCTCGGAAATGACCACGGAAACATAAGACACAAGCTAGACGCAATTTGGACCCCTGGAATGTATTGGGCACGTCTGGTCTGTGTATTTTTTCAATGGGCAGGTGCGGAATTCAATTGGATTCAGAAGGATCCCAAAATGGTAAAACACCGAGTTGCGGAGCCGTGAATTCTCAATTGTCCAAAAACAGTGGCTCAACGCGATAACACTGCTTTGCATTGAGGACCAAAATCGGGAGAAAAGTGCCCAGTGATGGCATTTGACACTATGGTGCGATGCGGTGACCACAAAAATTAGGATAATTTTTCCTTTAATGATGTGGAAACCTAATCCAAGTGGGGTTATGACTTATATACTATAAACATAATGTCTTAGAACACGTTTTGGACATCTTGGAACCCCTAGATCGCTTGGAACAACATTAGAGGCTACCACAACTTATTTTTAGGTTTTTATTTCTTTAATTTAGCTTTATTTAAGGTTTTAATCATTCATACAATTAATTGGATGTTGATCATGGCTATTAGTGGCTAAAAACCCTATTTTCGGGGTTAAAACCAAGAACATGAGTACGATTGTTTGGATTAAATTCGTTTAATTTGCTTATCATTATTGGTTGTTTGTTTATTATTGTTTTAATTATTTTATGTATTGATCACCTATAAAATACATATATTATCAACCTTTCGATCTCGGAAGAGGGAATAGGGAGATAGAACGTGGGAATAAACACAGTATGATTTCTATTCTTTTATGAGATAAAGAATTTAAATTAGCGTCTAGGATAGGGATGTACTTAGATGCCATACTTGATTCAAACGTAGGATGATAGCTTTCAAACACTTAATTGGATTATTACATCTCTGCTCAGTGATACAGTTATAATGTCCAAATTAGGTAAATGATTAGAGGTCGGGAGACCATGATCATGCAATTAACCCTACAAAAAAACAACCAAGATAAGCAAGTTAACAAATTCAATTCAATAGCATAGTATGATTGTTTGAAGTGCTTTAAACCTGGGTTTTCTCCTATTGATTGTTCCAAGACTTTTATTTACGCATTATTTACCTTAATTCCAAGTTATAATTTCAAAACTCTCTTTTTGGTTACTCTTGCATCAATTGAATTTAAATTGTTAACTAGAATAGAATAGTTGTTAGATCAAGTCTCTGTGGGATTGATACATGTATTTCATTAGGCCATTTTACTACTTGATAAGACCACGTACACTTGTTGTGCGCTTAGGAGCTGTTAGGTCAAGCTTAGGGTACAACTAGGTGGGTACTTGTCGTATTGTGAAAATACGACTTACTAAAGGGGATTCGTATGGTGGACAGTGTGTGATGTCCAACTGTCTATCCTGGGTATGATTTAGGGGTACTACTCATATGATGGGGTACAAGTGAGGTGCCCAAATTGTACCCACCTGTGGGAATTTTTACAGTTTAAGTGAGGGGTATTTTGGATATTTCCCCACTTAACCTCTCCTTACCCCATAACCTATAGCACTATTGGGACTTCATTTACCCTAGTATTCTTAATTAAAAACACTCAAAACACTCTCAAATCTTTCTCAAGTCTCTTGGTTCAAGAAAGGCTAGGGTTTCCTCAATACAATCAATTCAGGGCTTACAAAGGTGGTTTCTCTCCTTACTCTTTGGTATCTAAGGAAAGTTACTCCTCTCTCATTGTTAGTTTAACTAAATTCATGTTTTAATGAATGGTTTTCATTATTTAATTATGGGTATTATTTGGTTTTGAATTGTATGTTGGAGTTTTTGATTGTTAATTGTTGGATATTGTTTTCCTATGCTTTACTTATGGTTTTCATATTAAAATTGTGAAATTGAGCATCTGGGTTCATGGGAATGGTTAATTGGTTCTTGGTTTTGGGTTTTGGGAACTATATGCCCACAACATTTTTAATAAAATGCCTATGAGAATGGTTTTGTCACATAGTTTAACTTTTATTGAAACTATCACATTGCATATTAAGGTTATGGAACCTAAATTGGTTTAAATGGTTTTAAATAATTTGGAAAGGCCTTGGAGGCCATGGCTTTGGTTTAATAGGTAATCATATGGGGTACATGGGAATCCCCTAAGTGTTGGCTAATGACATTTCTTGCAAGCTATAGTCGGTATGATGATACCACTTCATAAAGTCTTGGTTAATAACTTCTAGAATTGGTTAGTTAGTTATGTGATAAAGATTTTAATTAGGCAATAATGGCTGGTTGTAATAGCTTACCGTGAAGGTGTGAGTCTAATTGACGAACACTGGAAACTCATGTTTGCCGACATAAGGGTTGGTCATGGTGACCATATACTTGTGGGGTACATGGGAATCCTCTAAGTTTATAATCGTATATATGTATCATAGAGCGCGAAGGGTATAGGGAACCTCTTATCCCTAGGATATCTCCGGTTTGTGCGGCTCACACACTTGGACCCGTTCAGGGGGTAACACTGGACCCATGTAGCCTGTGGGTGATTTTAGGACGGCCAAGCTACACAAACTCAGGTTAAGATTTTAAATGCATGCTAAACCTGATTCCCTTCCCCAGCATAGATTATATATGTATGGATGTGATTGCATATGGTTATTTTCTCGGTTTTAAATGTTTTCATTATTTTATCCTTACTCTTGAGTACATGCTAGCGTTCACTCGCTAACCCATCTTTGGGTGTTGTATCCCCATGCGATATAGGAATCATCCATACTACTCATCCTGCTCAGTGATTTTGGGTTTGGGAAAAGCTGGTGTTGGATTGAAGTGGTGAGATTTCATACTCCGAAAGGCTCCATTTCATGTTATGGTCTTCTCTACATACTTTCGTTATTTCTTAGACTTTGGTTTTGGATATGGTCGGGAGAATGTCCCAACCAGATGTTTTTTTTATATCAATTAGAGGCTTTGTGAGACTACTTTGGGTCGGTATAGGTGGTGTTGATATTGGTGTCAGCCTTGGCATTGGTATTGGTATTGGGGATGACACCATTTGACTGTATTTGATTTATAGTTGTTCCATTTTATTATGTTATATATATATTTTGAATTCATCCGACTTAGGGTATAGGGTGGTTATGGTTGGGTCTTGGGAGTGGTCTCCAATCTCGGTCGACCTTTAGACACCCAACACGACTAGCCCCTGGTTCAGGTCGTGTCAGAAATCAACTACAATAACACCTAGCTCAAGCTAGTAACACTAGTTTCCTCGTTTGAACTCTAAGTGACCAAATTAAGTACAAACTTGTTTGAATTACACCTTAAACATTGTGACCAAGTAGTTTATCCATTCAATGCTCAATTATACCATTAACAACACATTAAGCACACGAGGCTAATTAAGCCCTAATAACAACACTAAGGTGTATAAATTCACCTCAAATTATCACCCCACACTTAAAGCCTTGTTCGTCCTCGAACAACTATTTACTCTAAGAATAATAATTATAGGTGACTCCACACTTCTACTACAAGCAAGGCACTTATGCTAGTACTATAATGACTACACAGAATGCAAGTTTCTACACTAATCATGTTATATACATAAACGAAAGCTCAAGAATACTACTCCAAAACATCCTAGCCTCACTAATTGATTCACCAAGTTGGCAAACTCATAAATATTTCTTAATCAAATACATCATACAATTCACCCAACTATCATCAAACATGTTCCCTCACCACAAGAGAGTTACCCATACTCGCTCACATAGATGCAACTTATCACAAAAAGGGTATAAGAATCAAATTATGCTCACCCACTCAAAAAATTTACAAGTTTCACAAGATGAACCATAGGTTTGCGCTTAGTGTAGTAGTACTCCACTAATATTATAATATGAAGAATTAAGATCAAATAGTTCTTTCAGGGTTGTAATGTAGGCTAAGGGATGGGTAGGAACTACTTTTACCAAGAATAGTGACTATCTTCCCTAAGCACTTTAATACATTACACTTTTCATTCAATTCACCTCCAACAACCAATTTCCACCACTTATGCCTACCCACATCTTTTGTTCTGCCCCATCTCATTAAGCTTCCTCATATACAATATAGGAGGGAGTGTTGTCTATTAATACATGATTCAGATTTTTAGCACAAATTTCTTTCACTCCCAACCTTAATACATCAACACACAAATAACTATTACTTTGGGGCTTCTATTTCTCCTTTTCCTTCTTGAATCTCAAACTCCTTAACTCATTAAATTTCCACTAAAGTGCTTAGGAGCTTCGGATTAAATTATGGTCAATAAAAGAAGGGTATAAAAGCTACATACGAGGATGCCAAAGAAAATAAGCTAAAGGCTCAATGGGGTTAACTAGGATTATGCACAAGGGAAGGTAAAAGATAGTATGAAACATGACTATCAAAGAAATGCCTGTATCGTCTCCTAAAACCACACTCTTTATTTCTTTGCATACACACCAGGAAAGTTTTAGGCATCAAGTATAACAAGGAATACACAACAACTTCACATCACACATGGCACATGCTCAGCTTAAGTAGGATCATCATAGATTCTCAAACAAACAATAGCATAAATTCAACATTAATACAACAAGTACAAGAGTCATAATCAAGATCCTAGGAGTCTCAAAAGTAGTCATTCACACAGTCAACATGCTTTTTACATTAAAAAACACTTGCAACATGTAATCACACATAGCACCAAAAAGAACATCTTTCTTATTCTAACATAAAAAAAAATTAAAATTACTCCTAAAAATGGGGAATTTCCCCACAACACACTTAAAAATCTACTTTGTCCCAAAAGTATACTTTAAAGTAGAGATAAAAATACTCCCTGAAGCTTCTAGGCCTACCTAGTAGCATCTTTATACATCAAGAGGGTCTGGGGACCCCACACTTAGCCTTCACCATACTCCTTAGCTCAGGTTTTTAGTACTCGAACTGCTCATCAATCTGTGACTCAATAAAAACACAAACTACGTGAAGTAAAACTAAAAATACAAAAATTAAATACCTACCTTACCTTGGGTTACCTCCCAAGAAGCTCCTGATTTAGTGTCGCGACATGACTCAACATCACACTTAACCATTTTCCTTCATCATATTCTTCCTACTTGGAGGCCATCTTCTTATTAGTTTTTGACCTCTTGATTGTGAACTCTCAAGGTTAACAGATTTCTCAACCATAGCCTTTTTAGGGTAATACATTTGTATCACTTTGGGCTGAGGTATTGGTATCTTAGATAACTCAATGAGAAAGTCCGAAGACGTCTTTCATGGACTAAACTCCACAACCCCACACTTATCCCCTTCAATCACTATAATCATTCACAAATTATGTAGTGGGAGAGTGTGTTAAGTGTTTATAAGCTTTTAAAACTGTCTCTTCATCATCCAACCTCATTGTGAGTGAGCGCTCTCTTATATCTATTAATGTTATCCCATCGCCAAGAATGGAGGTCCTATAAAGATCGACACCCTTTCATCTTCCTAAAAATCTAAAATAATAAAATTAAAAGGGGTAATAAACTTACCAACCTTAATGAGAACATCCTCTATAATTCTTTCAGGAAAACCTAGGGTCCGGTCTATAAATTGGTGTATCATAGAGTTCGGTCTCGACTTTCCTAAACCCAAAGTGTAAACAAAGATAGGGGCTTTAAATTGATACTTCCCCCTAAATCACTCAGTACGTGGACTACCTCACTATTGCTAATCCAAGAGTGAAACTCCCAGGATCATTGAGCTTTTTGGGCATCTTTTGCATTACCACATATCTACACTCTTCAGTGAGTGCTATGTCTCAATATCCTATAGCTTAACTTTATTAGTGACAACGTCCTTTAAGTACTTAGTGTACTTGGTCATTCTCTACAAAATATCTAAAAGAGGAAGGTTAATATGAAGCTCTCTGAATGTGTCAAAGAACTTCTTGAATCATATATCCTCCTTTGCTTTTCTTAATCTCTATGCAAATGGTGGTGGTGGATTCACCTTAACCTATTCAGCAACCTTTGTTTTCAGGTACTCAGACTTCCCCAAATTATCAAAAACTTTGTTTTCATTCGATTGAGGAATCAATTCTACATCTACCTCCTTATTTGTCTTAGAAGTCCTTTCATTCAGCTTTTTACCATTCCTCAAGGTGATTGCCATTACTTTTTTAGAAGGTTCATTATCACTTTGCAAACCACCTTAAGTCCTGGCATTTTGTTCCTATTGCATTTTCCCCAACTGATACTCCAACTACTTCAGAAGCACTTGCTGATTTTTGAGTTAAGTAGCCATCTGTTCTTAGGTTTCCATGATCTTCATTAACATGTCCTCCATGTTACAGGCATATATATTTTGTTGTTGCTACTGAAACTATTGTTGTTGGTTATTGTTCTAAGATTGATCTGGTGTTTAAGTCTGCCACTTTTGGCTGTAAGCATTACCATAATTTAGCCTCTGGGCATTGCCCACAAACATGACTGACTCAGGATTTGCACCAGCCATAGCTATAGAGTGACCACTATTTCCACAAACCTCATACCAATTTGTGGTCTACTGCACTAAATTCACTTGATCCGAAGTTTGATTCACACCCAATTTTCTTAATTGGGTCATTATCTGGTTTTGTATAGTTGAGAGTTGAGTGGCCAAGGTTGTAACACTGTCAACTTCAATTATGCCTACAGCCTTTTCACTAAACCTCTCTAGGTATTACTATGCCAATTCGGATTACTTTGATCAATCCAATTTAATAAGGTGTATAGCTCATCTTACGTTTTTTCCAATTCTTGACCACCTGCAGCTGAATCTAGCAAAAGTTTTGTGTTATGGTCAAATGCTTCAACAAAGGTGTGAGTTATTACCTCATTAGACTACTGATAATATGGATATTCTTGAAGAAGAGCTTTAAACTTTTCTCAAGCATGATATAAGTTCTTATCTAGACTCTACTTAAAGCTTACAATTTCATTGTGAAGTCTCGTAGTCTTTCCAGATGGAAAGAAGTGAATAAGAAACATCAAGGATAAGTCATCACAAGTTATGATTAAACTTCCTGGCTCAGCGTTCAACTATTTCTTTGCTTCCTCTAATAGTGAAAAGGGGAAGAGTTTCAGCCTCGCATAGTCAGTTGACATACTTATATGGATGAATATGTCACTAATCTCCAAAAATTTCTGCAAGTGGACTTGTAAATCTTCATGTGAAATCCCTGTAAACTATCCACTGTTGATAAAAAATGGCACCATGTTCTATTTCAGCTCAAATCTACCTCCAGCAACTAGGTTTTGAAAAGGGGAGGTCAGACTTATTACAAGTAGGATATACACTTCACGAATTGTCCTGCGAGCTGGTAGCTTCTCAGCCATGGGGGCATGAATATCCTGTTCTTCATTAATTTATGGGATGCAATAGAAAAGGAATACTTCTTTCCTCTTTTGGTTTAAGTGTTATTCGAGTTCAGGGTCTGGCTTAACTAATTCTCGGTCCCTTGCCAACTTACTAACCTATAAACCTATTTATCGCAAATTCAAAACCAAGACCAGTGAAAAGCACCAAAGAAATCTAAAAAGTAAAACTAAAATTAAAGCAATTGCCAAATTGCAAGATCTCTGCAACGACACCAAAAACTTATTGCGCACATGCAAGTGTACGTGATTTAACCAGGTAATTCAATGGCCTTAAATAAAGCCGAATATCAATCCCTCAGAGACTTATTTTAACAACTATTCAATTTTAGTTCACTATTGAGATTGATTCAGTGCAAAAGTAGCCAAAAGAGTTTTACAGTTATAAACTGAAAGTAAACAATGCGTAAATGTAAAGTCTTGGACAATCAATGAAGAGAAACCTTAAGTCTATGAGAACAATCCTACTATGCTATTAAACTTCATTGGTTAGAGAAATTATCTTGATTCATGATTCACGGGGTTGATATTATGATTATGGTCTTTCGAGCCTCTAATCGCCTATCTAACTTAGACCGACAACTACATTATTGGGTGGGGATATAAGAACTAAGATAAATACATTTATATTTTATCCCATAATTGAACCAAATATGTCACCTAGGTATATTCCTATCCTAGATGCAAATTATAACCTTTGTTAAGTAGAAATTTATAATCCTACTCTATTCATCCCCACGTACTATCTTCTTGTTCCTCCTTCTGGGATTACAAGTTGACTATGGATGTATTCTAAGTGTAGATAATCCTTTAAATAGTGATATAAAGAATGAATAAACAACCAAATATGATAAACAATCAAAACCCAATCAATTCAAAGCAATAGTAATCATGTTCTTGGCCTTAACCCCTGAAGGAGGCTTTTAGCCACTCATGGATATAACCGTAATCATGATAGTTTAATACGTGATAAAATCAATAAAAAAAACTAAATTAAAGGAATAAAAACCCTATTTTAAGTGTTTTCCATCCACCCTCAAAGTTTCAAGGTCGTCCAAGGTGTTTAGCATCATGCACAAGTGTCCTATTTATAGGAGGACAAAACTAGCCAAAAATGGCATGGGTGAGTGTTGCGCCACTTATCGCGGCACCATGAGTCTGCGTCATGGTATTATTTCAAAACCAAAATATTTTTTGGTCCTTTATTAAGTTTCCAAGTTCATACCTCTCCCCCTATCACGGTGTCTTGCCTCCGTAACGTGCCATCACTCCAAAGTATCCATTTTCACATTAAATCTTGTCCCATGCTTTGTCCTTCCATTCCAATCCTTGTGATGTTGTTTACGCTTGATTTACATCTTGTAATTCATCCATATATCATCATCATCAACTCACCAAGCATCCTACAGCATCACACACCACTAATTAGAGTTCAAAACAACACACAATCTTCAACTTTGAACTAGTACTTAATCTAAGAACTAGTTTTGTCCTTTTAATATTTATCTGAATGTTTTGACTCTTGTCTTGACCCAATTGAACACTAAACAATATAAACAAGTTGTTACACACATAATTTCACAATCATAGCATTAGTAACATATTACACACATTATAATCCATCAAAATCAACTAGAATAACCCCTAGCTCAAACTAGTAACACTAGTTTCCTCATTTGAACTCTAAGTGACCAAATTAAGTAAAAACTTATTTCAATTACACCTTAAACATTGTTATCAAGTATTTTATCACTTCTATGCTTAATTATATCATTAACAACACATTAGGCACACGAATTATCCTCAAAATAATGTTAATTAAGCTCGGATAACAACACTGAGGTACATAATTTCACCTCAGATTACCACATCTTCAGCTCCTACGCTAAAGGGTCCTACTTTTGGTATCGACATTGGAATAAATCATCTTTATGCTCTTACCACTCATCAGGAATCTTAGGCATCTCCTGATGTCGTTACTGGTATGTTACATCTCTTTATTGTGATATTTATTATTTTCTTGATCTGGGTTATACCCTTTTTTATATGACCCACCTATATGGTTGTGCATTTTGGTTTTGGTCTCAAAAGTATTTTTGACCCCTTTTTTGCTTCTACCTCAGTAGGTGATTTTATAGTTGCTAGAAAAATCTATAGGGGTTTATAGTGTCTAGCTTTCATAGAGAGACAATGGTGGATTTGATAGAGTTAGATATGGTGGATTTTGATTTTATCTTAGGGACTATTGGCTTCACTCATGCTATGCTTCTCTGGATTTTATGATAGAAAAGGTCACTTTTCACTTTCCTTATGAGACGATATTAGAATGGAAGGGGGTTTCCTTAGTACTCAAAGGGAGGTTTATTTCCTATCTTAGAGCTCAAAAATTAATTTCAAAAGGGTGTTTATGTCATCTAGTTTGATTTAAGGATTCCGACTCTAAAAGTCCTTTGCAATTTATCTCTGTGGTTTAATGAATTTCCTAAAGTATTTCCCAATGATCTTCCAGGGATTCCTCCTGATAGGAAAATAAATTTTAGACTTGATCTTCTACTAGATAATCTTCCTATTTCCATTCCTCCTTATAGAATGGCTCCAGCTGAATTAAAGGAGATAAAGTATTAATTGAAAAATCTTCTTGGCAAAAAGTTCATTCGCCTTAGTGTTTCTCTGTGGGGTGCTCCTGTACTTTCGTGCAAAAGAATTATGGGTTCCTTTGGATGTGTATAGACTATCTCTAGCTAAATAAAGTGACAGTGAAGAATAAGTACCCTATTCCTGGGATTGATGACCTTTTTTATCAGATTTATGGTGCTACATGCTTTTCTAAGATTGATCCTTATTCGAGTTATCATTAGTTAAAAATTAAGGATGTTGATATTTCCAAGACTGCTTTTTGAACCCGGTATAGTCACTATGAGTTTTTGATGATGTCATTCAGGTTGACTAATGCTCCAGACGCATTCATGGATCTTATAAATTGGGTGTTTAAGAAGTCTCTGGATCTATTTATTATAGTCTTTATTTATGATATCTTAGTATATTCTAAGAGTGAGGTAGATCATGCCTAGCACCTCTGAATTATGTTACAGGCTCTTAAGGATCAGAAGTTATATGCTAAATTCAAGTGTAAGTTTTAGTTGAATGTTGTGACTTTTATGGGGTATATTTTTTCTAGTATGGGGATCAAGGTGGATCCACAAAAAGTTGAGGTAGTGAAGAGATAGCCTAGACCCACAACTCCAACCGATATTAGGATTTTCTTGGGTTTAGCTGGGTATTATAGGAGATTTGTGGAAATTTTCTCATCTATTTCTGCTTCATTGATGAGGTTGACTCAAAAAGGGTTAAGTTTTTATGGTTCGATAGTTGTGAGCGTAGCTTTGAGAAGTCATAAGACATGTTAACTTTTATGTCAGGTTTGACCCTACCTGAGGGTACTGTTGGTTTTGTTGTGTTTTGTGATGCACCTAGTGTAGGACTGGATTGTGTTTTGCGGTAGCATGGTAAGATCGTGACCTATACTTTTAGTCATCTTAAAGTTCATAAGAGAAATTATCTGACTCATAACTTGGTGTTGGCTATTTTGGTTTTTGCTTTGAAGATTTGGCATCATTATCTGTATGGGGTACCCATAGAAATCTATTTAGATAATAAGAACTTGCAGTATATATTTACATAGAAGGAGTTGAACTCAGATAGATAAGGTGGCTTGAATTGTTAAAAGATTATGACATAAGTCTTCACTACCATTCAGGTAAAGATAATTTTGTTTTTAATGCTCTTAGAAGGTTATCTATAGAGAGATTATCCCATAGGGGTGAGGAGAAAAGAGGATTAGTAAAGTATATTCACAGATTATTTTTTAGATACTGAGGATGGAGGAGTCATTGTTCAAGAAGTGGTTAAATCATCTCTTGGTGCTGAGGTGGAAGAGAAAAAGGCTTTAGATCCCATATTTATGAGGACTAAGAAAGATGTGGGTCAGTAGTAGGTTATGCCTTTTGAGATTGGAGGAGATGGTATTTTGAGGTACCAAGGTAGGTTATGTGTTTCTATTATTGATGGGTTACAGGAAATGATTTTGACGGAGACTCATGAGTCTAGATATATAGTTCATCCAGGTTTAACAAAGATATATTATGGCTTGAAAGAAATCTATTGGTGGAACAATATAAAGAGGGATGTAGCAAATTTTGTTGCTAAGTACATAGTTTTTCAATAAGTCAAGGTTGAACACTTAAGGCCTGATGGCATGTCTCAAGAGATAGAGTTGCCCATATGGAAGTGAGAGATGATCAATATGGATTTCATTATGGGTCTTTTGCAATATCGCAATCAGTATGAATCAATTTAGGTCATTATGGATAGGATGACTAAGTCCGTTCACTTCTTGCCTGTGAGGACTAACTACTCAAGAGAAGATTATGCAAAGTTGCTTATTTCAAAGATTGTGAAATTACATGGTGTGCCAGTATCCATTATTTTAGATAGAGGTATGTAGTTTTCATCTCACTTTTAGCATTTGTTTTAGAAAGGTTACGATACATAGGTGAAACTTCGCACCACTTTCCATCCTCAAACGGATGGATAAGCGGAATGGACTATTTAAATTTTAGAGGATATGTTAATGGCTTGTGTGATTGACTTTAAGGGTAATTGTGTTGATCACTTTTCTCTCATTGAATTTTCATACGACAATAGTTATCATTCGAGCATTAAGATAGCTTCTTTTGAGGCTCTTTATGGTAGGAGATGTACGTCTCCTATTGGGTGGTTTGAGGTTTATGAGACTAGGTTGTTTGGTCCCGACTTGGTTTACCAAGACATAGAGAAGGTGAAAGTGATTAGAGAAAGACTTTAGACTACTTAGACTTGCCAAAATTCTTATGCGGATATGAGTCAAGGAGAATTGGAGTTCAAAGTGAATGATTAGGTATTCTTAAATGTGTCTCCTATAAAATAAGTCATTAGATTTGGAAAGAAGGGGAATCTTAGTCTTTGTTATGTTGGTCCATACCAAAATTTTAGGAAAATTAGGAATGTTACTTATGAGTTGGACTTTCCTAGATTTTAGGTTATATTCATCCCATGTTTGATGTGTCCATGCTGAAAAAGTGTGTGGGTGATCGTTCCTTGATAGAGCATATTGAGGATGTTGGTGTTACGGATTCCTTGTCTTATGATAAAGTCCCAATTGAAACATTGGATAGGCAAGTTTGTAGGTTGAGGACCAAGGATGTAGCTTCAGTAAAGGCTCTTTGGAGAAACCAAAAGTTAGAAGAGGCTACTTGGGAAGCTAAGGAAGATATGAGGGCCAAGTATCCATTCTTGTTCACTGTATCGGATGAAAGTTCTTAAGGTATGGGTTTTATTTTCCTTTTGTCATATCCTGAGTTTTTCTATTGATTCTGGTGTATTCTTACTATTGTAGTGATAAAAAGTGTCTTAACTCATCATTCGGGGATGAATCATCCTAAAGGGGGGATTATGTAAGACCCTTAAAATTTTGATCATTTTATTTTTGACCTTCTAGTATTCATAATATCAATTTTTGACTTGAATTATGTTTAGGGATGTTAAAAGAGTTATTTTGAAAAGTTTTAGAATTTTTTGAAAGGGTTCAGGACTATTTTTGAGCTTTGAGGCAGTATGCCTCGGCATTATCATCGTGTCATGGAGGTTACCCTCCTCAATATTGGCATGTCATGGAGGATAACCTCCGCGATAAGGTAGTGTCACAACAAGGGTTAAATTTCATCCAGTTGTTTTTTACTTAAGGGCGAGGGTCTTTTGAAATGCACTAGGTTTTGGCCGTTGAAAATTTAATCGGTTTTGAACCTTCTCATCATCATACGACTCACACCATGACTTGTATGGTATGGGTACAGGTCTAGGACCCTAGTCGTATGTTGGTCAGTGTCACATTGGTCAAGTTCTATTCTTGATATGAGAAGACTCCATACGAGTCGTATGTACATGATACAAAAAGTATAGTGCCAATCGTACGTTGGCTAGTGTCTAGCCTAGATATTTCTACTTAGGGTACGACCTGCAGGGTACTAGTCTTATGGTAAGGGCACAAGTTAGGCTAAGGAGTCATATGTTGAACAGAGTGTGATGTCCAACTTTTTTATTAAGGTATGCATGGAAGGTACCACTCGTATGATGTGGGTATGAGTAGAAGGGTCAATGGTACCTAATAACGTGCAAACTACACTATTGAATGGGTGTAAGAGATCGTTGTCAATATAAAACCCAACTAGGTTGGGATCGAATCCCACAGGGAACATGGTGTGAACTCAAGTCATTTGCGATTTAACCCACTGATAGTTAAACGTTTCCTAAAATGGGGGTTAAAGTTTCACAAATGATTGTTTGTCACTTTATTTTCGATGTTTATAACCAAGATTTTATGAAATAACCAGAATTATGTTCACTAGGGCTTACGGTACATGACAGATGCTAAAGGTGACTCAAGATTCTCACGGTGGTTAGGATAACAAGCTATCTTTATTGATGATATGTTCAAATATCTCTCGACCTATTTAAGCGTCTAATTTCCTAATCCTCTCGGACTTAGGAAATCAAAGTAGGTGTGTCTACTTTTTGATAACCAACAGACATTAATTAAAATCTCAGAATTATCAAGAAATCCTAACACCTATTAAATCTTGAGTATTTAGCACCTCATTACGACCTAACCTTAGATCCCATAATTCAGGTTAATAGAGTTTAGCCACTCATGATACAAAGAACGAAACACATTATTGAATTCATAATTGAGAAGATTAACTTACAGAAATGAATAATAATTAGTGAATCATAGATTAGATCACAAAGGAAAATCCCCAAAATAGTTGTATTGTTTGAATAAAAAAAAGATAGAGAAAAAAATATCAGAAAATATTCTCCAAGACTCAAAGTATCGAACTCTCTTCAGAATAATGATGATGATGAATGAATGAATTCTTCTCAGAAAACCCTAAAAAAGCTTTAAATAGTTTAACCTAAATAAAGAAATAAAATTAAAGTTGCAGGTTTTTCTCAGAATAGACGACGACATCTGTGATATCTTATTAGGAGTCTGACGGCTTATCACGGATGTCGTCAGCTCCTCTGCACTTTTGGCTTCTGTTGTCTAATGCTGACGACGATGTTGATGCCTTATCACCAACCTGACGGCTTATCACAAACGTTGTCACAAAAATGTCTTCAACTCCCATTCTCTATTTAAGATTGACGGCATCCTTGACAGCTTATCACCAGGCTGACGACTTATCATGAACGTCGTCAGCCACACTTGTCCTTTATTTTTCTTCACTTTTCAGCCTTTTTGCTTCCATTATTTTTGGTTCTCCTATATCTCAACATTTACTGCAAAAATCAAAGTAAACTAATCAAAAACAACTAAAGTTGCTCAAGACCTTACAATTATTTAGAGTTAAAAGCCTCAAATGTGTTAGCGTAGTCTCACACATCAACACCCTCACCTTAAACAATTGTTTTTCCTCAAGCAACCATAACATAACTAAGAGAATATAAAGTACAATTTGGTAGCTAACTACTCATACTAGTTTAGAATACATTCACCACCTCCAAGGTCAGTCAATTTTAAAGCTCACTGTTGATGTTTTGAAAAACAACCATTCAACTCACAAGAATCAAGATACATCAAAAGTTTAGCAATAACAACCATGCCATACCAAGATCATACTCATCTGAACAAGTCAGTGACTAGCAACATACACAGTGTGCCCTCACAACAAGGAAATCCCTTTTTCACTCATATTTGAATTCAAATACATAAACAGCGGGATAAAACAAGACTCACTCTCAGAATGAAGTTCCAAACACTGCTTGTCAAATGCCATAGGCTTTCCCTTATAGTCAGTACCCAAGTTTTCAGACAGGTCAGTTAGGATCACTATAGGGATTTTCTTAAGCTTGTAACGTAGGCCAGGGGATCGTATGATATTCATGGATATTTTAGAGTGACTATGCCTCCTTGACACTACTCTAAAATCTCGGGGTTTCAACTCTCAACCATCTTTTCTTCCTCTCTTTTATTGATCACACATGCTCAAGATAGATGCGGTCTTTTCAATTATCACATTATCTTTTTATCATCTTTTACACAGCTTTCTCATTTCTTATTCCTTTTTCACCGCACCCAACTTTTTATTCTTTTATTTTATTCCTCCTCTCTTCATACTCATTTTGTATCATGCACCCCTATGATAGCCACCCTCAACTTAGGTTGTTTGGCTAAGTCAAGGTGCACAGTGTCCAAGGAGGACCAGGGCCAAAACAGGTTCATTGTGATGTAAACGGGAAGGTGAGAGGTGTCATAGAAAGAAATAGGATAATTAGGCTCTAACAGGGATCAAGGGATATTATTCACATTGGGAAGGTCATTTAGTCTAAAAGTGGACTAATCATTAAAAACGATCTATGATCCTTTCCTAACTCCTATCCTATGACCATGACAAGACTAACCGGGCAAGTTCTAGATTCAACACACAACAGGAACTGAGTAAGACCTTACACACATATGGCACACAAGTATCTTGCATTTAACTACTTATCTGGTTCATGTACTTGTTTAATAAAGGTTATTCAGTTGCCATACTAATGCCATAAAAAGATGCACAGTGGTAAAAAATAGATGCAATTCACACAGTAGACAATATATTAGACCAATGGAGAGGTACTCAAAAATAACAAAACCAGCTAACTACCTCAAGTACTTGTATTACTCCTAATTATCTACAAAATATTCTACAACAACAACCTACTACACCCTCAACTTAAAATCAAAAATAAACTTCTCTAAGGGTTAGGGTATACCTGAAGTAAATCAAGCACATGAATCCTGGGTCTCCGACCCTGCTACTGCATCATTTGTTGTCTTCTCTCCATCGGGAGCATCTAGCTTTATAGTAGCTGGAGACCTGCTAGATGAGGTACCTGCAGTCCTAGCTTGGATGGTTGCCTCCTATTTCTCGTTATCAACTAAGGACTCAATTTTTGCCCTTTTCATCTCCTTCTTCTTTATTTCCCTCTTCTCTATTTTTTTCTCTTCATCACTGTCAGTCCTCTCTCTTTTTCCCTTTCCTTTCTTCTCACTTTTCTTTTTTTTCTTTGGTGAGTCTCCAGTGAGGTCAAGCATTGGAATTTCTTTCTCAAATTCATGCATGGCCTGACCTGTTGGCATCATAAATTTATGTTGCTTCAACACCCCAACATCTTTCTTTACCTTGTCCAATGCCGCTCAGAATCTAGCAAGATAAGCCCCTGGCATTTCTTTTGCTCACACATCGAATCGGTTCTCCAAATTTGGAACCTGCTTAGGTAAAGTCGCAAAAGGATCAAGAGAAGCCTTGATTCTCTTGTAAACTGTAGCAGCAAACTGTTTGGCAAAAGCATGTAGTTGTGCCTCACACCACTTGGCTTGTTTAGCCACTTTTTGGATATCGACCGGATGAAATATGAAACCTACTGCTGCTGTAGGAACTGAAGGGCTGGCTTCAGTCTCAGACACTGAACCTACCTATACTGAAGAAGTTGGCTGCACAGCCTTAGAATCTTACACTTCCACATGAGGTGTTGCACCGGCATCTGTAACTGGAGGGTTTGCTGCTACCTCTGCACCTCTATCAAGTCTCAATCTTGGCTGATTTTCATCATACCGTATGGGGTTGTGAGTCTTTTGGGAAGGAATATTATCATCAACCCCTGCAATCTTTGGCATATTAGAAGCTCGGCACAACTCTGTGATAAGACAAGGGAAAGGGTAAGCAGTGTCGGTTCTCGACATTCTAATCTTCATCTTATCAGCAATTATTTCCCCAAAATTTAGGGGAAGGTTTTGCACCATGCTCT
This sequence comes from Capsicum pubescens, assembly GCA_030864215.1. Lineage (NCBI taxonomy): Eukaryota > Viridiplantae > Streptophyta > Magnoliopsida > Solanales > Solanaceae > Capsicum > Capsicum pubescens. Next base: position 242,579,969 of record CM061548.1, read on the forward strand.
CCACTAGAATAGCTCGGTCATCACCCAGAATATTGTCTCCATCAATGGGCATCAACCAGATATGCACTATACCCCACCAAAACTTTGCCTCTTGAGTCAAAGAGGACTTACAAATTCTTTTATTTGGGTTTGTTACCTATGTTGGTTCTCCTTTAGATATGATGTTGGCCAACCATGGACGTTGTTTCTCTTGATTCCTAATCCAAGCATAGACTGATGGTGCAGTGGCCTGAGGAGTAAAGTTGGGACCATGCAAGAACCTGTTAATGGTTCTGTTTGAGACATCAACCCCTATGCCCCTCACCTGCACTCTATCCAACAGGGGCCGGTCTGCTACACTTTCACCTGACCTGCACATATTTTCTAACTAAGCCTGGTAGTTCGCGTAAAACTCCCAAACCAATGCAGGGAAAAATGAACCTCCTCCTTTTTTGGTCTGTCTCAAGCCATACTCTTGGAGCTTCTATTCCACTTCAGGGTACCTGCTAAAACCCTTTGAGATAATTATCTTTTCTTACTAAATCAGCCTTTTTTCTCTTCTTCTATCAGTTCTACGAAGCCCAGCAGTGAAGTTTCCCTCTGCTTTAGGGACTTTCCATCTAGCATTGTCTTAAACTTCAGGGTTCTTACATTTGATAAGTATTCCCCGAGTTAGAGACTCTTCATCATCTAGTTGTTTAGTGGACAGGGATCCGGATGCTATTCCCTCAGACTCAGACTCCTCAGAACCTTCCTGTTCCTCCTCTTCAGATTTAGCTGTTTAGACTTATGCTATTCTGAACCCTCTTGCTCAGAAGCAGTTTGTTCAGAAGCTGTACTTTCTGATGGTGTTGTAGTCTCAGTATCATCACTATCCTTTACTTCAATGGGTGGAGGTGGTGAAGGTTTTTTCAGACTTTACTTCTTCTTTTGCTTCCTGAGCAGGGGTTTCTCCTTCTCGTAATCAGATTCCTCATCGATGAGCTTACGACGTACACTTTTTTTGGTCACTTTCTTTGGTTCTTTGGGGATCTTTCCTTTTGGATCCATTTTAAGTTTCCTGTAGAAGTAGAAAAAACATTGGTTAGTCCACAAGAGCAAAAACACAAACACATTAATCATTTTGTCTTATTCATGATTCAGGTTCCAGGTGTGACAACAATTCTTGATAAGACGTCATGACTGTGATAGCTTATCATAATTGTCTTCAACCTTAGACAGCACCTTCAAAATTGTAAAAACTTTTGACGACATTCCTGATAAGCCATCACAATTGTGATAGCCTATCATAAATGTCGTCAGCTCTAAATAGAAACCACTTTATTTTTGTCAGCCTTTGACGACATTCCTGATAATCCATAACAATTGTGATAGCCTATTATGAATGTCATCAACTCTTATCAGAACCCACTTTTTATTTTAACTCAATTTTTGATCCCTATTATTTCTCAAAATCCACTTGAATTCCGAGTGTGAGCTGTTTTTTTAAACCTTGGGCGTGCACAGCAGACCCTAGGTGCGATTTTTACCTCTTTTCCAAGTTGAACTTGGTTCAATCATCTTGGTGACTTGGGTTGTCATCTATCAATACCTTACCACAAGAAAAGAAGAGTTAAAGTTAGAGTATACCTGATGGGGGCCCTTAATCTGATTACATGCACAAGAGGAAGTAGGAAGTAGGAAAAATCTCTTGATTGTGAATTGCAAACCCACACACAAGGGAACTTGTTTTCTTGAAGTGTTTTTCAAAGAGTACGGAATAAACTAACTAGGGAAATAAATAAACTAAAGGAAAAGAATTAAAACTAGCGGAAATTTGAAAAGGTTCCTGTGCTGGGCCGGGTCGAATTTGATTTAAACTGGGCCCAGAATTTAGCTTTTAAGGCTTTGGGATGATGACGAATTGTGATAGCTTATCACAAGTGTGACACCCTATCACAAATGTCTTCACCCCTAAGTAGAGGTTGCCTCAAGTTTGGCCTATTTGACGATATTTCTGATAGCTTATCACAGTTGTGACGGCTTATCAGAGATGTCATCATGGCCTTTCAGCTAACCTCCTCATTTTTTACCTTCTCTATACTAAATCCTAATTATAAAAGTAAAAACACTTTCTTAAACATAAAAACTCTGGGTTGCCTCCCAATAACGCCTGATTTACTGTTGCGGCACGACTTGGTTGTCTTGACTACTCATACTTCGCCAAGACAACCTGTTGATACCCCTTTACCATTATCATAGAAGATGTCAACGATTGAGAAAACACTCATCTCATGTTGACGAGTCATGGATGAGTGTATTTTGAAGCGTGCTTCTTTGTCATTAAACCTGAACTTTAACTCGTTCAAATTTATGTCTACTAGAACTCTCCCAGTTGCAAGTAATGGCCTACCTAAGATGATGGGAACTTCAAAATCCACTTTGCAATCTAGGACCACAAAATCAGCAAGCAGAACAAAATCGGCTACCTTTACCAAAACATCATACAGTATGCCCACAGTCCACTTCACAGATCTAACTTCCATTACCAACCGCATATTTGTTGGGGTAGGATCCCCCAAACCCAATTTCTTGTACATAGCCAGTGGCATTAAATTTATACTGGCTCCCAGATCGTATAGTGCTTTTGTGAACTTTAGGGGGCCAATTGTACACGGGATGGTAAACGCTCCCGAATCTGCCTTTCTATGCACTAAAGACATTGTACAGATAGCGCAAAAATGGAGAAGATTGTCCTCCGTCTCATGTCTAACCTTCCATTTCTTGGTTACAAGGTCTTTCATGAACTTTGCATAGCCTGGCATTTGCTCAAGTGCATCAACCAAAGGAACATTAATGGTCAATTGCTTGAGCATGGACATGAATTTGCTGAATTTTGCATCATCAGCCTTTTTCTTCAATCATTGAGGAAAGGGAGGTGATGGTATTGGGATAGATTTCAACACCACTTCCTCTTCCTTCCTCTTTTCCTTTTCCAAAGCATCAACAGAACTATCCATCTTCTCAGACTCCACTGGTTTTCTTTCTTTGGATTCATTAACAACTACCTCACCATCTATAGATTTTCCCATAAAAGGGCTAGGTAAGATATTACCATACCTAGTGGTAATCGCCATACATGAGCCATCATTCCGTGGATTCTGAACCGTATCACTAGGTAAAGTACCACTTTTTCTTTGGTCTAGTGTTGCAGAAAGTTGGCTTATCTGCTGCTCCAACTGCTTAATAGAAGTGGAGTGTGAACTAACCAACTGACTCAGGGTAGAGAATTCACTCTTCATAATGGTTACCCCCAAGCTGGTAGCCTCAAATCCCTTCAATAAGTTTTCCATCATGTCCTCCATGGACATCTTGCCAGATCTAGTTGGTGCAACATACCGACTTCCAGGAGGAAAATAAAAACAACTCCTATCATTATTGCTTCTCCAGTTTTCTTGCTCCCTATCTTTATAATCAGGCTTGTCATAAAAGTTCCGGCCTTGATTCCCTTGGATATTGCCTCGAAAACTCCCCTGATTATTAATGTAATTTGCCTCCTCATCTGCATCAATAGCAACAGTGCATTAAGATTCCACAGCCTTAACCTTTTCAGTCTTGCCTGACAGCAAGTGCTTGGTCAGCAAGTCCATCTGAGTCTTTAAGTGGGCCATGTCTTGGTCTCACTCCTCATCCCTTATCCACTTCTCCGCATTCATAACACCAAAAATAGTTGGGCTAGATACCACAAAATCCTTGGTATGCCAAGCTCGACTCTGTTTGATTATTCTATTCAGCATGTCTGAAGAAAGGTCAATGAATGAACCACCTGCAACATTATCTACAATTGGCTTTATCATAGATTTAAAAGCTCTGTACAAAGTCTCCATCAAGTGCAAGTCCATTATGTTATGGTTCGAACATTGTGCCATCTTCTTCTTGAATCTCTCCTAAGTTTCATGCAATGCTTCAGTTGGGAGCTACCTGAAGTTACTGATTTTGTCCCTCAACTGTACCCTCCTGGAGGGTGGAAAGAACTATTCTAGGAACGCCTCTTTCAACTGTCTCCAATTTGTTATAGAATCGGGCTCCAGCTCATTTAACAATATTGTTTCCTCCCCAGACAGAGACAATGGAAACAATCTCAACCGGACCGCATTTTGGCTGACTCCCGGATTATCAAAATATTTGCAAATGGTGATAAATTTCACCAAGTGCATGTTCAGATCATCATCAGGCAGGCCTCCAAACAACCCCTTCAGATTCAGGAGTTGGATCATGGTACTTGTTATGCTAAATTTTGCACCAGGTGCCAATGGTGGAGGAATGATAGAACCTGTGGTACCAGCTCCGTCCAGTCCTTCTTCATCATCATTAACCTCGTAATGGACAGGCTGTTGACCATACCTTCCTCTGACTGGACGGTTTCTGTTGAAATTTCGCTGCACTGGTACAACAATTTGCTCAGATTGCCTTGGGTTTTGAGGATTCAGCAATTCCTCATCACCCAAGTCTTCATCATCAGGGTTCGGGTGAAGTACTTGTTGACCCTGGTTTTGTACGTTCACCTGAGCCCTGGCCAAGGATGCCAGTCTGTCAGCCTCTTGCAGTTCTGCCATTCTCCCTATCAGCTAAGGTTCTGGATTAATTGGTAATAATGGTTCTCCGGAACTTCTTGTTTTTGGCATAAACAACAAGGAATCTACAATAAACAAAAACAACAAATAAACGTAAATCTAGGAAACCTAACTAACAGTCAATTAGAGAACATAGCTTTTAGTTTACAACCGTATTCCCCGAAAATGGTACCATTTTTTATAACACTTAAACTACACTCTTGAATAGGTGTAAGCGATCATTGTCAATATAAAACCCAACTAGGTTGGGGTCGAATCCCACAGGGAATATGGTGTGAACTCAAGTTGTTTGTGATTTAATTCACTGATAGTTTAATGTTTCCTGAAATGGGGGTTGAAGTTCCACAAATGGTTGTTTGTCACTTTAATTTTGATGTTTCTAACCAAGATTTTATGAAATAACCAGAATTATGTTCACTAGGGCTTACGGTACATGACAGATGCTAAAGGTGACTCAATATTCTCACGGTGGTTAGGATAACAAACTATCTTTATCGATGATATACTCCAATATCTCTCGACCTATTTAAGCATCTAATTTCCTAATCCTCCCAGACCTAGGAAATTGCTATTCATTGCCCAGATTTTACCTCAGGTTAATCAACCTTGTTACAGCGCTGATTATTAAATGAAGTATTTTTGAGTCCCTATTGATAATTCATTTCCTACTGTATATGATTTCTTTCTCAAGCAAATCAAATTAGGTGTGTCTACTTTTTGTAACCAACAGACGTTAATTAAAATCTCACAATTATCAAGAAATCCTAACACCTATTAAATCTTGAGTATTTAGCACCTCATCACGACCTAACCCTAGATCCCATAATTCAGGTTAACGAAGTTTAGCCACTCATGATGCAAAGAACGAAACACGTAGTTGAATTCATAATTGAGAAGATTAACTTATAGAGATGAATAACAATTAGTGAATCGTAGATTAGATCACAAAGAAAAATCCCTAAAATAGTTGTATTATTCGAATCCAAAAAGACAGAGAAAGAAATATCAGAAAATATTCTCCAAGACTCAAAGTATCGAACTATCTTCAGAATAATGATGATGATGAATGAATGAATTCTTCTCCGAAAACCCTAAAACAAAGCTTTAAATAGTTTAACCTAAATAAAGAAATAAAATTAAAGTTGCAGCTTTTTCTCGGAATAGACAACAACATCCGTGATAGGTTGTTAGGAATCTGACGGCTTATCACGGATGTCGTCAGCTCCTATGCACTTTTGGCTTCTACTGTCTAATGCTGACGACGGCGTTGATGCCTTATCACCAACCTGACGGCTTATCACGAACGTCGTCACAAAAATGTCTTCAACTCCTATTCTTTGTTTAAGGCTGACGGCATCCTTGGCAGCTTATCACCAGGCTGACGACTTATCATGAACGTCGTCAGCCACACTTGTCCTTTATTTTGCTTCACTTTTCAGCCTTTTTGCCTCCATTATTTTTGGTTCTCCTACATCTCAACATTTACTACAAAAATCAAAGTAAACTAATCAAAAACAACTAAAGTTGCTCAAGACCTTATAATTATTTAGAGTTAAAAGCCTCAAATGTGTTAGAGTAGGCTCACACATCAGTACCCTCATACGAGTCTTCTACAAATTTTAAGCTGGGGGTGTTTTTGACTCTTACCATCCCAAACCCTTAAGACCCCACATCTTACAACTGTAACACCCCAATTTTTTTTGAACCGAAATTCTACACGGTGCTCATGACCCCGAAGGACCACAAGCTAACCCATGACTGATATATGTACCTATAACTACATAATATTCATATAAAATACAAAAAATAAACAAAAAGGGTGTAAGGTTCAATCTTGAATAATAAGATATCTGAAATAAGATGGTATCACAGTACCAAAACAAAATTGAAAATACTAAAGTCTAAATCTTAAAACTCTATAATCGTCTGAAAGCCTCTAAACTGTCTGAATAAGGAGTTGAAGGAACATGTCTCCAACTAACTCCCTAAACTGAGAATAAACTGAAATACTGGAATAATAAATGTAACGATCATGTCCTTGAAATATGAGGACTCACTGCTTACTGAACTGCTACTGCTGATCAGGAATCTGCACCTAAGAACCTATGGTGTAACATAAAAAGAAAGCACCATAGCGCAAATGCGTCAGTACAACTAAAGTACTGAGTATACGTGGGGGTAGGCTAAATGCATAGGGTTTATATTCATGAACATGATGACTAATATGAACGTGAGAATACATACATACATACATATATACGTAACTTCTACAGAACTCGTGGAGATACTGACTACTTGAGTTTGAACTCTGACAACATAAGTTTCGTGATACTGAGATACTGAACATTGATGACATGGATGATTGTATTTAATAGTCCTAATTCTGAGGAATACTATCTGAGTTCCAAACTATATCTGAATATCTAAGTCTGAGATCAGTCCTAGCTGACGAGTGATCTCTGAAACTGATAATGAGAATACTCGACTGAATCTGAGATTGAGATCAAGCCTGTCTGTCGGGTGACCTCTAGATATAATAATAAGCATCTGAATATGGGACCAAGCCTATCTGAAGGGATGGTCCAGGAATCAATGGAACTATCTGAGTTTCTTACTGAGATCGATGATTGTATCTGACAGTCTTGATTCCTGATTTCTACTCTGAAGACTGATACTAAAACTGTAACTGTACTATGACTGTGAGAGGTAGTAACCTAACCGACATGCCCTGCTACTGTACTAGTGGGGTCCAATATTTTCCCTGATTGGAAAGGTGTCAATACCATGCCACGGGTAGAGACCTCTGCTATGGTCAAGCCTTTCTAACGGGTGACCCTGAACAGGAAATCAAGCCTAAGGCAATATAATAATCAAGTTTAGCCTTAATCTGATGGGTGGATCCTGTCCTGCGCTAGCTACGTAGTTCTGGAGTACAGGGATTGCTGCTAACGGCTCTGCCTTTATAACGGGAAAATTGCCATCCCTGCACTCGCTCGGTGCTAGTCCCTACTCCCAACTGAAAGACTCTAAAAAGATTAACTGCGCTGAATTTACTAACTGAACTGAACTGATTCTGAGTTTACTGAGTTCCTTGGACTGATGGAACACTACTAACATCTGATATCTAGCTAAGTCATAAGATTGCTGATCTTACTGAGTACTGAGTGTTCATGAGATTCCTGAGTCTTTCCTGAGTCACATGACTAACTTTAATCTATGGAACATAGCTTGACTGGGGATGTCTTGAAACATGACACTAGATCTAGGCAGACAGCTATAGTTTTCGGGTACAAGTACCCCCAGGACTCGATGGAAGGAAACTGACACACATGACTGACTTGATCACAAGATTTGAGTCCACAATTCACAATATCATAAGTAAGGATTTCATAATAAGAATGATTCTCAATAAACTATCACATGATCGGGAATGCACACAACATCTATATACTTGCATGGCTTCAATAACATGGTTATTCCATATCACAACAATATCATGAGCATCTCATACAACTTCTTCAATTCAAGACAATAGCATGGGGATCACGTTGAACATAAACTTAGAACATGGAATAGTCACTTAGGACTTATTATGTCATAAAAGCATGATTTCTATTCCCTTAGGTATTTTCACAAACACCTTACATGCACATCTTAGGCATAGGTGGATTCATCAAGATTTCAAACATTCAACCACCAATTTCATATGTTTATACGTTAAATACCATCATACCCTCACACGAAACATACAAAGATCCCATCTTAGGCATCATCAAACTCCAACTACATGAACATCAACCACCAAGAACATAAACATCATAATACATAATTTAGAATATGGTTCTTGAGCTTCATGGACGAAAGGAGTCCATGAATCAAATCATGCATACCTTAGAAGGAAGATTCTTGATGATTGACGGAGGAATTTCCTTGAAATTGGATCTTCAAGCTTAGTTATGCAACCCTAGTTATTTTTCTCTTTTAGTTATCTTGGATGATGAGCTTTGAGGTGATAATAGGGTTGTAATATGTTTAGAATCTATATATTTCGTAGGGTTAAGTTTAGGGACGTGTAAGGAGTGTTAAAAGACTTAATTACCCTTAAAATAACACAAAACGGAGTGTTTTTGGCACCTGGAACTGACTTAGGCGGCGCCCAAGTGATTGCCTAAGCTAGGTTGGGCGGCACCTAACTAATCGCCTATTCTTGGGTTGGGCGGCGCCTAACCAATCGCCTATCCTTACTGTCTCTCACGAAAATGGGCATAACTTTTTTCTTGGGTATTGGATTAAGGCAAAATTGGTATCGTTGGAAAGATAATTCAATTATCTACAATTTGGTGGGTATAAATCAGCCAAAATATCATATTAACATCAAGTTATACTCGTTCAAAGATGACCCTTGCAAAATCAAACACTAAAACTTGATGGATTCAAAAACTCTTAGCTTGTATTACCTTAAGTGACTCATATGAACATGCTTAATGCATCATAAGACATCCTATAACTAGGATATTCATTGTAAGTCATGTACTCAAGTATGAATCACAGGATAGTAGATTTCATACGTAGGAATACTTATTCACTTCCTAGCTTAAAAACATGCGGGGTATTACAACAACCCTATTTGGTCATTCATTATTCACTTAGAAGCTTAAAAATAATCACTAGTAACCTCTCAAGAAGATTGACTAGGGTTTCTTCAAAGTAGTCATCTAGAGGATTAAGGATCAAAATCCCTTTATGAATCTTCGTAACTCGGGCATATCACTCCTTCCTCATTTTTAGTTCAACTAAAGGCATGTTTTAATGAATGGTTTTCATGGTATTATTATGGTAATGTTTGGGTTTTGAAATATTTATTGGGGGTTTTGGTTGTTCTTGGTTGGATAATATTTTCCCATATTTTTTCTTATGGTTTCCATGCTATAATTTTAGATTGAACATATGGTTGCATGGGAATGGTAAATTGATACATGGTTTTTGGTTTTGGAAATCTTATGCCCTCAACATGTTTATTAAAATGCCTATGAGAATGATTTTTCCACATAGTTTGACTATTATTGAAAATTTTGCATTGCGTAATATGGAAATGGAAACTAAATTAGTTTGGTTGATTTTTAATGGTTTTGAAAGGCCTTCATGGTCATTGTTTTGGTTAAAGATGATTTTGAAAACCTTATGGAGTACAATGGAATCCCCCAAGTGAGTAATCTATGAAAACCTTGGGGGTACACGAGAATCGCCCAAGTGATTTTAATAATTAAGTTTTGGGTACTTGGGAATCCCCTAAGTGTTGACTAATGACATTTCTAGCAAGCTCTAGTTTGTATGAAAATACCATATTATAATGCCTTAATAATTGACTCCTGGAATTGGTGGTTTGGTTATGTGTTAATTATTTTAATTGGGAAATAATGGGGGTTGTGATAGCTAGCCGTGAAGGTGTGAGTTTGAAAGGTTGACACTGTAAACTCATGTTTTCCCACATGAGGATTTGTCTTGATGACCACTTACTTATGGGTACAAGGGAATCCCCCAAGTATATACTTATACATAAGCATCATAGAGGGCGAAGGGTACAAGGGAATCCCTGGACACCTATGGTATCTCCAGTCCATGTGGCTATATGCACTGGGGCCCATTCAGGGGTAACACTAGACCCATATAGCCTGTGGGTGGATTATGACGATAAGTCTACACAACCCAAGTTAAAGTTTTAAATGCATGCTAAACTCGGTCCTTTTTAACGTCATGGTACATATGTATGTATGTAGTTGTATATGGTTATTTACTTTGATTTTATATAATGGAATTATTTTATAATTACTCCTGAGTACATGCTAGCATTCATTCTCTAACTGTTTTCGGGCACTATATCCCCAGGCGATGCAAGAACCTGCCATACTAATATTCCTTCTGCTTAATGACTTGGTGATTCAGGAACAACTTGAGTTAGACTAAAGTGGTGAGCTTCCATTCTTCGGTAGGCTCATTTCATGTTATGGTTTATCTTATACCTTTACTATTTCTTTGACATTGGTTTTTATCTATGGTTGGGGTCATGTCCCGACTAGATATTCTTTGACATTGTCTAGAGGCGTTGCATGGACAACTGTGGACTTGGGTATATTATGGTTTGTTTGGTTTGGGTGGGACGGTATGACTTGATTGGGTTGGATTTGGATTTATACCTATCCCAAAGTTATTGAATTCTAAATACTCTACCTTGTTATATGTTCAAAATTTATCTAACACGGGTTGTATAATGGTTGGTTGGATTGGGTATAGCGGGTGGTCTCCGATATTTGTTGGATTTGAGATGCTCAATAGGACTAGTCCATGGTTTGGGTCATGTCAGATTGATATCAGAGCCTAGGTTTAAGTGTCATGGGGTGTCCACAAAGTCGTGTTCAATAGAGTCTCTTTTATGGGTGTGTATCACACGACACTTATAAGGGAGAGGCTATGAGATATTTAGGAATGTTTCACTTTCTTGTGGTTCTATTTTCAAGATGTAGAGTCTAAGGTTTTGAACTCTCCCCTAAATTTTCTTCTATTCACCTTTCAAATCATGCCCTTTCGACGATTTAAAGCTCATGAAAACTCACCAATCCCACTCGAGGATGACTTGGATGGATCTCGTCCAATTAATGGGGTATAGACCTGGTCAAAGGTAGTAGTTTTTGATTTTCCCTGTGGAATTCCACCAATCTCTACTGACCCTACCCCAAAGGGTGAAATTTATACTCAGTCACCTCAAGGAGATGTTACCAATGTTGTGTTTTGATGTTCTATTTATCTATTGACCTCGATAGTGGCCTCTCTATCATTCCAGTCTAGTCCTATTTGCGTGATAATTAATAAAAAGAGGTAGAGAAATAGGTAGAGCAATAAGTCCTAATATTCAGACTAGGGGAGAGGTCAGAAAAATAGTGGTAGAGATGGTGGATAGTGGTCTAAGTAAGGGAATTCGGGGAGTTCCCATGTGGTTTTCAGTGTCCTTTATCCTCAATCTTCTGGTGAATATTATTTTTGAGCTGGTGGAGCTCGGTCAGACCCTTCTTATCTTTCTTGTTGGTTTTATGGTCTATTGCACTATGGTTATTTCTATAAGGGGAGGAATTAGTGTTTTAGTTGTGGTCAAATGTGTCACATGCAGCGGGAGTGTCCCACAAGGATTGCCACTGGGGAAACTAGGATCCCAGTTGCCACCTTCTTAGCTCCTTTATCGAGGGGTGTTGCTTTTGGCTTTGGTACTGGCCAGGACCGTATTTATAATCTCAATACTCTATAGGAGTTTGAGGCATTGTTTGATGTCATTGCTGGTATGCTGAAACTCTTTCCCTTGATATGTATTGTCTACTTAATTCGGGGTCCACTCTTTTTTGTGTGACCCTATTTGTGGCTGTGTATTTTGGTTTTGGTCCCGAGATTACTTTAGGCCACTTTTTGGTTTCTACCCTGGTGGGTGACTTTATGGTGGCTAGAGGAGTCTATAGGGGTGTGTGGTATCTATGGGTGGTTGGGAAACCCTGGTGGATTTTTTTGAAATAGATACGATTGATTTTGATATCATATTAGGGGTGGATTAATTGCACTCATGGTATGTGTTTCTAGATTATTGAACCCGTAAGGTTGTCTTTAAATTCCTTAATAAGTCAGTCATTGAGTGGGAGGGTGGTTCCCTAGCTCTTAAAGGAAGGTTCATGTTGCATTTTAGAGCCTAAAAATTAATTTCCAAGGAATGTCTTTACTATTTGATCCAAGTTAAAGATTCCAACTCGTAAAGTCCTTCATTACATTCTATTTCCTTGGTTAATGACTTCCCTAAGGTCTTTCTTGATAACCTTTGTCCCACTTGATGAGGTAAATAATTTTGGGATTGATCCCTTTCTGAACACTCATTTTATCTCTATCCATCTTTGTAGAATGACTCCAGTTGAGTTGAATGAGCTTAAGGAACAGTTGAACTATTCTTTTGATAGGGGTTTGTCCGCCCTAGCATTTTTCCATGGAGCGCTGCTGTTCTTTTATGCATAAGGGGGGAGGGATGGTTTCCTTCAAATAACTATATTTTGCATGGGGTACTCAGTTAGCAGTGCATAATGGTTGATAGACACTGATTTTGGACCTTAGATATTGATTTCTGTAAAAGGAGTAGGTTAGCTTGAGGATAGCAATACGAGATTCATGGGGGTAGATTGGTAGCGTTGGCAATGTGTGCAAAAGAAATGAGATTAATAACTTAGGAAATACAGGGTGGGGAAAGTTGTGATATAAAGGCCGGAGGTCTAGGCTTAACTAATGGATTGGGGCTAAGTCATTGAATGGGTTAGGGCATAGAGTTTGTGGAACTATGCTAAACTCTAGGTAGTGTCTAGATAGATGAGGTCTTAAGTATAAGAGATCCAAGTATCCCTAGTAAGAATCTATGGTGATAACTCTTAAAGTGGAGTGTTGTGCTTATAGGTGTAGTGAGATAGAGATCGAGGTCTAATCTTCATTTTTCTCGTAGTTGTGGACTCCCAGGGAAAGTAGGGATGAATTTACTCCTATTCTAGTGATTTCCTCCTATTCTAGTTAAGTGGGCACTCTTCTAGTGTTGTACACATTCTAATAGTGCTTATGCATAAGGTTCGCATTTTGTATACTTCATACGTCCGTATTCTAACCTCAAAAACAAAGAAAATAATGGTTCTTAGAAATCTGAGCTTCCAAGTGTTCAAACTTTATGTCATTACACTCCTGACCCATACATTTATGTCCAGCATTATGCCTAAATCTAAGAAATAGTAGTTTCAAGCGTCAATCCTCGCCTTATTCATGGAATATAAATCTCGGCTTTATGATAAGTTACTCATGATTTATTCAGTTATGTTTCTTCCAATACCCAGTCCTAAGGAATTGTGCTATGGTGTGTTTATGTCGGGATGATCCTTCATTTATAACCAAGGTAGTTTCTATGGAGTGCCTCATGCCTATTATATAGTGTCTTCTTTTGCGGGTGAAACACCTTGGTTTTTGGACCTTAGAAAATTTCCTAGAATTCTAATCTCTGGACCCAATATGACTCATGGGTACGATCCATATGTTGGGGTATGGATGGTATGGTCCAGTAATATGCTGACCAGTGTTGGTTGGTAGGATAGATTTTAGTTACTGGAATGGGTACGACTTAGGGGTACGAGTTGTATTGGTGGTTACGGATTGTTTGGTTCCTTAATTTAATCTTACACTTGGTTAAATAGGTTTGATCTAAGTACGAGTGGCTTACCATGAGCTATAAGCCAGGTTACGAGTCTTGCCCAGGACTCGTATGGGGGACAATGTCTAAATCTTCCTTAGGTTTAAATTTGCCAAGGGTACGGGTGAAAGGTACGGATCGTATGCTTTGGATACGACTTACTTGGATGAGCCATATGCTGGATAGTATTTAATCTAAAGGTTGATGCTTAGGGTACGAGTGGAGAGTACCACTAATATCGGAGGGTACGACTCGTGTGGGTCAGTCGCACCCCTGTGATGGGATTTTGGTGCAACTTAAGTGGGGGTATTCTTGACATTTCCCCACTTATACTAATAAGTCCCCACAACTTCTAATCTACTTGGAAGGTTATTTACCGTAATATTGCATTCATAAACACTTAGGAGCTCTTCTAAACATAGTAAAATTCTCTCAAAAGATTTTAGGAAAAGGAAGCTAGGGTTTCAACTAGAGGATTGATTTGGGAATTGTCTTGGTGAATTCTTTCCATTATCATCTTGGTTTAAGGAATGTTCTCTTCTCTCATTGTTAATTTTTTCTAAAGACATGGTTTTATGAATGTTTCCATGATTTCATTGATTGTATGATTTTGGTTTTTAAATATGAATTGGGGGTTTTGATGTTAAATGGTTGGTTATGGTTGGTTATGGTTTACCATGGTTTTAGTTATGCTTTTATATGCATTAATGGTGATTTTGGATAATTGGATGGCATGGGAATGGTTTAATGGTAATTGAAATTGGTTTAGGTCATATTATGCCCCCAATGTGTTTGACAAGATGCTTATAAAGATATGTTCATTGCATTGACTACTTTTAATAGAACTCTTTTGTGTTTTAAAACATGGTAAAGGAATTATGCTTGGTTTAAATGGCTTGGAAAGGTAAACGGCTAATGGTTGTGCTTGTGGGGTACATGGAATTCCCCAAGTGGTTTAATATGGTAAATGGAAGGGCACTTGAAAGTCCCCTTAAACCTATAAATGGTTAGCTATGGATGATATTTGCAAGAAAGGGTTGGTATGATTATACCAATATCAATGGCCTTGGTTAATAAATAGAAAAATGTTTGGTTATTTAGAAATTGGTTTTAATTAGGCAATAATATCGGGAGGTGTAGCAAAGTCGTGGAAGATAGAGGTCTCGGGGGGTCTAAAACTGGAAAATCATAGTTGTCGATATGAGGTTGGTCTTGGTGACCGTGTGCATGATGTCACACTATATTTTAGGGGATGTACTAGTCATCCCAATGTTTTCTTCCTTGGTTATGTGGCTACACGCACTGGGGCACTTTCAGCAGGGGAAGCTGAACCCATATAGCCCGTGGGTGGTTTAGGAAGGCAAAGCTACACATCCTAGGTAAAGGTTTTAAAGGCATGCTAAACCTGATCCCCTTTCCCAGCAAGGCTATATATATATATATGTATGGTTATATGCATATGGATAATTTTACTAAGTTTTTTAAACAGTATTATTTTATCCTTATCATGAGATCATGCTATCGTTCATCCGCTAATCTGTCTACTGGAGGTTGTATACCCATGTTATGCAGAAACCAGTTGTTCTACTCCTCCTACATAGTGATTGACTCGGGGAAAATATTTGGACTAAAGTGGTGAGCTTCCATCCTTTTGGAATGCTCCATTTCATGTTATGGATATTTCTAGACACTTTAGTTTATTTTTGGATATTAGTTTTGGCTATGGTTGGGGGTATGTCCCAATTGAATTTTATTACTCTTTTGGTTAGAGGCTTTGTGGTACTTCTATATGTTGGAATAAGTGGGATTGGTATAGGTGGCAGCCTTAGCATTGGTATTGGTATTGACGTTGGCATCATCGGATATAATTTCTCACTATTCCATCATATTTCATTTTGGAATTAGTTATACTATATTTTGTGACATCTTTAGTTATGTCCAGGTTTATGGTTCTTGTTTTGGTATGGTTGGATTGTTGGCATGGGATGGTTGGACTCGGTTAGATTGGTCATGGTTGTGATCTTATCCCAGAGTCTCCATGTGAGCGGTTGTACTATCTTGTTGCATGCTTGAAATTCATTCAACTCAGGGCAGGCGGCTGGAGCTTAGGTTGGGTAATAGGGGTGTTCTCTGATCTAGGTCGGACTTGGGACGCCCATTACAATAAGGACGTCGGTCGGGTTGGGTCAACGGGATTCTCCTTGAGTAGCACGAGTAGTCCTTTTACTTTAGTTCCTCAATGACCCTTCTTATGTTAGGGTGGTAGTAGTTGTGGAAGTGTAGTGATGTTTTAGACGAGGGATTATATGTCCTTAGTGGTTAAAATTTTGGGGGTGACTACTAGAGCTAATGTTATAAGTATAGGTGGAGGAATAAGATGAATGTTGTCCTATGAATAGCTACGGATGAGAGGTATGGAGAAAGCATTTGCGATAATGGTTGAGGGTGTTAGTTTTAGTGGGGAGATCTATAAAGTGGGTATAGTAGAAATAGGTTGGAGTGTGGTGATTGATAAACACCCAACCTTTATGTTAAGCGGCTATAGCTCTTTGATCAAGACCCGTTTCTTGATTATAGTGATAGACGGGGAGGTATTACTGGAGTGATGTAAAGTATAGGTCCTCATGTATCCCACTAGCACCTTTAACTCCTAGTTAGTCTTTAGCATGACATGGGTATGTGGTTATACTCAGGCCTTCTAGTCATGTGTTTGTGGGGGAAGTTGGGAAGTTGAGATGGAGGAGTATTGTCTTCATATAAGAAGCTTAGTGGAGAGTGTGATTGCATTTAAGGGATATTAGACGTATTGGTTATGGAGAAAGGAGCTCTGTGGGGAGATGAAGGGGACATGGAGTCTAACTGCTCATTCTTACTCTCCATTTCAGATAATCATGCTTAAGGTGTGTATACATTCTTAATGTCTTTGTCTCCTGTCTTTGTTAAAGGTGGATTAAAGAATTCCTTGGCATCTTTATTTTTAACTTAGTTAAAGGTAAGAATAGAGACGTTTGGGGGTTTAATTGTACTTGTACTACCTTGTCCCATCATTCGAGGATGAATGATCTAAGTGGGGGAGAATTGAAATACCCCAGGTTTTGGCCCTTGAAAATTTCCTCAGTTTTAAACCTTCTGATCATCATACGACTCACACTATGCCTCGTATGATGTGGGTACAGGTCTAGGACCCTAGCCTTATGTTGGTCAGTGTCACATTGGTCAAGTTCTGTTCTTGATATGAGAAGATTCCATATGAGTCGTATGTACATGATACGATAAGTATAGTGCCAACCGTATGTTGTCTTGTGTCTAGCCAAGATGTTTCTGTTAGGGTATAACCTGAAGAGTACTAGTCATATGGTTAGGGTATAATTTAGGATAAGGAGTCGTATGTTGGACAGAGTGTGAAACATCCTTTGTGGTCCTTAGAAAATTTCTCAATTTTGATCTTTTAGACATCTACAACTTGTGGGTACTTTTCATATGATAGGGTACGGTTTAAGGTCCGCATCTCGTATATTAATCAGTGTTGTTTGGATGGCTTTTATCCAATGTACGAATGGATCATACTAGTTGTATGTTAGGTTAATAGTGGTATGATGTCAATCGTATAATGCCCTATGTCTAGCCTAAGTGATTCTATTCTTCCTAAGGTATGGTTCTAGGGTACTTGTGTCATGACCTGAACTAAGGCCTAGCCATGACGGACATCCCAAACCATGAAGGCCCGGACGTCCTACCCTATCTAATCGGGTAATCATGCACAATATTCATATAGTAAAAGAAAATGCGGAATTTTGATCTAATACGGAAACATGGTCATACTCTGGATTTCAATTTAACAATACGGGATGAAATCCGAAAACAATTAAACAACTTCTGGAACAATCTACGAAATCTCTACTACATGATCTAAAGATAACTGCCTGAAAAACTAGGACAAGGCCCTCAGTAGACCAAAATCATAACTGATAATAATTGATTGAAAATAACTAGGCCTTCTGAAATATAGAAGGCTCACCGACTAGACCCTGCACTTCTTTCTGAAGAAATATACTGCTTATCAGGACCCCTAGACTATGCCTCAGAACCTGGAAGGTAGGGGGGTCAATACAGATGTACTGTCACGCAGAGTAATCAAAAATAAATCTTTTAATATAAATAAAATAGTTGAGAGCTAGTCATAAAACATCATATACGATATAAATTCCAAAACATATGGGCAACTTTGATAATCATAAAACTTTCCTGTCAATGCAGCCTCTGATCTTTGTATTACTTCTGAGTTAGGTGGCACTCCCCTACAAGTCTGATATTCCACGGGCTATATGGAATCCGCCATTGACTCGGTGGGGAAGCCCCAATCCAAGCGTGCCGCAAGGGTTGGAGTGTCTAAGTATGATACACCACAGGGCACTAGGCCAACATATAATAATATACCCAGATCGACAAATCACAGTTTTGGACAATGAGTTTTATGAACTCGTGCATTCTTCAGGGAACCACCTAAGCTCTCTTTATGCCCAATTTTAGTCTATTTTGAAACATGCATCATTCTAGTTTCAAAAATCTGAAAATCTGATTTCAAACATGCATTCTATTTTGTTCTGAATTAACATGGCATTATCTGAGTTGGTGTTATCACACAAAGACTTGCAAGTCCTTTTTCTGAGCCATAATGCTTCATGAATGATTCTTTCATCAAAACTCAATTTAGACCACCCAAACATGAAAATAGAAGAGATTTCATGTTCCGAAACATAAGTCAAAACTATGCAAGAATTCTTCAAACATATGGTGGTCATATGCTTTTGGCAAAACCATGCACTCTTTCATTATATGTATATTCAACATTTATCTACATTCACAACCCTCTCTTTTGATTCCACAATCATGTTCAAATCATAGTATAAATCAAGACCTTTCATATCATGCTTTTCAAAACAACCCATATCATACGAATAATGGGGAAAATCTTATCAAGAGAGGGATTCATTATAATTCATGCTCTCAATTGAATATTCATCCTTAAACACATGCATACATATACATAGAATTTAAAATCAATTTGGGGAAAGGCCTAAAGACCAAAACAATGTCATTGAGACTTCTAAAACATGATTATAAATCATAAATCGAAAACCCTTTTCTTAAAATAATGATTTCTATGCCCATGATATTTTTAGGAAAACCCCACGTACTTTAATTTAAGAATTTGATGAATGATTCTTTAAGCCTATGGTTTGGGGATTCCAAATCTTCAATTAGTTTCGAAAACCCACCGTTGAATCTTGAGTTATTTGGGTTTTTAGTTTGAAACCCTAGAGAGTGTTCTTGAGTAATTTGGATGATTGTGAATGTATTCTGGTGTCTTTAGGATTAAATCCCATGTTTAAGCTGATAAGGGGGTGGAAAATACCTAATGTACCCTTAATGAGATGGAATAAAAATATAATTGGGAGCCCGATTTTATGGGTCACCGCAACGCACCATAATCGTGGTGACTCACTAGAAATTGATGAATGGGATTCTTAGGGTCACCTCGATGCGGAACCATCGCATTGTCCCACTAGTTGGGACCTAGATCTTTAGCGCGATGAGCCATAATCTCGCTAGTCTAATGTAATTTGATAATTATTAAATAGACCTCCTCCGCGACGCGCCAAGCACCAAAATGATGATGTTTTACGACTAGGACTTAAATTAGCCATAACTTCTTGCCCGGGTATCGAATTTGGGTGAATCTTATATCGTCAGAAATCTCATTCAATTTCCTATATGATAAAAATTTAAAATTAGGAAAATTATACATGGTTTAAACTTTACTCACTTTGGAAGTCAAAAATAAGACTAAGTCTCTTTGACACCATTCTAGTCATTTAACTCTAAGAGCATATTACCATGATCTAACGCATAGACGATGCGGGGTGTTACAACTTTTCATATGGTTGGATATGATTTGGCCTTGGTGGTCATATGTTTGATAGTGTTGGGGTTCAAGGTGAGGCCTAGGGTATGATTGGTATCCACCACTCGTATGGTATGGTATGGTTTGGGAGGAGGTCGTACCCTCCTACGAGAATTTTATACAACTTAAGTTGGGGGTATTCTGGATATTTATCCTATTAACCTCTTATGACACCATGAATTAAAACACTATTGGTACTTTTTTTTACCCTATTATTCTAATCTTAAACACTCAAAAAAACTCTCAAACTCTTGGGTTAAGCAAAGGCTAGGGTTTCTTTCAAGGTGGTCAATTAAGGGTCTAATGGGTGATTTTTCTCCGTCTCATTCATAGTCTAAGGCATGTTACTCCTTCCTCATTGTTATTTCAACTAAAGGCATCTTTTAATGTGTGTTTTTCATGGCATAATTGTGGTATAGTTTTGTGTTTTGAAGTATATGTTGGGTGATGTTAGGGTGTATTTATGCATTCTAGTATCACTATTCTAGTTGTTTTAGCCTTGTTTTGAGGATGATTCTACGCTATATGGGTTGATAATGAGATAAATATGTATCAAACTGTTAAAGCATATGTTTACAATGGTTACAAGTGTTTTCTAACTAGTTTGGGTTTAATTGTATCACTTAGAGTTCAATCGTAGAAACTAGCATTACTAGCTTGAGCTAGGTGCTTGTCTGGTCTATTTTGTTGGATTCTATTATGTTTTATGTGTTCCTTATGGTTTAAAATGCTTTATTACATGTGGATCAAATTGGTAGTAGTGTACAAAGTCCAAGTGAGTCAAGGAAAGAGTTAAACCTTAAAGTTAAAGATCATAGAAATCAACCTAGTTTAAGCTCTTGTTTTTTATTCATCATAATGGATATTGTGTGTTTGTACCTCTAATTCGTGTGTGTTTTTCTTGTAGGATCCTTTTTGAGCTTAATATGATGATATATGGATGATATAGAATCTGCAAAATCATTGCAAAGACATCACAAAACAAGGGATGAAAGGAGGAAGGACCAACACTTAACCAAAATTCGGGAAGAAAATTCCAGTGAAGGCGTGCGATAAGCGTGTGTCACATGCTCTATTCCATATGAATAAGTGTGCATCACATTCTCCATTATATAGTAATATATAGTGAGCCTCATGCTCCACTCCACTCCTGGCATTTATGCTAATTCAATTCAAACATGGACTTGGCATACCCCTACACTATAAATACATATTGTACCACATTTTTACATATCTTTTGAAATATATTAGAGATCAAGGGGCTGCTACAACTTCATAATTAGATTTTTATTATTTTTATTTAGTTTATTCATATTTTTAGTCATTAATTATAATATTGTGAATACGATTATGACTATGTGTGGCTAAACGCCCTCTTTCAGGGGTTGAAGCCAAGAACATGAGTATTATTGTTTTGTATTAAGTTTGTTTGATTTGGTTATTATTATTGTTTGTTTTTAAATTCTTTTAATAACTATTTTAAGGATTTGTGACCCTTAGAATACATCTATTGTCAACCTTGTGAACTCGGGAGAGGGAATAGGAATATAGAACATGGGAATAAACAAAGTTTGGTTTGTATTCTTTTATGAAATAAGAAATTCAAATTAGTATCTAGGACAGGGATGTATTTGATTCCTTACTTAATTCATACATAGGAGGATAGATTTAAGAACTTAAGTGAACTATTACATCCCTGCTCAATGATGTAGTTGTAAGGTTCAACTTAGGTAAAAGATTAGAGGTTGGAAAACCAAAATCATACAATTAACCCTACGAATCAACAACCAAGATAAGCAAGTTAACGAATGAAATTCAATAACATAATATGATTATTCAAAGTGCTTCAACCCTGGCATTTCTCCTAATGATTGTCTCAAGACCTTTACTTTCCGCATTGTTTACTTTTCTACAATTTACAAATTTCAACCTTTTTTTGGTTACCGTTGCATCGAATCAATCTAAAATGTGAACTAAAATTGAATGTTTGTAAATCAAGTCTCTGTGGTATCAATACTTGGCTTTCATTAGGCCACTTTACTACTTGATAAGACAACGTACACTTGCATGTGCGCTTGGGCACTGTCATTGTGGGTATTTATTTTAATGGTTGGTTATGGTTTTCCCATGTCTTTTACTTATGGTTTTCATGTTTTAATGATGGTTTGAACATGTGGTTGTATGGTAATGGTTAATTGGTACTTGGATTTGGTTTTGGAAACTATATGCCCCCAATGTGTTTGTTAAAATGCCTATGAGAATGCTTTTATTACATAGTTGGACTTTTAATCAAAACTATTGCATGGTATAACTTAGTAATGGAACTTAAACTAGATTGGATAGTTTTAAATGGTTAAATGGTAAGGTGTTGGTGTTCGTGAGTTGGTTTGATTGAAAGCCTTATGGGGTACAAGGGAATCCCCCAAGCAAACATAATAATGAACTACTTGTGGGGAACATGGGAATCCCCCAAGTAAACTTAATAATAATGGAATCTTTGGGTGTATGGGAATCCTTTAAAAAGTTGGATAATGACATTGCTTTCAAGCTATAGTTGGTATGACGATACCACTTCTTATAGCCTTAATTAAATAATAAATGGAATTGGTGGTTCGGTTGTGTGCTAATGGTTTTAATTGGGTAATAATGGTTGGGGGTGATAGCTAACCGTGAAGGTGTGAGTCTAATGGATGAACACTGGAAACTTATGTTAGACGACATGAGGATTAGTCATGGCGACCATACACTTATGGGGCACACGAGAATCCCCTAAGTTACACTTATAATGTGTATCATGGAGTGTAATAACTCAAACTTTCTTTAAGTCGAGTTTCATCCTTAAGAAGAGTAAGGGTTAATTTCCCAAGTGAGAAATATTTTAAACCGTGTAGAATTTCCCTAATAACAACTTTTTGTCATGTGAAGAACTGAATAAGCTTTTCGTCGATACCAGATTTGTCAAAATCCAATGTCGGGGTAAAAGTTATGGATATTTTACAGAAGTCTATCTGAACTGCCCAAGTATGATGGGCAGCCAATGGACCATCGATCTAGCGACGGACCGTCGCCCATAGCCATCTCCATGAGGCAGTAGTCCCATTTATTGGCCAAGTGCGACGATCACGACCGATGGACCGTCAAGCTAGCGACAGATCGTCCCCCAAGGCCATCACGATGAGGCAGTAAGTCCCATTTTTGGTCCAGGTGCGACAGTCAGTCCGATGGACCGTTGACCCAGCGACGGACCATCACACCCCACCGTTGTATATCCCGTTCAGTGATTTTTAGTCATTTTAGAAAGGGCTTTTTGGTCTTTTTCCACCCTTTTTAGCACCTATTTATATCAGGATCCTAACTTCATTATTCATCTATAACATCAAAATCTAGGGTTTCTTTCAAGATCAAAAACCCAAGAACAAAATCAAAACCCTTCTTCAAGAAAACTCAAGAAAACAAGAATCTCTCCAAGAACCTTCGAGAAAGAGTCTCCTAAGGTATGTTAGATGTTGATTTTTGGGTCCCTTCCACCCAAGAAGTTCAAGAATCCTTTTCTAAATTCAAAGATTATAATTTTGTGAGATTTTCATAATTTATGTGAATCGAAGTTCCTGTTCATGTTATTGTTGATTTGTAATTCATGCTTTTGAATACATGTTGCAAGTCTTGATCTTGATATGGGTTCAATTGCATCATGTCTATGTTAAATCCCTAAATTTTGCAAGTTGGTTGGTGTAATCATGATATTTGGGTGTAGTATTTGTTGTATAACTAAAGCATGCTCCCCACATGTTTGACAAAATGCTTATGTGAAGGAAACAGTTTCAATATAGCATGGTTAGCAAGAAATCCCCAATTATGTATAAGTTCATATAAGCCAAGTGTTTGTTGAAAGGCCTTATTGAATGATTTATGATATGTTGTATGCATTTCCATTCACGTGTATTCCTTATTGAGTGAACTTTGAGATATTTGTATGCACTTCCTATACCATTACATGTTTATGATATTCAAGTGATTGGCGAGATGTCGCATTGATTATGTTGTGGATGATAGCCTATTGCCATGTCATGTATGAGTTGTCCTGTTTTGTGATATTTATGTTATTAAGTCCTGGGGGTATTTAATACCCAAAATTTAGCTGCTTGTCTAGAGCTGAGTCAGTCTCAAAATAATCTCAGTCGTGCTATGCTCAGTAGAATTCAGACGGTTACAGAACTTAAGAAAATTCAGTGATCTCAGTATAAGTGCAATCCAGTCTCAGTATCAATCTAATCCGATTTAGTATTCAGTTCTGACTTAACAGTATTCAGAAGTAATCAGTATTCAGTAGTACTCAGTAGTATTCAGTATTCAGCTCACACTTTAGTGAGACTCAGTAGGCTAACAAGAATTCAGTAGCATTTAGCTAGATAGTAGAATCCAAGTGGCATTCCATCAGATAATGGAACCAAGTAAACTCAGTCAGATCAGTCAAGAAATATGAATAGTAATAGATTCAACTCATTCTGGGTTCAGTTAAGAATTAGTTCAGAGTCCTTCAGTTGGGAGTAGGAACTAGCACCGAGCGAGTGCAGGGATGACGACTTCCCCATTAGAGAGGTAGATTCGTTAGTAACAGTCCCTGAACTCTAGAACTGTGTAGCCAATGCAGTACCAGGAGTCACCCATTAGATTAAGGCTTGACTATTATACTTCCTTAGTCTTGACTTCCTGTTCAGGGTCACCTATTAGAGAGGCTTGACCATAGTAAAGGTCTTTACCCGTGGCACAGTATTGACAACCTTCCAGATGGGGTTATAGTTTGGACCCTACTAGTTCATATTTGGGGCATGTCGGTTAAGTGATAACTCCCACAGTTGTAGTTTCAGTATCAGTCTTTAGAGTAGAACTCAGAAATCAGGAATGTCAGACACAGTCACCTATCTCAGTAAGAAACTTAGATAGTTCCATAGATTTATGGACCACCCACTAGATAGGCCTGGTCTTACATAAAGTTAATCAGTATCAATACTAATAGATCCAGAGATCACCCATTAGATAGGCCTGATCTCCAACTCAGTCCATCATTTCTATTATTAAAAGGTTCAGAGATCTTTCGCTAGATAGGTCTGATCTCAGATACAATCATTCCTTATCATTATTTGTTGATTCAAAGATCATCCATTAGAGAGGTTTGATCTCAGATTTAGTCAGACGATAGTAGCAAGCTTAGAACTCAGTTATTGATATGAGTAGAGTCAGTTATTCAGTATTCCAGAGTTAGTAACTCAGATATCAGTATTAGTAGACCTAGTCATCAATAAGTCAGTATTCAGAAACTAGTATTCAGAATTCGTATTCAGTGTTACTACGAGTCCAGTTTTGGTTTGTGCATTCATGCATATATTTCTATTCAGTTAAGTAATGTTCAAGCATAAGCCCTTGCATTCAGCCTTACCTCATCTAGTATACCAATACATTCAAAGTACTAACACATACTTTCCTGTACTATGGTGTTTTATACCATAGGTTCAGACGTACGGGATCCAGAGCACCCATAGCAGTCCAGACTCAGTCAGCAGCAGTAGACGTAGCAGTGAGTCCTCTTTATTCGAGGATGATCCATATTTTATTATTGCATTAGATTCGATTTATTTTCAGCAGATGGAGTTAGTTGGGGACATGTCCTATCAACTCCACAGTTCAGACAGTTTAGAGGCTTTTCGGATAGATATATTAGTATTCAGTTTTCAATTTTCAATTTTGAGTATTTTAGACATTTTGAACCTTATGGAAAGTTTTCGCCAGTTTTCCAGATTTATTTCAGTATATTATGTAGTGCTCAGTTAGAGGTACTAGCAGAGGGTTAGCTTGTGGTCCTTTGGGATCATGAGAACCGTGTGGCATTTTGTTTCCCTAAAATCAAGATGTTACATAGAGGGTGAAGGGTACACGAGAATCTCCTACCCCTATGGTATCTTCGATTCATACAGCTACACAGATCGAGGCCCGTTCAGGGGGTAACACTGGACCCATATAGCCCATGGGTAGTTCTAGGATGGTTAAACTACACATACCCAGGTTAATGGTGTTAAAACCATGCTAAACCCGATTCTCTTTCCCGACATGGATTATATATATGTATGTATGATTGTGAATGCATATGGTTGTTTACTTGGTTTTAATGGTTGGCATTATTTTATCCTTATCCTGAGTACATGCTACCATTCACACGCTAACCCATCTTTGGGTGTTGTATCCCCACATGATGCAGGAATGGGCCATACTACTACACCTGCTCAGTGATCGAATTAGGGATTAGCTTGTGTTAGATTGAAGTGGTGAGCTTCCATACTTCAGAAGGCTCAATTTCATGTAATAGATTTCTTTACATGTTTTAGTCATCTCATAGACTTTGGTTTTGTCTATGGTAGGGGTATGTCCCGACCGAATATTATTTTACTTTCGGATAGAGGCTTTATGGGTCTACTATGCGTTGGTATGGTCAGTGTCAATATTGGTGCAAGCCTTGGCATTGGTATTAGTATTGGGGATGACACTAGCTGACTGTAATTGATTTATGATTGTCCTATTTTGTTTTAGATTATATATATATATATATTGGAACTCATTTTATATGGGATGTAGGGCGGTTATAGTGGGGTATTGGAGGTGGTCTCCTATCCAGGTTGGGCTTGAGGCACCCGACATAACAAGG
This sequence comes from Capsicum pubescens, assembly GCA_030864215.1. Taxonomy (NCBI): domain Eukaryota; kingdom Viridiplantae; phylum Streptophyta; class Magnoliopsida; order Solanales; family Solanaceae; genus Capsicum; species Capsicum pubescens. The sequence continues at coordinate 242,606,470 of CM061548.1, forward strand.
ACCTGGTTCGGGTCATATCAGAGTGTGATGTCCAACTTTCTAATAAAGGTACGCATGGAAGGTATCACTCGTATGATGTGGGTACGAGTCGAGGTGTCCAACCATACCCTCTTGTGAGTCTTCTACAGCTTTTAAGTTGAGGATATTTTAGACTTTTCCCATCCCAAACCCTTAATACCCCACATCTTATAACCCTATTTGGTTATTCATTCTTAACTTAGAAGATTAAAAACACTCTCTAAACACTCTCTAAAAACCTCTCAAGAAGATTTGCTAGGGTTTCTTCAAGGTGGTCATCGAGAGACTTAAGGATCAAAATACCTCTTTGAATCTTCGTAACTCAGGCATGTTACTCTTCCCTCATTGTTAGTTCAACTAAAGGCATTTTTCAATAAATGGTTTTCATGGTATTATTGTGTTAATGCTTGGGTTTTGAAATATATGTTAGGGGTTTTAGTTGTTTTTGGTTGGATAATGTCTTCCCATGTTTTTTCTTATGGTTTTTATGCTATAACTATGGTTTGAACATATGGTTTCATGGTAATGTCCAATTGATACATGGTTTTTGATTTTAGAAATATTTTTACTCAACATGTTTGTTAAAATGCCTATGAGAATGATTTTTTCACATAGTTTGACTATTATTGAAAAATTTGCATTGAATACTATGTAATGAAACCTAAATTGGTTTGGTTGATTTTTTAATGGTTTGGAAAGACCTTGGTGGCCCTGTCTTAGGTTAAAGATGGTTTTTAAAACCTTATGGGGTACAATGGAATCCCCTAAGTGAGTAATCTATGAAAACCTTGTGGGGTACACGGGATCCCCCAAGTGATTTTAATAATGGATTTTTGGGTACATGGGAATCCCTTAAGTGTTGACTATTGACATTGCTTGCAAGTTATAATTGGCATGACGATACCACGCTATAATGCCTTAATAATTAACTCCTAGAATTAGTGGTTTGGTTGTGTGTTAAATGTTTTAACTAGGCAATAATAGAGGTTGTGATAGCTATCCACGTACTTGTGGGGTACAAGGGAATCCCCCAAGTATATACTCGTACATATGCATCATAGAGGGTGAAGGGTACAATAGAATCCCCGACCACCTATGGTATCTCCAGTTCATGTAGCTACACACATTGGGGACCGTTCATAGGGTAATAGTGGACCCGTATAGCCCGTGGGTGGATTAGGACAGTAAAGCTACACAACCCATGTTAAAGTTATAAATGCATGCTAAACCCAGTCCCTTTTCCCGATGAGGTATATATGTATGTATGTGGTTGCATATGGTTATTTACTTTGGTTTTAAATAATGGTATTATTTTATCCTTATTCATGAGTACATGCTAGCATTCATTCGCTAATCGTCTTCGGGCTCTAGATCCCCACGCGATCTAGGAACCGGCCATACTACTATTCCTCTTGCTCAATGACTTGGTGATTCAGGGACAACTTGAGTCAGACTGGAGTGGTAAGCTTCTATTCTTTGGAAGTCCCATTAATGTTATGGTTTAACTTATGCCTTTACTATTCCTTTGACATGGTTTTTTTCTTCGGTCGGGGGCATGTCCCAACTAGATATTCTTTGGCATTGTTTAGAGGCTTTACATCAACAACTGTGGACTTGGGCATATTATGGTTTGTTTAGTTTGGGTGGGCTGGTATGACTTGATTAGGTTAGTCTCGGATTTATACTTATCCCAAATTCATTGAATTATAAATACTCTATCTTGTTATATGTTCGAAATTTATCCGATAAGAGTGGTATATTGGTTGGTTGGATTGGGTATGGGGGTGGTCTTCGGTCCTTGTTGGACTTGAGATTCCTAACACGACTAGGCCCTGGTTCGGGTCATGTCACTTTTGGTATTTTCACCTTTTCCACGACTTATGAACATAAAAGAGGCCCTTTTTCTTCGATTTTCAAAGATCAAACTCTACTTTATTCATCTTTAACTCTCCAACCAAGAAATCTTAAGGGTTTCATTGTGTACTCATCATCTGTCTCTAAATTCTAAATTTACTTTGAATTCATGTGTGTTTCGGCCATGTTTCTCTATTCTAAACATTAATTTTACATTTTAGTAGAGATTATTAGCCCCAGCACCTTCTTAAGCTAGTGCTACATCACACAGATATCATTATGATTAAAAGAATAGAGCATCAAACTCTAAAGCTTAGGGTAGTGTTACAGGCATCCACACTTTTCCAGCATGTCTTAAGTGCGATAAGAAACATCCAAATAAATGTCTTGCTGGCAAGGAGGGTTATTTTAGATGCAGTCAGACTGGCCATAGTCTAAGGAATTGCTCCTCCACTAGGTGTGGAGATGGGGGTAATAGGGATCAGTCTACTCCTTTAGTAGCCTCTTCAGGTCACCCAATTTAATGTGGTGCTTATACTAGTGTAGGTGGTGGTCATCTTCAAAATAATTCTATACTTTGTCTTCTTGTCAAGATCAAAAGAGCTTGCCAAATATGGTCACTAGAATATTACAAGTCTTTTATATAGGTGTGTATGCATTGTTATATCTAGGGGACATATTTTTCTTTGTGGCCCCTTATGTTGCAGTAAATTTTGGTGTAAATCCCTAAACCCTCTCAAAATCATTCTTTGGCTCTACTCATATTGGTAAGGCAGTCCTAGCAAAAGTGCTATACAAAAATTGCTCGGTCTTAGTTTTCTATAATATCATACAATTGATCTAGTAGAGTTGGACATAACTAATTTTGATGTCATCCTTGGTATGGATTGGTTACACTACTGTTATACCTTAGTCGACTATAGAACTAGATTTGTTAAGCTTTATTTTCCTAATGAACCAGTCCTAGAATGGAAAGATAATACCTCAGTGCCTATACGTCATTTTATCTCTTACTTTAAGGCTAAAAGGATGATATTTAAGGGTTGAATTTTTCATCTAGTTTAGGTTTAGGATTCTAGTCCAAAAACTCAACCTTTCAATCAATTCTAGTTATTAACGACTATCCAGAAGTGTTTTCTGAGGAACTACCTGGAGTCCCTCATGGGCAAGAGATCAATTTTGAAATATACCTT